>JAZGLO010006719.1:7500-630000 GCA_036873155.1 Biomphalaria sudanica | reverse complement strand
TAGAGTGTCATCAGATCTAACTTTAGTTCAATAGAGTGTCATCAGATCTAACTTTAGTTCAATAGAGTGTCATCAGATCTAACTTTAGTTCAATAGAGTGTCATCAGATCTAACTTTAGTTCAATAGAGTGTCATCAGATCTAACTTTAGTTCAATAGACTGTCATCAGATCTAACTTTAGTTCAATAGAGTGTCATCAGATCTAACTTTAGTTCAATAGACTGTCATCAGATCTAACTTTAGTTCAATAGAGTGTCATCAGATCTAACTTTAGTTCAATAGAGTGTCATCAGATCTAACTTTAGTTCAATAGAGTGTCATCAGATCTAACTTTAGTTCAATAGAGTGATCGCGGTCATATGTTATTGGAGTGTGTGGGGGGGGGGGGTAGCTAGATCTATTGGTTCCAATAAAACAAAAAGGTACCCACAAAAAAAAAAAGACTTCTAAATAAACTTAAAATATTGATTAATTGAACATCCACCCTAACAGATATGCAGAATGATTCTCAACAAACACAGTAACACACTTTTCTGATCAAAAAATGTGTAAACGCTTCGGAGTATGTAGGGTATAGCCAAAACGAATGTATGTAATTTATAATTAAAGTATTTTAAATTCATTTGTCAACTAATTAGCCAAACACCAAAGCATTTATATACATATCACCCCCACCCAAAACAAATGTACAAATGTGTACATACCAACAAATACCAAATGTACAGCCTATAAACTAATGTGCGTTTTTATACACCAACATTACACTTTATTTTAACATGGCAACACTTGTAGCGTTATGCACTGACCAACCAAGCACACTCCCACACCAAACATTCACCTTTCTCCACCTTAATGCAACAGTTGTCTGTGCAACAATGTGACCAGACCACATCCTTCACGCCCAGGGTCTAAAGACGTTGCCCCCGCCACGTAGACTTCAGGCCAGGTCCAGCAAGCCTTTCAACACGTTGAACAGTTGCGGGCGGGAAAACGCTGCAGGAATCCCGAGCTCTGTCGTGATGAATGCCCGCTGTCTTCTTGTCCGACAGTTCACCATGTTGGTTTATTTCTCAAGCTGGAAACATTTGGCTTAATTGCCAGTTTGGCCTCATTTTCGTTAATCCCATTGGTAAACAGGATTTCTTTTTATAGTGTCTACCTACTAAGATTTATTAGGCCACATCTTTAACTTAGACTATAAGCACATCTAAAAGTATAATGACTTGAAGGTGGAGTTACATTTGAATGTTCCAAAAGATCAAAGCTCTTGATCTTGAATAATAAAATAGCGAGAAACTAGAGTCACAAGTCACACATTCAAATGAATTATAACAATATTATTTTAGTTTTTAGTGCTGAACAGTTCTACGTGAAGTAAAACGATTATACACCTACTAGTGTTTTAGTCTGTTCAAAAGTCATATACCTACCAGTGTTTTAGTCTTTTCAACAGTCATACACCTACCAGTGTTTTAGTCTGTTCAACAGTCATACACCTACCAGTGTTTTAGTCTTTTCAACAGTCATACACCTGTGAGCAGGTCAGGTGTGGCGCTACTGAGTGAGGCCCTTAGCTGTTACTTGCTGCTCAACATTTATTCGTTTATAACAGTAGGCAGGTGGTAGCTCTACTGGGTGGGCCCAATCTGTGCACCTCGGTATAGTGACCAAGGGGCTAGAGTAGCCTAAGCAACCAGACAGCACAATTAAACTAAGCTAAACTAAATGAAAACAAGATAACAAACTTTAGTTTAGGATAAATAAACAAAACGAAACTTTATTTACATATGCAAAAATAAATCAATAATAAAACATATACACTACAATAAACTAGTCTAGATCTACAATATTCTACTTATACTATAACCAACCCATAACTACAACTAAAACAAGAATACCTAAGCCTTAGTACCCTATTATTAGCATTCCCTAAGAACAGAAAACAGACTATAAGTACTTATAACTAAGTTTACTAATCTAAGCCACTAAGGCCACACTACAAAACAAAAACTACACTATATTCTAGATCTACCACAAGAATAATAGCAGTTATAATCAGCAGTGTAATTTCAGCAACTAAAAGCAGTAACACAGCAGTTACTTTCAGCAACTAAAAGCAGTAACACAGCAGCAATGCAGCAGCTATGCAGTTATGCAGTTATGCAGCAGCTATGCAGCAGCAGAAGTGCAGCAATGCAGCAGCTATGAAGGAATTATAGCCTGCAATTACAAAATAAACAAACATAAATAATGATAATAAAAATGAATAAATATGAACTAGACCTAGTCCTAGTCTAGCACATACACCTAACAGTGTTTTAGTCTATTCAACAGTCATATACCTACCAGTATTTTAGTCTGTTCAACAGTCATACACCTACCAGTGTTTTAGTCTGTTCAACGGTCATACACCTACCTGTGTTTTAGTCTGTTCAACAGTCATGCACCTACCAGTGTTTTAGTCTGTTTAACGATCATACACCTACCTGTGTTTTAGTCTGTTCAACGGTCATACACCAACCAGTGTTTTAGTCTGTTCAACAGTAATATACCTACCAGTGTTTTAGTATGTTCAACCGTCATACACCTACCAGTGTTTTAGTCTGTTTAACAGTCATACACCTACCAGTGATTTAGTCTATTCAACAGTCATATACCTACCAGTGTTTTAGTCTGTTCAAAAGTCATATACCTACCAGTGATTTAGTCTATTCAACAGTCATATACCTACCAGTATTTTAGTCTGTTCAACAGTCATACACCTACCAGTGTTTTAGTCTGTTCAACGGTCATACACCTACCTGTGTTTTAGTCTGTTCAACAGTCATATACCTACCAGTGTTTTAGTCTGTTTAACGATCATACACCTACCTGTGTTTTAGTCTGTTCAACGGTCATACACCAACCAGTGTTTTAGTCTGTTCAACAGTAATATACCTACCAGTGTTTTAGTCTGTTCAACCGTCATACACTTACCAGTGTTTTAGTCTGTTTAACAGTCATACACCTACCAGTGATTTAGTCTATTCAACAGTCATATACCTACCAGTGTTTTAGTCTGTTCAAAAGTCATATACCTACCAGTGATTTAGTCTGTTCAACGGTCATATACCTACCAGTGTTTTAGTCTGTTCAACAGTCATATACCTACCAGTGTTTTAGTCTGTTGAACGGTCATATACCTACCAGTATTTTAGTCTGTTCAACAGTCATATACCTACCAGTGTTTTAGTCTGTTCAACGGTCATATACCTACCCTTAAGCAAGGTAACTGATGAGACCCATTGAGATCAGCATAACCCTTTAGCAAGGTGACTGATGAGACCCATTGAGATCAGCCTAACCCTTTAGCAAGGTAACTGATGAGACCCATTGAGATCAGCCTAACCCTTTAGCAAGGTAACTGATGAGACCCATTGAGCTCAGCATAACCCTTTAGCAAGGTAACTGATGAGACCCATTGAACTCAGCCTAACCCTTTAGCAAGGTAACTGATGAGACCCATTGAGCTAAGCATAACCCATTTAGCAAGGTAACTGATGAGACCCATTGAGCTCAGCATTACCCTTTAGCAAGGTAACTGATGAGATCCATTGAACTCAGCCTTACCTTTTAGCAAGGTAACTGATGAGACCCATTGAGCTCAGCATAACACTTTAGCAAGGTAACTGATGAGCCGACCACTGACTAACGTTTAGTAGAAATTCAAGAGGCAGAGAAGACTTTCCAAATCAACGTATTTTACCGAACTAGCGATGTCATCGTTTCTTAATTACATGACAGATTTTCTAGACATGACAATGTGTAAAATATGAAAATTTGGTGCCTTACTGTATGGATCAAGGTGACGACAGAAGCTTTCCATAATTGAATTGTTAATTCTTTTGTCGATACGAGATTTGGCGTTTTTTTTATCATATACAAACTACATCTGATCATCAAGTTTTCGAAACATTGTCACAGCATGCAAGCTATTTCTTACTTCGCCTGAGATATCTTTTCTCGAAGTTTCGATTAATCAAAAAATATTTAATAAGTTCGTTTATACGATAAAGAAGTTGTGTAAACATTGAATTGTAAGACTATTTTTGTATGGAGTCCTAACTAGATCTATAGCAGTGACATTATTCTTTTCTACTCGAAGTTTTTCGTTGTTGTCATCTACTAAATTTGTCTTATTTTGGGAGGGGCCCACCAATACATTATTGAACCCGGGTCACAAGTACTTTGCCACGCCACTGGCTCATACATCTCATATGTGCTTGCATCTCAGACAAAACGAAATGCTTTAGCTTGAGTTATTTTCAGGTCACAGTCTTTAGTTAATATTAAATCTCGGCGTATTTAAAGTCTGGTTTTTTTTTCTGCCTCCGGTCACATACAGTTTTGTTTGTTGGACACCTACCGCCGTTATTAATTGTTTCCGAGATTGAGAGAGAGTGATTAGTTTCTCACCACTGGTCCGCTATAATTAATATGTCACCTTTCCGAAAATGTTATCTATCTAAACATGTTTAAAAATTGGTTACAAACCTTTTCATAATGTGTAACGAGTAACCTATTAATGTCATTCTCGTTATTTTAACATTTCGAAATTAATCATTTCCATTTTAAAATAATGTTATTCTTGTCGAACTATCGAGTGCTAAGAAGTCCACACTTACTTAAATGTAAGTTTTACTTCAGCTTGAGAATTGGGTTAATGTAATCCGTTACCACATTGCAGAGCTCGAATTGCATGACTATCTCCTGGTCCAGACAAGTGATAAGATCAGAGCGCATTCAGAAAGCTAAAAGCTAAACAAAAACAATTGGTAAAAATATTTCTAATCGCACAGATTTATAACGTCTAGGTGGATAACAATTATAAACATTAAATGACTGATCCAACAAATTTGTACAATTACACTTAATATAAGCTTTGTTTCTTTTAAAAAGTATTTTTCTTGTTTCCTGGTTTTCTACCTTGTAGGAAGATCTGTGGGAGTTAAAGATCCTCGGCTATTGTTTTCATTTCTCTTATATCCCTAGGGTGTTTAATTCTGAAACTCTTAAATCCTTTCTATGCTGTAACTAGATAGCGAGGATGTGACTAGATAGCGATGATGTGACTAGATAGCGATGATGTGACTAGATAGCGATGATGTGACTAGATAGCGATGATGTGACTAGATAGCAAGGATGTAGTTGTGAAACAAAGATCCAAGAACCAAGTTGCACCAAAATAAGGGAAAACAAAAGTCTGAAAATGAACAACGTAAAGGGAGCCGGTTATGGAGTGCATCTCCATAGTAACGACGAGGAAAGGGGAGTGAATGAAACTACGACAGTCTCTGTCCTAATTGAAATGACTAGAAGTCAAGGAGAGTGTAGTTGTTGGTGCGACACTTGAGACAGAAAGGACGTGTTTTTGTAGTGAGGTAGTTCTTGGTACTCGATACATCTATTTTCACATTTAATCTTTGTCTATTTATACAAGTTATATTCAAGTTTGTTTAAAAAGATGTCTGTTCAAGTTTAGAGATTAGTTCAACACTACTATTTACATTCATTTCCATTGATTTATTTCTACTAGCTGTCTGGAGTTACAAATCAACGACCGACCAAAAACAGTTCTATAAGCTGTTGTGACCAACCCAATGACCAACTGGTCTTGTATCACAACTGAAGCTGTTTGTTGTTTTACAAGTTTTGTAGGTTCCATTAGAATGGAAGATGATTACTTCCTAGTAAAAACCTCCAGCGGAAACGCGTTGGATAGCAGCGAGCTGGCTTGGAACTCGGGACCTTCATTTGGACAGTCCGAAGCGCATACCACTCGACCAAGTAGCCATCCTACTCTTGCTGCTTGTGAGAATGATTATCATCTGGTCTAATATCCCTCTACTTAATTAAAGTTCTAGAAATCTAAATCTACACTTAGACTCAACACATTCATGACGGTGAGATTTCTCCTCTCTGTTCAATTGTTTCAAGTACATAAGATTTACTCATAACTGAAAAGGACGAGCCACTCGTTCCACAGGGCTCTGCAAAGAAGATAGACCTTATGCAGTGATTCCCAAATTGTTCCATAGAGACCCCTAGGGGTCTATGAAGACTTCTAAGGGGTTCACGAAAATGAAAAAATAAATTGGGGGTCTATGAGATGTCCATGGGGATTTCATTTAAGGAGGTCGTGACCTTTAATGTTTACATCCCATTAATGTAATTTTTTCATACATTAATATATGTTTTGTACCTTATTTAATCCTTGAAATATTTATCCTGCAATTCAAACGAAAATTTGTATTTAATTTCAATACCTATAAAAATGGCGTATTTTTGTCAACGTGTAACTAATGTTACTTGCTAGGTGGTTAACAAGCCAAGGTTAATGAGCCCTTCCTGCTCGAAGCTTACTGGTTTAGAAGCCTGTTACTCGCCTTCACCCCTTCTGCTGCCAGCGAAAACAGTTCTGCCGACCCAATATTTGAGCCACACGTGAAAGATCAAGAGATACACAAGAAGCTGCTCTTTGCGAAAACTTTTACGATGATACTTATAGCAAATTAATTAATTAATTAATATTTAAAGTTTGAAGGACTACATCATAGAACAACAAATTTCTATTAGAAACATAATAGCCGTAGCAACGGATGATAAACCCATAAAAAAAAAATACCAGTGTGTTTGGTGATTCCAGTAATATAAAATTTTTATTTTAATTGGGTTAAATTTGAATTTTATCAATAAAAAGATAAATCTCTAGAACTTAAATTACTTGTTCTCGTTTCAACTCACTACAGTTAGAAATCAGTTGGAAAAAAATGCTAATGAATTTGCAAAAATGCAAAACAAGTTAAGCAGGGGGTCTACCGAAAACCAGAAAACATGGCAAGGGATCTACAGAAAACATGGTAAGGGGTCTACAGAAAACATGGTAAGGGGTCTACAGAAAACATGGTAAGGGGTCTACAAGACGAAATGTTTGGAAGTCACTGCCTTAAAGGTTTTTTTCCTAGTAGCCCCTTTTCAGATCGAGCGACTTTCCAAATACGCCTCCACCCATCCCTTTAAGCTTTCAGAGTCCGGGACTCCCGTGCAAGATAAGTGACCCTGTTTCCTCGAATTCCCCACAGTGACGACATTTGGGGTCGTAATTGGATGAAATCGGGCAGAGTATGCTGTTTAAAGTGCCTACCGTCTTTCTCCATTACTCTCTTTCTTTTGCCTTAGTTAGAACCTCTTTTAATGGCAGGCCCGTCCATTCTTTTTGTTGTCCTCTCATCGCTTTCTATGTCTGCCTCTTCTTCTTTTTCCTGGTACTGTTCCCTAAAAGAAGGTCTTTGAAGGAAAGTCTCTATTGACAGCATAATCATACAAGAGAGGCGACTCCATAGTTTGGGACGAGGACGACGGGGGGACAACTGCATCTGAGGACGTTCTGAAACGGACTAATGGCTTTGTTTACGTTAGATCAGTGCTTCCCAAAGCGGCATACGCGTGCCCCAGGGGTGCGGGAAGAGTTTGGAGGGGTATACGTTGCATCTCTAACTAAGCTGACTTTGATCCATTTATTTTGTTCAGTTAATATACCATAAATTATACATGCATTTTTTTTCCCACTCTATAATACCACTTTATTTCATATGGACAAATAGCCGGTATTATTTTACATATTTATTATAAATTATACAAATTTAAATAATGATTAAGGATGTTATTCAACGTTACATATTTTTTAAAGAATATTTGTTATGTATGCACACCTCAAAATCTCATAATATAAGCCCACTAATTGATTACCTGTCAAGACTCGTTTCCTCTCTAATATACGTATGTGTATTACTAAATGTACCCAAGTCCTGGGCAATACCATAACGACACATACAACGACATACTAAAAATTCAGAGTGCCAATCCACAGACATATAACACGTTTATTACATTATCTGTACTATAATACAGAATCAGTTCAGACATTTGAAATATCCAGTATCAATTAAAAAATATAACAGCTTATATTCCATAGACTGAATAGTGACAACACAGAAAACTAATTAGAGTCTACACTTCGACTATATCTATATCCAAAAGTCCAACTGTCCTGGACTAGGAACAAAACCACACTGCCTTATTTTAAGTTACATTATATTCAACAAAAACATCTCACCAAGTAAAATCAATCCAAAACAACAGTTTTGAAGTCAACAACCTGAATTGCCCCCCTTCTCCTCTACAGTAAACAGGAGACCCAGGCTGACCAGAACTCAGTCCTGACATTTCTCCCCCCTCTAATTTTTGTCTGTTTCTGGGTTCATTTCAAACATACGAACTTCCAATAAAGGGATTTTCAAAACGTACATATTTCAACATGCAAACAAAAGTAATCTTGGTACTAAAACATAGCCTACTGGTTGTAGCCGGGAGGGGAGGGTCTTCAAACCAACTATTGCCTCAGACCTCATTGTCTGAAAGGGAAACTTTACTTACTGCCCCAGTGCAGCCAACTTAAGCAAACTACAGTCACCAAATTGTATGATTGTAGACCTGATTTCCACTTTTTATATGATCTAGGCTTAGAATGTTTCGAAACTACTGTAGTGGATTATGACTCTTAACTCCTTTCCTCTTATCATAATAATGTTTCTGAGACTGTTTCACGGAGTCAAAGTGTTTCTTCACCACCTTGAGATCTGGTGTCTTAGGTGTTAGTATTTCCTCGCTCAAAGGTAACACATTTCTGGGTCGGTGTCCCATGAGTAATTGTGCTGGCGACAAATTAATATTACTCAGTGGAGTAGTTCTGTAGTCTAATAGCGACAGAAATTTGTCTTCGCTTTCCTTCCACAGTTTCTTCACTGTCTGAATAGCTTTTTCAGCCTCGCCATTAGAACTCTGAAAATGAGGACTTGACATTTCATGCTCTATTCGGTATGATTTACAGAAATTCCTTCGTCTGTGTACCCCTGTTTAGGGCGAGTATTTAAGGCCTTACCTCATTTCGCAGTTGTTTCGCTGCCTTAGCGTATTAGAGTAGTCCTTTCAATTTGTCTTTGCTTATGTCTCTACAGGGAGTTATGTATGGGATTATCAAGTCTACACTAGAGACAAGAATCGGCAGTGGGCCAGTGTTAAGCGTACAAAGGTGTTGTGTTGTGAGATAGCAAGGTGCAGAATGATTGTTTAATTCATATATCCACAATATTATATTATTTTAAACTCAATGATATTACTCCATCAGTTTGGCACTATAACTTAGATTAATATCATTAAACTATTACATTGTTGACAGCGAGTTATTTATTGTGAGCACCAAGGTGCCTGTTGAATGTCAGGGGCCCGGGCAAACGAGCTAAGCCTTTAAAACAACCCTGACAGCGTCAATCTCTAGTGATCTAGAGAATCTTTAGGGGCTAAATTACATTTGGTTCAAGTCGATGTTTATATGCAACTTTTGCAAATCTATCGAGATACGAAAAAAAAATGTCATGACGAATGTGTATTTTGCCAGCCTTTAGTCGTTACATTGCAGAGATACTCTGTCTTCTTCTTCTTATCTTATATAACACGGACGTTACTTCAAAAAAGAAGATGATTACGTCCTACGCGTCATGCATTTAGTCATGCATATTAACCAATGACTTAAATTCTGCCAAGTAACTGGTTTTTCTGGCTAGCTCAGGCAACCCATTCCATGCTCTAATAGCACTAGGGAAGAAGGAGTATTTGTACAAATTTGTCCTATCGTATGGTACGAGGAATGTTCCTTTATTTTTGTGTCTTTCAGAGTATTTTATTAGATTTTGTTTTTGTATTTGAAGATTATGGTTCAGTGTTTTATTTATAATTGCTACTTTACTTTTGAGTCTTCTGTCCTGAAGGCTTCCTAAATTTAGTGATTTTACTAATGGTGTTACTCTAGTCAAATGTGAATATTCGTTTGTTATGAATCTCACTGCTCTATTTTGTGTTTGTTCCAGTTTCTTAATGTTTTCTTGAGTTGAGGGGTCCCAAACGGTGGATGCATATTCTATTATTGGCCTAACCAAGGTTAAATAACATTTTAGTTTTATGTTCTTATTTGATTTATAGAAATTTCTTTTAATAAACCCTAATGCTTGGTTTGATTTTTTTATTAGTTTCATCAATATGTGGATTCCATGACAGTTTTTCATTTATTATAACACCTAGTATTTTGCGTTTTTAGTCTGTGTTACTGGTTTGCCATGAATAAGATAAGTGAAATTAATTTGTTTTAGTTTTTTTGTTACTCTTAACAACTGACATTTTTCTGGGTGGAAAGACATGCTCCAATTTGATTCCCATTTCTGTAATTCATCTAATTCTCTTTGTAAAGTATCTGTGTCTTCTATTGTTTTTATTGTTCTATATATTATGCAATCGTCTGCAAATAATCTGACTTTTGTTCCTGAACTAATGCAATTAGATAAATCATTTATGTAAATTAAAAATAGTAGTGGACCCAAGACTGTTCCTTGAGGTACACCTGAGTTTATTGTTATTGGTGTTGATTTAGAGCCATTTATTATTACAGTTTGTTCTCTCCCTATCAGAAAATCTTTAATCCACTGATGCAGTGGACCATTAATGACGAAATATTTTAATTTTTTAAGCAAACTATGGTGGTGAACTTTGTCAAAAGCCTTGGAAAAATCTAGAAAGATTGCATCTATTTGTTCACTATTATCTAAACTTTTTGAAAAATCATCAATTAGTCCTATTAGTTGTGTTTCACATGATCTATATTTCCTAAAGCCATGTTGGTATGGGGTGAGGACATTATGTTTGTCTAAGTGGTTTATGATGTTGCTACATATTATGTGTTCTAGGATTTTACATGTGATGCTGGTAAGTGATACTGGTCTGTAGTTTCCTGGATCAGATTTTTCTCCTTTTTTAAATAGGGGGGTGACATTAGCTTCTTTCCAGTCCTTTGGTACTCTGCCCTGGTTAAGCGATGCCTGAAAGAGTATTTTGAACACTGGGGCTAGCTCATTGCTTAGTTTTGGGTAATCTAGCTGGAATACCATCATCTCCAGACGCTTTCTTTGGTTTGGTGTTGGCTAATAGTTTTTGAATTCCATTTTCTTGTACTACTAAATCTTCTATGTTGTCTACTTGTCTTGAACGTTAAATAAACAAATAGTCCAGAGAATAAGTTGGATGGGAAGAAATGATGTTGGAGAAGCGCAGATCGAGCACAAATTATGGTCGGAATTAATCAAGGACTCGTTGAAAGGAATTCAAAATGTTGCCTTGAATGTCATATCCACAAATTGTTGCATACACATAGAGATTTTGACAACAAGATGATGCCCGCTAATCCATAGAAAGTTCTGGAAGAAAGCGTGAAAATAGTTTTCTGCATTAAAATTCGTCCGTTGACTGCACAACGTATTTCGCAATTATGTAAAGAAATGGGTACTAGTCAAACAGAGCTTTTTTTTTCCATACTTCTATTGGCTATTTTGAGAAGATATTTCAAATCCACATTTGAACACACGCATGAACTTCAATGTTTTCTTATAGATTTGAGTTGTCGCATATGTTTAGTCCCGCGGTCTTCGTTAGAATAATAAGGCTTTTGAAACGTTTTTACCACGCGGTCCAATATGGAAAGACTAAAATTCAAAGAATGAAGTTCCAAGTCCACAGTTTGGAGACACTGTTTAATATTCGGCAGTAGCACTGGGTATGGCACTCATCCCGTTTAGAGAGAAGTCCGTATGGGAAATGTAATTTTGTGTGTGTGTGTGTGCCTCTTTTGAGCACATGTCTCATCATTGCAGAGTCCGGGACTGAATGGGGTTTTAACGGTGAGGGTAAAAATGGAGGAAGTTCGGATCTATTGTACACGCATCGTGTATTTACTGGAAGGAAAAAAATTAAAAGAAAAAAAAGAAAAACCATTTTTTCACGGTTCATTGAGGACAATATTTTTCTGAAGTAACACATGTAGGTTAATAGCTAATGTAAAATGTAAACCCCATACAAATACACTAAAAATACACTGCTACATTTTTAAAAATTAATCTTATTTCTTAGTTATTTCATTTCATATTTACGTGCATTAAGGTAATACATTTTAACTCATTTTTAGACGAATTTCTCCGGTTCACGGTATTTGAGAAATCGCCTCTAGTCACAAAGATTAACAAATTTTTCACCTGTGAGTTAGAATACCTCCATCTCATCTAGATCACTTTTTTAAAAACAAGTTGTTTTGTACAAGAGTCAAAACCAACTCCTTAGCGTCTGACCCTCTTGTTCTGGAGTGTCTGATTAAAATGGAGATCTAGATAACATGAACACAAGAGCTTATTTTGTGTCGATCTAGTTTTTTGCTATTCCCCAATTAGCTGTCAGCGAGACCACGAAATGTGTTGTTCTGGATGTTGCATTGCGTCAGTCACATGCTGCACTGCGTCATTCACAGGTTGCACTGCATCATTCACAGGTTGCAGTGTATAATATGTTTAATCTAAGGTGTTGTACAATGTTCTTCACATTTTGTAGTAAAAACACATGTTGTACTGTGTCAAGCACGCGTTTTGCTGGGTTACAATATGTATTGTATCATGCAGTCATAATTCATTTGCATAAGACCCCTTACAATAAAACGTTTGGTTTCCCGAGTTGCAACTTTTGATGCCAGAGTTGATCAGAATGTGTCCTTCAAGTCTATTTAGCATAACAGCTGATGGATTGAAGGATGTCAGTAACTGCAGAAAATTAAATAAATAAATAATAAAACATTCTTTTGGTTATCAGTCCTATAGAGGACAAGAAATAAAACATTGTTTTGGCTATCGGTCCTATAGAGGACAAGAAATAAAACATTGTTTTGGCTATCGGTCCTATAGAGGACAAGAAATAAAACGTTTTGGCTATCGGTCCTATAGAGGACAAGAAATAAAACATTGTTTTGGCTATCGGTCCTATCGAGGACAAGAAATAAAACTCTCTTTTTGGTTATCAGTTCAAGAGAGAATAAAAGAGAGCATTCTTTTAGATATCATTGATTCACTTGTTTCTTTATTACAACTTTTTCATGTGTCAGTGTATCTGTGTTGTTGTTTTTTCAATTGTTGATTGTGTTATCTATAAAACTTATCCACAACTCCGTATCTTCTGTAGTTTGACGGTTTATATTACATGCATCAGGGGAATATATTTCGATTTAAAAGGTGAGGGCGACCTGACCTTCTAGTGTCATTTTTTACAATTTAGATTTTTTTGAGCTCAGAGATCCGTTAACTTTAGTTTTAAAACGAAGAATTTCTAGTCTCTCTCAAAGTCCATCAACAAACACAATAAAGTCACTCGTGCTTGGGGTTTAAATTTAATGTATTTTTATTTCTAATATCTTTTTTTTTTTTTTGTCGATTTCGTTGATTTCCATTGAAGTTTTTCAATACAAACATTTGTGGCCTGCTTGTAGAGATTTTAGATTCGTTTGTTTTTTTACACTAGTGGCCTGCTTGTAGAGATTTTAGATTCGGTTTTTTTACACAAGTGGCCTGCTTGTAGAGATTTTAGATTCGTTTGTTTTTTTACATGTGGTGGGTTGGTCACAGAACACAAACTAAATGACATGACAAAGGTAACTCGTAGGACGATTCCAAACTGTTTATTATATACTAAAGACCTGCCAAAGGCAAACATAAAACATAATTACAAATGAACATAAACTAAACATAATTAATAGGTCTAAATACTAGATCTAATGAAAAACAAAAAAAGAAAATCTTATAGTGTGAACCAATCATCTCTTTGACAAACACATGAGAGATATGGAACACCAAAAACATTATAAAAATAAATGACAACATAGTTCTCTAAAAATAAATCAACTAGTTGTTCTACATAAAACTAGCATACATTGTTTGAAGAGTTTCGCTCTTTCCTTTCCTTACAAAAACTATAATTAAATATAACAAATCTATACACTCACAAATATACTGTTTCTTAAAAGCCAGTATCTAAACACTTGTTGTAAAAATACATTTACAAGATGGACAGTTAACATTCTATATAGAATACTACAAGTACGTATTTCCATAAATGAATTCATCTATATGCTGGCCTCTAAAAATAAGAATAGTCCAACATGAACAAAAACCGCGGTAGTGATATTCTATATAAACTACTAATTAAACTTACAATCTAATATGAATAAGTAAAATGTGATTACCTGCAGCCATCCATAAACACATGGTGTAGAACCAGGCACAAACAGGGAATGGAGACGACGTAGGTCCAGTAACGTACGGACACTACAGCGACAAGAGATGCCGGTCGAATGGACAGTGCCCACGTTGGTGTGCCTTGTTATGCGCGGACACAAGGTGCCATCTAGGGGGAAGGGTCACGTGGATATCGGGGTGGCCGGTGTTTTCTGAAAAGGTATCCACTCCACTACATACACAAGTGGCCTGCTTGTAGAGATTTTAGATTCGTTTGTTTTTTTACACAAGTGGCCTGCTTGTAGAGATTTTAGATTCGTTGTTTTTTTACACAAGTGGCCTGCTTGTAGAGATTTTAGATTCGTTTGTTTTTTTACACAAGTGGCCTGCTTGTAGAGATTTTAGATTCGTTTTTTTTTACACAAGTGGCCTGCTTGTAGAGATTTTAGATTCGTTTGTTTTTTACACAAGTGGCCTGCTTGTAGAGATTTTAGATTCGTTTGTTTTTTTACACAAGTGGCCTGCTTGTAGAGATTTTAGATTCGTTGTTTTTTTACACAAGTGGCCTGCTTGTAGACATTTTAGATTCGTTTGTTTTTTACACAAGTGGCCTGCTTGTAGACATTTTAGATTCGTTTTTTTTTACACAAGTGGCCTGCTTGTAGAGATTTTAGATTCGTTTTTTTTTTACACAAGTGGCCTGCTTGTAGAGATTTTAGATTCGTTTTTTTTTTACACAAGTGGCCTGCTTGTAGAGATTTTAGATTCGTTGTTTTTTTACAAAAGTGGCCTGCTTGTAGAGATTTTAGATTCGTTTTTTTTACAAAAGTGGCCTGCTTGTAGAGATTTTAGATTCGTTTTTTTTTACACAAGTGGCCTGCTTGTAGAGATTTTAGATTCGTTGTTTTTTTACACAAGTGGCCTGCTTGTAGAGATTTTAGATTCGTTTTTTTTTTACACAAGTGGCCTGCTTGTAGAGATTTTAGATTCGTTGTTTTTTTACACAAGTGGCCTGCTTGTAGAGATTTTAGATTCGTTTGTTTTTTACACAAGTGGCCTGCTTGTAGAGATTTTAGATTCGTTTTTTTTTTTACACAAGTGGCCTGCTTGTAGAGATTTTAGATTCGTTGTTTTTTTACACAAGTGGCCTGCTTGTAGAGATTTTAGATTCGGTTTTTTTACAAAAGTGGCCTGCTTGTAGAGATTTTAGATTCGTTTTTTTTTACAAAAGTGGCCTGCTTGTAGAGATTTTAGATTCGTTTTTTTTTTACACAAGTGGCCTGCTTGTAGAGATTTTAGATTCGTTGTTTTTTTACACAAGTGGCCTGCTTGTAGAGATTTTAGATTCGTTTTTTTTACACAAGTGGCCTGCTTGTAGAGATTTTAGATTCGTTTTTTTTTTACACAAGTGGCCTGCTTGTAGAGATTTTAGATTCGTTGTTTTTTTACACAAGTGGCCTGCTTGTAGAGATTTTAGATTCGGTTTTTTTACAAAAGTGGCCTGCTTGTAGAGATTTTAGATTCGTTTTTTTTTACACAAGTGGCCTGCTTGTAGAGATTTTAGATTCGTTGTTTTTTTACACAAGTGGCCTGCTTGTAGAGATTTTAGATTCGTTTGTTTTTTACACAAGTGGCCTGCTTGTAGAGATTTTAGATTCGTTTGTTTTTTACACAAGTGGCCTGCTTGTAGAGATTTTAGATTCGGTTTTTTTTTACACAAGTGGCCTGCTTGTAGACATTTTAGATTCGTTTTGTTTTTTACACAAGTGGCCTGCTTGTAGAGATTTTAGATTCGTTTGTTTTTTACACAAGTGGCCTGCTTGTAGAGATTTTAGATTCGTTTTTTTTTTACACAAGTGGCCTGCTTGTAGAGATTTTAGATTCGTTTTTTTTTTTACACAAGTGGCCTGCTTGTAGAGATTTTAGATTCGTTTGTTTTTTACACAAGTGGCCTGCTTGTAGAGATTTTAGATTCGGTTTTTTTTTTACACAAGTAGCCTGCTTGTAGAGATTTTAGATTCGTTTTTTTTTTTACACAAGTGGCCTGCTTGTAGAGATTTTAGATTCGTTTGTTTTTTACACAAGTGGCCTGCTTGTAGAGATTTTAGATTCGTTTGTTTTTTACACAAGTGGCCTGCTTGTAGAGATTTTAGATTCGTTTGTTTTTTACACAAGTGGCCTGCTTGTAGAGATTTTAGATTCGTTTTTTTTTTACACAAGTGGCCTGCTTGTAGACATTTTAGATTCGTTTGTTTTTTACACAAGTGGCCTGCTTGTAGAGATTTTAGATTCGTTTGTTTTTTACACAAGTGGCCTGCTTGTAGAGATTTTAGATTCGTTTGTTTTTTACACAAGTGGCCTGCTTGTAGAGATTTTAGATTTGTTGTTTTTTTACAAAAGTGGCCTGCTTGTAGAGATTTTAGATTCGTTTGTTTTTTACACAAGTGGCCTGCTTGTAGAGATTTTAGATTCGTTTGTTTTTTACACAAGTGGCCTGCTTGTAGAGATTTTAGATTCGGTTTTTTTTTACACAAGTGGCCTGCTTGTAGACATTTTAGATTCGTTTTGTTTTTTACACAAGTGGCCTGCTTGTAGAGATTTTAGATTCGTTTGTTTTTTACACAAGTGGCCTGCTTGTAGAGATTTTAGATTCGTTTTTTTTTTACACAAGTGGCCTGCTTGTAGAGATTTTAGATTCGTTTTTTTTTTTACACAAGTGGCCTGCTTGTAGAGATTTTAGATTCGTTTGTTTTTTACACAAGTGGCCTGCTTGTAGAGATTTTAGATTCGTTTGTTTTTTACACAAGTGGCCTGCTTGTAGAGATTTTAGATTCGTTTTTTTTTTTACACAAGTGGCCTGCTTGTAGAGATTTTAGATTCGTTTGTTTTTTTACACAAGTGGCCTGCTTGTAGAGATTTTAGATTTGTTTGTTTTTTTACACAAGTGGCCTGCTTGTAGAGATTTTAGATTCGTTTGTTTTTTTACACAAGTCTCCTGCTTGTAGAGATTTTAGATTCGTTTGTTTTTTACACAAGTCTCCTGCTTGTAGAGATTTTAGATTCGTTTGTTTTTTACACAAGTGGCCTGCTTGTAGACATTTTAGATTCGTGTTTTTTTTTACACAAGTGGCCTGCTTGTAGAGATTTTAGATTCGGTTTTTTTCTTTACTCAAGTGGCCTGCTTGTAGAGATTTTAGATTAGTTTTTTTTTTTACAAAGCTTATTTATCAACTTTCTCTGTCTGTCGGTCGGTCTGGTAAAAAAGTTGGTACACGTTATTTCTCCCACACCCTGTTTTGTATTTCTTTTACCTGACAAAACAAAAATCAATTTTAAAAAATTAACCAATTCATTTATCAACTATTGGTAATTAATTATTTACATAGTACTTTTCCATTCTCGAAAGCTTTCTTGAAATCAATTAAGACAAGGCAAAGATACTCTTGGTGTTGAAGGCAATTCTCGCACTGTATATATAATCCTTGTCTAAAACCAGCTTGCTTCTATGTACGAAAACTTCCAGTGGAAGATGTGCACGTGTATAAATTAGCCTACAACAAATAAATACATCATTTATTATTATTGGAATCTTTCTGTTAGATTTCAGAATTTGTTCATCATGCCTTAGTTCTCTATGTATGCCCTATTATTGCTTGCTACTTTACTTGGGCGATTTTGTCTATTAGATAGTACACCGTGCATTGATCATTGATTAGTTTTACTTCAAGTTTTGTGTGACAAGATTTACGAAAGTATTTATTTGTCTCAAACAACTAAACAAACAAGATAGTGAAGCAAAATTAATGTTGTTGATTCTTGTATGTAGCAACATCTACTACAGGAATAAACTTGGCAATCATTAGGTCAGAAGTAGAAAGACTGAGAGAGTTGGAGAAACAGAACTAAGTAGATACACAGTGAAATATCACAAAACAGCACCAATGTTGTGTGTTTGTTTCTTGTGTGTTGTGAACTGATCTGTACTGGTGTGTTAAAATGTCGTGGTGTCCAGGTCAGTTTGTGTGTGTACTATGTAATGTGTTCTGTGTTAGTGTGAACATGTTTTCCTGTAGTATTTATAAGGTTACTACAACCAAGTCTCATAGTTCTAAGTGAATATTGACTAAATTCTTAGATTTAAGTATGACCAGGGCAGGATTTAAGGCAGGGCAGCCCGGGGACTTCCATAAAAAAGGGACGTCCACAAAAGAGATTTTAAAAGTCTCAACATCTAGATTTTTTCAACTTTTACAAGAGCATAATAAATTAAGCAGTTTTCTCTTGCGTTGCCTGGGCCTAAAAATGTGTATCGCTGGAGATATTTTGCTTCTAATAAGAAAGTTTTGAAACTGGCCATAATGGTAATGTCACAGTGACATGTAGAGTTCTAGATAGCCCTTTTCACTTTCTTGTTTCTTGATCTGAAAAAGAATAGTTATTATGTTGAAAATGATAAAATAAAAAAGTACTTTTCTGCACTTAGAAAATAACTTTATTTCAAAATAATCCTGAACTCGCTGTGGGGGAATCAGACCCAAGATATATTTCCACATCTAATGCATACAAAGCCGTTGACCAGCGGGGGTCTATTGAAGTTATTTTTACGTCATTTGCGCCCGTCCTCTACAAGGGTTTTCCTCTGGGCCTCAAATTTGTGTCCCGCGGCCTTCGTGAGATCTCTCCAACTGTCTCTTTCAGAGGCCAAATGCAGCCAGCTACTTTATTCTATGTCAGTGAGTGCTTAATGGCGCCTGAGTTGAGCTTTATAGCGCCTACGGGAGCACCTCTGTCCCACATGCGGTTAAGTGTCCGAATAGTAAGTAGTGCTTCTATACTGTCCACGCCGACCTCCAGCAGAACATGGTGATTTGTAAGGTAGTCCTGCCACCGTATGCCCATTATGTAGCGGAGACATCTTTGATTGGAGCGTTTCAGGAGCCTTAAATGTTTTCTAAAGAGCAGCCAGGTCTCATAGTTCTAGCATTAATGGCACGCCTAGATTATTTTCATAATCTATAGAGTACACAAATAATTGAATGCTTGCTAAAGTTACAGACGTCCGACGTTTAAGGTCGTGTCCCTCCAGTGGGCATTAGCAAAAAGCGGGAGATAATGTCCGACTTTTCCATAATGTATTAATTGATTAATGGAATACTTCATTCTTCTGATTTAAATACTAACACTCCAGTAACATTGAAAGATTCACAAAGTCTCAAGCTTCACTACAAGATACGTGTTCACTATTCATCGTGTTGTACTAAGACCATTCACCATATAAGGCCTCAAAACTGACCTGCGACGTCGCAACCTGTGGGCAGTGGAGACCAATAGCTCGTTGTTTTTCTATTTATGGTGTGCTTACGGAGGATCTGAAATATTTTTTTCTATTTGTGGAGATTAATTTGGGTAAAATAGATGGCTTAACTTATCTGCGGAAATCGCTTGGATGCTTCATCTATTATCAGGATTGAAGGCTTACATCCTGAGCACAGATCAGCCAACAATGTTGATCAAGAATTTTTTTAGAACAATTCTTTAGAAGTCTTTTTGTGAAGCCACTGAAAAGGAAGAAACGTCTGCTCAAGAAGTTTTCATTACTTTACATTCAACAAAGCAATGTCTGTAAAACAGAGGTACAGGTTTTCTTTTATTGAAGGTAACGGAACTTCTGAAAACTAAAACTGTACAAAGAAGGGTACAATACGAAGACGAATGCAAGGCATTTGTGTGCATCCTCTATTTACATACCTAAGGTGCAATGCGCATTTAGAAAAAAAAACTTCGAGGAATTCCAGTGTTTTCGGTGGATGTTTTTTAAACACATTGAAAGACACTATATTAGAAGTTCTTGTGGCATGTATACAGTACCTAGAGGAGGAACAGGGTCGGAGTGGCTATTTAGGCGTTCGGGCAAATGTACGGTGGGCCGGTACTCAAATGGGCCGGTGGGGTCGCCGAATGGACCGCTTTGAATGGCAATAAGTACCGTAAATGTGATTGGCGTCTTACCTTCCTTAAAAGACCTTACAGACTTTACTGAGTTATGCTGTACTAAATGACATACTCTCATTATAATGGAACCGCCTATATCCATAAACAATACTATTGGTGATTTACAATTCTATATGTGTACTATAAGTGACTTTAACAAAGAACTAGGGGTGCACCGGATATAGCCGGAGTCGGATATGGCCGATTAGTAAAATATGATGTTCGGCCGGAGACGGATACCTACATGACTTTTACCTCATGTTACTGAACATTTTGCAAATCTTCAAATAACATGCCTATTTTTATATTAATTTATTCTTATTACTTTTATTTACCTTATTGTTTTAAACTCTATTACTGAATGATGGATTAAAGTTTAACAGCATTTATGAACAAATAGATCTATCACAAACTGGTCATCAAGCTTGTTTTTTAAATGCCATCTCGAACCATTTCTGGTCCTGACTTGTTAAGAGCTGTTAGCTTATAGTTAGAACCTGAAGTGTTTTACGACAATATTTAGTGGTTTGGATTCATTTGTTGCAAACGATATTTTAATAAAAGCAGGAACATGCAAGCACACCTATTTTTAAGGTTCAACCTTAGATGGTGCAAAAGTATAGATTAAATTGTAGTCTGTATGCCTATTATTGAGATCTAAGTTTAGATCTACAGTTATACTGATCTAAGAGCATTATGGAAACCAACTCTAGAAGGAAAAAAAAACATCCACACCCTCCATGTCAAGTAACCAATTTAGGTCAAGAGAAAGTTTAAAAAATGTTCCCGCAATTGCTGCTCTGTATGTAAAGTGCATTTGTAATGTAAAGTTTCATTCCTAATTATATTAGCACGCCTTGTCTTTGTAATGAAATATGTTTGGTAAATATTCATATATTTTTAAGCACATTATTTTGTTTTAAACATATACGTTAATAAATTCCATAAGAGACATTAATGGAACGATGTCCGATTTATACATATTAATAGAAATGTAGATACAAGGTGTACTTTTACTATCCGCCCAACTATCCTGCAGTAATATTTTGGTTGGAGCCGAATATGGCCGGATAGTGAAAAATGGCCGGATATTTGGCCGGAGTTACTATCCGGTGTACCCCTACAAAGAAAATAGGGTTGATATTTTGTATTGTTCTGTAGAAGTTGCGTTTGAGTGAATATACTTGGGTGTATCGAGCTTGTAGGCCTACATAATTTACGAATTTCCCGATATTATGGAGTGTATTATATAAAGTAGTCAATAGATCAGATGGATCATGGATCACCAACATTGACTCATGTTTCATGTTGCTTCCTAGTGCACTCTTTTAATGATATCACGTCTTTTTAAAATCATGTAATAAAGTATTCAAGCTAATTAAGGCCGCAATTGATTGAGATTTCATATTTCCCCTAAGTTTCTAGATGTAGAAATACAATACGTTCATTTAGGACTACAAAAACCCAAGTTTGCAGCTTGCGTTCAGTTTTCGATGCATTAATTAATACGCGATATTATAACCCCCAACAAGGCCGGCCTTGAGCATAGACAAACTAGGCAACCGCCTAGGGCATCCCATGGGTAGGAGCCTCTCACAGGAGTTGCGATATTTTTAGAGAAGAAATAGCGAAACTTGTACCCTTTATTATTATTTTGTAGTACACTAGGTTTTAAAAAATTGTGTTATTTTATTTTTTTTATGTATTTTTAGCGGCCCCCGAAAGGGGAAATGACGCCATTAGTTTTGTGCGAAATGTCTGTCCGTCTGTCCCTTTTAGATCTCGTAAACTAGAAAAGATATTGAAAATCCGACATCACAATATTTTAGACGATTCAAAGTTCTGATGCAACGGCTACTTTTTTTTTCTGAAAGCGAAAAATCTAATTTTTAAAATCAGTTATGCAAGCAGTTTTTTAAAGAGAAAAAGCTAATTAGTATGCATTCTAAGTTAGACCTAATTTAAAAAGAAATGGTAATCTTATAAACTTCATTTTCTTGAATATTATTCTTTACATACCTCTTCAAAGAATTCGAATAAAAGATTAAGCCTTTTCAAAACAATTACATTATTTAAAGACCAGGAGAGGCTCGGTAAAGCGCTTAGCTTCCAAACCGAGGGTCCCGGGTTCGAATCCTGGTGAAGACTGGGATTTTCAACTTTGGAATCCTTGGGCGCCTCTGAGTCTACCCAGCTCTAATGGGTACCTGACATTAATTGGGGAAAAGTAAAGGCGGTTGGTCGTTAACCGTAGGCCACAAAAACAGATGAACTTTATATCATCTGCCCTATAGACCACAAGGTCTGAAAGGGGAACTAGTTAGGTCAGGTTCACATCTAACTTTGCATTCACTTGCACCTATCCTTTGATCTGCAGCACCATTAGGGCACTACACAAGATCTGTCAACCTTCTTTCATTCGGATGTTCTTTCTGAAAATATTGAAGCCTGCCTGGGTGGACCACTTCGGGGCCGATTTTAAGTTTGTGTTTCCACACAAACTGTCTTTGTAACCTTGTTTTTTTTGTTTTTTTTTGTATTTCATTTGTAACCACAAAATGCACTTCGCCTAGGGCCTCCAATTATTTAAAGTCGGAACTGCCTCCAAAATATTTATTAAAGACAAAATTAGGTTGTTTGTTTTTTCTTTAATCCATTTGAGTGGGGGGGTTTTTATATGAAAGGGTTTGAAGACTTCAGGTTAGAATCAAAATTTATCTTGGTTATGTTCATAAGACGCCGACATAATTACAAATAATTACAAATAACTAATTATCGACCAGTTGAGAAAGGCCTGTGGAGAGGAAGAAGGCGATACCTGCGTGAAGGCTACCGAAATCGCTTTTTAAATGCATTTATTACAAAAAGGCTGGAACGACCTGAATTCGAGCTCGAGGGCTGAAGCCTATTTAAGCCACTTCAAGTCATCATACTATCCACTGTGCCAGGGAAGTGCTTATGAAAATAGTTTTCTATTGTTAGTTTTAAACTTTAAAGCGGCCACCTATTTCTTTCAACATAGTTTAAAAGGGGATTAATTCAACTTCTTTCACTACATCTGTCAAGAACAATTCCTCTCCCTTGTTTAATACCAAACAAAATAATTAATTATCAATATCTAATTTACTAATTGTTGTTTTTTTTTTTATTAATTATTTGTTGAAAGGTAAAAGAAATAATTGTGCAAAATTTCAGCTTTATCCGAGATTGGGTGTGACTGTGGGAGGAATAAAGTGTATAAACTTTTGACCAGACAGACAGAATAAGTTAATACAAGCTTTGTGAAATATAAACTAAGATTGACTTTGAGCCCCCCTATGTCATCATTGTTTAAGAAACGCTTATTAAGGTTAATAAACTCTTCTAGAACTGATAGCACTGCGTTGAAAAAATGTTAGTGCAGCAAAGACAAAAGAAAAGTTGTTTGTTAGTATAACAATTGTTAGGTTAGATGTTGGTAGTTATGTTATATCAACATTAGGGATGTTTGTATAAAAAAAACTAGACAGCTACACAAATAAACCTAGACTGCTACACAAATAAACTTAGACAGCTACACAAATAAACTTAGAGACTGCTTCACTAATAAACTAAGACTCTGCTACACAAAATATACTTAGAGACAGCTACACAAATAAACTTAGAAACAGCTACACTAATAAACTTAGAGACAGCTACACCAATAAACTTAGACTGCTACACCAATAAACTTAGACTGCTACACAAATAAACTTAGAGATAGCTACACAAATAAACTTAAGAGACAGCTACACAAATAAACTTAGAGACAGCTACACCAATAAACCTAGACTGCAACACAAATAAACTTAAGAGATAGCTACACAAATAAACTTAGAGACAGCTACACAAATAAACTTAGAGACAGCTACACAAATAAACTTAGAGAAAATAAACTTAGAGACTCAAGTGTTCCAGTATATCTTACAATCTGTTTCAACTTCTGGTCACGGTGTGATGACGACCTATGATGTGCATAGACATGACTGCAATCACGGATCTTGGGAAATCCACTCAATTTTATTACGTGGGGCCCCCAACGCCCGCGGCTACAGATGCCTTGATTCGCTCCTTCCTGCATTCTGTGTCTCTTCACCGGGAACAGAGGGTTAATGTTTTAGTCTACAAACACTTGAACAAACCGACAAACAAACAAAAAGGAGTGCAGAGAGAAAAAAAAGAAAGGAAAAATCTTTAGAGAAAAAGAGAAGGGGAAAGTAAGAAAGAAAGTAAGAAAGTAAGAAAGTAAGAAAGAAAGTAAGAAAGAAAGAAAGAAAGAAAGGAAGGAAGAAAGAAAGAAAGTAAGAAAGAAAGAAAGAAAGAAAGTAAGAAAGAAAGAAAGAAAGAAAGAAAGTAAGAAAGAAAGAAAGTAAGAAGGAAAGAAAGTAAGAAAGAAAGAAAGCGGAATGGACAAAGAGAAGAAAAAAGAAGAGAAAATATAGAATAACATGGGGTGGTGGTGGGGGGGGGGGGGTTCCGAAGTACTAAAAACAAAAAAGCGGTAAAGAAAGACCTTAGACTTTGACTAGACACACAGCACTAGCTGAGATAAACTAATGATCAATGAAAGCAACAGAAAATAATCTTGGAGCAACTAATCTTGGAGCAACTAATCTTGGAGCAACTAATCTTGGAGCAACTAATCTTGGAGCAAATAATCTTGGAGCAACTAATCTTGGAGCAACTAATCTTGGAATAAAATAAATATGTTTGATTAGAGAACTAGAGAAAAGCCTTCAAGTCCAACTAATTAGTCCTAGTGTTGTGATCATTCACAGCTCTGAGAGCAATGCACAAGATTTGCTCCGTGTCACACGACCATAGAACCAAATGTAAGAAGTTCTATCTATCTGAAGTTCTAATGATAAGCACTGGCATGTATGTATTATTACCAGAACTGTAGTTAAAACAAATGATATGCACAATATAGACCTTTATATATCTTATAAATAACAGACGTTACTTCAAAAGTTCATATGATTTCGTCCTAAGCGTACCAATACAAGTAGGCCTAATATCCTTGACCTTATTCAGATCTGGACAAGATTGAAAACACTATTGTCTGTATATCTAGGCTACATGTGGATAAACAAGAATATATAGTCTACACTGGTGTCTGTAGAACTTTTTCTTCCATCATGTATAGGCCTTACAAAATGTATAGTCATTACAAAATGTATAAGTTTACAAAATATATAGGCCTTACAAAATGTATATAGCCATTACAAAATGTATAGTCATTATAAAATGTATAAGTTTACAAAATGTATACGTTTACAAAATATATAGGCCTTACAAAATGTATAAGTTTACAAAATGTTTATGCCGTACCTAATGTATAGGCCCTACAAAATGAATCTTTTTTAAGTAAAAAGACCTTCTTAAAATGAAGATGATTACGTCATAACCTAAACTTTTTGTCAGGCCGGATAACGCAGTCTTGGTCTGGGACACAGCATGACGACATTCCAAGGTAAATGTTACAAGATCCGGTCATTGCTCCCCCCCCCCTTTCAAGTGTAGTTGAACGAAATATATCAATGAACAAAAAAAATATCAAAGCAATAAGGTCAAAGATTGGTGTTTTCATAGTGATAGAGACAAAAATGGCACAATTAAAAAGAAATTACCAACAAATTAAAAAGAATACTTTACCTATATTTTAAAGTTTTGTTTTTTAATTTAATAGTTTAGAACTTGCCTATATAAGTTATTGTTGAGAACATTTGTCAATCTCTAGTGAGAAGATTAGGACATTTGCGAAGCTCAGTTGAAATGAGATCATTAGCCAAGCACATGTGAGATTAAATCATTAGCCAAGCACATGTGAGATTAAATCATTAGCCAAGCACATGTGAGATTAAATCATTAGCCAAGCACTTGTGACATTAAATCATTAGCCAAGCACTTGTGAGATTAAATCATTAGCCAAGCACATGTGAGATTAAATCATTTGTTAAGCACTTGTGAGATTAGATCATTAGATAAGTTCAGTTGAGATTTGATCATTAGACAAGTTCAGTTGAGATTAGATCATTAGATAAGCTCAGCTGAGATTAGATCATTAGACTAGTTCAGTTGAGATTAGATCATTGGCCTAGTTCAGTTGAGATAAGATCATTTATCAAGCTCAGTTGGGATACAAATCATTGTCAAGGTCAGTTGAGTTTAGATCGTTGGCCAAGTTTAATTTAGAGTAGAACAAATTCCTCAACTCTCGGAAAAAAATTCATTTACAAAATGAAAAAGTTCAGATAAGGAAACTCCATGCATCAGGAAACTGTCCAAATTTTAGCCACACAATAATAAACCTGGCAACAATAAACCTGGCATAAATCTTAAAGAGTCACACCAAGATACATTGCAGCAGACAATTGAGCAGACGTGAGACAATTTCTCAAAGCTCGTTGTTATGCTGGGCTCGGCTTAGAAGTAAAAAGGGGGGGGGGGGGAGGTTGAGAGGGCGAGGCGACATTGTGCGTAAGAAGGTAGACTATATGTCTACTTGTGTACTACCTTCCCCCCCCCCCTCTACCATCTACCATTTTAAAAGCCTTGTCATTGGATCACGTGCTTCTAAGATAGGTGGAGCTATGCACATGACCCAAGAAATGATAAATGATGTACCTCATGACTAAATTAACATAAATTATCTTCTCGTTAGGACACTTTTCATTAAAGATGTATGTAATGAGTTCTCTTTTATAAGATTAAAATTTGAGTGACTTATAGCATTACACCTATCTTCTAATTGATAAGGAACTTTAATATGCTTAAAATTAAAATGTCCTTTAAATTTTATAAGCAGGTCATACAATAATATTGATAGTCAGTTAAATAAATTTAATATGCATGACTAAATGCATGACGCGTAGGACGTCATCTTTTTTGAAGTAACGTCTGTATTATATAAGATAAGCTAAGAAAATCAATGTTCAATGCTTTGAAAAGCGAGTCAAAAAATGGTTTAGAAAGCCAAAACAAAAGACACCTGTACTTGCATTGGAATGTAGATGTGAATCTCTCTCCACTTTATGCCTCTTCAGCCACATGAAAAAGTACCCAACGCGATGACTCTAGAATGACTTACAGAAGACCAACAACATATAAGTCAATGTTGACTGAAACAAGGTTCCTATCAACTTTTGTCAGTTTATCTCCTATTGTCCTTTTGACATGGTCAATGATTTCTATGGTGTGGTGACTGACTTGCAAAGCGCTTGGTTTTTTTAAACTGAGGGGTCACGATTTGAAATCGGTGATGACTGGGGTTTACAGCTTTTATGGCGTCATTGGGTCCACCAAGGTATAATAAGTACCCCTCACGTTCGTTGGGGTAAGAAACTGGGCGTTAATCATTGTGCTGGTCTCGTGATAAAGTTAATCGACAAAGGACATTTGAGAAGTTACGCTATTGAAGTTTTTCATACAAAATGTTAAACACGGTTATCCTCTCTTTGTTTATACATGCATTTTGATGGTTACGATCAGGTCTATAGTCTTTCATTCAACACCAACATTGGAACAGATATGGAGTAATGTGGTGGCGATACAAGTGAACCTAAAGAAAAAGGCATACAAAAATGAAGAGGAAGATTGATAAAGATTTTGAAAGATCGAGATAAGATAAGCAATGTCAAGGACGTTTCATTGACAGATCACTGTTGCCAACTTAATATCTCAAGAGAAGCAGTTGATCTTTTGTATCATTTCTGGTTTCTTCTCGCTAGTTAGTTGTCTCTTTTTTTTAAATGCGCTTTTAGTTGTGTCACAGAGCGAGCTTATAATAAATAATTCTTCTATATTGATATTATTATCCACTACAAACGGAAATGTCTAAAACTTTGGGTTACACAAAGAATTGAGTATCTCCATGGACATCTGTAGGTAAACTGTTTCTGAAGATACTATGTATTTATAAAACTTTTTCGTACAATGTACACATGAGTTGTTTTTTTGTTTTTTTTTGGTAAGAAATAAAATATTTGTATATTCCGCAGAAATAAAACAGAGTTCAAACTACCAATGATATTTTCACTCTTGTGTCATGCTTACTGCGAGATACAAATGGGTAGAATGAAACCGAGAGTTGTTAACATAAAACTGAAGATTTGAACCTAGAGTCTTCGTGGCACATGAGGATCTACTTGGACTGTTGCATACTTTCTAATAGAACAATAGTACATAAGCGAATCGTGCATTCTGATTAGTGTTCCATATCCTACAATAAATACACATAAAAGAAATAAAAGTAAAATAAATGTGTTTCATCTTTTTAGGTAGAATTGAGCTAGAGATAGACTTTAGATAGAGGTAGAATTTAGACTCCATTAGCTGACAGCCCGACCATATGGTCTGACACTCTAAACCACAAAATAGTTCACCATTTGGATTCAATAAGTCAAGTGTTTATACATACTGCAAACGGATGCACCGATTGCTTAGCTCTAAGAAATGTTTCATTACCATGAATGCGTCTAAACGTTTTCAAAAAAGAACAGTGCTACTGAACAAGAGTGTGCATAGACCGACGAGAAGAAAACTACATTAGGAAAAAGCAAAGTATTCTTGAATTGTTTAATGTTTAGTGGCACTCTTACCTCGGGCATGGAATACAGGCTGTCATAAATGAGGGCTACGTCGTTGGATTGCTGCTATTCAACCTCCACAAACTGCATTTCAATGGTGTGATAGAATAGGACCTGGTTGACCGATCATTCAGTATCTTTTCTATTTAAACCAATTGGAAATAAATCGCAATGTCCGCTTGGAAGAGCTTTGAATAAACTTGAAGACTGGTTGCCATGGTGATGAGGCTGCATCAGCTGACGTTGTGGGTGTAGCTTGGGACAAGCAAGTAGTTGACGTAGTCCCGGAACATTTCCTCCGCCTGGGACCCCATCAACTTACTGCTCATAGCAAGCTCATCTCTGGCTCCGCAGCAGGTTTTATAGTCCTGGCTCCACCTCTCCCCCTTCTCTCCATTGTGTCCCCCCTTACCCCTACTTTAGGATCCTTTCATATCCCCTTCCCCCCCGTTAGAACAGAGAAATTTGGGAAGGGGGGACCTGAGCTTCAGCGACTAGGTCGCCATGTTGTCCTGACATGTGACACGGTTGAGAGGACTTGCTCGTGAAAATAGGGCGTCCTCAGGTGCAATGGACGCAACTGCTAAAGTCTCGCTATAGTACAGTGCACACACACACACACACACAAACACACACAGAAAAACGAAACATGAGAATAACGCCAAATGTGCAGAACACACTACACTGCACAGTACTTCCAAATACTACCTTTATACATTACAGATCAGCATATCTAAATTTACCTACTGAAAGAAATTTGAATGAAAATTGACCTATGACCTAATGAAGTATGTGTGGTGCCTTGGTTTTAATAATAATAATAATAATCTTTATTATCCGTATGGAAATTTGTCTTACAATTTGTGCATTACACCAAACAAAAAACATAACATTAGTACCCCAACAAAAGTTAATATTTTAGTAAACAATATTTAAAATAATTTTGCAGCTATGTGTTATATGTTATACGTGGCAACGAGCTATTGGTCTAAACTACCCACACGTTTTGACTTTGCATGTCAGTGTTCAGGCCTTCTATAACGATTGGTCACGTGCAAGCTCGTAGAGCTTACAGACAACTCTTGTATTCATTATTTATCGCTGCTATGCTGACTGGTCAATCGTGTAACATGCCATGGGCTAAAGGCCGAATCGTCCACGTTCAAAACCCATTTCCTTCTGACTAACTGTAGTCTTTTGTTACGACTTCACTTTTTCTCAGAACTAACAATGTATCACACAATTGAGGACAGAAAGTAATAGATTGAAATTAATCGTTTGATACAGAAAATAACTTTGATTTTAACTACAAAAAAAAACTTAAAAGAAAAACTTATCTAAAGTAAAAAATTCCGCATTTATAACTGTATTTCTCAATAATGGAGAAGTTATTTCCCTTCTTTGATATCAAACAAAATAATTAATTACCAGTAATTAATTGACTTATAAGATATTTTAAAAATTGTTTCATGTTTTTTTAGAACAATAAATAATAGAAGTTTCGGCTTGATCCGAGAATGGGTATTGGAGAAATAACGTTATAATTCTTATCTTATCTTATATAATACAGACGTTACTTCAAAAAAGAAGATGATTACGTCCTACGTTTATTTATCAAAGGGGACAAAACCCTAACTATTTAGCAATATTTCTGAATACTGAAGAATTACTTATCCATTTCGGTATAAAAAAATTATTATAGGTAATTAGTTGATTGATTGGTTTAATTTTTAAAAATTAATTTATGGATCATTGTGCAAATTTTGGGGTGTGGGAAAAATAACGTTTTCAAACGTTTTACCAAACAGAGTTGATATAAGCTAGTAAAAAAAGTAGCCTTTTGGTTCAGAAAGTAAACGTCAGAGTAGACAACAATGTCCTCCAAGACAAACAAATGAACCACAAAATGGTACAACGTAAACGGAGCTTGATCAACGCTTGACAAGCACTCGTGCAGCTCCAATGTACAGAAAATCATAGGATCGAAAACGTCAACATGAGGCCGTGATAACTTCACTCCAAGTTTTTGTATACAAATAAACCAGCAAACTACTTCACTCTACAGACAGTTTTTACCTTCAATATAATTTTAGTCTTTTTTAAAGAGCCCACACACAAAACAAAAACAAAATAAGAACAAAAAACTAACAAAAAGCAACGTTACAAAAACAGTTTGTGTGGAAACACAAACTCAAAATCGACCCCCGAAGAGATCTACCCACCCAGGTAAAAGGGCAGGTTTCAATATTTTCTGAAAGAAATGAAAGAATGAAATTCTATCAAAGGCAAATAACAGAGAAGAATGGAGAAAGAAGGTCGAAAGATCTTGTGTGGTGCCCCAATGGTCTTATCTTATCTTATATAATACAGACGTTACTTCAAAAAAAAGAAGATGATTACGTCCTACGCGTCATGCATTTAGTCATGCATATTAACCAATGACTTAAATTCTGCCAAGTCACTGGTTTTTCTGGCTAGCTTGGTCCAGCAGACCAAGGGATAGGTGAAAGTGAATGTGATGTTGGATGTGAACCTGGCCTAATTGACGTCTTATCTTCTTATCTTATATAATACAGACGTTACTTCAAAAAAAAAAGAAGATGATTACGTCCTACGCATCATGCATTCAGTCATGCATATTAACCAATGACTTAAATTCTGCCAAGTCACTGGTTTTCCTGGCTAGCTCAGGCAACCCATTCCATGCTCTAATAGCACTAGGGAAGAAGGAGCATTTGTACAAATTTGTCCTAGCATATGGGATGAATAATGCGCCTTTATCTTTGTGTCTTTCAGAGTATTTTATTAAATTTTGTTTTTGTATTTCAAGAATATGGTTCAGTGTTTTATGTATAATTGCTACTTTACTTTTGAGTCTTCTGTCCTGAAGGCTTTCTAAATTTAGTGATTTTACTATAGGTGTTACTCTAGTCAAATGTGAATATTCATTTGTTATGACTCTCACTGCTCTATTTTGTGTCTGTTCTAGTTTCTTAATGTTTTCTTGAGTTGACGGGTCCCAAACGGAGGATGCATATTCTATTATTGGCCTAACCAAGGTTAAATAACATTTTAGTCTTATGTTCTTATTTGATTTATATAAATTTCTTTTAATAAACCCTAATGCTTTGTTTGATTTTTTTATAGTTTCATCAATATGTGGATTCCATGACAGTTTTTCATTTATTATAACACCTAGGTATTTTGCGTTTTTAGTCTGTGTTACTGGTTTGCCATGAATAAGATAAGTGGAATTTATTTGTTTTTAGTTTTTTTGTTACTCTTAATAACTGACATTTTTCTGGGTGGAAAGACATGCTCCAATTTGATTCCCATTTCTGTAATTCATCTAATTCTCTTTCTAAAATATCTGTGTCTTGTGTTGTTTATTTATTTTTTGCTCTATATATTATGCTATTGTCTGAAAAAAATCTTACTTTTGTTCCTGAACTAATGCAATTTGGTAAATCGTTTATGTAAATTAAAAATAGTAGTGGACTGTACTGTTATTGGTGTTGTTTTAGAGCCATTTATTATTACAGTTTGTTCTCTCCCTATCAGAAAATCTTTAATCCATTGATGCAATGGAACATCAATGCCAAAATATTTTAATTTTTTAAGCAAACTAGGTTGGTGGACTTTTTCAAAACCTTTGAAAAAATCTAGTAAGATAGCATCTTTTTGCTCAGTGTTTTTTAAACCTTTTGAAAAATCATCAATTAGTAATATTAGTTGTGTTTCACATGATCTATATTTCCTAAAGCCATGTTGGTATGGAGTAAGGACATTATATTTGTCTAAGTGGTTTATGATGTTGCTACATATTATGTGTTCTAGGATTTTACATGTGATGCTGATAAGTAATACTGGTCTGTAGTTTTCTGGGTCTGTTTTTTCTCTTTTTTTAAATAGAGGGGTGACATTAGCTTCTTTCCAGTCCCTTGGTACTCTGCCCTGGTTAAAAGATGCCTGAAAAAGTATTTTGAACACTGGGGCTAGCTCATTGCTTAGTTCTTTGAGTAATTTAGCTGGAATACCATCAGGTCCAGATGCTTTATTCGGTTTGATGTTGGCTAATAGTTTTTGGATTCCCTTTTCTTGTACTTCTATATCTCCTATGTTGTCTACTTGGTTCAAATTAAGTAATATGTCTTTGTCTCCTGGAGCTGAGAATGCTGATGCAAAGTATTTGTTTAGGATGTTAGCTTTAGTTTCATTATCATTATGTGTTAAGTTGTCTTCTCCTTTTAATGGCGCCATGTCTATGGTTTCTATTTTCTTAGACTTAATGATTATCTAATTGGTCTAATTGTTTTGGAAAGCGTCAATCAAAGACTCAAGAAAAAAAAACATTTCCGTAAAAAAAATTCCTTTAGTTACGGGTTTCATTGTGGCGTTATTGCTCAATAGTACACGAGATATGAAAAACTACTTATTATTAATTGTTTTAAATTATGTTCCACTCATATGCACACATACAAAATATACTTTTTCTCTTTAAAAAAAGTAAACATTTTTTTTATTAATGTAGTAGTTAGCATGACAGAACTTACGTAACTTAGCAATACAACTGTAAATAAAAAATTTTGACAAAAAATCTAAAACCATTTGCATAAATGTGCTAAAAATATGTTAAATTGTCATCTCCTTTACTAAATTACCTCCTGTGTTTGTACTATTAATAGTGAATAGTTGTAAAAGTGGTGTATTTTTATGAAAAAAAATCTGCGTCCATTCTTGATTTTAAAAATTAGATTTTTCGCTTTTAGAAAGAAAAAAGTAGCCGTTGCATAAGATCTTTGAATGGTCTAAAATATTATGATGTCGGATTATCACTATCTTTTCTAGTTTACGAGATCTAAACGGGACGGACGGACGGGCGGACAGACAGGCAGCACAAAACTAATAGCGTCTTTTCCCCTTTAAGGGGGCCGCTAAAAAACTAACTCCGTCTCTCAGGCAGTTTAAATTTCTTCAATATCTTAGACTAGAGTTGGAGAGGGGGGAAGTACTGGGTGACCAACACAAGGACAAATAAAGTGTGCCGCCTATGTCGCCTTGGGGGTGAAGCACCTCTGGGCGTGACGTCATTGATGTACATAAGGAAGTTGTCACGTGGATTAATTAATGACTCCCGGCTTGTCATTTTGTACAGGTCAAAACTTTGGAGGTCAAAAGAAGTCCTCTCACGCGTTCACCACCACCAATCCTTCCTCAGCCTTGTTTTGCCTCAATAGGCTAGGGAGGTGGAGTAGTTGCATATTTTCTTCTTTGAACTGACGGCCACATACAAGGTTGAGCACATTCACACATATGTGGGCATGGAACACGGGCACATACAAGGTTGAGCACATTCACACATATGTGGGCATGGAACACGGGCACATACAAGGTTGAGCACATTCACACATATGTGGGCACGGAACACGGACACATACAAGGTTGAGCACATTCACACATATGTGGGCATGGAACACGGACACATACCGGTTGGAATCAAAGTCAAGCTTTTGAAACTTAAAATTTGGCCCAGAAATGTACTTCAATTTAAAAATTGAAATTTGGCCCAGAATTGTACTTCAATTTAAACATTGAAATTTGCCTAGAATGTACTTCAATTTAAAAATTGAAATTTTGCCCAGAATTGTACTTCAATTTAAACATTGAAATTTTGCCCAGAATTGTACTTCAATTTAAAAATTAAAATTTGGCCCAGAAATGTACTTCAATTTAAAAATTGAAATTTTGACCAGAATGTACTTCAATTTAAAAAGGGAAATTTGGCCCAGAAATGTACTAAGCTTCAATTTTTAAAAAAGTCGGTGAGAGCATTAAATGTAACAGTGTGATGGCATTAAGTCTTGACAATAAATTCATGCAAATTAAAACATTAAAGTTTGAAGAATGTATAACTTGAAAGAGAAGGGCGACAACTCGAATCCTCCAGCTCAAGATCGAGGAAGTGGTTTAGACGTACAGCCAGAGTTCTAGTATGCAGGGAGATAACTTAGGGACAACATTGAAATAAGATTCAATTGGGACAATGTAAACTACGAAACTAGTGCCTGGGGCATTTCCCCCTCTCTCCCGACCTCCTTGCATATTACGAATAAAATATACATTTAATTTCTCTTTCCATTTCGATTATGTTTCAAATGTGTTTTTTTTAATGACAAGTAGCTTCTAGGATAAAAGTATTTTTTTAGATTTTTTTATTGGGGGTGGGGGGAGAGGCTTTATGATAAGGTCAAATTGAGTTCAATAAAGATACCCGAAGGTGAAGGACATTCGAGGCACACGTAGGCGTGATCGTTGTAAGATCATCTTTGAGTTAGCAAGTCGCGGGCCTGTTGTTGTCTCGCTAAATAGAAACAAGTTCGACTGTTCTGACGTTGAAAGAGGGGTTGGTGCAGACTTGTTGAAAAGATAGTTTTGGGCCGATCCTGATGTAAATGCCTATCGCGAAAACCGCATAAAAAGTCGAAATTGAAAATAGAAGAAAAAAAATGACATCTCGTAATCTAAATATGTTATTTTTTAAATAATAATTATGCGAAAACCTATATTCCAATATCGATGATTAACTGCAAAGCGAATACAATAAATCTTTAAAAAAAAATATAATAAAACTCCCTCTGCGCCCCTTTGTTTTGATGTCGCCCCACCCTAAAGTGTTGTGAAGTGCTATCCAGAATTTGTAGAAATGGAAGAGCATATTTTGTGAAAGTTTAGGATCAGTAGTTTGGTAGACAGAAACCCCTCGCAGTCAGTAAATAATTCAATGCAATGTTTTACCGCTTTGATAATAATGAATTGTTTATAGCATTGCAAGTTTCAACTGATCCTATCTTATGCATTTTAATAGGTTTTCGGGAGATTTTCGACCGAGGAGGAAATCTTTTCTGGTTCGACTGGCTATAGGGGAGATAATTTGATAAAGTACGTCAGTGTTTCTCAAAAGAAATTAAAAAGCGCAAATGATGCGCTGAAAATGACTGTGAATGAAAAAATACGCTTGATCGTAGTTCCAAAAACAATACTAGAGGAAAGCTGCTGTAGTCTACATTTATAAATTTTTCCTTTTCTTTATTCCCCGCTTTATACTATTTTATAACCAAAATAACACCTTCAATGAATGTTCAGCTATAAAGCTATGGCTTGGAACGAAATGAGACGGACTATATGATTTGGAATAATAAAAATATATAAATGATATATATAGTAAATATTGTGTACAGTGTATGAATACGAAGGAATCATTTCGCTAACCATTGAGATTCACTGACAAAAGATTTTGAATGTCAAATCAGGTCGTGCGAATTTAGTTAGACAGTTTAGTTGTGACCAGATACCATCGACTGAGGATGTCAAAATTAAGACATGTCTGACCTGTTGAAATATATTAAGTTTGGAATAGAGATTTGTAGAAATGCTTTCGTTTCAAAACAATAGTTAAAATAATTCAAATAACATGTGATTAGTCGATGCTACGACCAAGCCAGATGAGAACCGATTTTCTGTGTTTGAAAAAAAAAGCGTTTCTAATTGTCTCCTAGTAAAAATAATGGATTCTCTCTCCACTTGTCTCCCAGGAGACTAAGCACGGCGCCGCACCCAAACAGCGCAACAGAAATAGACACACTAAGGCAGTGCACTCCGTTCATTTTTTTTTTTTAACGTGAGTCATTTGTGTGCAGTTTGTTGCAGTGTAATCAAACAGTTCATTTGATTTTTATTTAAGTTCGTTATTACTTTTAATAGACAAGGAATCAGCTTACTTTAAAGCTAGTTCGCACATTAACGAAACACGCCTGATTAATGTTTTGTATAATGTATAATATTGTATATCTATAAATAGACCTTATATACCAAACAATTGCATTAACTAATTTGTGATTTTCACGATACATTTTCAATTCTAAACAATGTCAAGGTCGCTATATTAAAGGTTTAATGTTGACAACGCAAGTTCTGAAAGGGGAACTTTACCAGTGCCAACTAAATTATAAAAATGAGTTTGTTCTACAAGCGAAAGAGCTAAGAAATTAGATTTTATAATTCTAAGAAGTGCAAAAAAATTAACTATACCTTTTAAATTAGATAGCTTGTCAACACTCCCAAGTTTTTTTACACCGGATACATCGAATTGCTTGCTATTTATAAGTATCAGCCATAAAAGAAAATGTCCAATAAGTTAATTACTGCGACTGGCTTAACTTTTTGTTGTGTGTGGAAAAGGGGGTGCGGTCAGTGGCACGCCTATGTCTGTTTCCACGGCTGTTTCACTTCTGCATATATATACTCCATTTCAACTTTTAAAGAGCAAAGATGCGTCATATTAACCCATTGTGTGTTGGTTTGTGTGAAATAGAAAAAAAAGCTGCAAATCAAGTAGTACCAGGTGCCAATTTATAACCTTTTTAATTAATTTATGCTAAGAAAGATGTTCAATTTAAAATTTAGACGCAATATAGATATAGCTTTGCCTTGGACTCCCAAGATTAAGAAAAAAACGCTACATTGTATGTGACTACGTAGTTTTGACCTATAGATCTTTGTAGGTAAAATTACCCCTTTGCAGACATTGCGATAGATGGGGGCAGATGATGCAAAGCTCATCGGTTTCTATGGCCGAGGCTTTCATCCGCAGGTTGCCAGCACGTAAGTCAGATAGAGTGGCTGGACACAAAGGCGTCTTTAAAATCCCGAATCATATCCGAGCCTTCACCGGGACTCCAACTCGAGACCCCTCGATAGCCAAGCGCTTTTCTACTCTGCCATCACGCCCCTAGATCTATGTTAGTCAAACATAAGTAAAGATCTAAGTGTATGTAAGTTGTTGTAGTTTTTTTTAGGGCCTCAAGATTTGTCATTATAGTTTGTGTCGTCTAATTAACTCCTTCTATCTGCCTCTGAATACAATAACCCTGCCCTTGTGTGAGCTTGCGCTCCTAGATCTTATTTAATTTATATTATTTACATAGGCCAGGGCTATGATGTTTGTTATTTAGTGTCCTTTTTAATTTTTATAGTTCAGTGCTGATTATTTTGTAGTTTCCGCTATTTATAACTTTCTGCTAGTCTTTTTCTGTTATTTGTGTTTTACCCGTAGAGGAAAAGTAGTTTTTAAAATAGTTAACTAGCCTTGGAGCTGTGAATGTTATTTTCTATTTTTTGTCCCAGGTTAGTTCTGCTTATTTTTGTCTTTGGCATTAGTGTTGGAATAGTTGTTATTTTTTTTATATCAGTTTATGTGCAGGTCTGTAGACGGCATAGAGCCCCCAGATGAGTTTAGAATAGAAATAACTTTTTATATTCCTTTTTGTATTTTTATAGGTTTAAATTTTAAGATTCTCTTTTTAATGTCGTTTAATTTGGTATATAATGTTTTGTAGTCCGTGTCTGTAGTAATTTGCTAGGTTTTATTGTTGTGTACGGCTAGGTACAAATTAGGGAAATAGGTAGTCAAGTTTAGTTTTAAATAATTAGTGTGACGTCATGCTCTCCGATATGTTCGCGCTGACCAGTTATAGCTGGCTCCGGGACCACGTTGAATTCTTTTTTGTCTTGACCAGTGGTCAGTGCGGACAGTGGTGTTTGTATAGAGTTAGTTTGTGTAGTGCTATTTCGGCTGGGACCGCCTGTAAGTTGTAAATTGTTTTTATTTTTACTTTCTTTAGTTCGTATTTGTATTAATTGTTTCTAGATCTACATCTATTGCTATAGTCTAGATGCAGACTGATTAGTGTAGTGGCGTCACTGGCTTGTTAATTAGCCAGGATTGCCTCTGATGGAGCCGGAAGCTCTGTAGACTTGGGTACCGGCACCCCCTTTAGCCATCCCCAATGATCCCCTTATTGTTTTTCTATTGTTTGTCTATTTGTAAATATTTTATTATTTTATGTCTTCTAAAAGTATTTTTATTAATATTATAATATTGTTAGGATAGCGGTTCTAACAAGTTGGCATGTTGCCGATTTTAATTTTTAATGTAGAAGATGGCTGCGTTCTACTCAACGCTCCATGATGGCGGCTTTGTTAAGCCAAATCTAGATTTATGTTTATTATTATCTGGCCCAACATGTGTTGTGGCGTAAGCTTCTAAGTAGGTATCATAATAATAATACTGTATGGCTTTTTATTAGCAAACTGAAGGTAGTAGTACTTACCTCATGCATTTAGGTATGTGTATGTGCTAGACTAGGTCTAGTTCATTATTATTTTGTTTTATTATCATAAATTATTATGAATAATTATGTTTTATGTATTTGTAATTGCAGGCTATAATTCCTGCCTAACTGTCTGCCGCAGTTATTACTGTTGCCTTATAGCTGTTGTTTTACTTCTGCTGTACAGCTGCCATTATTTCTGTGTAGTAGCTCACGGGCTGTAGTCCTGCCAAATAGCTGCTTTATTTGTAATAGTATAAATTAAGTAGAGTTGATTAGTCGTTTAGTTTTTGTTTATCTAGTTGGTTACGTATATTTTCTTCTGTACATATATTTTTATTGATTTGTTTTTTTCTCGTGTAAATAAAGTGTATATAAGTTCATTTTAATCTTAGTTTGTTTTTTAGTTAGCTAGTTTAATTTAGTTTAGTTTGCTTGTGCTGTCTGGTTGCTTAGGCTACTATAGCCCCTTGGTGACCATACCGAGGTGCACAGATTGGGCCCACCCAGTAGAGCTACCATCTGCCTACTGTCTGTAAAATGAGCAAATGTTGAGCAGCAAGTAACAAACAGCCTAGGGCCACAACCCAGTAGTGCGCCACCCACCTGACCTGCTCACATTTTTGGTGTCAGAAGTGGGATCTGTGCTTAAGTGATCAGACACGCATTATTTTTTTAGGGGTTAGGCTTTTGTTAGGTTGCTTTAGGTTTGGTTAGGTTTCTTTTAGGCTTTGGATAGGCTTTGTTAGCGCATAGTAAGGATTGCATAGGTTGGTAATGATTTTAGGTTTTTGGCATCGGTAGGAAGCAATGTTAGGGAGTTTATTTTGTTGTAGGTTGATAGGAAGTTGTTAGGATATAGATAGTTTAGGTTGTTGTTTTTGAGTTTTGTTTTATGTTGTGGTTTCTCTATAGTCGGTAAAGTTTTTTTATTGTCGTTGAAGTGTTAGCCCTAGAAGTTGATAGAATGCTAAGTATGTGGTTCTATGAGGTTGTCGGTATGGGCATCTGTAGATGAGTAGTATTTGTTGTTATGGTTAGGGTTGCTAGGTTAGGTCGGCAGCAGTGGCAGGAAGGATGCAGCGGTCCCAGTCTGAAGTTGAGGGGCCTCGGAAGGGCATGATCCGAGAAGTCTGCAGCTACCCCCATGCCTGCAGAGAGATGCCAGCCCAGCTTCAGTAGATGAAATTGCATGTCCAGAGTCAGCATCAGAAGATGACAAGTATTGGCCATCTGTCTAGTGATAGTGGTCAACTTTTACAAATCAGATCAACAGACGACAATGCCCCTTTGTTGTAATTAGCTGTGTGGAGATTAATGGCAGTGAGTCCCAACAAGCGCCTCAACTTTACCAGATAGTAGGAGGGAGACCTGCCTTACAGTCCTTATCATCTGGTTGGTGAATTTGGACTATATTTGTGTTGATGTGAAACACTACACAGCCACCTCTGTGTTATATTGACAACTGGGCCAGTTTGTCCATTTAGGTCATCTGACAGCCCAGTTGCAACATGCAGTTTTGTGGCCATTGCCACACCCTGAAAGGTCCTTTCCTGTAACCTAATGCTATCAAGTCTACCTGAACCACCACTCCCTGGTGCCATGTGTTCTGGGTCAACCACTGGTTACTTCTACTGGGCAGCGGTAGAAGTCCGTCAAGAGACAGTGTACAGAGTGGACCTGTAATTTATTTTTTTCTCCTTTATTAATTATGTTTTGTTCTTTATATGTGTATGATTTAGCTACACTGTTTCTTTGTGTGGCTATGTCTTTTCATGCTTAATTATGGATGCATAATATTTTTAGTTTGTTCTTATCGCGTCTTATGCTTATGTTTTTGTATAATGATATTTTTTTGTATTTCCATGTATGCTTGACTAGTGGTGTTTGCATGTGTTGCAACCCAGTAGTTGATAGTATAAAGTCTCTATTGGGCGCTCAAAAGCCAATATTGTGCTTAATTGGGGTAGTGGTATGCTTATGTACCTTTTACTAGTCTTGTTAATTTTCGATGTTGCCGTCAAGGTACTCGATAATGTTATTTTGCCTTGGAGGCCATGACTAAGTTGAAGGTAATGGTATATTGCAGTTGTTGCCTTTGGGAGGCATGTAATGGTTTTTGTAGTTGCCTTTGGAAGGCAGTTAATGTTTTTTATATAGGTAGTTAATTTGTTTGACTTTTTTGAAGTACTTAAGGTACTCATCAATGTCGTGTTAAGCTGATTTGTCTGACAGTGGTCCTTGTCTTTTTTATTTTTTTATGTCTTACCACCACTATGTTAGATGCCCTGTGTTTGAGTTATAACACATTAACCTCAGGTTAGTGTTATGTCACTTTGTATGTTACTATTTTTTTGTTTTGCCATCTGGCTGAACATGTCAGCTATGTGGTGTTTTATTTGTGAGATGTTCTGGTCTGTGTGACCCTAGTAAAGCCTTTAGTGGCTGACCATAAGTCTGTGTGACTATGGACCTGTTTAAAGCCTTGGTGGCTTAGTATAAGTCTGTGTGACTTTGTTTTAGCCTGTGTGGCTAAGGGACTGAGTTAAGCCTCATAGAGTTCCTGTTGGTCTGTGTGACTAAGCGTATCATGTTTGGCTATGGCGTCATTTGCTCTAACCATGTAGTTTTCATTTTATTATTTTTTTATAACGTCCCATTTTTTAAAGATGTCATGCATTATGTTTTGTATTACCTGTATTTTTATTGAATGTATGTTCAGTTTCATTTTATAACTGATTGTTTTTAGTTGTAAGCTTTGCCACTTGTGAAGCCATTTATTAGTGTAGTTCTCCGTTCTCTTGTATGAATTCATTTTTATTTTTTTCTACAGTATCAATGTTTTATGTTTTGCATTTTGTGTATTTTGTTTTGCGGGGACGCAAAAGTTTTGGGCGGGGGTGAATGTGAGCTTGCGCTCCTAGATCTTATTTAATTTATATTATTTACATAGGCCAGGGCTATGATGTTTGTTATTTAGTGTCCTTTTTAATTTTTATAGTTCAGTGCTGATTATTTTGTAGTTTCCGCTATTTATAACTTTCTGCTAGTCTTTTTCTGTTATTTGTGTTTTACCCGTAGAGGAAAAGTAGTTTTTAAAATAGTTAACTAGCCTTGGAGCTGTGAATGTTATTTTCTATTTTTTGTCCCAGGTTAGTTCTGCTTATTTTTGTCTTTGGCATTAGTGTTGGAATAGTTGTTATTTTTTTTATATCAGTTTATGTGCAGGTCTGTAGACGGCATAGAGCCCCCAGATGAGTTTAGAATAGAAATAACTTTTTATATTCCTTTTTGTATTTTTATAGGTTTAAATTTTAAGATTCTCTTTTTAATGCCGTTTAATTTGGTATATAATGTTTTGTAGTCCGTGTCTGTAGTAATTTGCTAGGTTTTATTGTTGTGTACGGCTAGGTACAAATTAGGGAAATAGGTAGTCAAGTTTAGTTTTAAATAATTAGTGTGACGTCATGCTCTCCGATATGTTCGCGCTGACCAGTTATAGCTGGCTCCGGGACCACGTTGAATTCTTTTTTGTCTTGACCAGTGGTCAGTGCGGACAGTGGTGTTTGTATAGAGTTAGTTTGTGTAGTGCTATTTCGGCTGGGACCGCCTGTAAGTTGTAAATTGTTTTTATTTTTACTTTCTTTAGTTCGTATTTGTATTAATTGTTTCTAGATCTACATCTATTGCTATAGTCTAGATGCAGACTGATTAGTGTAGTGGCGTCACTGGCTTGTTAATTAGCCAGGATTGCCTCTGATGGAGCCGGAAGCTCTGTAGACTTGGGTACCGGCACCCCCTTTAGCCATCCCCAATGATCCCCTTATTGTTTTTCTATTGTTTGTCTATTTGTAACTATTTTATTATAAAAAAAAAAAAAAAAAAAAAAAAAGGTTGTTAACGCCGGAAGTGGTAATGGTCTTAAGCCCATCATTACCTACAAAGTGCTTCCAATGGCATGCGTCTCAAATAGCCTCTGACAACCAGTCCAACTCCTGGCCTTCACGTGTGGCTCAGTTACTGAGCCTGGCGGAACCGTTACCACAGACAGGAGAAGGGGCAAAGGCGAGCAACTGGCGCCTAAACCAGTAAGCTTCGGGCAGAAGGGGCTCGTTAGCCTTGGTTGGCTACCCATCTAGGAGAAGGAAAACTCTGAATCCAAACCTCCGCTGCCCTGCGGCTATACCCAAACATGGGAAAGGCTTCGGGAGACAACCCTGAGGAAAAATCAGGAGCTGGTGACCCTTAGGCAGACTGTGGCACACCGTTCTACAGCCTGGCAGATCCTGCGGCGCTACTGATCCCAAACTGTACCGGATACTCCGTTCCTTTGGTCACATCAGCTGCGCGGAGAGGGGGGAACTGCTGTGTGGGCGACATCGTTCCGACCATAAACAATGCCCAGGCTTTCATCTCTTTACAGTTAATAGGCTGCCCACCCAAGCTACTAAATGTAATCATATCTTTCCACCAAAATATGATGGGCACAGTGCAATTCAACGGTGCCAGCTCTGAAAGTTTCAGTATAAACAGCGGAGTTAAACAAGGATGTGTCCTGGCCCCAACCCTCTTTGGAATACTATTTTCACTGCTAATCCACAACGCGTTTGACAAATCCACTGAAGGCATCTATCTCCATTCCAGATTTGATGGCAAACTCCTAAATATTGCCAGACTGAGGGCCAAAACTAAAATCAGAGCCACCCTCGTAAGAGATATGCTATTCGCGGATGACGCAGCGGTAGTGGCACACACACAAGAGGAACTTCAGTCACTAATGTCCCGCTTCTCTCAGGCCTGTAAAGAATATGGCTTGACTATTAGCACGAAGAAAACAAATGTTATGGGACCACCTACTACAGCACCACCCTCCATCCTCATTGACGATAACAAGCTGGACGCCGTAAACGAATTCTGCTATCTGGGATCCACAATTACAGATGACCTGTCCCTAGAAGAGGAGATGAAAAAACGCATAGGGAAGGCTGCCTCGACATTCGCTAGACTCAAACTAAGAGTTTGGGATAACCATAAGCTAACCACGGTGACCAAAATGGAAGTCTACAAGGCATGCGTTATGAGCACACTGCTATATGGCAGTGAATCATGGACCACCTACGCAAAGCAAGAGAGAAAACTAAACTCATTCCATTTGAGATGTCTCCGTAGGATCTTGAATGTCACATGGAAAGAAAAAGTGTGCAATACTGTGATCCTTGCGCGATCAGGTATTCCCAGCATTTTTACAGCCCTCAGACAACGCCGTTTGCGCTGGCTTGGACATGTTCGCCGGATGGAGGACAAGCGCATCCCGAAAGTCATCCTCTATGGTCAACTCGCGACTGGCACAAGAAAAACTGGTCGCCCCCATCTCCGTTACATAGATGTAATAAAACGCGACCTCAAATCAGTGAACATCAATACTGACAATTGGGAAGACATAGCTCTAGACCGCAACAGGTGGAGAGAGACAGTGACAAAGAAAGCTATGGACAGTGAAAGTACATGGGTCTCAGCCCAGGAAGAAAAACGCACAAACCGAAAAACGGCCAGCTCCTCTACCACCGAAGCAAAAGCCAAGGGGACCCTAACTTGCGCTATCTGTGGACGGGAGTGTCTCTCCAAAATAGGGCTCCACAGCCACATGAGGAAGTGTGCTCTGAGATGAACCATAGTCGTCCTACGACTGAAGGAGGCCAATGATAGTGATGATAAATATTTTATTATTTTATGTCTTCTAAAAGTATTTTTATTAATATTATAATATTGTTAGGATAGCGGTTCTAACAAGTTGGCATGTTGCCGATTTTAATTTTTAATGTAGAAGATGGCTGCGTTCTACTCAACGCTCCATGATGGCGGCTTTGTTAAGCCAAATCTAGATTTATGTTTATTATTATCTGGCCCAACATGTGTTGTGGCGTAAGCTTCTAAGTAGGTATCATAATAATAATAATGTATGGCTTTTTATTAGCAAACTGAAGGTAGTAGTACTTACCTCATGCATTTAGGTATGTGTATGTGCTAGACTAGGTCTAGTTCATTATTATTTTGTTTTATTATCATAAATTATTATGAATAATTATGTTTTATGTATTTGTAATTGCAGGCTATAATTCCTGCCTAACTGTCTGCCGCAGTTATTACTGTTGCCTTATAGCTGTTGTTTTACTTCTGCTGTACAGCTGCCATTATTTCTGTGTAGTAGCTCACGGGCTGTAGTCCTGCCAAATAGCTGCTTTATTTGTAATAGTATAAATTAAGTAGAGTTGATTAGTCGTTTAGTTTTTGTTTATCTAGTTGGTTACGTATATTTTCTTCTGTACATATATTTTTATTGATTTGTTTTTTTCTCGTGTAAATAAAGTGTATATAAGTTCATTTTAATCTTAGTTTGTTTTTTAGTTAGCTAGTTTAGTTTAGTTTAGTTTGCTTGTGCTGTCTGGTTGCTTAGGCTACTATAGCCCCTTGGTCACCATACCGAGGTGCACAGATTGGGCCCACCCAGTAGAGCTACCACCTGCCTACTGTATTATGAATAAATGCTGAGCAGCAGATAACAAAAAGGGCCTCACTCAGTAGCGCCATCCCCTGACCTGCTCACACTTGAATGAATCACGAACATTGAACTAATTAAGAAACATAGAACTCTGGTAACTGGAGAATAAACTAGAACCCTTCTGTCAGAATATGTCAAATAAACTGCATGGGCTGCCAAGTGTAGGTCGCATCAGAGGTGTGTTGTCTACCTTAAGAAAATATATGTCTTCTGTAACTCTGAAACCTAGAATCAGTGTGAGAAGCCTTTAGACATTTGTTTTGTCTGCAACTATATTTTATTGTGGGCCTTTTTTTCTTAACATTAGCAGAGTTTTCATCAAGGGAAACTTGGACTTAATATTTGGCAAAAGAAATATTTCAGAATTACAAATTGCCATTTAAAAGTTACAGGGTTATTTCAATCTATTATTTATTTTTCATTTTTAAATATCAATATATAAATAGCTCGGCTTTTAGGTAAAGGATTAAAAATGTATTTGTTTTCTTGTATTTTTATTTTAAGTTGGACATTTTAAAAAAGTTGCAGTTGAATTGGCATTTGTTTGATATAAATGTTTAGTTTGTTATCAAACTTAACATGGTACAGATATGTCATTACAATTCGAGGTATAACTTACCTTAACTTTTGAAGAGCTCTTACTTAGACGACTTGGAATAGCTAAACAATGTATTTTCTCCCCAGCCAAAGTGAACGGGAAGATTACAAACCTCTAAGAGAAAGTACTACCACGTATTTTGAATGCCTGATGAAATGAACTAACTCATGGCCAATCTGTGTGTTAAATAAGCCCCCCTCGATATGCCTGAATGATTTGACAGCCATTGTATTGGATGGGGGGGGGGGGGAGAACCTACCCACTCAACAGCTACATCTCAGGTTTGTGACTTCAAGGCAAAATTAAAAAAAAAAAAGATTGATTCTCCCTTCGTCTTCAACCCACCCTGCCATATTTTTGTTTCAAATAGTAAAGGGAGGGCAGAATGTGTCAATGTGTTAAGTTATGAGTCAAGAAAGGGGCAAGAAAGTGACTGATCTGACACTGTAATTCACCTCAGTCCATCAATCAAACACGCCGGGGGTCAGATCATCAGAGGCGACGGCATTCGATGTGTACTTGGTCATCGGTGGCGTGGTCAAGTGATCATTAGGCAAGACACCTTCTTAACGCATTGGCTGTCAATGCCCCTAACTCAGGTGAACCTGTCACACGATTTCCTCCCCTGATGTATCTCAAAAGATTATGTGTAATAAAGCTTAATACTACACGGTCAATCACTGGTAGCGTAATTTTAAAACCAATCCTAAAATAGCGTCATACAACGCTTCTCGAATGTGTGAGTTCAGGAACCCTCTGGAGTTAACTAAGAGTTAATAAAATTGCGAAATAAATAAATTAGCCGTCTTAGTATTAATGAGATTTTAAAAATTTATTTTAATTTTTTTTTGTTACAAAGTTTATATCAACTCAGTGTGTCTGTCGGGTACAATTTTAGCATTAGCCGTAGCTTGAGCCATGTTTAGTTAGTACTAAGATTAGCAGAGGCATTTATAACCATATTGAACATCAGTAGGAGCCTTTCAATAACCATATTGAACATCAGTAGGAGCCTTTCAATAACCATATTGAACATCAGTAGGAGCCTTTCAATAAACATATTGAACATCAGTAGGAGCCTTTCAATAAACATATTGAACATCAGTAGGAGCCTTTCAATAAACATATTGAACATCAGTAGGAGCCTTTCAATAACCATATTGAACATCAGTAGGAGCCTTTCAATAACCATATTGAACATCAGTAGGAGCCTTTCAATAACCATATTGAACATCAGTAGGAGCCTTTCAATAAACATATTGAACATCAGTAGGAGCCTTTCAATAAACATACTGAACATCAGTAGGAGCCTTTCAATAAACATACTGAACATCAGTAGGAGCCTATCAATAAACATACTGAACATCAAAAGGAGCCTTTCAATAACCATAGTGAACAATAATAGAAGCCTTTCAATAACCATACTGAACAATAATAGAAGCCTTTCAATAACCATATTGAACAATAATATATTAGCGGCTTTTTTAAATTCACAAATTGGATCATGTACAACTTAAAAGACCATTTTGCCCAAATCTTTCTATGGCATTTTACGTCTTCATCCGAGTAATATTCAGTCAGCAACGTCTCTTGTCACTACTTTAGAAGCCAATACACAACTGCGGTCACAGGTTGGGCCTCTTGTAATCACTTTTACCCTTCTTTCTACTTTTGGTGTGCATGCCATCTACAATCCAGGACCCTCGCTCTCCATGTGGACCTATCCAGTGCCTTATTTTCCCCACCTGTAAGTGTCGATTTTGAAGAACTTCATGTTGCGATTGCTTATGCATATAGGCCTTTATTCAGCATTATTATGTTGATTTTTATTGGAATTTTTTAAAGAATCTTAATCAAAAGAATATATTACATTTGCTTTGTTTTATACAAATTTAAAAAAAAACTTTTTTCTATATAGATTGAAAATCATAGAATGTGGGACAAATGTGTCATTATTCCATAAGTCACTAAAAAAAAACAACTATGACATGCTAGTACAAATCCTACCAAATCCCTTAATTGAAAGTGGTTATTAAAGAAAAAACTCAAATTAAAAAATAGCACAAAAACCAGGGATGTCAAACATAGCGTTCGCGACCATGCGGCCCACGACCTTTTTGCTTGCGGCCCACTTGGCCACCTCAAGAATTATCAAAATAATGTTAAATTATTAAGCGCTTAACAGTCACCACTACTTTTCAGGTAAAATATTTACTGCAAAAAAAAATTCGTTTATTTAATAAGTTCGAATTATCTTTAAAGTTATCTTTTAAGTTTAGTGTTGATTTAACTTTTTAATAATTATTAATTGTTAATAATCACACTATAAATAAGCCAATCTGAGAGTTTTACTTATAGGCCCTATTTGTTACAAATCATTTAGTGAAGGTGATTTTTATTAAGGAGTGTGTATCGCTTAAGCTGCCGAAGTAATTTGTCCAGAAAAGGTGAACGCATTCAAAGCAATAACATTAACTAGGAACATACTGGCAGATAAAATAAATGACATGTCAGTCAGCTTGCGTAAACAAAAAGAACAAAATGGCTGATTTTTTAATTCTTTTAATTGGCTCTCGATGAGTCAATGAATGTAACGGATGTAGCACAGTTGGCTATATTCATAAGGGCTTGTGACAGGAATTTTGAGATACATGAGGAACGACTTGAGCTCTGTTCTATGCAAAACACCACAACAAGCGAGGTGTTACGTTTTGTTATATGATGAGACTCTTTTAATAATACAACAACACAAAACGTCAACGTCATAGATTATAACTAATTATGATATTCATGAACACTAAAACCACTATTTAGTTTCTATTCCTCCATTTTGGTTCTCCTTTTAACACGTATTCGCACCGTTCCACATTTACACTAACATGCGCACGTAACACGAGGATGTTTTAGAGAAATTGCAGGAAGTGATATTACAGTACAATTAACCTTGGTAAAGCTAGCTAGTCAAGCAACGGATGGCGCACCAACCATGATTAGGGTTAGAAATGGTGTTGGTGCAAAGCTGCTTGGAAAAATAAGAGAGATTGGTGACAATCTTAAATTTGCTCATTTTCAGTGCATCATTCACCAAGAAGCTTAATGTGCAAATTACAGTTACAACATGTGTTAAGACCAGTTTCAGTCGCTAACAATTTTAATCGTGACCGTGGCTAATTTTTAATGTTTCTAGATGACATTGGCGTGGACACGGAATTGATTGTATTCCCTACTACACAGAAGTCCTCTGGCTCTCTTGTTATAAAGTATTGAATAAATTGTTTGCACTGCGTGAGGAAATTGTATTTTTTCTGAACATGAAAGGTTAACCTGTTGAACATTTCCGAACTAACGAATGGGTTCAGAATTTGGTATTTGTAGTTGATCTCATTGGTCACCTGCAAGACTTGAATTTGAAACTTCAAGGTAAAAACAAAATTGTCACAACTGCGTGTGATCATATGAAGTGCTTTCAAGCAAAGTTACGACTGTGGATAAACCAAATATGAAGAGAAAACCTTGTTCACTTCTCAACGTGGGCTAAAAAGATTTAATACAGCTGCAACATTTGGTGAAAGTGTCCTACAACTGGAATCGTTATACGATGCTTTCAATGACCGCTTTCGTAACTTTGTTTCATACGAGCCAGAAGTTCGTTGTTTGTATCTCCCTCTTCGTGTGCTCATGAAAATGCTACTGACAATGTGCAACTGGAGCTGATAGAATTGCAGTCAGATTCTTTGTTAAAAGGAAGTATATCGAAGTGACTGTGACAAAGTTGTAGTTATTTATCTGAACGGTAGTTGAATTTCGGAAATTTGCAGAGTTCTTGCTATGTGTGCTTCTTTTTCAATGAGCAGTTCTTTTCCATAATGAAAGCTACAAAAACACCTCACCGTTCGAGATTATCTGATCGAAATTTGTCAACAGTGATGAAAGTGTCAGTGACAAACAAACTTCAACCTGACATTAATAAACTTGTATCCCAGAAAAGATGTCAAGCATCAGGACAATGAAAAAAAAGCGTAATCGTGGCAATTTCTAATAGACAAACTAACAATAATAACTAAGGGACAGGTATACCATTAATATTGCATTCTATTGTATTGTTTCTAATTTACATAAAACTAGTAAGCTATGTTTTCCAACTGATTTGTGGCCCATACACATTAATGAGTTTGACATGCCTGATTAGTTCATAATTTTAATCCAAGCAGACTTCAAAAATTAAATGGCATTTAATCAAACTTGCTAAAGTCGATGTCAAAGTAAATATGACATGAACTATGAACTATGATTTTAATGTTTCTGAAAACTAAAGAACTGACTACTGAATGTGAATAGGTCCTGCAAAATGGAGAATTAAATAGGAACAATCTGATATAAACTTTTTCACATGTAAATTATGAGTGAGTCTGGCATGGGCGTAGCCAGGATTTTTTTTCGGGGTGGGGGGATTTTTTTTGACACCCCCCCCCAAAAAAAAAATTTATATGTATTTATGTGTGTGGGTGTGTACATAATTTTTTATTACATTCTGACCCTTCATGCTTTCGGAAGACGTTTATTGTGCCCTAGATTTGGTTCTTCCTGGAGTTAGTGAAAAAATTGTAGACTCCCCGCCATTGCCAACAAGGGGTCTGGGGGAGTGCTAGGAGCTCCTCCAGAGCGGGGCGGAGCCCCGCCACCAAGCATTATTTCTGGTATTGAAAGCCAACAAAATGCATATCTGAGGTATCTACAGTGCATTTTCCTGCTATTAAAAAGTTTTATTTTAAAAACCTAATGTGTTATTCTTACTGACTTAGACCCTTCCGCGCCGTTCGGCGCATTTCAAGCTGTTTCCACAAAAATCTGTCACTGGTAATGTCTGAAGCTTCTTCCCACCTACTCTGAGGACCTCAATGAATGTGTGGCGCCAAGTTGTACTAGGATGTCATCGCAACTCTTTTTATGCGTAATTCATTTTGTCGGAGAAAATGTCCTGAAAACCTCATGCGACGCTCTGTCGCAATCTTACTAAGGTGTCGACTCCCAGTTCGGCATGGATTTCCTTGATTTAAACCCGATCTCTATAACTTACTCCTAAAATCCATCTTAGCCTTCTTTGTAGAGCCACATTTAGTTCTTTTCAATTTCATTGCACGTTATTAAAGGAGCCCAGCCACTGGTAGACATGTGTAACGTCTCTTGACTACGATCTTGGAATTAGGTGACTATTTTGCTTTAGATGTTATATCGAAATGGGAAGTTTTATCGTCAAAATCATCTGGGGGGGGGGGGGTAAACTAAAATATATCTGGAGTTGTTTTGTTTTTAATTTCAAAACCACATTTAGCTACGGTCATAGAATTTGGTGACTGTAGTTTGCTTTAGAAATAATATTGAAGAGAGAGGCTTTCAACCTTAAAACGCTCTGTATGGGGATTTTAAACTCATTGGCTTGGCTACGCTCAAAGAATTTTAGTGTGTAATTTGCTTTTTTTTATATATTGAAGAGGTATTTTTTAGCATCAAACCCCTCTGAAGGGAAATTTAAACTCAAAACACCCAATAGGCTTGGCTACGCTCATAGCATTTTGATTGAGAATTATTTTTTTATTTTTTTATTTTGAAGAATTATTTTTAGCTTCAAACCCCGCTGGCGGTGTGTTTAAACTAAAAATCCCTTTGGCTACACTCATACAATTTTGAGTGTGTAATTTGCTTTTTTTATATTGAAGAGGAGATTATCGTAAATTTTCGAGAGGGGTTTAAAATCAAAATCTTCCTTAGATGTGCTCTTGAAATTTGGGGATTGTCGTTTGCATTTTTTTTTTGTTTTATAGAAGAGGGGGATTTAAATGCAGAACCCCTTGGTAGGGGTTTTCAAACTCAAAACCCCTGGCAGGGGGTTTTAAACTCTAAACCCATGGTAGTGGGTTTTAAACTCAAAACCCCTAGGTAGGGGGTTTTAATCTCAAACCCCTGGTTGGGGTTTTAAGCTGAAATCCCTTTGGCTGTGCTAGGGCAAGTGATGGTTTAGTATTAAAATTTCACCTAAAATAAACAAAATTAAAGCAAAAGATCAGTCACTAAAATCCGACATCCCCCCCCCCTGCGGGATTTCATTTCGGGGGGGGGGGGGGTCTCTGGCTACGCTTATGGAGTCTGGTGTGAATGTACATTTTGGTTTCTTATAGTTATAATGTTTTTTGTTTGGTGTAATGCACAAATTGTAAGACAAATTTCCATACGGACAATAAAGATTATTATTATTATTATTATTATTAGTGTTTCAGGGACGTTTTGTTATGTATTCATCAATAATCTAAGTATTGTGTGCTATGTTTTGACGGCTATATGCCTAATTAAAAAAAAATCTCTAGGAGAGAACTGATCTTTCTATTTCATGGCATTCAAAAGTACACTTCATCACTCATATCAGAAAGAACTGGTATTCAGTTGACCACAAGCGCCAGTGTGATAGATGACCAACATGATTGCGTCCTACGCGTGTTGCTGGGTCAATAAAGTTATGCATTTTCATCAATGACTTAAGTTAAACTCTGACAAGTTACCAAACTTGAACAATTACCAAATGCAAATATTAAGTGCTGGTATGAAAATACGTCACTTCCGGAATAAATCAAAGAGAAATATATAAGTGTCTCTTAAAATAAAGTCATCAGCAACGAAATGCAAAGGAAGAAAAACAATGTCAAATGATCCACTACTTATTATTAACGTTTTTATTAGCACTAAATACAAAAATTACACCTGCGCATTCAATATTTTCAAACACTATTGATCAACAGAGAGACAGTAGTCAAGGCAGCGTAAGGAAGTCATGGCGCCCATAAAGTAGAGCTGGTAAGACTTGCTACTTGTGTATTTGTACACTACAGAGTTGATTGTTGTTTTAACGTGTCATCCTAAATATTTTCATTTCATTTGGTTCATGGTGGAGGTCGAACCAATTTTTTTGTCCATGCGAGTGGTTCCAAAAGTCCTTGACCTGTTGCGAATTACTACGTCCGATGAATTTATTGGTGGAAAAAAAAAGGAGGGGGTGAGGCTGGCACATAAATAGATTCAAATATTAACAGGTAGCACATAGGATTAAACTGATGTACTAATTATTTAATTTCTTTAGAAAAGACACTCACCTCTATCCTGCCCTCTTTTGAATTATTTTAGTTTCTTAATTTTTTTAGTCGCCTTTTTTTTTTAAATAACTTTTTAGATTTCTTTGTTCCGTGTAAAATTACATTTAGATTTCTTTTTTTGTTTCATCATCAAAGCATTCATGTTTTAAAGATTAGTTTTGCTAGAAATATGGGTACAGTTTATGAAATTGTTTTTTTTTTTTGTTTTTTTTTTGACAATCTGCTTTCAAATGAAGTTTCTATTATGTTAACACATTATTTACAATATACAGACCTTTAATTTATTTCTTCATGTTTAATTTCAACTGTCAAACAAAAAAAAAGATGTTATAAAAAAATATATTAAAAAAAAGAACATTAATTCACACAAAAGTGTCATCATATTAGTCATGCTATCTTATAAAATCTTTGGACTTGAAGACAAGCCTGATTTTATTAAGTTTTTGTTTTGGTGTCAGAAGTTTTACAGATAAAACCTTTTAGTCAGTTTTTTTTTAAATTAATACAAAGTTGATTATAATAAAATCATTGATCCACCTGATGAATGATAACACCAACTTCAATGTAAATTATTTTAATTCGGCAAATAATGTAAAATATATTTGGTTCTTAAATTTCCTCCACTTTTAATGAATTACATATTACATATTATACATTACATATTCTCTACATGTATAAATAAACAAAGCTCATAAACAAAGAAAACAAAAATATTGATTCAATTAAAAAAAATATCACAATCAATAAATGCCATTTCTATACCAATCATTATTTGAATAGTACACACATTTAAAATGCATTTTAAAAAAATAAAAAGCTTGCTTCTTTACAGTAAACCTTCAATGCATTGTACCTATCTGTAGCATGAATAAGTGTATTTTAGACTGACACTGAAATATGTAGACATAGTCAAGTTAACTCTGTCCACATGATTTGAGGTACCAGTAAGAGTATTTGTGGAGTAATGTCTTTGAGTTTTATATCTCTATGTACAGTTGATGTGGTATTATGTTGTAGTGCAGTGCTAGTTATTTATGGAAACAATGATCAAGATTTAAGAATGGTGGAAGAGTGTTTGGATGCTACAGATACTGTTGATTACATCAACTCACTGTCTGGTAAAAAGTTAGTACATGTTATTTCTCCCACAGCCAAATTCGGATCAGTTTGAAATTTTGCACAATTATTTATTACCTGACAAAACAAAATTAATTTTTTTAAAATTAAAAATAGGTTAATTAACTACTGGTAATTAATTATTTTGTTTGCTTGAGCAAGGGAAAGAAATTGTACTTGACTGATAAGGTGGTCTAACTTGAATTAGTCCCCTTTATACTTTGTAGAGAGAAAAGTTTGAAACTAACAATATTTAAATATAAAAAAACTTTCTATTTTCATAAGTACTTCCCTGGCACAGTGGTTAGAGTACTGGTTTGATGAGGCTAGGAGGCTTTAGCCCTGGAGTTCAAATTCAGGTCAATCCGCCTTTTTTAAATGCATTTAAAATACAATCACCAAGATAATCCATTCTTTCTCCCTTCCCCCCCCCCCTTTCCAACTGGCCCAATCAAGTGATAGTATCATAGCATATTGAGAAACAAAAACAATTGATAGAAATATTTGTAATCACACAAATTTATTATTATTAGTCTAGATGTATTGCAAATTTAATCCAGACTAATTGATACAACTATGCTTAATATAAGCTTTATTTTTTTTTAAAGTATTTTTTGTTTTTCTCGTTTATCTACTGCAAAAAATTGTTTATGACTGTGTCTCCATTTGGAACTATATGCCTTAACTCTATGAACTATACATCACATCCTTATCACTACCTATTGATATAGTAAGGGTAATATGAACCATAACACTTTTCTATGTATCTGCTTCTGACATTATTTTTACATTGATTACCATGAGTTTAAAAAATAATTTGTATACAGATGTACATTACATAAATAACTTCCAGTTTAAAAATTATAAACAGAGATAAGTCAAGAAAATGACCACAAAATGACACTGAAAATATCCACAGAGAATAAAACACATTTGTTTAAGTAAAGATCAAAACAAAACTCAGAGAAGATGTTTCTCTTTCTTTACATTAAATGTGATAAAACTATTAACAAGTACAAAACAATAAACATATAAATTCAATATCATTACAGCTGAGGAGACATAGGTCCTGACACACACTGAGTGCACTGACACAGGCTGAGGAGATGTGTCATACACACACTTAGGTGTCCTGACAGATATGGAGCAGCTAGTTGTTGGTCTTGTCTGAAAGAAACTTCAAATTGGAAGCAAGTTCAAGCTTGATTATCAGAAAATCATCCTTCAAAAATTGTCAATCATAATTTTAAATTTTCCATTTAAGGATCCCCATAGAAATCTGCTACAAAAATGCAAGTATCAAGTCAAAATAATGTCTTTTAGGTTTATCAGAGCATCTGTTAATTTTCTCTGTTTTTCAAATAAAGTAAGACATATTTACCCAGTTTTTTTACACAAATAAATGCATTCTGTTAAATGTCAGAACTATTAATAAACAATCATTAGAACATAAAATGAAATAACAGTGTAAGAAAATATGCACAAAAGCCAATAATCAGATTCTGATTGGACTTTTAAAATTGTTAAAGAAACTGAAAGATACACATTAAAAATTTGCCATGAAAAAAAAGAGCTCATGTTCATGTCCTTACAAACTGTTGCGTAGCTTTAATGAATTAGCCATTATTACTATGACTGGAAGTATTGATAGGTGTGTACTGTACCACTTGGAATTCATATCTACTTGTCTTCATTTAAACTACACAGATCTAATGACAGCCCAAAGAGCCACCTGGTGTACAATGTATACGCTACAACAATAATGATTTGTTTGCTAATGCCCTGTATCATCAAATGTACAATATCTACTGGCAGGTGTAAACTATACAATGTTTCTGTTCACTTGAAGTGACTGATGCTGGCTCGGTAGTAAACATTTCACTAGACTGTCATCCGCTGGATCCAGACACTTGTGGTTATAAGGGAAACCTTTTGCTACGAATGTAACAGAACTGTGCTACTGCTGCTACCATGATCAGGATCTGAAATGAAAGACAATGAACATTGAGACATTTCTTGAAGCTGCATTGTTCCAAGTGTAACAAAAAATTAAATCAAATAAATGCTCAATGAACTACACATCAATGCAGCTTTCTTCAATCCCAAAAGAAGATGCCAGTAAATGCTATAAATATAAAAGACATGTAATACCTAGATCTGACAATGGCTTTACAGCAATGTATTTAGCTCATGGTTGGAATAGAATGCAGTTTTTACTCTTAACTTCATATGGGTACAATGCAATGAGAAATCATGAACAGTTTTTCTTTAACTTTTGTATCAGAAGAGCTTGTTTGGGTCACAAATTCTTTTTAGTGAAAATCCTGAGTGTGGTGTTAGATGAAACTATTTCAATATTTGTATTATTAGTATTATTTCAACAGGACAATTATACACAAAGTAACAGTATGTAGTTCATTGAAGTCAAAATCAATTCATGGAAGAATCATAACATTGAAATGAATCAGGGATAAAAACAAAAAATAAAATCATTTAAATATTATTACAATGAACTGACAATATTGGAGCTTGTCTGAATGTGAAATGACCAACAATGACTCCAATATGCATCTCAGTCTTTCTTAAATAGTATTTTACAAAATACGCTTCCAGAAACCACATTAACCTTTCTTTACAAAACAACTGGTTGAAGTCTCTAATTGAAAATTCTTAGAAACTGAGAACACATTTTTTTATTTTTTGTGACCTACTTTGTTAACCTGTCCAGTTAACTCAGTCAAGCACGACGCAGAGTCAGGATTGTAAAAGAACTGAAGACTCTACAATAAACTAATTTAGATTGGAATATAAACTTACTTGTACTGATCCAATGGTAACTCCAGTCACCCCCAGAATGTACATGTTTCTGGTAAACCAATACTCAACTTCTTCAAGACAACCCTAGAGTCCAAGAGTCAGCAGTCATTAGATAAAACAGTACAAGAATCAAAATTCATAGAGTGAAACTTAACTGTAGTGTCACCCTTAGAACCAAATTATAATTATACAAAAATAAATTTGTTCCCATGACACAATAATACAACATCACAATAATAAAAAGGAAAGGGCATTTAATCAAATATGACTGCTACTATTTAAAAAGTTTTGTTTTTATTTTTAGGAATGTAGACATAAAAGTCCTTTTTTTTAATTTAATGAATATATAATTAAAATTTATAATATAAAATCAAATTATACTTAGACTCAAAAGTACAATATCAATCTATAGATAACGTTAGAAGTTTAAATTAGCAAACTAAAACTGATTTGTATAATGTTCTAATGGGGCCTAAAGAAAATTCATAAAAACACAGGGCCTCATACGAATGAAAAAAATACTAATACTATCAATAGTATGCATTTTGAATGTTAAAAATGATTTACATTGGTTTGAAAAGTTGAGAAAAACTTTGCTCAAATCTTATCACAAAACTCATGTAATAAGTAAAATCTAAACTCACCCTTTGGTGCCAAAGGGATGGGTCACCAAACCCACAATTAATTGATGGATGGATGCAACAGGAGTCTGGAACTTTCTGCTCATTGGGCCAAGCCTGAATGTTGTACCAGTCTGTGTGATTGTCAACGCCACAGCACTGAAGCTAAAGAATAAATACAAGTTATTTTATGAGATATGACTGCATGTCTAAGTAAAGATTTTATTCCATTAATAGTCTACAGCACGGAATGTTTTTAACAAAGCTTATGTCTGTCTGTCTGGTAAAAAGTTTGTACACATTATTTTTCCACACCCAAACTTGGATCAAGCTGAAAATTTGCACAGATATTTCTTTGACCTGACCAAACAAGAGTCAATAAAAAAAAATGAACAAATCAGTTAATTAATTATTTTGTTTGGTATCTCAAACAAGGGAAAGAAATTTTTATTGACTAAAGCTGTGGTATAAGCTGATTTAGTCCCCTTTATAGGTCATCATCTGAGTCTTAGTGAACACAAACCTGAAAAATAGGACGAGACTATAGAAATAATAGATAACTATACAATCTTCCTTGTGGTTACCGTGTCTGCTAGAGAAGCCTTGAGCCAAGAGTTTGAATTCTGGTTGTTCCACCCCTTTTTTTTTAATTGTTATAAATGGCTTTTTTTATTGTTATATAATTACATAAATCACATAAGTACACTTAATATAAGCTTTGTTTTTTAAAATAGTTATTTTTTTATATTTATTAATTATTTAGAAATGCATCTTTAATATCAAAAGGACAATGACAGTTGGTATGTAAATGGCTTATAGTAACACTACAGGTGATAAATTACAATGTAATATGATTATTACTATAAGATTGTCAAATTTAGGGACACTAAAAGACATAGTTAACATTAATACAGTAATAACAGTTTACAAGTCTTAAAACATCATTAATAAAATACTCAGAATAAAAACAAATCAATACATATTTCATATGTTATAATTAAAATATATAAGAGCTTTTCAAGCATAAATAGGGATTCCTGAAATCAACCAGGAAAACTAATGACTTAGTACAGTTTTAATATCTCTCTATATATAAGTGCTCATACAGAGTGCGATCAGCAAGAATTAATAAGCTGTATATGTGTGTGGTATCTTCATTGTTTAAGTTTCAAAAGTGGTGCTGAAAATACTAATACACTGCAGTTCATTTTAATGGATAAGGAACTATTTATCAATTCAAAACACATTATGAAAAATTCAATAAAAGATTTTTTTTTAAACATGAAATATCAAACACATATAAAATTAGATATAAATGCAAACAAATATGAATTTTAAAAATGAATTTTGCAAAAGCAGTATACATTTTTTATTTGCTTTTACCCCCCCCCCTCAACTTAACTTCCAAAAAGTCTATTTATCTTGCATTGTTGCCAGATACATTTAAAATGAGTCCACCACATGTGACTTACATCTCTCTGAAGTGTATCCAATGATGTAGACCATCCCCTGGCATCTCTGTCATAAAAACTGTTATTTTTGGACTGATCATTTAACTGTACCTCTGTTCGATAGTCATATTTGATTCCGCTAGCCAACTCTTTATATATCACATCCCGAATCTAAAACGTGAAATATACAAATAATTATTTTAAGATATAAATGAAAATTAGAAGTTGAAATAAAAAAATGTAACTTTTAACGCCTACTCCAGGTCTCAAATTTACAATGGGAATCCCAAGCAAATAGTGAGTACTTATTAGATCTACAATATAACCCTATAACCCTCATCGTGCCTCATTCAGAACAAGAGCATGATGACACTCTATTTGTGAAAACTGGATGTTTATGGCTATTTTATTGCTCTCATTCTGAAAGTATTTATAACAACAGTGCCAATAAAGTATAAAGCCTACATATTATTGAAGCTTGTTTTTTATTCTAAAGGTAGTAAAAGTAGTTAAACATATTTTTTTTATTTTTTTTTACTTGTTTATTAATTTTTTATCTTAAATAAAAAAAAAATTCTATATTTTTTTCTTAGAATTTCTTTTTACTTCATGTTACCTCTCCTTACTTAGACTTTAAGGGTAGCTTCTTCAAACCAGAAAAAAGTGTTATTGGGTTAATACATTATGAGTTTTAAAAAATATAGTCAAATAATAAAGACTTGCAACTACCTTGTCTTTCATGACAAATCCCAATGAACCAGCAGTGATTTCTAAAGCAAACACCAGCAACACTAGAATAAAGTACTGAAATAACAACACCATAATATTTCAAAAAAGCAAAACTTTTCGTTAAAGTAACTTTTAACTGTAGAATAAACAAAATGTGTCATCTTGTTAAGCATGATAGGGTGACCAAATAATTTTGTAACCAACACAAAAGCTACACAAGTGTTAAATAGTGTGTTCAGATGGTGGTATGCACTTCAGATTTTAATCATGATGGTTCTTATTTCAAACCCAGCAAATATTCAACCGCTGCTATCCAGCTAGAGGTTTGGGCAAAAATGTAATGATCTTCAATTCCGAAGGAACACCCACAATTTATAAAACAAAAAACTAACTAAAATTTCAACCAAATAAAATTATCATTACAAATTAAAGACACAATAATGTGATAATGATCACATCTAGATTTGATTTGATTTGATTTTGATTTTAGGCACATCAGCACAATTTAGGCCATGTCGTGGCTGCAGTCCCTTAAGGACCACTCTCTCTCTAAACAACAAGGTCACATCTAGAAAAAACTTATTAAAAAAGGGTGATTTTGTTAGATTTGTAGTCTGCCTAGGATGTAGGTTTTAGACAATAAATTGTAACTATCAACCAGGTTGTACTTTACAGGTGAGTTAGAGATAAATTATTAATGATTGTCTTTCATTAATTGATCAAACTTACTTTCTGTCCCAAGATACATACAAGATGTAATAATGAATAGTTTGCATATAAAAATACATCCAAAAAATTTGAAAAATATCAAATAAAAAAGAAAATTACCCCAATCAAGAGGCATTGGTTTTCTAAGAAAGCACCACAGCATCCCATGAAACCAATGATCAGGATGATTACACTAGAAATGATGCACAAAGAGGAAGCACTCAAGAATGAATATGTGGGTATGACAGCTGTACTAGGTCCTCTCGATGCCCACAACCAAATGGCCACAGCCAAGACGCCACATCCCAAAAGCTAAAATATAATACAACAATAAAGGTATTACAATTTTTTAAAGCAAATAATTCAAATGTAACATCTGTCTATAACATCTGAACATTAGAATTTATTACAATAAGAAAATCAAATATAAAATGGCTGAGAAAACAATTGCTGGTGTCAGAAAGTAGTTGGAATAAATAACAATTTAGATAAAGAATTCAGTGAACCAAAAATATTAAAATATCAGACATAACTTGTGGATAAAAGGTAGTGCCAAATATGATATAGGATTTGGATTTTGATTTTAGGCACATCAGCACAATTTAGGCCAAGTCGTGCCTGCAGTCCCTTAGGGACTACTCTCTCTCTACGCAACAGGGGCTAAATTCTATACAGTTAAATCATTAAAATCAAGGTCTATTCACAGTTAAAATAGTAAGAGTAGTAAAAATTTAATAATTTGGTAAAAATCTAATGTAAATAGTACATGTTCACAGATTCATAAATCAGATCTTCGTCGACAACCCCACTTCCCGGATAAAGCCCAGTACCTTCCCAGGGTCAACATTGTCGAATAGTGTCTTTAAGTTAGTGGCTCTAAAATATTTCTCCCCAAATATGATATAGATATATATAATTAAACTGTAATTAAACTAGATCTACTTACCCAAACAAAAACATTAAAGCCAAAAAAGATGTACTTGACTGCACTAAAACTTTTCTTTTCTCTTCCCATTTTAGATGGATGAGAGCTAGAGTCACTGGAATATGAGTTTATATAAACATAGTGATTCAAGTGCACAACTTCAATATAAAACTACTATGATTCAGAAATTCACAATAAAACAATAGTAGGCTACTACCTATAACAGTTTTCAAAACTTGGTTTTCGCCGATGCATGATTCAACTAAGTGACTTTTGTGATGACTGCATTCAAAAGTAAGTACATTTTTTTACACAACATATTCTACCAAAAGAAGAATTAAACACTTTACAAAAGTACAAATGTTTGGTCTTGTAAAAAAACTATGCCAACTCAGCTCCTATTTTGAAATTTTTAACAGAGAAAACAATATGGTTGAAACATGGGCTGAAGAAACACAACTAGAACAAACATTGGAGAGACAGTCTAGGCACAGGTTCATTTGTTGATTCTTTGAAAACATTCCAAATTAAAATAAACATAGAAGGGAACTATTGAGACCATGGAAATGTCAGACCAAGTGAAACTTAAGATTTCAACAATCATTATAAGGTCAATTAAATAGAATAAGAGTTATGATTATTTATAACACTTAATTATGTCATTAAAATGGGAAATAAATGAGTGGGCTTTATCCTTATATACATATTAGCACCATATTTTGGGGCAAATAAAAGATACATTGATACTTACAAGAAAATCTCAACATAGAATTGCTTCTTGTTATAAAATTGTATGTTTATAACATAATAAAATTCTAAAACATAAATAACTAGGTTAGCCATTAAACAGACTATTTTAACAAAAATAATATGACAGGTCACAAGAGAAGCAATCAGTATACTATAAACAGCATGTAGCTCGTATCTAGTCATTGTAGTGTCAGTCATGAGTGAGTCAGTGCTGCTGAGTGATGGGGACACTTGTCTAGATCTAGATGATTCTAGATAAATCTAGACAGATGATAAGAATTAGACACTAGATCTATAATTCAATCTACAATCTAGATCTAGATTACAGGTATTCTAATATCTATCATTCTATCATCTGGTCATCGAGAAGTCTGAAACATTGACAGTCTGTCTGGCCCTGTCTACTAGGAACTTTAACAATTCGTCCACTTCTGGTTGTCTTGACTGGCACAAGTTCTCTAGATGTTGGTTGGTCTATAACTGTCTGTTTCGTTTGTTCCAACAGTTTGCAGTTCATTGTTTTCATCTGTATCATAGTACCCAGAGATGTCTTCATCGAAACTCTTATTAAAAAAGTGTTGATTTCTTCTGTATGTTTTTCCATCATTTGTCTTTATGATGTCAAATCTGGGTGCTGAATGTTTTTTTATGACAACTGCTTTCTGCCATGTTTGACCTAGACGAACTCTCCAACAGAATAATCTTTAGGTAGTCTAGCTTTTGCATCGTATTTCACTTTGCTTTTCATCTGTCGTTCGTTGAGTAATGTCTCTGCATTTTCAGCTACCGATGGTTTCAATAGTTTGGGATCAGTTGGAATGATTCACTGAGTCTTCTACTCGTCAGCAGTTGTGATGGTAAATACTGCAGTCCACTTATCAGAGTATTTCTATAGTTGAGCATAACGAGATATGGATCTTTCCCACTATTGTATGCTCTGAATCCTTTTGTTTTCGCACAGAACATTAACAACCAATAATGACATAATACCATATAATATTAGCACAGAATCTTCTTCATGCAGTGGAATATTAAGAATTTTTTGCCTATCTTGAATTCTGGTCAAAGCTCCTGTGCCCAATTAATATAGTTCAGAAGAAACTACAAAAGTCTGGACTGCATATACGGAAAGCTGCTAAAGAAATTAGTACCCTTTCATGCTTTCTGCAAAATATGAGAAACTGACAAAAACCCAATCCATCGAAAAAGCAAAAGAAGGTAGTGAATACTATGAATTCCCTGTAATCAAAACAACCAGAAGAAAGAAAAGACTTGATGGCAAGTTGAGTTCTAATGTAGGACTGTCAATAGAACTGCAATTCAAACGTGTTGGGACAGAAGTGCTGGACAGATTTCATATGGAGATGAAGGGCAGATTGAAGCGATATCAATTTAGTTTTGTCACTTGTGCATTATTTAACTAATAAACAACGGCATTATAGATTAAAAGAGTCTTCATGATTATTTTTTTGTTAAGTTTACTGATATACTGAACCAATTTGATTTTGGGCTTATATATTTTTGCGTACATTATCTCATGTCATATGTCGAATGTCAAAATGCAAGGGGCCCCCAAAGAGGTCAATCCCCCCGGGCCGCCAAATCCCTAGTTACGCCCCTGACTTAACCTCTTCCTAGGATTAAGACTATATTTTTTTATTGGCTAAGTCTATGCTAATGAGCCCGGCAATATTTATTATGTTTTTGGAGTTGATTTATTTGAGTCATAAGTCAAATTTTTGATTCCATACAAAAAAAAAATTAATAGGGTGTTTGAATTAAATTACGATTTTCTTACCAAAATTTATTTCAAACAGCCAGTTTTGGACATCAATGTTAATGATCTTATATTATAATTGTTTTTTTGTTGTTGTTTTTTTATAGAGAATAAATGGGAAAATGTTTGCAGTGAGCTTGTACATTGAATGAAGTTAAATGCCTAGTTTAGGTACTTTGATTTTCCGGAATAGCGCGATTGTTTTTGGTTACCGGAAACAGGTGTTTCCCTGCGGCAGTATATAAGGCTGAGACAATGTGTGGTCTAGTATAATGTGGCTTTGTTCTCAAAATCATCCTTAATCTGATTAATTGTGCCCATTTCTTTCACAACGACAGGACTTCTTTGTCGATCGTTTCTTTTTTTACAAGTAACCTCACTTTAAAAATGAATAAGAAAATTTTGTCAAAGTCTATCCCTTGTTTGAAATAAAAATAAATATCAAGACATAATCATGCAGTTCTGGTGAAAATTTCATGCAAATAACTCAAATAGTTAATAAGTTACAGCATTTTAATGCAAAATTTTCCTTTTTTGGTCACAATTTTTTAAAAAAATATAGTCAAAAATTTCGCCACTAAAATTGCTATAACTTCTGCTCTAATTAACTTAGAAACATAAATGAGGTATCAATAAACTCAGTTTAAAAAGCTCTATCTGTTGTAATATTATATTATATTACGTCATTGTTTGTTGTTTATGTTTTGTGCGAAAGCAAAAGGATTGTCAGTGGCATTTTTATTTATTTTTTTTTACGTCTCGAGAGACGATCTTTTCCCTTTGCAACTTCTTGTGTGACTAAAGAGGCCAATCCTTGATACACAGCTGCGATCGCAGGTTGGGCATATATAATCACTAGGAGTCGTTGCATTTTCACCCTTCTTTCTGCTTCTGCTGTGTATGGCATCTGCAATCTTTGACCCTTCCTTTATGCTCTCTCTCCATGAGGATCTGTCCAGTGCCACCTCTTCCCAGTTGCCAGTGTCGATTTTGAAGAGCTTCATGTCACGTTTGCATACATCCGTATAACGTAAAAGTGGGCGACCAGCGGCTCTCCTGCCTTCTATCAGATCGCCATACAGGATGTCCTGTGGAAGTCGACCTTCTGGCATTCTACGAACGTGGCCAAGCCAGCCAAGGCGTCTGCTGCTGATAACAGAGCGGATGTCCTGGCACCCTGCTCTTTGTAGCACTTCCTCATTGGTTATCTTATCTTGCCACCTTATTTTAAAGATCCGCCTTAGGCATCGGAGGTGGAAAACATTCAGCTTTTTTTCCTGCCATGAGTAGGTTGACCATGTTTCACTTCCGTACAGCAAGGTGCTCAACACACAGGTCCGGTAGACTAGGGCTTTAGTACTGTTAGTCAGCAATATGTTGTCCAAGACTCTTTTCTGCAGCCGTGACATGGTGGCCATTGCCTTGGCTATCCTGTTGTTTATGTCTTTATCCAGTAGAGTGTTGTTGGATATGATGGAGCCAAGGTAACAAAAGTGATCAACAATTTCTAGTGGTTGGCCATTAATGCTTACTTGAGGTGCAGTGTTTGTGTTTTGGACAAGTATCTTAGTCTTGCTTTGACTGATGTTTAAGCCGAACTTCTGGCAAGCAGCAGATAATTTGTCAACCAGGCACTGTAGCTGAATATCAGAATCAGCCACAATAGCTGCATCATCAGCATACAGGAGTTCCCTGACGAGTAGCTTCCTAACCTTGGTTTTTGCCCGCAGCCTTGATACATTAAATAGTTTTCCAGAGGATCTTGTATGGAGAAACACACCTTCGTTTATGTCGTTGTACGCATAATGCAGTAGACAGGAGAAGAATATGCCAAACAGAGTAGGTGCGAGCACACATCCCTGCTTGACACCACTGCAAACCTCAAAAGGTGCTGATTGGGCTCCATTGAATTTGACAGTGCATTTAGTTTCCTCGTGAAAACACTCGATGAACTGCAGTAGTTTGGGAGGGCAACCTATTTTCCTCAGGAGTTTGAAAAGGCCACTTCTGCTGACCATGTCAAAAGCTTTAGTCAGATCAACAAAAACGATGTAAAGGGGTCTGTCTCTCTCTCTGAATTTCTCCTGCAGTAGTCGTAGAGAAGATATCATGTCTACAGTGGATCTACCACTCCTAAATCCACACTGAGACTCTGGGTAGACTCTAGAAGCTATCACTTGCAGCCTGGATAGTGCCACTCTAGCAAAGATCTTGCCCACTATACTGAGGAGAGAGACACCCCTGTAATTGTTGCAGTCACTCCGATCCCCTTTGTTCTTGTATATTGTGACTATAGTTGCGTCACGCATGTCCTGTGGGACATGACCTGTTTCCCAACAGTGGCAGAGGAGAATATAGAGTTCAGGGAGCAGGAGTGATTCGTTGACTTTCACTACTTCCACTGGGATACCATCACTCCCAGGAGATTTTCTATTTTTTATGCAGTTAATTGCTTTTTTAAGGTCACTGAGGCTCGGAAGATCATCTAGGCATTCCAGTACTGGAAGATCTGGTAGAGAAGCCAGGGCGACATCGTCTACTGTGTTCTGTGTGGCATAGACTTCGAGGTAGTGTTCTGTCCAACGTTCTAGCTGCTTGGTTTGATCTGTAATTTTTTCTCCTGATTTGGATAGAAGGGGGGCAGGCTTAGACACTGTTGGACCCAGGGCCGCTTTAATGCCATCAAATAGAGCTTTGCTATTTCCTGAGTGGATTCTGTTGCAGGTATCCCTCCAAAAGTTGTTAGCACATTTTCTAGCCATTTGTTTCGCCTCTTTATTAGCACTTTTGAAGGCCTCCAAAGATCTTGGACTTGGCTTTGTCTTGAGAGCAAGTTGTGCAGATCGCTTTTTCTCGATGCAAGGTTCCATTTGTATGGAAATAACAAAGATAGTCTTCTATGTCTACTTTGATAAATACAGTCTCGGTTGTTATTATTATTAATTAATGTCTACAGTATGTTATTGTTATTTATTTCTCTGTGACAATAGAACACTATCTAACTATATTAGTTTCATTACAATATATTGAGTCTGAAATTTTTATCAAAGTACCTACCTAGATCTAGACCTACTAGCTTTAACTAGATAGATCTAGATTTATATAGAGAGAATTTAGAGGATTCAGCTATTTAGGCAAAAATGGCTATCCTAACCTATACTAAACGACAAAAGATCATCTGTATTATAAATTTATTAAATTAATAAACAAAAAAACATTGAACACACATCTAATCATGCAAACATAAAATAAGTCTAAAAGTCTGTGTAGAAGTCACTATCCCAGTGACCTAATTTTGGTAGAATAAGTGTGTTCATATTTTTTTGTTTGTTCGTATTTATGCATAATTTGAAAACATCTTAATTGTTAATGATTTCATGTGAGGGGCTATGCCTGGGGATCTTAAAATTTAGTTATAGAATTAAAATCTGAGTTTATTGATGCCTAAATATAGAGACTGTCTGTTCTGAAATAAATTATGGTGTCCGGAATCAAATAATGTGGGTCAAATTAGTCTTAATTAAATAAAAACACATACATGGCCTCTTTGACCTTAAACATAGGTTAGGGGTACAAATACAAGTAGTCATCCTTATTCTCCTTAAACTAAAAAAGATTTTGATAGTTCATTTTCTTTTCTATGTTGAACCATTGTGACTGTCAAATAATGCCCTGTCAAAGTCAAACTTTGAAATTTTAGCCTATTTTTAATGTAACTATAGACTAGTCTATAGTAGTATAGTTCAGTCTATGTCTATAGATCTAGATAAGATCTAGGTGTCCGAATTGGCGAATAGCATATAAATAAACCTACATGATGAACTACTCTGTATCTGGATAAAAAAAAACTAGTCTAGATCTAGATTAGATATACTATATATATCTAGATCTTAATGATACTTAATCTAATATTTAATAATAATTAGTCTTATTAGTCTAATAATTAGTATATTTAAATATAATTAATTTTGTTAATTTTAACTAAATTAAGACAAGTCTGACTAGAAGAGTAGATCTAGAATAGATCTAGATCTATCATCTAGTATTTTTTTACTATCTAATTCTAATAAATAATAATAATATTTAATAGATAGGACGTAATCATCTTCTTTTTTGAAGTAACGTCTGTATAGTGTATTATATAAGATAAGATAAGATAGATAGACTAGATCTAGTCTACTAGAGTACGAGTCGTAACGAGTAGACTTCTAGACTCTAAGTTAGTAAGTAGTCTAACTCTAAGACTCTTAAAGTCTTACCTGTAGACTCTAGAATTTAATTTATTTATTAGATTAAATTAATTGATATTAATTTTTTTATGATATACTTATTATTAATCATACATTTGAAACTTCAATTAAGTTCAATTTCCGATTATTCATTACTTTGAGATCTCTTATTAGATTTTGTCTAGACTCTTAGATGTTCTCTAAATTTAGATTTATCTATAAACACTATGAAGTCGCCATGTTGGATTTTAAAAAAGTATTTTTTTTTTACGCCTGACACCAGAAGGGACACAACTTATACATTGCAATTATACACAATTTATTGCGAAACAATGGTTTCCCTTTATTGTAGTAATTAACAAAGTTTTCACAAGGCGCTATATCGACTTTACGTGATATATCTATTTTTTACATTATTTTTTGTTTTGTAACAAAATAGGTCTCCTCATGAAAAAAAAAAACACTGTCAACACCGAATTAAACTGATAAAGAATACTTTTCTAACAAAATATTTAACGGTAGGCCTAAATTAGGAATGTAGCAACAAAAAATGTTCTAAATTACTCATTAAAACCTGGTGGGGGTAGAGCATCAATGTCCAGCTCATGTTGATAACAATCCGCCATCTTATAGAAAAAGACCTGTGTGAGAAAACTTTCCGAGCAGCAAAAGTCCGTGTGCTGCTCACACAGGTAGCTGAAGTATCAAATTTCGAGTCGAGGTCAGCGCAAAGAGGAGCATAGCAAGCCACTCTCACACTCGAACTTCTTCACAATCAACACACACACTTAAACACGTCCACTCTTGCACGTCTTTTAATAAACACATACTCACAGTTAAAGGTATAAGAAAACGGAAAGCCCTAGCCGTATTTGTTGATGACCATTAGCTACTTATTGCGCAAGTTTTACGTGGATCGGAAGTTCTTTAAAAACAGAAGAGAAGCTAATTTTACTTCCTACACTTAACCAAGAGTTAATCTAGTCGTACATGTTAATTAGCGACCTAAACTCTGCCAAGTCATCTTAGCTTATAAAGTACAGATGTCACTTCAAAAAAACAAAAGGTGATGATTACTTCCTAAGCGTTTTACGTTTCAATCTACTCTGCTAAGCGGTTGGTTTCCCTCAAGCAACCCATTCCATGCTCTAATATTATAGCACTATAGGGAAGAAGGAGCATTTGAACGAGATTGTCTTAGCTCATGGAACAAGAAATGTAGTTTTATCTTTGTGTCTGTCTTAGTAGTTTTCTAAACTTTTGTAGTTGTAAATTTATGGTGCAGTATTGATGTATTATGGAATTTCATTAAAAACCATCTTAAAAGCATTATAGAAAATCATAAACCAACTAAATACACATCAAACAAAATAAATAAATGCTGGTTTAATAATAGACTAAAGAAGCTTTGTAAACAGAAGGAAAACCTATATAGAAAATTTAAAGAAACCAAGGCAGTAAGAGTTTACAAAAAGTATATAAAAATTAAACACCTAACCCAAAAAGTAAGCAGACAGCTGCAGAGTGAATACATAAACAATGTAATATCTAAAGATAACAACAAAAACCTATGGTCATACATTAAGTCTAAGAAAATGGAAACAACAGGCATAGCGCCATTAAAAGATGAACATAACATAATACATAATGATAATGAAATTAAAGCAAACATCCTAAACAAATACTTTGCATCAGCATTCTCAGCCCCAGGAGACAAAGACATATTTCTATATTTGAACCAAGTAGACAACATAGAAGATTTAGTAGTACAAGAAAATGGAATTCAAAAACTATTAGCCAACACCAAACCAAATAAAGCGTCTGGACCTGATGGTATTCCAGCTAGATTACTCAAAGAACTAAGCAATGAGCTAGCCCCAGTGTTCAAAATACTCTTTCAGGCTTCACTTAACCAGGGCAGAGTACCAAAGGACTGGAAAGAAGCTAATGTCACCCCCCCCCTATTTAAAAAAGGAGAAAAATCTGACCCAGGAAACTACAGACCAGTATCACTTACCAGCATCGCATGTAAAATCCTAGAACACATAATATGTAGCAACATCATAAACCACTTAGACAAACATAATATCCTCACCCCATACCAGCATGGCTTTAGGAAATATAGATCATGTGAAACACAACTAATAGGACTAATTGATGATTTCTCAAAAGGTTTAGATAATAGTGAACAAATAGATGCTATCTTACTAGATTTTTCCAAGGCTTTTGACAAAGTTCACCACCATAGTTTGCTTAAAAAATTAAAATATTTCGGCATTAATGGTCCACTGCATCAGTGGATTAAAGATTTTCTGATAGGGAGAGAACAAACTGTAATAATAAATGGCTCTAAATCAACACCAATAACAGTAAACTCAGGTGTACCTCAAGGAACAGTCTTGGGTCCACTACTATTTTTAATTTACATAAATGATTTACCAAATTGCATTAGTTCAGGAACAAAAAGTCAGATTATTTGCAGACGATTGCATAATATATAGAACAATAAAAACAACACAAGACACAGATATTTTACAAAGAGAATTAGATGAATTACAGAAATGGGAATCAAATTGTCTTTCAAATAAGTAATAGAAAATCTTTTTAACATTAAAAAAAATTTAATTTCAACATATATTTATGTTTGTTTCCTTGTTTTAGTAATATCAATAAATTGTCACTTCGTCAATTGTATTCTTTTAGGCTACATGACAACACAGCAGGGGTCAGCAGGAGTGTCCATGTGGTTATCTGACAAATTTATCACCGTGTTCTCAGCTGGTTGTAGCCTCGTACACGATAGACGTTGATCACATTCACTGTCTATAGATGAGAATCTAATGCGCCCAATGTTCCCAGCCTTGTATCTGTTGCCCCTGTCAATGCTGTCTCTGCCGGCTTGTCGTTTGGTAAGGACATCATTCCTTGTCAGGATTCGTGCAGTGATAGTGATACGGTCATTCTTTAAAACTTCTTCCATTTTGGATGTTTTTGTTACATATACTGGTATAGAAGTTATCTGTCAGAATCAAACATAAAATAAAAACGATAAAGACAAATATAAAGGATAATTTAAATGTTTATATTATAATTAGTCAAGCCCATCGGACAATTATCAAAACAGACAAGACACACCATCAATAGGTAGCCTACTATTTTGATTGTTAAGTGGCACTCTATAAATAGCATTCTTTTGAAAACATAAAAATCATTTTCAAAAGACAATACCTTGTTTGTACAACTCATAGAAAGATTGTTTTTTTTTTCTTTTTATAACACATAAATGTTAGATTAAAAAACAATAAAACATTTTTCACCCCTACCCCTCTTGAATACAAAATAATGTCTTACTTTCGGAAATTCTCGAACGCGATATTCATTTCAAAACCATGCTGGATCAGTGGATCTAAACCTACATCTAGTTGTCTAACCAACTTAAATGTAGCCTATCTCTTTTTTTTTTACTTTGAAAAATTATAACAGTCAAACAAGAGTTTTCCAACGAGCTAGTAATTCTTTTCTCATCGATATTCTGTTAAATTTCTAGGAAAATCGTTGGAGTCATTTTTGAGATCGTGTCCAGGTTCCTCCCTCTGCCCAGCTTCCAGTGTTCAGATTCCAAAAAGTTCTGACATGTATCTATAGGGGTATTGTAATGAAATACAAACGATTATTGCGATTTCTTTTTTTTATTCTTAGATCTTAAGAGCTTTCAAGTAAAAATTAAATAAACTCATCCTTACCAATATCAAACTAAGGCTACTCCAAGTGGGAAGTTTAATTTATTTCTTCCAGAAAGGGAGTGTGGGGATATAAGGGTGGAAGTGATGAACGCTTTACCTCTGAACTAAATGGACTCGCGTTTGGATTTCAGTTTTTGTTGTTGTTGTTTTTGTAAGGATGTCCCTGAGATCACCCAGTTACAATGGGCAATTGACATAAGACAATGACGTGAGTGGCTGCGTCTGCAGCATGATTGATTCAAGACTTTTTTTTAAGAAGACATTTCAATGCGTCTTCAATAATGCGTTTTTAGAGTCTACCTGTCCTTTTATGTTAATACGTTAGTGTCACGATCATCAATAGTGCTAGATGTCACGTTGAAGATTATCTTGATCTATATTGCACAATCAATGATCGTGGTTGCCGAGGATTTAGAAATCGTCAGTTGATCATTTAGAAGTTGCTAGTTGATAAGAGGATCATCTTGAAGTTGCTAGTCGATAAGACGATCTAAGTATGTTATTATTAAATTCAATGAAGAAACGCCCATCCCACAAATACAAATACTTTAATTCAGAACTTAGAAAAGCTATTCACAAATAATTACAATGATATACTGTGATAGAATAAAACACAAACTAAATTTCTACTAGTTTAAATGATCTACACAATAATATAATCATATCATCTTTCTTTGAGTTCCAACACGAGACTGAAGACAAATTTGCAGCGTTCTCATGTGACTAATCTATCCTTGCCGCTTGGTTAGGCAAACTGACCAATAAATACAGCTCAACGTACAATAATTAATATTTCTAGCCAATCACATTTATTTCGAAACATAAGTTTGCTGCATGATGAAAATTCCCGAGGTAGCTGAAATTCTGCCGACAACCTTGGGCCAAATATAGACAAAGCGTACGTGACATATTACCCCCCCCCCCGCTTTCTTAAGCATTTGTAATGGTAATAGAAATGCGTATAAAATAATACATGTAAAATGTCATTATTTTGAAATATGAAAAAATAATTCTGACATTATAACTCATTTGGTTAGTACTAATGTGAAAATGTACATATCTAAAACATTACAGATGACAAATAAAAATGTTTGAGATACCACAAGATGATTGTAGTTGCACAGTAAGTTGCAATATGTAAGCAATGAATAATTACATTTGAAGTCATGGTTTATAAAAAAAATATGTGTAATGTCTTTAAACATAACAAGTTGCTGTACACATGATGTCACATTCGAAATGAAATAAAATGTTAATGAAAAATTATGAAGATAAGTGTCTTTTCTTAGAAGTACTTTGGATCTGTAATAAACATATTACAAACTTAATCTGATAATAAAAGTATCTGTGAAGCTAAAATGTAATGACGAAACTAAGTAATTAACTATATACATCTGGATAGTGTGTCAGCGAATACATTCAAGTGACCTGGTATTGTCTTGACATCAAACTGGTAGTCCATAAGTTGTTAATCGTCCGTTTGCCATCTTCTTCGAATTTAGGAAAGCTATTGGTGCATGGAGCCCCGCCGCCAAGCACTATTTCTGGTGTTGAAAGCCAACAAAATGCATATTCTGAGGTATCTACGGTGCATTTTCCTGCTATTAAAAAGTTTTGTTTCAAAAACCTAATGTGCTATTCTTACTGACTTAGACCCTCCCGCGCCGTTCGGCGCATTTGCCGTCAAGCTGTTTCCATAAAAATCTGTCACTGGCAATGTCTGAAGCCTCTTCCCACCTGCTCTGAGGACCTCCATGAATGTGTGGCGCCAAGTTGTACTAGGATGTCATCGCGACTCTTCTTATGCGTAATTCATTTTGTCGGAGCCCCGCATACCTCATGCGACGCTCTATCACAATCTTACTAAGGGGTCGAGTCCCACTTCGGCATAGGATTTCCTTGATTTAGACCCGATCTCTATAACTGACTCCTAAAATCTGTCTTAGCCATCTTTGTTGAGCCACATTTAGTGTTTTTCAATTTCGACAGATGACTATTCACTACACTTTATTAATGGAGCCCCGCCACTGGTAGAAATGTGTAACTGTAGTTTGTTTTAGAATAACACTCTATAGGGGAATTTTAAACTTAAAACCATCTGGAGGGGTTTTAAACTCTAAAAAAAAAAGCCATCCGTAGGAGAGGGGTTTAAACCTAAAAACCCCAATATTGTGTAATTTTTTTATATTTAAGAGGTATTTTTTAGCATCAATCCCCTCTGAAATGGGGTTTAAACTCAAAACCCCTTTTGGAAACGCTCATAACATTTTGAGTGCGTAATTTGCTTTTTTCTTACACGGAAGATGTATTTTTTAGCTTCAAACCCCGCTGGCTGGGGGTTTAAACTCAAAACCCCTTTGACTACGCTCATAGATTTTAGGGTGAGTAATTTGCTTTTATTTATATTGAAGAGGTATTTTTTAGCTTCAAACTCCACTGGATGGGAGTTTAAACTCAAAAACCCTTTTGAATACACTCATAACATTTTGAGTGCATAATTTGCTTTGTTTTTATTATTAAAGAGGTATTTTTAAGCTTCAAACCCCGCTGAATGGGGTTTCAACTAAAAACTGAGTCAAAACCCATATAACGCTCATAACATTTTGAGTGCATAATTAGCTTATTTTATATTGAATAGGTACTTTTTAGCTTCAAACCCTCAAACCCTACTGAAGAGAGGGGGGGGGGGGATAAACTCAAAACCCCTTTGACTACGCCCATAGAATTTCGAGTATGTAATTTGCTTTTTTTTTCTAATGAAGGGAGGGGTTAGCGTAAATTTTGGAGGGGGGGGGGTAAAATCAAAATCTTCATTTACTGTGCTCTTGGAATTTGGGGATTGTCGTTTTCATTTTTTTTATAGAAGAAGGGGATTTAACTGCAAGAACCCCTAGTAAGGGGTTATAAACTCGACCCCCCTGGTAGGGGTTTTAAACTCAAACTCCCCGAGTAGGGGTTTTTAAACTCAAAAACCCCTTTGTTGTGCTGGGGCAAATAATGCTTCAGTATTAAAATATCACCTAAAATAAAATAAAACAAAGCAAAAAATCAATCACCAAATTCCGGGGATGGATTGAACCCAAACGTCTACGCTACGCCCATGTACATATATATATATACTAAACATATGTTACCCGCGACCCGCGGATCTTTATTTGCGCATTACTGTCGATATAGTCACTGAGAGTGTTTTGTACACAATTAAACGAAATAATAATGTAATAAGTAAAGCGAATGTGTCAAAGTAAAAAAAGTGTGAATGAAGCTATCAAATCAGAATAGCTAATAGGCTTAAATACATTTGTTCAAATTAAAACATTTGCTTGTAGGCCTACATATATTTGATTAAAATTTGAGATGAATAGACTTAATTGTGTATGTTCGTGTGTTACAGTATAAGGTAGATCTTGAGGTAGACATAGATCTAAATCTACACTAATCTAGATTTAAAAAATGGCTTTTATAGAGTTCATTCTGTGTTTCGCATGCGTGACCTTTTTTCATGAATGAGTATAGGCCTATCTCAACACGGCTACGCAACTTTATCGAACAGCGAACGAATGTATTAAAAATGCTTTAGAAAAACAAATTTGAATGTTAAATTGATTAAAATATCAAATGAATGGACAATAATTAGTATGTTTATGTGTTAAAGCACAAAACTATCTTTGAGAAAAGAAGTTTTATCATCTTAGAGTTCAATAAGAGTTTTAGACCTAGACCTAGGAATAGATTCAGTAGAGAGATGTGTAAATGTGTAACCAATTGGTAATGTCTAATGAAAGAATGTTCGCCAGGAAATCTGTAGTCACAGATATCAGGAACTAATTTATGTAAAAAATGCTTTTGAAACACAAAACTGAAGGTTAATTTTATTATATAATGAAATCAATGGATCTTCTTTTGTATTTTCGTGTGTCAAAGCAAAAAACTATGTGCGCAAAGTGTATTTCTTAAAATTAGATCAAGGCCTAAATCTTTTCGATCTTTTCTCATGTCAACATTGTTAACCATGGCCTAGATGCATAAAATACTTTTTTTTTTGGGGGGGGGGGTCTTAAGTTTGTTTTAGGGCTACAATACATACACTACGGTCTAAGTTAATACACAAGGAACATTCCTGCCTAGTTTTATCAAGATTGGTCAAGCGGTTTTGATTTCTATTAGTAACATACATACATACATACATACACCTCACATTCTACTTTATAATATAGATGCAATAAGCCTCTGTATATTCCTATCATTGCAGGAGTACATCAGTATCAACAGAATTGAATTGCAGGAGTACCATCAGTATCAACAGAATTGATTAGTGATATGGCCATACATAAAAATCTTGTGAAAATCAAACATAAGCTAAAAGTAAAGCTTCATTTTGTGGTAATCAAGGACTGTTTAGAAACCCTTCATTCCTAATCAAGATACCATCATTATTTTGACCTCAAATAGACCATATTAGCATCAATGCTTTAAAAGTTTGTTTTTTCCCACCCAAAATGTTTTTCACTGTTTAAAATTCTTGAACAGTTTCCCTTTGTAAAACATTGAGATTTTTTTTTTTACCTTTTAACATGTTTTTATCAAGAGCCACGTTTTTAAAGAGTGGTGGCTTAGTTTCTTTAAATTGATAATCTAGATGGTAGTGATATTTTATGTGTCTTTAACTATTGTTATAACTCATGTTCCTGTAATGCATATGGTGTGCACCAGCTAAGAGAAACAGTGGATTCCAGCCAAGTTCTAGGGAAAACTTTGTGTGCTGATGGTTGAATTGTCACTGTTTACCTTATTTGTTATTTAGTTAATTAAACTTATGTGTAATTATTCATTTCCTTCTGTTGAGTGCTAGCCCTAAATTTACAACTGGTGTCAGAAGTGGGATTTGATCAGTTCATCAGAAGGATAGAATGTCTACACCGAAAAGGTTAGATGAGCTCAAGCAGCTACGTACAGTTGGAACAGGAACTGCAATGACAAGGCTTGAAGTGCTCGAGAAGAAGAAAGAAGTTTTTAGGGCACATCTAAGGCTGTGATGGAGGAAGATGAAGAAGACCTGGACATTTAACAATTCATAATAGAAGTCTTTTTTTAGAACCTGATATCCTTAAACTCCTAGGTAAGATGCATGAAGAAATGAACAATGAGATGAAATTGACCGTGGAACAATTTAAATGGGCACAAGTGGGTAGATCTATATAAATAGACTCTTGGTGAATAACCCAATCAATGCTGCAGCTGTACAAACATTTAAGACCTCATTCAAGACATTGGCTTGGGTCCTTTTCCAAGCCTGTTGCTGTGGACCTTAAAAACGTCGGCAGACATGTTCATCTGCCAGTACTTACAAGGACTATATAGTATATCTAGATCTATATTATTATTGTAATAGTTATACTTATAGTGTTATGCTATTGAATAGTTTCCATTATATGATTACTATATGAAATAACTATTACCTAAATATATTGAAATATTAGATCTAGTATTTGTCGTGCGCGCTTGTAGTTTTTCTTTGCATTTACTATTGGTGTTTTAGGGTATAGGAAGTAGTTTCTTCTAAGTGCGTTTTGTTGTCTAGAAGATTGTGTGTGTGTGTTTACGTCATCCTTAGTTTCCGCAAGAGAGAGAGAGCTGCTTTTGTGAGCTTGGTAGCTGGTTTTTTGGTTCCCCTTGTAAGGGTACGTAAGTACATAGTTTTATTAAGTAAGCTGATCTTTCGGTACGGTTGTCGCTATTGAAAAAGTTCTTTCTTGTAGCGGCAGCGCTAGATCTAGGTTTTCTTTTCGTTTCAGGGTGTTAGGTTTGGGCTATGGGAAAGTTTGTCGTCTTTCTGCCCTTGGAGTTGTGTAGCAACTATCGGTGTTGAGGTGTAGGGAGTTTAGCTTCTGTTGGGCGCCGAGATGGAGTGCGAAGGTGTGTTACGGAAACCTGTTGGTGTGATATTAGACTAATTAGTATCAAATGCTAACTTCAAGGATATTGATGTACATGCAAATATGTTTGAAACTTACAATTAAGTTTAATTAAATATTGTTCCTGTTGACAACTGTTGTTATTCACTAAATGTTCAGTTGAATAACTGTTATGTAATGTTTGTAGTTTACATGCTAATATCTTTAGGTTCTTGTGTTACTCTGTTCAGGCTGGGGATACGGGACCGTAATATCATATCATACCCTAGCTAATCTGAAATCCCACTCTGACAGTATTATTATAAGTTAGTAGCATTAGTAAATTATACTATTTTTAGTATTATACTACTTATACTAAATTAGTAAATAGATCTAGCTTTAAAGTTAAAGTTTAAGGCGACGACGGTAAGCTCAAACAGTAAATATTTCAATAACCTAATTAAATACTAAATAAAATACTTTTAAATAGATAAATTATTTTAAATACTAATAGACTAATTACTAATACTATAGACTATAGTATAGACATAGACGACATTGTAAATAAAATAGTTAGTAGTAATAGCATACCTCAACCTGTTTCCTGTTATTAGTGATAAAAATTTAGAAATGATCTAAATCTATAATAGATCTTCTAATTCTAAGCAACCATTAGCGAAAAAGAGATATAGAGATATAGATCGATCTATCATTAATTAGCCAAGTCTTCTTGAATTTGATTAGGTACCGTAGCTCTGTAACCAGTGTAGGTAGATCCAGTTGTAGATTACTATTACTTATTCGATCCGTCTTAGTTATGTGATGTAAACAGAGAATGACCGACCAATGAAAATATGTTAGGCTCAAAGGATGTAAAAACTAACTTTTCATTGGTAGATTCTAGTCCAGATCTAGTTATTTTTAGACAATACTGGTATGGATCGAAAACATCCGCGTGAGTTCCAAGAAATACATATTATAAAGGCAAAACCAACAAAATGATAAATCATGGTGATTCATGATTTTGCTTCTTTGGTGGATAACTATAGAATCTAGAATTTTATAGATATGCTATTATTTTATGTAAAAGATACTTTTGTGCACTGTCTCATTCTTCACACTTCCACCACCTTAAGTTACTCAACCTAGATCTAGAATTTATGTTATTACTTAGATTAATTGTGCCATACCATTCTGACGATTCAAATCTTTTCCTTAACTTAATTTGCTTTATGATTATGATACTTTATCGTGGTATCATGCCCCATTGTAGTATTATGGTAGTTCCGTGCAGGGTTTCACGTGACTACGCAGACAGTTTCCAGTTTCACCTTCAAATTTTGCCATACTGATGCAATTTAATAAATCGAAGAAATGCAATTCCGGGTTTATAGTAACAATAGACATATGTTACCCGCGACCCGCGGGTCTTTATTTGCATTTCTGTCGATATAGTCACAATTAAACGAAATAATAATATAATAAGTAAAGCTAATGTGTCAATGTAAAAATAGTGTGAATGAAGCTATCAAATCAGAATAGCTAAAAGGCTTAAATCCATTTTTTTTCAAATTAAAACATTTGCTTGTAGGCCTACATATATTTGATTAAAATTTGAGATGAATAGACTTAATTTTGTATGTTCATGTGTTAAAGTATAAAGTAGATCTTAAGGTAGACACTAATCTAGAGTTAAAAATTGTCTTTTATAGAGTTCATTCTGTGTTGCGCATGCGTGACCTTTTTTCATGAATGGAAATATAGGCCTATCTCAACACGGCTACGCAACTTAAGCGAAAAGCGAACGAATGCATTAAAAATGCTTTAGAAAAACAAATTTGAATGTTAAATTGATTAAAATATCAAAAGAGTGGACAATAATTATTATGTTTATGCGTTAAAGCACAAACCTATCTTTGCGAAAAGAAGTTTTATCATCTTAGTCGTCTTAGAGTTCAATAAGAGTGTTAGACCTAGACCTAGGAATAGACTCAGTAGAGAGATGTGTTAATGTGTAACCAATTGGTAATGTCTAATGAAAGAATGTTCGCCAGGAAATCTGTAGTCAAAGATATCAGGAACTAATTTATGTAAAGAATGCTTTTGAAACACAAAATTGAAGGTTAATTTTAATACATAATGAAATCAATGGATCTTCTTTTGTATTTTCATGTGTCAAAGTAAAAAATCTAATTGCGCAAAGTGTATTTCTTAAAATTAGATCTATGTCTAAATCCTTTCGATCTTTTCTCATGTCAACATTATGAACCATAGCCTAGATCCATAAAATACTATAGCTGTAATAGAGTCGGACAACTTTTTTTTTTGAGGGTCTTAAGTTTGTTTTAGGGCTACAATACATACACTACGGTCTAAGTTAGTACCCAAGGAACATTCCTGCCTAGTTTTATCAAGATTGGTCAAGCGGTTTTAATGTCTATAAGTAACATACATACACCTCACATTCTACTTTATAATATAGATATGCATATTAAATAATGAAAAGAAGATTAAATTTAAAGTAGTAAAATGCCCCCTCTTTTTAGGGCAGATGATATAATGGTTATCTGTTTCTATATCGACGGTTAACGAGGGGGCCAGCACAAAGACCAACCGCCTTTACATTTCCTAACTATGGATGAACTCAGGGGCGTCTTAAAAATCCCGAAATTAAAAATCTTAGTCTTCACCTAATTCGAACCCGAGTCCCCAAATGTACAAGTAGGCCCCTACTCTATTTGTTTCTTCATAAATATGAAATGTTTTTGAAATAATTTAATATTGTGAAGTCCATTTATGTTGAGGCTTGAAGGAGGCAGGAGCCTACACATTGCTTCCACTAAACCAAAATTCGGCACTAGGACAGCCCCGATCACTTAAGCCTGAAGTTGACCTAGTTTTCTTGACAGGATGCGTCATTTGATACAATGCTGCCTAGATACGCAAAGTGATCTATCACAGTAATGCCCAAACTACGTTCTGCGAACCATATCCGGCCTTACAGTGCATCGTAATGCAGCAGCAGAGGTTTGGTTCTGCTGGATTCGATGATTTTTTTTTTTGTTGTGATTTGGTCCATTACAAGCATATTCAAAATGTATTTGACATCTAAAAAGAAAAAAAAATGGGCATCACTGATCTCTCACATCAAGAGGCTAGCCATTTTCAGTCATTTGTAAGCCCAGGTAGATGCAACTAGTCTCTTACTTGAGCTGTTATGACACATAACTAATACTAAATATTTTAATTGAATATGTTCAATTACCTGAATACCTTAATTTAAAGAAAAGCACAACCAAGAGTTGCCATTAATTAACACGTTAACTTCTTAAAAATTCACGTGATAGTTGAGGAAAACAAAACATATCATTATATACGTATTTATAAACGGAAATTTCCGTAGGGGAACCACCGGAACAGATACGTGGTCATTTAAACCCCAAAACTCTTGCACTAGCTCTGCTGTAGGGTTTAAACACTATGGCGGCGAAAACAGTGTTCAGACTCTTTGCCGACTTGAGCGGAAACCTGCCGTATCTTCAATTCTACCTCCAGGAAGAATTTTTTACAACGCTTAAAAAATTATGTAGGATTTACTATTAATTTGGTTTGTATACAAAGTGTTCAATTAATATAGGCTAAATGAAAAATAAAACATAAATCCTAATTAGATAAGATAATTTTATTGATCCAATCAAATGGAAATTCAATTTGACTACAATTGACAACATCAGCCTAACTACTGTACAATAACAGTAGAAATGAAAAATTCGAACATTCACACACGAAACACATACACATTCACAACCAGAGCTTTATGAATTAGACTTCTATGTACTTCTCGATTATGACAGCTGATCTTGTAACACACTGAACGAAAGTGGGATAAAGGAGTTTTTAAATCTTTCTGTTTTAGTCCTAATGGAAAGGAGACGACTAGTTCGTTCAGATCTTATGTAACAGTGGTTTAATTGGTGCAGGTTGTCCTTAATGTGACTTAGTTTCTTTTCTTTTTTATTATATAAAAAAAAATAGAAGAAAAAAAAACTCATGGGCATCATGGCGCTCCTCTGAGCTTCAGCTTCTAAAGGAGCCCGAACGAAAATGTTATCTAGGGAGTCGCCACCCGGGAATGTGAGAAAAACTGCCTTACTATGTTTTATTTCAAGTCATTGCTTAAGTGACTTGTACTTAGGATTATTTACTTTGTTTTAAACTCAAGAAAAATATTCAGCGCTGAGTTGCTTCATTTGTTGGATAAATTTGTAGGCAACTCTGAATCCATGTATGTCAGATGATTGTGGATATAATGCACATCTCTACAAAATACAATCCTGATGATTATTAAGAAAGTTTAAAAAACGTTGAAAAAGTTCCACTGTCAATGGCTTTTGTATTTCGAGCTTCTTTTTTTTTTTTTTTTTGGATTGTGCTTTAACGTACATTAACAAACAAGATAACATATTTATGTCCAGACCCCATAACACTGCTGAGCAGTCAAAGTTATCGAGAAATTGTATATAGGTCATAATAAGGCCTATTTACACTGTTCATTGTAATATACCTGCCGCAGCTCATCAATTAAAATCGTCGCAAATACAGCAGCTTAAGTGAGTAGTCAGAACGAGATCAGTTTTTAATGTTTATCCCAAGGAACCGAGATCTCAGATGTCTGAAGGCACGTAAATCCTATACTGTTCCTAGTGCATGGTTCCTAGTTGTACTTGAGGGATACAACAACGGGGCGAATAGGAAAGGAGAAAATGGAATGGTCTACAAAAAAAATGGATTTAAATCAAAGGGGACTTTTGGAACAGTGTCCAGCTGAGTCTTAATGGAATTTTTTTTTTAAAGGAACCCCCCCCCCCCCCCCCCCCGCAGTCGACCTACCTACCCCCGATGGGAGACGAGCAAATTTTAGTAAAGAAATCATCCTATTTGTATACGAATTCTTTGCTTATGTTAATAATATATACTAATTATTTATATTGTAAATAAATTTAAATAATGTTTAAATTATCCCCCCCCCTTCTAGTATGTTGGGCGATATGGTGGAGTGGGGAGGGGGCGAGTGCATTAACCCCGATCCTAACTATGCGAGTAGAAATCAGTTAGTTAACAGAACTAGTTACATGTGTGGTGGGTTGGTCACAGAACACAAACTAAATGACATGACAAAGGTAACTCGTAGGACGATTCCAAACTGTTTATCATATACTTAATACCTGCCAAAGGCAAACATAAAACATAATTACAAATGAACATAAACTAAACATAATTAACAGGCCTAAATACTAGATCTAACGAAAAACAAAAAGAAAATATTATAGTGTGAACCAATCATCTCTTTGACAAACACAAGAGAGAGATATGGACACACCAACACACAGTATACAAATAAATGACAACGTAGTTCTCTAAAAATAAATCAACTAGTTGTTCTACATAAAACTAGCATACATTGTTTGAAGAGTTTCGCTCTTTCCTTTCCTTACAAAACACTATAATTAAATATAACAAATCTATACACTCACAAATATACTGTTTCTTAAAAGCCAGTATCTAAACACTTGTTGTAAAAATACATTTACAAGATGGACAGTTAACATTCTATATAGAATACTACAAGTACGTATTTCCATAAATGAATTCATCTATATGCTGGCCTCTAAAAATAAGAATAGTCCAACATGAACAAAAACCGCGGTAGTGATATTCTATATAAACTACTAATTAAATTTACAATCTAATATGAATAAGTAAAATGTGATTACCTGCAGCCATCCATTAAAACATGGTGTAGAACCAGGCACAAACAGGGAATGGAGACGACGTAGGTCCAGTAACGTACGAAAACTACAGCGACAAGAGATGCCCGTCGAATGGACAGTGCCCACGTTGGTCTGCCTTGTTATGCGCGGACACAAGGTGCCATCTAAGGGGAAGGGTCACGTGGATATCGGGGTGGCCGGTGTTTTCTGAAAAGGTATCCACTTCACTACACATGTGATATAAGTTACTTATTGATATTTAAACTAACCTTTCGGTATGATGGCCAATTCGGTGGTGTGTTGTTGTTTTTTTTTTGGGGGGGGGAGGGGGGATTGCCTCTACTGCCCTACCCACCCCAACCCTTTAAGTGGGGTGCTCCAATTTTTATGCAGAAATCATAGTTTGTGAACAAAATTACTTGAATATCTATATAATATAAGTTACTTAAAATTATTACAGTTTGAATCAACTCACTCTGTCTGTCTGGTGAAAGGTTTGTACACGTTATTTCTCCCACATCCAATCTCGGATCAAGCTGAAATTTTGCACAATCATTTCTTTTACCTGACAACACAAGATACATTTAATATATGGCTCCTGTTGTGATTGTTGTGAACTCCTAGCCTATGACTTTGACATGGATACATTACGTATGCAATACTTCAAGAAAACACCAGGGATGCATTAGAAATAAGAAAATATTTAATAAAGAAATTGAAATAAATTATAACTGTAGATAACGCCAACAAAAGCTGGATTCCTAAATATACATTAACTATCAGAACTGCCTTATAATGGCTCTTACTATGCTAACACAAAACTCCAGTCCCCTGTCAACAATAACAAAACTTAAAGCGCTGTCACTCTGTCCCAACCAATGAACCAATGAAAAAATCGTAAAATTAATAAATAAACATAGAATTCTTTCAGTCTTACAACCAAGGTTTTATGACGAACCGTTTACAATATTATATACAAAACATAATCACCACATTCCCCCCTTACCAAAATAAGCTATTAATATTAATAGCGTAAAAAGTTACTAGCTTAGAATTCAGTATCAGGTAAAGAACGAGTGCACAAAAAAATACACAGATACACTCTACACTCAATAGCATTGAACTCAAAACCAAATTGGAAAAAGAAAAAAAAAAAAAGAGAATCACACAAAAATTACAAGTTAACATAATCTACATTCCCCAATTAACTCTCCTTGTTTACAATTTCAACCAATTTCTTTACAACATTCAGAATTAACTAGTATTGGATAAAAAATCACTAACTATACATCATCCGTTTAAACTACTCAAAACTGGTCATTAAATTCTCATGTCCAATACAAATAGGAGACCTGCTTCAGTACATTGTGACTCTGTATAAAAGGAAATACATCTCAACTGATATCAGCATTTATATTAGGTGTTTGGTAATGCAGGCCTTGGTCACTCATCACGGGGATTCGTGTACCTTCGTATCTGGTCAACATTGGCAGTAAGCTGAGAACTATCTGTCAAACTGTGCACATAGAATGGAGTCAGATGGGTTGTCGACATATAATAAGATAAGAATAAGATAAAATGTCCTGAGGATTGGGGGGGGGGTAAACACTAGGTATGGAGCTATAATTAGTCATACATCCTACGAATGTATGCATTAAAACGCCATGAATGGAGTCAATTGTTCTGAGGGTGTTATGGTGGAAAGATGCCCCACCAAAAGACTTCTACTGTCAGACGTCACCTTGTTTCACTATTCACTTGTTACACATAGTCTCATAAGCCGAGGTTTCAAAGCGTTCTTCCTACACCAAGAAGATTAAAGGTAGTGGTGTAAATATATGTTGACAACGCTCTGCAGTTTGATCAAACGTGGTGGAGTCACATTACTGGGGGTGGAGAGGAACTGCACTGTTGCAGTGTGGCTGCCTTCAAACTTGTTGCACATCGTCTGAATCAAATCTGAGTCAAGGGTGACTCGAAGGCGATACGAGAAAGTACTGCCAGTTGTCAAGGAAAACAATGTCTCTATACACAGCAAACTTGTGACTGGTACAGACAGTTTCGCATTGTCTCATACTAACACGCAGTTGTTTCCTTCTGGTCGTTAGATCAAAGGTCACTAAGTCAAATATTCTGCCTAATACTTCCACACAGGTATGTTCACGTTGTTGTTGTTTTTTTCCCAGTCACAGGAACTGAAAGTTGTCTCCACACACACAAACAGTCAGCTACAGTATGGCTGTAACTCTGTATTTGACCTTGACCTTGAGAAAATTTAGTCCAAACTATACTAGTAGCTCTACACATGTGTAGCTTCAAAATACATGCACATTCTAAAAGCAGGTCAGCCTTGAATTTCGCCACCACTGTCAATCAAAAAAAAAAATTCATCACTACGCTGGAGCGTGCACTGCCCTCAGAACCTAATAGTAAAACGTTTCTCTCTGTGGTCTCCAGTAAACGGACAAGTTCCCATTCCGTCCTCTTTGCTGTTGACAACGGTAGAATCTTGAGGGTGTCATTGCTTACTTCAGTTCTTGGCGTCTGACGTCATCGTCGTTTCTTCCTATTCCACGTCCATAGCCAGCTCGATCAAATTCTCTTGGTCGCCATGGACCTCCCCATCTGTCTCGGTTACCATAATATTTGTTGACTGGTGGGTTGCCATAATATTTGTTGACTGGTGGGCTGCCATAGTATCTGTAACAAGGTCTACGTCCTTGATAGCCTTGGTATCTTTGAGGCTGGAATTCTCCTTGGTCCTCTGGGTACTGCCGCCTTCCTCCATTGCCATTTTCTCTGTACCATAGATACCATCCACTCGTCCTAGAGCTACTTTGGTCAGCAGAATCTCTACTGCCCTGCACATTAGAACCCTCTGGACCAGTTACGTTTGCTGTTTCTTTTCGTTTCACTTGTTCGACGACGTCAAATTCCGTTTTTCTGCCTTCTGTAACACTTGCAGGGAATTTTCTTGGGTTGCTTTTACCTGTGGCCGTCTGGTGCACAAATAAATCTTCCTAATTTTCGTCACTGCCAACATGATCATAACTTTCTTGTTCTGGTTTTAGTTTTTGTTGTCTGTCTTCAACTTGTTGTATCGTTTCTAAAGGAATTGTTGGACAACGGTGTTCTACGTGTTTAGGGTCGTAGTCTTGTCTCCTTTGTTGTTGCCCTTGCAATTCAGTCGTCGCTTCTTGTGTTGGCTCCCAGTTAAAAAAAAATTTCCATCTGTCGATCTGAGCCTCACTGGGACACTCTATATTTGGTACATTCCCTATCACCACTTCGAATGGACCATTCTCAACAACTATAGCTTCAACCTTTTTATTGAAATACGGAGAGTTGATGTGTACTATAGCTGTTAGGTAGCTCTTTATTTGCCCTCCGAAACCTTGTACTCTGCATTGTCTTTTAGTGTATTGGTGAGGTCTCACAAGTTAAGCTAAGAGTACACATTTGGTGGCCCCAGTATCGCGTAGGGCGTGGGTATGATAGCCATTTGCTATACCTGGACATACGTACGGTGAAAGGCTATCAGCCAAGCCTCCAACATGGGCTACAACATTGTTCTTGTAGTATTCTGTTCTCCGGGCATCTCGACAATACTTCGCTATGTGCCCCATTCTCCCACAGTTGTAGCATCTCACTTCACTTCTCTGGGCCAGTGATTTATTTGGTCTATAATCATTTCGTTCTCTTTGTGTATCTCTGTTTTGGGGTGGACTTTGTTGTTGTGCTGTTTCTTCCTTTGTAAATCGTGCTGTTGTAGAGACTGCTGCGGCGGCAAATTCGATTTCTTCACTGTTTTCAATCTTTTGTAGTATTTCGCCCGGATGTGCCACTACATAAGTTTGACACAGTTTCATAACGGTCTCCACACTTCTCGGTTTTCTTTCCTGTAGGAAAGCAAAAAGATGCTTCCCAGCTGCTGATATGATTTTGTCCACGATGATAAACTGCTTCAGACTCTCGAAGGATTCTTCAATTCCAGACGCTTGAACCCATTTTTCGAACGTTATTTTCACATCAGAAACAAATTGCTTCATGTTGCCGTCTGATGGTGGTTTTAGCTCATGGAACTTCTGTCGGTAGTCATCTTCGCTGTATTGATAGAAATCAAGCAATGTTTTCTTGAGGATGGCATAGTTTGCTACCTCGTCATCGCTTAGGACTTGTAGTGCATCGAGGGCCCTTCCTCCGACCAGACTGAGAAGTTGTATGGCCCATTCGTGTTGCGGTTCCTTTTCAAGTTTCATTAGCATTTCGAATCTGTTGATAAACGCATCCATCTTGTCCGTGCCTTCCACGAATTTTTGTCTTTTTGTTTGGGGCGTATTTCTTTTTCTCGTGTCTCTATTTTCTTGCCCCCTCAACATCCTTTCCTTTACTCTCTTTTTCAATGGCAGCGATTTTGGCCTTTACTTGGTCCTCTTCTAGCTTCCATTTAAATCTCATCTCTTCTTCCTGCATTGCCATCTTCCGTTCTTCTACTTTCGCCCTTTGTTTCCTTTCTTCCATTCTAGCATCTCTCTCCTCATTCTGTCTTATGATTTGAGCAACCCACTCGTCCAATTCTTCTCTCTGGTAGCCAAGACTCTTCCCCGTTTCCTAAAGTTTTAGTAGGTCACCGTATACTTTTTCGGCCATTTTATGGACGTAGGTTTGTTCTTATACTTTAGGACAAGAGTTTTAGTCCCTGAGTTTATTAATTTTCCAGCTATTTATTTCAAGGCAGTAGAGCTTACTGCTATCCAGAAGATAATATATAACAAATCTCCTAGTTTATGTCAAAGGTTTGACACGTTAGTGGTACTATAAGAAATAGTACTATAAGGATGAAATAGTTCACCTGTCAACTTGTTGACACACTTGCTGCTCCACCATTGTTGTGATTGTTGTGAACTCCTAGCCTATGACTTTGACATGGATACATTACGTATGCAATACTTCAAGAACACCAGGGATGCATTAGAAATAAGAAAATATTTAATAAAGAAATAGAAATAAATTATAACTGTAGATAACGCCAACAAAAGCTGGATTCCTAAATATGCATTAACTATCAGAACTGCCTTATAATGGCTCTTACTATGCTAACACAAAACTCCGGTCCCCTGTCAACAATAACAAAACTTAAAGCGCTGTCACTCTGTCCCAACCAATGAACCAATGAAAAAATCGTAAAATTAATAAATAAACATAGAATTCTTTCAGTCTTACAACCAAGGTTTTATGACGTACCGTTTACAATATTATATACAAAACATTATCACCACAGCTCCTTCTGTCTCGGAAGACAATGGATGCGCCCAGATGAGTCACTGGTTTTTGGTTTTCGTCTAGTTAGGCAGAATTTGGAGTGACTGATCAAGCCAATTATGGAGCGGCAGAGTTTGCATCACAAAATTCGCTGATGATGCGGCTCTTCTAGCCCTACTCTGAGAGATCTCAGACGTAAATGAGTATTTCAGAAAAATAGAACACATTAAAAATACTGTCAAGATAATGTGGTTAATATAAACTGTAAAAAAAAAAACAACAACAAAGAAATTTTAATCGATTTTCGTATGGAAAAGAAGGAAAGTGATATTGTTTTTGTAGCTGGAGAGACCATTGAAACAATGTAAGCTTTTACTGCAAATACTGATTATATCAGCAAAAAAGGACAGCAAAGATTACGATTACTTACGTAAATGTCCTCATTTAATGTTAGCAAAAAGGCCTTGACTATGTTTTATCACGCTCATGAGAGAAAGCATCAGGACTGGTTTGAATAAAACAAAAAACTATTAGATCAGTGATTCCCAAAGTGGTCTATATAGACCCCCAGGAGTCTACGAAGACTTTCAAGGGGTCTGCGAAAGAGAAAAAATAAATTGGGGGTTTATGAGATGTCCACGGGGGTCTGCGATAATAGATTTAATTTAAACAGGTCATGACTTTTATTTTTACATCCCATTAATGTAATTATTTCATACACTAATATATGATTTGTACTTTAGTTAATCATTTAAACATTTATCCTGCTATTCAAACGATAAATTGTTATATTTAATTTCAATACTTTTTTTAAACAGCCTAACTTTGTATACATGTAACTAATGTTTAACAAAAAGAAATGGAGACTGGACAGCGTTGATTACTTACAATTGAGCCGTGGAACTTTTTTTTCTAGAAATAGGTTATTATAAGATTTTAAGACCAGGCATACTTTTTCTTGATTTTTTTTTCTCGGGGTGAAATGTGCCACTTGTAATGGTGCCATGCGCCACAGGTTGGCCACCCCTTAACTCATAGCAAAATACGGGAAACACTATAGGTAACATTGATTTGACCAGCCATTGTCGTTTTAAAAACTGTTTTACACAAACCTACATCTGACAATATTAAAAGAATTTCTTTAAGCAGCAATACAGTTCAAGGGCACATCAGTGGCATGAGTTATAAAATTCAAAGCTTCTTATGTAATTCTTCTCAAACGACGTATATAGCAGTTAGGGATCAGCGGCCTCACGGGCTCTGACAGGGTGTAGCGCTGTGTACTGCAAACTGCCTAAGAGTCGCTGGCTTCTGATTTTTCCTCAGGGTTGACTCCCGAAGCCTTTTTCATGACTGCATATAGTTGCAAGGCAGCAGAACTCAGTTTTTTTTCTGCTAGGTGGGTAGTAAGCCAAGACTAATGAGCCCTTCCTGCTCGAAGCTTATTGGTTTACGCGCCAGTTACTCAGCTTCGTCCCTTCTTATGTTAGTGAAAACAGTGCCACAGAATCAATATTTGAGCCACACGTGAAAGATCAAGAAATACACAAGAAACTGCTCTATGCAAAAACTTTTACAATGACACATAAGGCAAATTAATTAATTCATTAATATTTAACGTTTGAAGGACTACTTCATAGAACAACATATTCCTATATGAAACATAATATCCGTAGCAACGGATGATAAACCTGCAAGCAAACAAAAAATTTTTCCTCAGGGTTGACTCCCGAAGCCTTTTTCATGACTGCATATAGTTGCAAGGCAGCAGAACTCAGTTTTTTTTCTGCTAGGTGGGTAGTAAGCCAAGACTAATGAGCCCTTCCTGCTCGAAGCTTATTGGTTTACGCGCCAGTTACTCAGCTTCGTCCCTTCTTATGTTAGTGAAAACAGTGCCACAGAATCAATATTTGAGCCACACGTGAAAGATCAAGAAATACACAAGAAACTGCTCTATGCAAAAACTTTTACAATGACACATAAGGCAAATTAATTAATTCATTAATATTTAACGTTTGAAGGACTACTTCATAGAACAACATATTCCTATATGAAACATAATATCCGTAGCAACGGATGATAAACCTGCAAGCAAACAAAAAATTTCCAGTATCTTTGGTGATTCCTGCAATGCATATTAATTGATACTTTAATTGGTTTAAATTTGAATATAATCAATAACAAAGAGAGATCTCTATACATTTTTGTTAGGCTTTAAATTAATTTTTCACTCTTCAACTCAATACAGTTAGAAATAAGTTTGAAAAAAATGTTGATGGGTTTGCAAACATTTGCAAGTTAAAGCAGGGGGTCTACCGAAAAACAGAAAACATGGCAAGGAGTCTACGAGACAAAAAAGTTTGGGAACCACTGTATTAGATAAAAAGCACAAGCTCCATAAACTGTATCTGAACAACCCAAACTCCCAGTCCACTAACATCCGAAAAAAAAAACAGTTACGCCAAATGCAAGATACCTGGCTTAGCAAGAAAGTGGAAACAATACAGGAATTTGCTGACAAGCATGACATGAAGAACTTCTTCCATGCCATAAACGAAATCTATGGACCCACAAAGTCAGGCTCATCCCCTCTATTAAATGCTGATGGGACAATCCTATTGACCGATAAGGAAGAAATCCTAAAACGTTGGGCCGAGCACTTCGAAAAGGTTCTCAATACACCTTCTATCATAAATGAAGCGGCCATAGACAGGCTACAGCAAGTACCAATAAATTAAAAAATGGATGACCCCCCTTACGCTAAAGGAAACCGATCTTGCCATTCAACAACTCGCAAGCGGAAAAGCCCCAGGAGCTGACTACATTCCCGCAGAGGTCTACAAAAAAAAGGTGGATTAGCCCTGATTGAAAGACTGCATAAGCTCTTCTTAATGTGGGAAAAAGAGTCAATACCACAAGACTTTAAAGATGCCACAATTGTTCATTTATACAAGCGAAAAGGAAACCGCCAAATCTGCGACAACCACAGAGGAATATCTCTTCTCTCTATTGCTGGGAAAATCCTTGCACGCATCCTACTAAATCGGCTAATGCAACACATAGAACATGGTCTATTACCAGAAAGCCAGTGCGGCTTCAGAAAAGAGTGTGGAACCATTGACATGATCTTTGCAGCAAGGCAGCTCCAGGAAAAATGCCAAGAACAAAATGCTGACCTGTTCTAAATATATGTCGACCTAACAAAGGCATTCGACACTGTTAGCAGAGAAGGGCTCTGGAAGATTATGTCAAAGTACAGCGGATGATCAGTAGATTCGAGAACCTATTGTGGCGAGTATCTCTAATAAGGAGGAGTATCCTTATTGATCGAATTCTGTGTCAAAGCCAAGTGTTGATGTATTAATTTTCCAACTTGGTTATGGCGACCTAGATTGGCAGATTCTTATAAGGCTGAATTCATTATGCCATTATGTGTTCCACATTATGTGTTCCACATTATGTGTTCCACATTTTCGACATTTGTCAACAACATTGAGTTTTTAGGATATGTTTCCCGTAATGTTTTGTCTGTATTACTCTGTCCTATATTGTTTTAACTTTTAACAAAGCCTTCTGTTTCAGGGTAAGGACGACCTGCTTTGAGCCATGTTAAGGATGCAGCCTTGTCAATGTTGTCCCTATCTAAAAAAGCCGGAAATTTTCCGTGGAGTGTTTTTTCTTCACATTGGCGAATCTCATGCCCCACGTCGTCCAAACCAACATAAACACCAGCATTGTTTAAGTTCAAATGGGTTGCGTAGTAAGGAAACTAGTTCATTGCTGGAGGTGTGCAGTTTTGATCGTATTTTTTAAACGTGCATCTTACACAATTTGAAGATGTTCTGCAATCCACGACCTCCATCTTTCCTGGGCATGGTATAGCATTATGGTGGTTGACTTGGAGTGTAAACATCGAAATTTGGTTAGTATTTTTCTCGTGAGTCTGTCAATGTCATGTAGGTCGGTGTCAATGCATTTTATAACACCGAACGTTTAAGGGAGTACTGGGACGGCCAGCTATTTATTGCTGTGATGAGGTTACTGCCAGACAGTTTTGCTTATATTTACCAAGAAAGTCCACTTCTATTTGTTTATGGTTTATCTTGGCATTCTGGTTTATTCCAAGATATTTATAAAGAGTAGCAGAGTTCAATTCTTCGATGCCTTCAAATGCAATGTAAGTGTTGGTTGCCTTGCCCTTTTTAATGCTTATGATGCCACACCTATCCAGGAAAAAGACATAGAGCTATTCGGCAATGAAGCGTTTTACCGTTTTAATTAAGGTGTATGACTTTTGCTCGGTTACAGCATATAGATCTAGGCCTAGTTTTATATCATCCATGTAGCCTATTATAGGTGATACACACTTTTTTGTAAATTTATAGTGTCTATCCTAAAAACGTTTGTAGTGTCATTGAGTAATTTAGATAGTTGGTTAATTGCTAGGCAGAACCAGCGCGGAGATGGAGATCGAGTCACCCTGGTATATAGCCTACCCTAGTTTATCATCATTTTGGATGTCTGCCTTGTCGTGCGGTTTGTGCTCTGGACTGTCGTTCGGACTTATCGATGGTCCCGTGTTCAAACTCTGAACGCTCCCATCCCCTGTCGTACTGCGGGAAGTTTAGACTTGCAAGTAAATTATCTTCAATTCTGAAGGAACATCCGAAACATTATGGAAAACATTTTACAAACATTTTATTATTAGGCTATTTAGTATTATATTACCATGCATTTTACCAGTTCATTTATGCACGTTTAGAAAGATCAATGTAAGATCTATATGGTTCTAGATATTCTATTTAGTGTAAGTGTAACTAAGAACTATATATATATATATATATATATATATAATATATATATATATATATATATATATATATATATATATCCCTGGATCCTAGATCTAAATCTAAATACTCTTTTAACTCTAAAATTTAGATTCTACTTCTACTATGCGAAAAATTATGCATCAAATATTTTGTATTTTGTGTTTCCGGAAACAGCTGGCGATGTTGACGGAAGTAGAATAATTTCCAGTTATATATTTGTTATGATGCCTATCATCTGATCCAGGATATGCAACGGGTCTAGAGTTCTGTAGAGAGTTAGAAATAGATCCAATTGAAAATCTCTGTGTGCAGTAATGTAAAAACCGTTAATACCATTAGGATAAATAGACAGAATGTGGGTAAAACCTCAAGAAGTTCTTTTGGCAAATGCACTTTGGTAAGTCACAAAGTGACAAACTAATGAAACTTGACTAACCTAGTTTAACTTCAAAGTTTAAGTAAGTTAGTTACCTAACTTACCCTAACCTAGTGACACTCCTCACTAGTCTTAAATAAATTTAAGAAGTTAAGTCTTTAGACTCTTACTCTAGACTAGTACTGAGTACTAGTAGTAAGTAGTAGAAATCTACTACTCAGTGTAACTGTAAGTCAGTAACTGAGTTTACTCATTAAGCGACTTAATATATAAGATACTACTTTAAAGTCAACTAACTGACTAAGACTAGATTACTAGAGTGGAGTAGATTAAAGTTGATTTACTATTTAAAAGTATTTTATTTAGATCTGTCTAGTCGTCTAGACTAACCTTAAACTTAAATGTCTTAAACCTAAGTCAAGTTGACTAAAAGTACAAGTTAAAAGTCTAGATTAAAACTAGATTTCCTGGAATATCATCATAATTGAATATGAATATTATGAATAATAGATCTTTAATTTTAATGTCAATTCTAATCTAAATCTAGATTCAAGTTTGAGTCTACTTGAAGATATTCATGATAATAGTCTACTAGTCTGCCTAGAGATCTTTATATACATATATATATATATATTATCGAGATCTAGCTAATGTAGATTACATTTATAACATGCCTATGTTAAAATAAAAGCATTCCCTTTTTTTTTAAGTGGCTATTTAAATGGGCTATTAATTTAACTAAACTATGATAATAGTCTACTAGACTAACCAGAGATCCTTATATAAAATATATTATATATATATATATTTATATATATTGTTATAACCCCGCTATGCACACATCATCCAAGATAGTGCAGAAGGTGTGCACTATTAGTGACCAGACTAGGAAGGATGTTGCCATTAGGGAAGAACAGAACGATTTCCGCCCAAGATGATGTGCTAAAGACAGATGTTGTTTATGTACTTGTGATGTGCCTGTAAATAAACATCGTTGCCTTGTTGAGTTGCCTCCCTTAAGTTATTATAATATATATATATATATATATATATATCATCTAGAACTAGCTAATGTAGATTACATAACATGCCTATGTTAAAATAAAGACATGCCCTCTTTTTTTAGGAGCTATTTAAATGTTTCACTTAGGCAAGGGGCTATTAATTTAACTAAACTATGGCTTTAGCATGATATTAAAGAATATCTGAATATGAATAGTAAAAAAAAAATTTTTATATATACAAATAATATACAACACTAGTTTAAAAATTGGCGTATTTACTTGTTTTATGAAATTTAAAAAACAAAATTACAAATCTCATATTGACTCATTTAGGGCAACTGAGCGAGCCAATCCTTTCTTTGTTCTACAACGACGAAAAGGTTATGGAGGTGGAGGCTTGACAGGTTTGTTGGTTGGGACTCTGGATACTGTCCTGGACAGCAAGGTGTGTGCGTGTGTTGCTTTTTTACTTAGTGTTTTTAAATGTTAGTTGATTTCTATTAATTACAGAAAAAATTTAATAATTTCTTTTATCCTTATGAATTAAAATTTTTTTTTTATTTTTACACAGACACCTCCATATAGAATACTCCACCAGACGGAAGGTTCAGAACTTAGTTATTGTAAGTTTTCAATGTATATTCAATCAAATAAAACATCTATGTATGTACATAAATGTATACCATATTGCAGCACATATAAATTGATATACAAGTTTCTACAAATGAATGTTAGCTGTGCGGGGTATAAAAATTTGTTTTACTCATAAACATAGCATACCCGAAACTATGAATATATTGATGGGTCTTTATACCTTCTATACTTCACTGTGTGGTTGTGAAATGTACATTGGAAAGCTTTATGAAAATCTCTTTATAAACCTCAAGAAAACAAATAGTAAAAATGCAGCAAAGAATCAGACCATTCGTAGGGTCCAGCTCAGCTGCTGTGGCAAATCTTTCTCTACCATCATCAGATAACTATGTCAATGACTTTCTGTCAAAACATCATACTACAGATATGACCATTGGCTCATATTTCACTCTTATGTATTGCTTGTCAGTACAGCAACTGAAGTACAATTGTGTTTTGGAGGGACAGACTTTTGATGAGCAACAATTTTATTTACAGGTAGTTAACAGCAAGACAGGCTTTGCATATGCAGGATATGTAAGGGTGCAGGTTGTGCAATTTTGTTTTTATGTATTTAGTAAATTGTGATGGGTATGGGCGTATGTGGTGGGATATGGGCAAAAATACTTACACATTTTGTTTTGGGTTATGAAATAAATTTAATAATGTTGAGATGTTTTTTTTTTCCACAGCTATAGCAGAAGCCAATAATAAAAAAGAAATTCTGCAAAACTGGGATTGGTTGGAATCTAATGTGATTGGTACATGTGGTAAGTAAAGTTGAACTTGATTGGTTGGAACCTAATGGGATTGGTACTTGTGGTAAGTAAAGTTGAACTTGATTGGTTGGAATCTAATGGGATTGGTACATACGGTAAATGAAGCTTGAACTTGATTGGTTGGGGAAATGTCAACAATATTTATATAGCATCAAAGTAACTTGATTATTTTATTTGACCTGTTCAGCTGCCTTTGACAATGAAGATGATGTCACAGAATTCATCAAGTGTAAAATTGAGAGTTTGTTGGCTAATGTGGAGCTTACCAAAGAAGGTTCAGTATTTAGTTCACTATTTCTTGACAAAAGAAAATATTTTCTTGTTAATCAATTTTTTGAAAATATAACTTTTATCTTAATTAAAACATTTTTATTCTTAAGATAGCATTGTATTTATTCCAAAAGACTATTACCAAATAAAAGAATAACTTTTGGCCCTTATATTTGCATAACATACAAACAATGATACAAAGTCTATCAAAATTGCTATTACATGTCTGTAAAATAGGCTCTTTGAAAAAAAAGTATTTCTTTAAATAAAATAATTCACATTTCATTTATGACATTTTTTTTTTTTTTCATCAGATGAAGAAATTGAAGATCTCAGAACATCAACTAAAAAGTTCAGAAAATATTTTAACATGCCCAAAGAAGAAAAGCTGGTCAATCGTAAGTTCATTATTAAAATTATTTTTTGTTGTTCTGTTTTTCAAAAATTATTTTTTGGATATTAGGTTTAAGTGTGAATGGTTCAAAGAGTTAACCTAAATGACAAATTAACATTGGTAGTTTGGCACTTAACTTTTTTTAATGTGATTGCCATGTTGACACTTCCTTTTGAAAGTTATAACTATATCTTTTATATAGTGCTACTTTCATTTTCATAGCATGCTCAGAGCGCTATGGTCCAATCTCATTTTGGTGGAGGGGGTATCTGGGAGAAGTTTTCTGTGCTGCCTTTAGGCGCTCAGTAAACACAACTCTGCTCGAATCTGGTGTCGAACCTCAAGCCCCCTTCATAGATAGCCAAGGCAAGCCAAGATCAACCATACTTAGCCTCTCGACCACGCTCTCCAAAGATGAGATATTTTTATTCTTACATTGTCTCTCAAAGTAATGCCCACACACATACACGAATTCTTTTCAATGAGACACTGAAGCGACACAGTTTTGAAGCTAATTTGATTGAAGTTTAATGCTTTTTAACTTGATCACTCAAATGGAAAACAAAAATTACATAAAATAATGCTACATATGTAAATTATATAAGTACCATATCTTAGGGATTTGAACAAGAGCCCCCTTGATAGGTATACACAAAGTCTTGACCCAAAGTTTTGCCAGACAATGAGAACATTATGTTTCCTTTCTATTCCAAGCTACTTCAACATTATGTTGTATGATCACTCCTTTATCAGAAGTCAAGTACCAGTGAGGGCTTTCTTTTGCTCTAAAGTTTCTTTGAACTCCACAGATTACTCTTGCAGCTACTGGAAAGGAAATATTCCTCGTCAAGGTTGGATGTACCTTAGTGTCAACCATCTTTGTTTCTATTCATTTCTAATGGGGAAAGAGGCAAAGTTGATACTGCGCTGGGCTGACATCACAGTAAGAAATTCATTTTTAGAGTTTCCATATGACTGTTAGAATGCCTGTAAAGGCTGAAGTGTAGAACAAACATATGTATCAAAAATACTATTAGTTTTGTTTTTTAAATATTATTTTGTATAAATAACCTTACAACCTATTAGTTGTTGGTGATTTGTATGAGTTTTAAAAAACCTAACAATGATTTTATTTAAATGTGGCTAAACTTATTTAGCATTTATGTTTGTTAAAATTAGGTTATGGCTTCTCTTAACTTTATTATTTCATTTGTAATTGAATGTTTCTTTATCTTTCAGAAACTAGAAATAGGTAATAACATGCTGTTTCCAGATAGTGTCATTGTTTCCACAAGAGATGGATTTGTAAGTTAATTTTTAATTCTAGTTGTAAACAATAATTAAGATTATTTTTGTCATTATTCTTAGGTTGTTGTTTTCACTTGTTGGTATGCTAAAGTTTTTTTGTATTTTTTTTTCCATGGTGTTTAATTCTGTATGTTGGTGATATTTGAATTAAAACTTTAAAACAATGTTAAGCTACTTTTTCCATGTATATTGATGTACTTCTTCTATGTAAATGTGAGCTTTGGTTAAGGCTTGATAGATGTTAAGTGCCAGCATTCTGAATATATTTTTTTTCAGCATCATTTCTCCATGTTACTTCATAGCACTGAAACATTTAACTTAATGGAGCAGCTAGCCAACATGGCCATGAAACAGTTAAGTAAAACAATGCCTTTTAGTACTATTATTGAATACAAAAGTTGGTTTGAGATTAGAGAGAAAGTATCTCATTACTTAGAATATGTTGCATAGTATTGTTATTGGTACCTTACAGAGAATCTTGAGATTGGAAACCTTGATTTTTTTAATTTTTTTTTTTGGCCCACCCAATTATTTGTTGACATGATAACAGTTGGTCATTGTGCTTACCACATTACATCCTCATTACCTATTAGTTTCAAAATAGTGTGGAGGCTAGGGAACTTACTTACTAGCAACTTAACCAGAACATTTTCAGAAAGCTCTTAATAAATCAAACAGTTCATCATTACCAACTGAACATGATTTTGTTTAGGTTGATGCAAGAACCAGGGTTTCAAGAAGACAAATCTCTAGTGGCCAAAGTCAAGTCAACCAAGTGAGATAAAATTTCTTTTCATTTTCTTCTGTATAAGTTGTTTTTTTATCAAACATCACCATGTAATCATTTAACTTTTAATTTATCATTATCAGTTGTTGTTGTGTGGATTAATGACATACAATTAAGTACAAATGTAAGTTAACACAACAAAGGTGATAGTTTCATTGAATATTAACAATTTTAACAACTTTCTATGAGACAAAAAAAATCAAAAAGAGATAATAAACTTTACAAATATTTACAGAAAGCAAAAGAAAATGTCTTTATTAAAAAGAGATCTTGATGCCAAAGCAAGAAGTGAGAGATTCAGGTATAATATTTTATTATTTATTCAAAGTTTCAAAATAAAATGTTCAATTACTTAATTGTTATTTATTCTCTTTGAAAAAAATGTTTTTAGTTACTCAAATCAATACAAATGCATTAACTCTTCAAATAACAGGCTTGCTTTTCGACTTCCTGTGACTGAGAAACTTGATGGGGATGAGGAGTGCACATTGTGGACACCATTCAACAAACAACATGTTTGGGGACGTTTGTATCTCTCCAATAACTACATGTGTTTTGCTAGTCGAGTAAGTTTGAAAGCTTATAACCTTGACATATACATTATGAAAAAAAAATGTAAAAAGACAAATGTTTTCTTTTGAAAGAACTAGCATTCATTAAATAATGGTTTATAATTATCTCAAAATGTCTAGCAGTCATGTGACTAAAGAAGCTCCTAACAGTGTTCAGCTTTCTTGTGAATAATTCTTAGCATTGAGTTTGCAGATGAAGGAGGAGTGCAGTATTTCAGGTGGTCCTAATTCAGATCTACAGATTGTAGCACATCGAGTGCAGACATAATTTTTGTCTGCTGGTAGTTGGTTTGATTTCTTATTGATTTCTACATTTGTCCTTAACCGTAGATTTTCTTTTGGTCCATTAATGCCACTTTTCCAAGATGCCCCAGAAATCTGGATTTTACAGTCTAAATCTAAATCCCCCCCTTCTGGGTTTTTCCAATATAATTTTTAAACAATCTGGATTTTTGGTTTAAATTTCTTGGCATTTTCCCTGTTAATCTTAGTTTGCTTGTTCTGTTTGAGTCACCATTTTTTAAATAAAATTGACCGATTACATAACTTGCAAGATTTCCACCCCCCCCCCCCCTTCCCATTTATGTATTGGGATTTTAAAAAATGTGTGCATAGTTTTCTTTGATTAAAACAATAAAGAAGAATCTTTTAGTAAGTATACAAATTAAACCAAGCAATTTTATTGTTCACTTGTTTCTTGTAAAAAGTTGAATTTAAAAAATTTTTGCTTTCACATTCTTAATTTCAGTGTTTGTGAAGTTTTGTGTATATTAGTTTATAAAAATTGAGAAGCTGAGTTTTAGGGTTTAGTGGGAAAATAAGTAGTAGCCCTCTCAAATGTGTATTTTGCAGCCTTTGTAAGAAATTTCCTGCTGTCTTCATTTTGTGATATTTCTGGCCGATGTTACTGCTTTTTGCCCTACTCAAAATATCCTCTTCTAAAACTCTCACCATTTGAAAGCATCTTTACAAGTGGTCATTACACTAGAAATATATTTCTTCTTCAAGGTGAAGGACTTAGTCACAATGATCATTCCAATGCGAGACATAACTGTGGCTGAAAGGGTAGATAATTCTGTCTCAGGAAACCTTATCAACAAAGCAATATTTATAACTACTAAAAACAAGGTTTGTCACTCTACATTACAGTTAGCTCCCAATTTATCAGATTTTTTTTTCTGTTTTGTTACTGTCCAATTTTTGTTTCTTTGCATAATTTTATCAATTATTTTTTTATACCTAGATCAACTTTACATTTTCTGAGTTTCATGATAGGAACTTGATTCTGGAGAAAATATCTGACTTCTTATCAAAACAGCCTATTGTGAATAGGTAAAGGAATGGGTACTGTTGCTATTAATGTATTCAAATATTATATTTGTCTAGTGGTAATTTTATTTTTGTATTGCTGTTGTTTAAATGAAATATGTTTCTATTCATTTGGTTTCTATAGAACAACCAGTGTATCTGAAGAGAAAAACTCTGACCAAGGTGAAGGTGAGACATAAAAAAAAATATTGTTTAAAAATATTGAATAATAATTACTGTATTGGTTTAAATTATTTTAGTATAATACTATATTAATTATTTGTTGCCCAAAATATATGAATAATTAATAAAAAAGCTCATTTTTAGCACTATTTATGTCTTTGTCTCTATTTGCATATCTGACAAAAGCTTCTTCTTTTTAATTATGATTTTTTAAAGAATGTTTTAATTTCTATGTAGATTTGGAATTTCAACCAGCTCTGATGGGTCTATTTTCAATGAAAGATGCAGAAAAGATGCTGCCCAAAGATGAAGCAAAAGAGGCAGCCAAAGAACATTTATGGGACCTTCATTTTGCAGAGTTTGGCAGGTAGGCTTTAAGAAACAGCATATCCTATAGGTTTGTCTAATTAACTTACATGGTCTATTTGTGTAACAATTAAATACTTGTCTCAAAAGTCTTCAAACTTTTTCTAACATAGAGGAATGTGTATGTATCGAACACATGACACACACCAGTTAGTGTTGAAGGGAATCCCAGACAGATACAGAGGAGAGATGTGGATGGTGTTTTCAGGTGCTGTCAATGAGGTGAACTTTTGTTTCATTTTTTTTGTCAATTAAGAAACATATTTTGCCATTGTTGGTGGGTTTTTTTTTAAGAAAAAGAAAATATTCATTTTGAAACTTAACATTGCATAGTCAATGATTTATGTACATCCTCTGATTTCTTGTTGAGGTTTTTCATTATTCCTGTCTCAGTTATTGTGGTATTAATAAATTTAGGGGTAAAAAAAAGAGATTTGTTTTTTATTAATTATCAGTTTTTTTTAATTACGTGAGTATAAAAAATAATAGAAATATTGTTTCAGAATAGAAAATTACCCTATTCTTCTCCAACCTATATGTGTTTTGTTGATAGTTGACCTTATTCCTGTATTGCTCGAGTTGTTCATGCAAAAAAGAAACTGTCATTGGTTTTCTTGGCCTGCACAGACAACAGTGGAACTTCCAAGATATCATTTATGTTTGTCCTAGTAAATACATTTGTAAAAATGTATTGAAAGAATTTTAAATAATGCGAAAATATTAACCTAAAGTAATAAATTCAAGTTAAAGAAAGAAATAAAAGGAACTGATGTCTACATTTCAGTTGGCCACACACCCAAATTACTACGCAGAGATTGTGAAGCAAAGCAAGGGTCATTCATCTATAGCAACAGAAGAGATTGAGAGAGATTTACATAGGTCAGTAGGAAACATAAAATCAATAACTGCATTTTATAACCTCCTGTCAAAACGCTAAAAAACAAAGATGAAAATCACTTTTGGGGGAAGGGAGACAAATTTTAAAGCTCGACTGTAATATAACAAATGTCACATTTAATAACAAAATGTACTTGCAAAAGGTGATGTGAATTATGTAATTTTTTATATTTTTTTTTAAATTTGTTTACAATTTATGTATATCTAATACATTTTTTAACTAAAGATTTTATTCTCTTTCTTCATTGAATTAATAGATCCTTACCAGAACATCCAGCATTTCAGAATGATAGGGGTATAGGAGCTCTGAGACGGGTCCTCACTGCTTATGCCTGGAGAAACCCAAATATAGGTAAAATAAAATCCCCAGAATTTATCAGTTGGTAAACAAATTTAATGTTAAATCTTAGCATGTACATTTTATAAAGATATTGACATCAACTCTGTTTTGTCAGGTTACTGTCAAGCTATGAACATAGTGACTAGCGTCCTTCTTTTATATGTCAGTGAGGAGGAAGCCTTTTGGTTGTTGACAGCCATTTGTGAAAGATTGTTGCCTGATTATTACAATACAAAGGTTGTTGGAGCTCTTATAGACCAAGGTAAACTTTTTTGAGGGCTGAAAAAATAGACCTGTCTCTCAATTCCTGTTTTGCCTTGTACTAAATATGTAATTAAACTTATTCATTATCAAATAAAAAACAACATTCTTCAGGAGTATTTGAGGACCTGATCTCAGAGTATCTTCCATCACTACACAATAAACTAGAGACTCTTGGGCTACTCAGCATGATCTCCCTTGCTTGGTTTCTTACTATATTTTTGAGGTAAGCCTACCAGTATCAAGGTGAGTGTTTGAAAATGAGCTGTGTTTTTTAAGTGGAACAAATAAAGACATTTTACCTACAAACTTTTTTCTTAAAATGTATCTGAGCTAAATCAGTAAGATGCTAGAAAACAAATTAACATTTTGTTGTAAGAAAAAGAAACATGTTTTGAATGAATGTTGAGATAAATAGGTTTACAAAAAAAAAATAACACTCATTAAAACACACTAAAAAGTAGAAAATAAAAAAGAAAAAAATCAAAGTGTCTGGTGTGAATTTCCCTTTAGCTCATACCAAACACACCCCAACACTTTGATGTTTTCTATTTTATTATTTTTGTTGAAATGTTTAAAAAAAACAACTTGTTATAGACGTCTTTAGAAAACTAACTCTAATATTTATTTAGCCTAAAAAAAAATAGAATACTGGAAATGGATCAATTCATTTTAAAGATAATGAGAGAGTGTGCCTGGTTAATTCTTGTTTCTAGTTGTCATTAAGTACTCATTATCTCCATCTCTTGTTGATGAACATTGAACCAAGGGAGAATTCTTGGATTATTTTTTGTCCTCAGTGTGATGCCTTTCAATTGTGCAGTGAACATTCTGGATTGTTTTTTCTATGATGGAGCAAGAGTAAGCACTCCAATGTTATGGCTGTTTTTTGTATAGATAATTTATGCTTTACATATTAGAGAGAATGTTCCAAATTAGTATGCTTGCAAGATTGTTCTATTTTGATTAGAGAAAATACATTTTTCTCATAAATAATTATTAGCTGTTCACTCTGAGATTCTTAGAAATTAATATAATTATTATTTAACTTATCTATGCTTATAAAGAAAGGATTATCTTGTTTGAAAATATCTTGTACCTTTTATTAATAAAATAGTTTCTATTATTATTACACCGCCAATTGATATGTGTAGCTGAGTGGCATTAACTCCTTGGCTACCAAAGGGGGGCTTGAGTTCAAACTTTTGTGTTGTGAATTTCACCCCCCCCCCCCCCCCCCACCACCACATGTCCACAAAAGAGATTGGACTATAGCACAATGAGCATTCTGTAAAATGATAGAAGCGGTATAAAAGCCCATCTTTAACACTATTGCAACTTTTTAGCTCATTTGGACTAAAGTGGGTAATTTTTTTTTTTACATTATTTAGCCAAAGTAGACAGAAAAGTCCAAATATTTCTTACAGGTGATCTTCCAGGTGTCTCTGACCATTCTTGACATGAAGCGTGAAGAGCTGTTAGAGTCTCGGGAAGATGGTGAGGCCATGGCAGTACTGTGTCAATTTATGGACAACATTGTCAATAGCAACTCTACCACTCCCAATATAATGCACACATCCAATGCGACCGGAGTCACTGGACAGACTAATGAAGTAAATAATTAGGACACACTCTGCTTTTTTTTTTTCTTCTCTTGTTTTTATTTACTTTGAAATTAAATTCTGAAATTATAATAATATTTTTTTATTTCATCTAGAATGCAGTAGATGTTGCTGACATTATACTGCAGAGTTATCAAAAGTTTTGGTCCATATCCAATCAAGATATCAACAAACTAAGACTTAAACATAGGCTCAAAGTTGTCCAGGTTGGGCTTTAAATACCATTTTTTTTCTCCAGCATTAGAAAGAATATTCCTTGTTCCAGATGATAGGACAAATTTATACAAATACTCCTTCTTCCCTAGTGATATTAGAGCATGGTATTTTTTGCCGGAGTCAACCAGGAAAATCAAATCAATGACTTGGCAGACAATTATGTGTGTGTATTTTATAAGATAAGAATTGAATAATATTGATTATTACATTTTTATTCTTGCATATAGTTCAATATTTTTTCCAACTTACTAATCAGTGAATCTTCTATTATCTCAGTTTGCATTAGCTGTGTATACATTACCAAAAATTACTATTATTCTTGTATGTAAAGGATTTAAAGTTTTAAAAATGTATTCAATCTATTATAGACAATAGAAGATAATGTCAAGAGAAATATTCTTCGCAGTGTTGCTGTCTACACAAAGTTTGAAGGGAAAGAACTAGAGGACTTGTATTTTTTATTTAAGGTTTGGCCCTTTTTTTTAATGGATTGGAAGAAGAAATTTGTTTTCCAATTTTAAAATATAGTATAGTTATTATCCTATTTAGAAATGTAGTTGGTTAACCCGTTGCTTGGTTTATTTTTTTTAGGAAGAGTATCTGACCTCCTGCTACTGGCGGACTTCACAGCAGGTGGACTCACCAGACAAATACGATCCTAACAGGCCCTACTATGACCAATACAAAGTGGACTTTGACCAGTTTAAAACTCTTTTCCTCTCTTTGTCTCCATGGGCTACCGGGCAGTATGCCTCAACATTAGCATTAAGAACATTCAGGGTAAATGTCTTAAGTGATTAATATAGAGTAATATTTGTATTAGTGATATGTGTATTTATCAGAACAAAAAAAAGTAATCAAGAAAAAATAAAAAGCTACTGGATCTGATTAGTGTCAAGAATTATATATATCTAAGACATAAATTCTTATTTAAAATGTGTTTATGAGTATTTCTGAGATCAATCTTCTGAATGAAACATTTGAAGTCTTATAGTGGATTAGTTTCTTTTAAATTAATTTCTTTAATTAAATAATTTTTTGATAGCCTACATTTTGATAGCTCTTATTTTCTTTCCGTAAAATTATTTTCCACATTTGGACGAAATTAATTTTTTGGTGAATTTTTGTGCTTTGATTAAACTTGTATTACTTTTTGTTTGTTATCAGAAAATGTTACATTTGTGGATAAAATTAAAGGGAATGTTTTTGAAACCAAATATTTCTTTCAATATTGGTGTATGAGAATTAAAAACAAAAACTTACTGACAATGGAAAAGTCTCCAGGATCTTGATCTAGACTACATGTAAAATTAAATATTTGACCATATTCTCACAAAACTGTATTGTCTATATATATAACACATTTAAAAACACATAACATGATAGTCTAGAGCTCATTTGCTCATATCACTACCATCGGGTACATCAATCTAAAGAAAACAAATCCTTTTTATGTTCCCACTCTTTCATAACATCCTTCTTGGTAAAAACACTTTGAAAGAAAGAAATTCTTAATGTTTTGTAAAAGGAAACTATTCAAGATTAAGTTTTAAGAAATTCAATACAACGAACAAAATACAGGTCAAAAAATGCTCAAATGGTCATTGTGAAGAGAAAGAATTAAGATTTCTTTAGATCAAGTCCTGGTGCTCTGCCATGACAGATTTCTTTTTCTTGGTTCACAGTGGTAAGAAAAAAAATTTTGAATAGTTTAATATGTCTGTTAAAGGAAGTCATTCTGGTGCCTAGCTAAGTCAGTTAAGTTTAGATATGGGTTTTTATCATTTGTGTTTTCATTTTTCATTTCATTGAAGCACATGGACTAGGTTTTTAATTGTATATTGTCTCTTATAAAAGATGTTTTTCCATTGAACCACTCTGCTCTAAACATTGATGTCCACTTCCTCATCATGTCTGTAGCTGTTGGATGAGAACAAAGACAACTTGATCAACTTCAAAGAATTCGTCAGTGTCCTGGGCACCATGTGTAAATCTGATATCACTCAGAGAATCAAGCTGCTGTATCTTCTACACATGCCACCGGCCCTTTTGTACACCGATCCTCTAGATGATTCTCCAGCATCTCCAAAGTCTGGTCAGTTTTGTGTTGTTTTTTTTTCATTTGTTTTGAACATAATCCACACTAATAAGCAAACAATTCTATTAAATTAAAAGTCAGGATATAGACTTCTTCATCTAGATAGATTTTTGTTGTAGGCTTTTTAGCAGTCTGTGCCATCGAAAAAGGCCAGCTGTTCTTTTCAGTTGTTCCTCACTGCCATCATAAGTTCCCCTTTCAGACCTTGTGATCTATCAGATGATGTAAAGGTTATCTGTTTCTGTGGCCCATGGTTAACAAGGGTGTCATGTGACCAGCACAATGACCAACTGCCTTTACTTTACCCCAACTAATGTCAGGTACACATTAGAGCTTGGTGGACTCAGAGGCGCCCAAAGATCCCAAAATTAAAAATCCCAGTCTTCACCAGGATTTGAACCTGGAACCCAGGTTTGGAAGCCAAGCACTTTACCACTCAGCCACCACACCTCCCCCATCATAAATAAAGGCTAAAAAAACAACAACTTGAAATTGTAAGCCAATTGTTGTTTATTCATTCAGTAAGCTTTTCTGGACTGTTTCTTCTAAGCAGATGTAATAGCATGAGTTAAAATTAATTATCTGATTTTTATTTGACTCTCAGACTCTGTGGAAGCAGCAGTGGATGCAGCAGATTTTTTTGATGACAGTGTAAGTAACTCGGACACACCTGCTGATGATGGTAAGCAACTTGTTAGCATAATGGGCGGTTGGGTCAGTTTAACTTTCAAGTTGGACATTATAAATGAAGATTGTGTTATTGAAAGCAAATAACACTTTCTATTTATAGACATGCTGTTAATAATTAAACATGATTTGTCTACTGTAGACTTGGAGCTTCCTGCTTTGCCCTACAACTCAGCAGAAGGCTCACGGCTTGCCCCACGACCTGTTGAAGTTAAACCTGACAGTTCCAGTGTTGACCCTAGAACTCCCATGGTTGAAATGGTTCCTCTAGAAGTATCCCTTGAGGATGATGATGAAGTAGAAGAAGAGGAAGAAACCAAAGAGAAAGAAGAGAATGATGACAAATCTGACAAAACTGAAATTAACAATGAGGCCTATAAAAACAAACAAGTTGATATGTCAGGGGAAGTCACTCTAGCATCACAGGAGAAGACTGACTTGTGTCAGAAGTCAGAAGATGTAACACCAGCCAAACGACCAGATAAACTTATATCCTTCAAAGGTAGCACACTTATCTCCTCTCATGACTAATTTGTAGGAAATGTTCAAAATCTTTTTTTACAAGTGAGATTTTTTATTGACACAATCCTTTTTATTTTTGTTAAAACAGATTCCAAAAAAGTTCATCTTCCAACTAAAGTAATTCCTAAACTAACTAGTGGAGCCAGAAGACAAGAGTTTGCAAATCTACCCCGCATAAACCAGGTCAATAGTTTCTTATCGACATTTTTTTTTTTACAATCACTTTGTCACTTTTGTAAATCTTGGGTTAGTTCAAAATTGAATGTGATATTATAAGTTAATCAATACTAGCTTAGCTGGAATAACATCATGAAGAATCAAAGAATGTTATCTTAAACATGTAGGATATTATTGAAACACCAAGAATTAACCAAACTTGTAAGATAATGTTACTTGGAACAGACTAAAACACAAATAAACTTGAACAATACAGAAAATAAAATCCCAACCACCGAATAACTTTGAAACCAAAGAAGATAGCCACAGCTAAAAAACAAAGCATCAGTTCTCCTTCACTCAAATAAATCAACTGATAAAACTACCTTTCTCATACAACAAAGTCAAAACATTCTGTTCACATCCATACCCTGGTAATATATAAACAAAGGAATTAACTCTTTCATTCCTAAATATCAACAAATAATACATTCATTCTTACCATACATGCTACTGATCAGTACTAAATTCTGACTACAGGATTTTACTACTTTGCCTTCATTACATAACCCACTAACTTGTTTTCATTTCAGATTCAGTTCATTCAGCTGTTGAGGACATTGTATGATATGTTTACTGATACAAAAGATGAGCAACAACTGTACCACAGCATTGCCACCGTTGGCACTTTACTACTCCAGATAGGGGAAGTGGGCAAACGTTTCCATGCCTCTAGCTCCTCATCTAATCTCTCTGACTCTGAAGCTAATAGTCCAAAGTTGGAGGGCAAAACAAAGACAAATTTAGTACTGGCTAAATCTAACATTGGGGATGTGAGCACTGAAGGGGAGAAGAGTGCTCTCCTCTCAGACTGTAAAGCTTCTGATGAGGCGGAGGGTAAAGGAGATGAGGCTGTGAATGAGAAAGAGAATGCCCTGAGTCTCCAGCCTGCTGGTCCAGGCCTGAACTCCCCTAAGGGCACCAATAAACCAGATATGGATTGGTCCATTTCTTTTGAACAGTTCCTGGCATCCATGTTGACGGAGCCACCACTGGTGGACTATTTTGAAAGAATTTATGATACCACTGATGCTGTGGCTGCTCTCAGAAACCGGCGTCTAATAGCAAGAGCTACGTCTTCTTCAGAGAAATCTTAAACTGAACTGTTGACCATTTAGACTTCTTTTTCATTTTTTAATTGAGATATTTATTATTAAATGTTGGCATTATTGTGGTTTCTTTCTGGTTTTCATTCTGACAATCTTTTGTTCTGAAGCTTACTACACTGGTTGCCATCTCTCCTAAGGACTTTTACATGTGGTTTATTTTTCTTTTACACCATCAAACAATTATATGCTCATGTTGTGATGGATTTACATTTCATGCTAAAATCTTGTTATGCCAGGCTCTAATTTTTAAATATTGTCATTTTATTGAAGCAGTTGAAATATGTGCCATTTTTTTCAAACAAGTTGACAGTTGAGAGTAAGGTGATTCTAATACATGATACTAAATTGTATTTCTTCTTAAAAACTATGTATTTTTTTGATGCATGCTAAAAAAAAAATCATTTTAAATAATCACTTGGATTACTAAACCAATGCAGCATTTAAAAAAAACGCTCTCTCAGTGTTATACACATTAACATATGCATTATTGAAACAAAGATAAGAAAAAACATTTCAGAGTCCTGCCCTTACCAGCTTTCTGACATGGTGATACTGATATTATTTTGGACTGCTTGTGTAGATTGTTAATGACATTGAGAAAATATATAGCAAGATAACATCCTTGGATTATAATTACCGGTATATCCAATGCTTATAATTATTTCCAGATAACAACCTCTGCTTATAATTATGTTTCCTGGCTAGAGCTCTCTTGTATCTCAAATAATTATTTTCAAACTCTATGACTTTTCTCTTTGAACTTTTTGTGTCAATGAATTTATTGTTTTATTTTGTCCATGTTCTGTGGTAAATATTTTCATTTATTCAATGTGATACTCAGTTTTGAACGATGGACCATTAACTATGAGTTCAATCAACAAAGCCTCCCTTGTTTATATTGTGCCCATGTCAATAAAAGAAGGATTTTTTGCATTAATTTGTTTTGTTATAATTACATTACTTATACTTATTTTTATAAAAACACAATACACAATTGATTTGTTCAAAATGTCTTTTTATGTTTGAATTAAAACATGCTGCTACTAACATGCATAACATAATATGAGCATTTGAAATTGTACACACAGTATTTCCTTGTAATCAGATGTATGCATAGACTTCATTCAGACATTATTATAAACAATGCTCTTATCATTGAGCACAATGGGTCTGGGAGTATAACGTGATAAACAGATCAGAACTATAGAGCATCAGCTCAAATTATTTCTTTAGGTCAATCTGGTCAGTGGCTTGTAACAGAGGCAGCATAGTTTGGTTTCAAATGTTATTTTAGTATCCTAGCTTTAGGGCTTATGAAACAGGATGAAGCACATAGCTTTTAAGTCACAATTTTGGGTTGGAGCCTGTTGGTATCTGAATCTGTAAATAAAGTTGGTCCTATTGTGACCAGGGGAAGTCTCCTAAATCAATGGGAAAGTAACATTTCTGCTTGACTTTTCTTTAGAGTCTCCTGCAATTTCACAACAGCATCAGATGTGGTAAAGAGACCTACTAAAAAGGCACTCTTTACTTAATAACTTAAAAATAATTAAAAGAATGACTGAGTTGCTCAACCTCCACTTTGTGTACCCAAGCTGGGAAGTGAAATTATTTGCTGCAGGTAAAGGTTGATTGAAATTTGTATACAATATATTTAAATGCTGTTGTATCTTTTTTAAATTTCAAATTTTCAGCATTGTTTATATCTCATTTTGATGATGTTTCTGAGCTAATTATTACAACATTAAATTGTAGGCCAGTCTCTGAAAAAAAGACAAATGTAAGAAATGTGTTCACTAAACATCTACACATAATCTGTGATATCCATGGCAGTTTGTTGTTGACATGTTGGTCTGGTGGTATGCACCTTGGACTCTTGTCTCATTTGTCCTGGGTTCAAACTGCCCACTAAGCTAGGATGTAATTATCTGAAGAAACATTTGAACCATAAAAATGTTAAATATTTCTTGTTTATGTTACTAAGTATTGCCCACATTAATCATTTGTTTGTGTTTCTATAACATATAAGAAGAGCAAATACATTCATACAAACATGCAGCTTTTTTTTTATCTCATTTCTTTTTATTATATCTAAAATTATTAGGGTAAAAAGGATTATCTCCTGCCATTAAAAATATCATTTATAAAAATGCAACGTTGTATATAATTAACTGACACATTTATCTGTACAATATGTTAAATTCTACTTGAAACTTCACTTTCTAGTCCCACAATGACTTCTATTTGTTCACTCATTGATCTCCTACAATGAAATGTTTCTATTTCTATATTGTACTTTTGTTTCCTTCTCATTGGGCCAGAGCTGTTTCTTTCATGTCATAAATGCTGTAACATTATAGAAACTAAGCCCAACCTTTCCAGGAAGTGATCAGGATGATTGGCACTAGGTGCCATCTTGTGAAAATAATGTGGTGTACAGGTGGTAACCCTATGACAGGATGGGATAGAACATTTATGAGCTTTCAGTTTGAAGAATTCTGTTGATATTGTGAAATATAACATGAAGTTGTGTAACCTTCAAATGTGTTTAAATTACTCAATGTTTAATGAATTACATGATTTTGATTTTATAGACTTGTTGAAATGGTTAAGTTGTCTTTATTATATCATTCTAGGCTTACGTACATGTACAAACTATCTGGTTGAACAATGGAATTATTTTTAAATTCAATAAAATACACTAGTTCTTTGTATAGTCAGCTAGTGCTTGTGCTAACTCAATCATTCAATGTTAATAATTTTGAATCTATAAACAACGTCTATTAGGTTCTACAGTCTTGGACGTTTGTATATAGTAATGTTTTGTTTGGCTTATAACATTGGGTAAGGTAAATATGTTTTTAAGAAGTCAACTGTTTTTATTTATAATAAATAAAACCACATAATATAAAGTAATCAGTTCTTATTCTAGTTTTTATGACTGTTTATTAATACTGCCTTATTAATCTTTATTTTGTTGTGTAGTTCAGTCTGTGAAATGTAAATAGATGTTTCAACCTAATAGTTGAACTTTCCCTCACCACTTGAGACAAAATCATTTGTAATTATTTTCTTAAAATGTCCTTGGTCTCCCATAATTACTGTCAAAAGATTTAATGCAGAATCCTGATAGATTTTAAAATTTTGATCTACAGAAATGACTATTACATAAATAAAATTATGTACTAATAGTTTTTGATTCACAGATAAGATTTACACACATTTTCAGGTGTATCTTCTTATCTTATATGATACAGACATTAGGGTGAGGTAGTTAACAGGTCTATCTGGTTGTTCCATAGATGAACCTGCCTTTGAAAGCTTATCTGCCTTTTCATTTCCCATAATGCCAATGTGTCCAGGGATCCACTGTAGTTTGATATGATATTTAATTTTGATATCATCTGATGGATTATCACAATTAGTGTTGTCAACTCTCTTGGGCTGTTTAAGGTGCTGCTGTTAAGTGGAGGTTAAGTGGTGGCTTTCAAAGCCGATCCGTCTGTATATATATGGATAGCTGTTTTTTGATAGCTTTCAATTGTTTGAGCTCCAGTGGATTTGATTCTTTTGTTAAGGTGTTATTTAGTAAATGTGTTTTGATGGTTGGTTGTTTGTAGTTTAGTCCGGGCGTAATGGTTGAAAATCTGGTAATTTTTTCTGTTATTGGGTAGGTGGTGTTTTAGGGCTACTTCTTCAGTAAGTTGGATCAGAGTCCTTTGCATTTTTTGGTTGTTTTTCTATTTCTCTGTGTTAGTAATTTATTAGGATGATCGTCCTCCAACCTTCTGTCTCTCAATAGCTTGTAATGCTGCTCTGTTGCGCCTTACGTAAGAGGTTCAATATTGGAGTCTATTTCACAGGCTGCTGTGGGAGTAGTTCTCATACCTCCACTAATTAGCCTCAAGGCTTGGTTTTGGATTGTGTCTAATGATGATTGATAGGTTTTGTTGGCATCTACTTGTATGGAGAGACAGTTATCCATTACAGATCTGACCTGATCTGTCAGATGTTACTTCAAAAAAGAAGATGATTACATCCTACTATCTATTGATATTTTGTTTATTTGAATTGTGCAGTGTTAACATCCATCCTACTAGTAACATTGGTTTAGCCTAATGAAGAACCTTAAAAAAAAAAGATAATTTAATTATTATTTTTTATTAAATCATGAAGAAACTATTGTAGAGATTGTATATCTATACGACTTCTACTTTCATCAAAATGGCAGCAATAAAAAGTTTACTGCTTTGAAAATAAGGAACAAACAAAACAAAAAAGAGTTAAACTGGCAAAATAAGCTTGTTAGATTTATGTTTCATTTAATATACACATTAAATTAGTTATCAAAAGAAACAGTAACATCACATAAAATATGCCTTATCTCTCTATCTATAAGTGTATATTATATGTATAAATGTCTTTTAAATATCTCTCTCTACATAGGAATGTTTTGTCTGTACATGTAACAGTTGATTTATTAACACAAGAGATGGAAACAAAATGGAACACTCCTGAGTTCAGTTAGTGAAACTAAGGCAAGGTCTTTCACTTTATCAACTTCACATTTTTATATGTGCAAGGCAAATGGGTAAAAACATGATTCATTACATAACAATGAAAACATTAACAAAATGTATAGATCTACAAAAACTCTTATAATTAAAAAAAAATAAAATAACTCTACTTATTTTGAAAGTGAATTCTAAATAAAATATTGTGTCACTGTCATACTACTAAAATAGACATTTTTGCATTTTCAAAAATGGCCAGATATCCAAAACCTGTCAAAGGTTTTAAAAGAATACCAAATAGTAAAAGAAATTGATGAATGATGCTATTGATTTGAACTGTACACTAAACATAGTTTGAACATGTCTACAAGTCTTTTATATAGTATTTATTATTGGCTTGAGTCTGACGGAACACAGTTCTAGTACATGTCCAACTGTCACTTCAAGTGAACAAATGACAAAGTAAAAAACAAAATTTGAGACCTAGACCAACAAAAGATTTGCTCAAAATAATTGTGACAATTTAGTCATTAATAATACATTATGTACAAATACAAAGCTGAGAGACAAAGTAAAAATGTTTTCCTATGAAACTACAGGCACAGAGTGGGCAATATAACAAACAAAAAATTAAATCATACAAAATTATGCATTTCTAAATAGTGCTTGGTATTTTACTGTTTAGGATGACAAGTATGATTAGATAATGTCTATGGTATGATTAGATGATGTCAGGGCCGGTCCTACAGATTGAGGGGCAATTTGTGAAACGGATTGCATGGGGCCTAGTCTGGGTAGGGAAAAGGATAATAAGTGAAAATTAAGATTTTTGTAATAAAAAAATAAATTTGTCTTTGCATTTTATTCATACTTTACTAAATACAAAATGACTGTTAAATTAACTTTACGAGCCATCTACAGTAGATAGTGGTTTTCCCACAAAAAGCCAAAAAACATTCAGATCTGCTTTTTAGATTTACTATTGACTTGCAAAATATCACTTTTAGTTTTTGTTTTTAAGAGGTCAAGATAGATTTAGATCTATATTTATATGCCAGTGACTATTAATGTAAATTATGTAGTTTAACTTTTTTGTTTAGATTAAAAATCACCTTAATACTAAATTTATATTAAATGAAAGCTGACAATGCGTTGGTTTTTTTTTTTTTATCGCGAGAAGGATTGGCGTTTTCCATATTGATTGACACCTAGAACTGACTTTTTTTTTTTTGTTTTTTAACGAGATTTGCACGAGTTTTCCGAACATTTTAATAATTTCAGGAGGTTTTCATGGCTTTTTCGTATATTTTGCAATTTCAGGAGAATTCTAGGAACCCTTTAATAATAAGTTACAATGGTTTAATTTAATAATTTACACTCAAATTTCGCGCGGGGCCTATGAAAGTGCGGGGCCCACTGCGGCCGCATAGGATGCAGTGGCTTAAGACCGGCCCTGGATGATGTCTATGGTATGATAGCCTAGCCTGTGGTATGAATGGTGTTAAACTATTTTTAAAATTAGCTCTAACTTTTTTTCTTTTTAACAAAGATGTTAATGTGATTTGAAGTGATGAAATTTTTAGGTTTTTTTTTTAACAAAGGTCAATACTTTATAAGTAGGGGACATTTATATAGCAAAGTTACACCATACTAAATTTAATTTAACTTTGAGTTGAATTTCTTCAGTTCACATTGTTACATTTTTTTCAAGAATAGTTGACAATTATTTTGACAAAATATTGATGTGACAAGAAGTGAGTTTTTATTTATCTTTTAACAAATACCTAACTCTTCCGAGAAGGTAAGAAATATACCATCAGAGGAATTGTACAGCACAGTCTACTTTCCTTTAAACTGATGCTGGATATCTTTAGGTGACAAACTTCAGTCAAAGTTTAGTTTATTTCACTTATTATTATAATCCTACATTGCACAGCACTGAGAGATATATTCTGTCACAAAATAGTCTCCATGCTCCAGTGAAATTCAATGAGGCTTGCCTGATCTTGTAGGATTATGATCATTTATGTTCAATATACTCAATTTGCTAATAAAAGTGGATAGAAATATTTTGACCTTAAAATTCAAACTAAAATGAGACAATCATGTCACACAACATGAAAGAAGACCAAACATAAATTGTAGTGGAGATACAAAAACAATCTGACAATAAAATGAAGGGAATCACAGAAGACATGAATTCAGAATGAATATTAATTTATACTATAATCATTATACTCTTATATTTGAACATCTACATCTAGTGAAACATATGAAGATAGTAGAATGATGGATAATTTTATAATTTAAATAAACAGAAACAAAATTAGAACTAAACCTATCTTCTCTGCTGTGAGCGCTGACAGTGCCATTAAACAAACTATAATAAAACTAATTCAATATTTAGTTTCAGCTGAACAAATATGGTGAAAGTAATTAGTTTGACTGAGTAAAATCTGATTCTTTTGTTCATACAAATATTACAGAAATGATTGATACATTTGTTATTTTACTAATTATCTTAGTTCATTCTGGATAGAAGTGTATATTTATACATAAAGTAAACTAGGCTGTTCTAAAAGGTGAACAGAGAAGTTTTTAAAAGTTGTGACTAAAACTTAATAAAATTGAGGAATGAAATATAAATATATATATATATATATACATGTGTGTGCTGCTTTACCAGAATGGAAATATAAGTTATTATTTCTAAATTTCAGTTTCTACTGATTCATGTTTCTTGGGGCGAGCTCCACTGCTTAGATACAAAACATTACTAGATCCAGAATTCAAAGACACTGCAGCAGAACCTGGAAAATATGGTGGGGGTTCATCCAGGTTTTCTCTGCTACCTCTATAGTTCTGATTCAACTTGTCTCTACTTTGTGATCGAGATGGGTTCATCATTGTATCACTGTATGGCGGAGGGCGAGGTAGTGAGTTCAAATTGTCTCCGCTTCCACGAGGGAAATTCTGGTTCTGGTATGATCTATCCAAGGATGGACCTACACTGCTCCCTGATTTAGAGGCCCCACTGTAATCATTAGGCATTTTGGATGGTGCCAAGGGGTTGCGGCCAAATGTGTTACCCCCCATATTTCTTGGCATGTAGTCAGTGTCAGGTGCTTGATCCACACCATATTCATTCCTGTATTCCATAGGTTCATATCTTTCAGATGACTTGGAACCATTAGATGGTGTGCCATCATACACTGAGTCATACAAAGGTCCTCTGCTAGAGCTCTGTGTTGATCCTTGTATGTTTTTATATAGATTGGGTTTACTGTTATAAACAGAATCATAATCTGGTTGCTGTGGTCCTGGCTGATTTGTATAAAGCCTGTGGGCACCTTGCTGTGAGCCTTGAGAATCTGTGGATGTTGGGGACCAACGCCCATGGTCTGAAACTAGTGGTTGTTTGATTTCTTCCACTCTTGATCTTGAGGGGGGAGCTGGTTTTGGGCGGGGTGCTGCCACTGGATAACTTGCTTCTGGCAAGCTTTGATGCACTCTAGAATCTAAATTATCCTTTGATGTACTTCTAGGGGGGAATATATTTTTTGTTGGCGTTAAAATCGGGTCAGTAAAGCTGGATACTGAATGGCTGCTGTTGGATTGCTGAGCACTGGAGTCACTGTCCATTGACTCTTCCCTAGCTAGTCTTGCAGAAGTTGGCTTCACAGGTGGAATAGGTTTTTGAACAAGTCTTCCTTGTGATTTACCTACAGAGTAATTAGACGTTTGAGTTCAAATAAACTGAATAAAACAACAAATACACATAATATTAACATCAATTTAATTTTCTTTCATTCCTTTTCTCTTTGATTTTAAAAACAGATAATATTGACAAAATTTAAAAATGTTAATATATTAGGGAACAAAAAATATTATCTCCCTAGCCAATGTGAATAGATCTTAACTTGTGATTTTACATACACACAGATTTCAAAAGTTTACCTTCTATCCTTTTCTCTTGTTCATCTTCTTCATCCTCATCAAAAGTGCTATCAGAATCAGAGTCAAAGTCATCTTTATTGACAGAGTCATCAGAGCTTTCTTCATCAAACTCCTTTCGATCATCTCGAGCTCGATTTTCACTTTTATACCTGTTTGTCTCAGCCAGACCAGCTGTAGCCTGATTTCTACCCATTGGTTTGGATCTGTCAGGGCGCAGACTATGAACAGGACGACCTGAGGTTTGTGCCTGCTGTGGAAGTCTCTGGGGCAGTTGCTGCTGTTGAGCTCTTTGTTGCTGCTGTTGTGGCCTTAGCATCTGTTGCTGTTGAGGCCTCTGCTGCTGAAGTCTTTGTTGCTGCTGCTGCTGTGGTACTACAACAGCTTCAAAACCTGAGCTTACACTCTCTGCCATATCATCACTTGAAGCTGAGTTATGGGAGTACTTAGCTACAGAAGTAGCTACTGACCTGTCATCTAAATCATCAAGACGCCTCTTGGACATTCCCTCTGACAAAACAGTAAGAGTGGACCTTGTCCCTCGTAGTGAGCCATTTATTTTGTTGAGATTATTTATTGATGACCTAATTGACGCAGTTCGCTCAAATCTCTCCTTTTCACGGCGCTTGGACTTGATACACCAAAGAATGACTACAATAATGATTATGATGATAATTACACTGCCAATGCCAACTGATAAACCAATAATCATGGCATTTATAGCATCAATCAGTTCTGTTGGCGCTGTGACTTGTGGATCTAAAGATATAAAGAAAAACTTTGAGAGATAATATGGATTAAAAAAAAAAAGGTAAACACAAAAAGATTAATACAATTATATATGCCCAAAAAAACTAAAATTCAGTGATGCTAAATTTCTCTACAATAAAGATACAAGTTATAGAAAGACACAAATAATGCAAAAAATAAATAATAAAAAATTGCAAAAACAGAAATTATACTAAAAATTTAGATGCAAGTAATAAGAAGATAGAAATAATAAAAAAGACACAACAAGTATTAAAAAGACACTATACTAAACAGACAAGTAATAGAAAAGCACAAATAATACAAAGACAAATGGAGACATGAATGAATGAGTACAAGACCAGAAAGTCAATGAACACTAGAGTGATGTAACAAAACACCAGCCTAAATGAAAAAAAAAAAAGAGCCATGATTCTGTAATACAAGTTTTTCTGTTTAGAGATGATTGTAAAAGTATTGTTATGACTGTGGTCAGTATGGTAATCTTCTGTGTGTAACCAGCTGTCAGAGATAACACAGGCAAGCAGAAGGCTAGCAGTCAACCGTGACCAGTGACGAGGCGTGATGCTTCAGGAAAGATATGTTTTCTAAACACTACTCATGCTATTCATGTGTGATAAGATCATGTGATCACCCCAAAGGAACTGGCAATGTTCTATCACTCTCGAGAAGGACTTTGCGGACCTTATATAACGAGCAAAGATGACATAAGAGGATTCATGATTCAAGATCCAGTCCAGAACAATGAGTCCAGTGGGAAGTCAGTCTTGAACAGTTGAATCCAGTAGGAGGCAAAGAGACCAGCAGTACAGAGTTTATACAGCAGTATGGTTATCTACGTTTCAGCATTTGTGAAGTGTTACCTTGTGTTGTGCAGTATTTGCAGAGAACCTGTCTAGAAAGAGTTGCTACAATAGCTACATAATGCATAGATCAAAACACCAACCTGTCTCACAGATAAAAGGGTAGTACAGTCGAGCACAGTCTTGTTCATAGACCAGGTAAGTCTTTTCAAAAGCTGCACATCGACCTCTAGAAATATCTGACATGACCCACACTCTAGGCGCCCAGGTTTGATCTATCAGCATTAGACGCATCAAGTAATTAAAAAATCCTTCTCTATCTCGTGCTTCAGCTAAAAATGCCCCATGCAACTAAAGACAAGAAAAAATAAGTGTCAAAAGTCACACAATTGTTTCTTGATACAAAAATTTAACTAGCAGGCACTTTATGTACTTATCTCATTGATGCAAATGTAGTAAACAAAAACACACATATCTACACACTTTATTATAAACCATTATCTAAATGATTTAAAGTTTGATATTTAGAATGCATCAGACATTTCAAACGTTAAAATTAACCTCCCTCTATTAGACCGAGCTCAACATTTAAAACTAAGCTTATGAGGAATTTAATTATATGTATTACCTGGCAAAACTCTTTGGCTCTATCATAGGGAACAGCTCCACCCATATATCTATAACAGCGTTTATTGTCATAAACCCATCCTGGTAAACAGTTTGCTGCAAACATATTGGGAAAAACCTTTATTTATAATGAAAACTCCAAGTTATACAAAGACACACGTAATACAAAGATACAAGTAGTGATGGGCAAAAGTTAACTAAAAAGTTGCTAACTTTTAGTTTAACTAAAAAAAATTAGTTAAGGCCAAAGTTTAATTAAAAAAAAAAAGTTTAGTTAAAATCCTAGTTTAATTAGTTTTTTTTAAGTTACAAACTAAAAAGTTTAATTACAAATTTTACAAACTTTTTTAACATACATACCAATAAATATTTAGATCTATGTAATTTGGAGAATATATATATAATGAATAATAGAGAGGAGAATAAACTAGAAGGTGCACAGTTCACAAGAAAGCCTTTTGACCTTTACCCTATAATGATATGGGCCTCCCGCCAATTCAAGGTATTTGAAAGGCGAGAAAAATAAAAAATAAAGGTGTTCATTATATTTCTAGCAAGTTTCGCTGCTTGATAAATCCTGATTATTCCTTAATTGCTTCTATAGATCTACATTTTGCTGCTTTTTATTAAACACCAGTGTGTTCCTGTATAGATGTAGGCTGCAGGCAAAGAATTTTGCTTTACTATAGATCTAAAAGAAATGTGGACTCTTTTTATTTTAAAACTTTTTACTAGATAGATCTAAAGTTAGAGTCTAGTGACATCTAGTCTATTAGTATTAGTCTATTACTACTATTAGATCTATTGACATAATAGTCTATATTTAATTATTTTAGTCTCTTTGTCTTAAATAGAGTCTAACTCTTAGTAGTCTAAGTCTTAGATCAAAATGTAAATTTAAAATTATAAGCCAATAATATAGATCTAGATCTATTAGTTTAGAGATTCTACTATTCTAGAATTAGAGTCTAGATTAGATCTAGATATATCTAGATTACTTATTAGGCCTATACTAAGACCTAAGATGCAAAGATGATAGATATATATTAATCTATAATATTAATGACTATAATAGGCCTACTAATAATAGTCGTCACTATACTAGATCTAATACTAAATTCTAAATTAACTAAATCTAGACTAGATCTACATCTACTTCTATTATAATTATACTTATATCTACTATTAGATCTAGATCTAGTATTATCTACTAGAGTATATAGATCTAAATACCCATAGGCATATCTAGTTATAATCATAATTATAATAATCTAAAATCTCTAGATAGATCTAGAGTTACTAAGATATCTACTAGACTCTTGATCTAGATCTAGTAGTAGTAGTAGTAACAAGTATTTATTAAATTATTTTTAGATTAAAATATTAATTATTTGATCTAGGTCTAGTAGCTAGATGTAATTCTAGATCCAGATTATATTTCTGATCATTTCGTTTGTAGAAGATACTAGATCCAGAATATTCTAGAATCTAGAATTAATTAGCGAGCCAACATGAAGTTTTATCATTACTTCTAAATGGTAACTTATATTAGAACTTGGACAATTACTTCTAATTTCTTTCTATAATAGTATCATTCTAGTGATTCTATAAAGATCTACATCTATCCCATAAAGACATGTGCACAAATAAATGTTTATTACATTTTGCTAAAGAGATTGGTTGTTGCTTATATTTTACATGTTTGGCTGTTTCGTCCTTAAAAAAGATCAAAATAGTTAGTAAAAGTTTAACTAAAGTTTCTTAGTTTAGTTTAACTAATTTTTTTAATTTGTGATTAACTAAAAGTTTAATTACTTTTTTTTTAGTTCAAACTTAGTTTTAGTTTAACTAAAAAAAATTAGTTTAGTTCCCATCACTAGATACAAGTAATGCAATAAAATATTGTAAAAAAAAAAACAACAAAGTTTAAAGCCTCATAAGATTGACATTTCATGCAAACCAAATTACTTACCTTCCACCATAGACCTATTGTCAATTATTGCTGGCCAAAAATCCACCTGGACTAAATTAATGTCATCAGATACATCAAAAATTTTGCCATTGATGTAAGCCTGACGTTCAGATCCCCACCAGTTGTCTTTGGCATCAATGTTTCTAGTATCCAGCCTAGATATAAAAGAAAACAATTTTAAGAGACTAAAAACTTTATAGTTTTCTCTGAGGTATAAACATGAAATCAAATTTCCATATTGTCACTAGAATTGTCAATTGAAGAAGGTGCAAAAATGAGTAATTGGTGCTTAAACCAGTCAGTTTGTGCAGGAGGGATTTGTTAGCCTTGTCTGGCTACCCACCTAAGAGAAGAAAAACTCTCAATTCAAACCTCTAATTGCTTGCAGCTTTAGCCAAGCATGGGAAAAGCTTCAGAAATCAACCTTTAAGAAAAATCAGGAGCCTGCAACACCACTGATCCCAAATTGTATCAGCACTTGCAATTCCCTTTGATGCATCAGCTGCATGGAGAGGGGGGAATTTCTGTAGGGGTGACATCATTTCGACCATAACTAATGCCACGCATTCATCTCATTTATATGAGATAATCCATCATCACTTTGTGACAGAAGGAGGCCATACAGTTAGCGCTTTTATTCAGAAATTTAAAAAAAAAAAGACTCACTGAGGTTTAGGATAAGTCTCAACTTCAAAATCATTCAAGTTATTCACTAAGTAGTTGTATGTAAATTTTGGTCGTCCTTGACCTATTTTAATGGTACTCTCTCTGAGTGCTGTAGCATTGTTATCATAGATGCCATTGCGAGCATATAGCTGGCTCTCAGTGCTGTCATCACTAAGCAAGGAAACAAAAAATAATTAAGTTCATAAAGGGACAAAGGAATCAATAATCAACATATCTCATTATTAAATAATAGAGATTCTCTAAGACTTTCATATGAAGAAGTTAAAAAGTGAAAATCTTACTTGTTATAAATATGGAGAATATAGTGGCCAATATTTTTAAGGATATAATTGTGAGTCAAATTAACCACAACATTCTTAATGTGAACAACATCCCTGAAGTCACCTGGGAATAGACAGACAGGCATTGCTTTGAAATCAAATGGAAAGACATTGTAATCAAATTTAAGCTAACCATGATTCTTTTGTCATGTTGGCTAAAGAACAGAGCTTCCAGTTTCTTGTCAGTAAGATTTTTGTACCACTCTACTTTTTCACTTGTATCTAACATCAATAAATGAGATTGGTTTATCATTGTTTTAGTGGAGCATGGGCAATCTGAAGCAAAAAGAAAGCACAGGTTGTCTTTCATTCATTTACTTTATAGATGGTCACAAGATAAGGGAAATTAATTTTTGTCATCACACTCAAAACAAAATGGTTAGAATATTGACAAGAAGAATGACTAGTTGTACATTCAAGTGATTTTAATGACTTATAGATATCTGTAAATGAAATCTGGTGAATAAAATTACCTGCTGTGTAGTTGTAAAAGTAGTTCTGGTGTAGCATTAGTCTCTGGAAGTAGTGACCAGATATGTTCAGGGCCTCCCCATTTCTGCCAAATGCAAACATATTGTTTGTCATGTTACCTCGTAAAGCAGAGTTGATTGCTGAAGTATGAGCAAAGAGATACATTCCTCCAGAATTGTAGGAAATCTACAAGACAAATTGTTGAAAATGTATCAAATCAAAAAGCTTATTAAAATGATAAGTCAAATCTTTTATAAATGCAAAGCAGCAAATGACAAAAATTAGTTGCTTTAGAAACATTTTGACAAGTTTCTCTTTGTACTTTTCAATTGTTACATAGCAACATATTAAGACTTCTTTGAGGTAACTGAAAATATGCTTATCTTAGGCTTTATTGACAGCAACAGGTTTTTTTTTTAGTGAAATTGAAAGTAGATGATGTATCAGTAAATGGAAAGAAAATAAATGAAGAAATCAAAAACAAATGACTTAAGTTTAGAAAAAAACATGTCAATGACACAAATCATCTAAAGCATTCTCAAATCTAAAGTAACATAGCTCTTTGTTGAAAAGTTTGTTTCTTTAATTAATTGTAATACAAGTTGTAAAGGATATCACAGTCCATTTTTTTTACAGTACTCTGCTTGTTTATATGGCGATATCCTACTAGCAGCACTGTTAAAGTCCAAGCAAAATGTTTAATGTAGTAACATTTATATCTGTCCATTTTCTTTTGCTCAAAGAAACCAAAGACCATAGATTTATTTTCTGCCTGCTTCTGTAATTTGATTATTTTATTTATTTTGACACCATTTAAAAAAAAAATGTTGTACCTGATTGTGTGAAAATCTGAAGGTGATTGTACTCTGTAGTGAGATATCAATAGTGGGTGGGGATGTGAGGTTGAGAATTGAGAAGCCATTTTCACTCATGTAGCAATGTTCTATGAACAAAGATGGAGTTGTCTCTCCCACATTTTTGTACTGAATAGCTCCATCTTCATTCTTTCGAATTTCAGCATTCTGAATTTTGTGTGTGAATTCGCTGTCTGGAGTGAAAATGATGATTCAAGATTACAGGCATGAAAAAAATACTTGAAAGCTTTTAGAGATTTACATTTCAACTCTTACAATTGTAAACTGGCCTAAAGTGTAAAGTGGAAACCTTGGCCTAAAGTGGGCATATCTGTCCAATAATAATAATGATAACACTAGATTTTTCAGCATTTCTCTTCAAGCAAAAGTATCTTTTTGTCTTCCAGTTCTTAAAAGTGCAAATCATTTTTTTTACAAACTTTTCTAACAAAAAAACAACAACAACTAACCACCAATAATTGTAACTCTAGTAGTTAATGAGATATGTGATTTTAACTACATTGATTCTTTTGTGTTCTAGCAACTATTCACAACTTAATGGCATTTATTTAACAAATTTATTGGGGGAATATTGTGTAAATAGAAATACACAGAAATAGATTAATAATCTGTAACAAAAATATATAAACCACACAATACATTGAATTTTTAAAAATATTTTACCTAGCATTGAAATTTAACTATTTGGGTTTACTTTACATTCACTTTCAAGTAATCAAATTTTGACTATATTGAAATGTTAGCACTGTCAAGTTAAATGTCAGATGGAAATATAGAGATTTTACAGATTTTGACAATTAAGACCTTGTCTCTGGAGATAAAGAAGAGTGCAGTGATTTCTGTACTAACAGTCTCAGCTGTTAAGTACATGTTTAATGAGAAGAAAAGAAACTTACTGGGATATGTTAAGCCAGCAAGAGGCATCTTAACAACTTCTGCAATGAAACCATAAGTTCCATGGCTGACTGAAGCATGGACATGGACAGACATCGTGTTGCTTGTGGTTAAATACAACTTTTGAATGTCTGTATCACTGCTATTGGCTAAAATTCTTCCTATACGACTGCTTTCACTGACATCTGTACCATCAAAGATTTCTATCATATTCCTTGTAAAATCTTCTTGAAAAAGATTGATTTGCAAAAATCGAAGGCCGACATTTTTTCTTGAACTAAAAGATATTTTTAAAAATAGGTGTTAAAAGTCATAAGAATATAAAATACATGAAAGAAAACCTGAACATTTTAAAATCAATTCATCAAATGATATAGATGTATAAAATCTATAATAATATTGTATAATAAATTAGGTTAGTAAAGTACTTAAGATAAACATTATAATTAATGAAGAAGTTATAGACTACACATGACAATAGGGACTTTCTATTAAGATTTGGGGCATGACTAAAAGTCTCTTCAAATGCAGGGGAAATAGTCCTTTAAAAAAGTTTTAGAGTTCAGACCATATAACATCCAGTTCTCAAGCGAAGAAGATAAGTGCAAAAAAAACATTAAGGTGAAATAAAAAATCTCGTGGTTCATCAAATCTCCCACTTAGCCATGTAGGTCAAAAAGTTCACCGAAATCCACCAGTATAGTTTACTACAGTATACTCTCAATGGAAAAATTTTTTTCATTAATTAAGCAAAGCATATCAAAGGCTGACTAACAATCTGTTGATGTTTTTTCAAATATACATTTGTCACAGCTACTCACATATATTATAATGTTTGGTTCATACGTCTGCTGCTTGCTGACAGTCACTCAATTTTATCACAGCATTAATTATATATTATTTATTTATTTTTCTCAATTATTTCTTACTCTTAGGCCCGATTTCACAACCAAACCCCACATTTTCCTCTTCTCGCTAGACTGACTCCAACACCTTGGCGACAATAAGGCCACAACTTTTCCCTTATCTCCCCTAGAACTGGGGAAAGATAAACAGTCCTATCACGAGCATTGAAAATTGGCCCCAGGTATCTGATGATCACGGTCGACACCACCTGGGCAAACCTAGCAATCCTGCACTTTCGGGCATCCTTTCCTCCACCCCTACCCATGTCTCTCTTTGATCAATGAGATGATCTGCGTCAACACGCCTCTTGATATTTCTAGGTGCAACTCCGTTCTCGGGTCAGATTCATCCACGTGGAAGATTATTATCCTTAGGCTCTCACCCATCCCTTTTCCGCTAGACCAAGTCGGAATAGACCCACTTAGTCATTTCCTCCGTCTCACTGAGTCAAGTCTGGACTACATCATTTATTCTTACTTCTAGATAAATACCTGGTGGTAAGCTGAACTTAATCACAGTTCAATTTTAATTAGTTTATGTATATTTCTTGCTGGATAATATCATGTGGATTTTACTTATTTCATTTATGTTTAATGTGTGCACTGTGTATTTCTCACTATCGTAAGTAAGAAACATAACCATTGCATATATACATATTTATATATTGCATTAACCTATGTCCACAATATTATTGCTACATTGCTCAATTGATCATTGACGCAACCCTGTATATATTTGTACATATTATTTTATTCCCTTTATCTCTACTGATAGCCTTAATTTTTCTAATGCATTGGCACTGCGCTTAGAAAAGAGTTATGAATTATCTACCCCTTTATCCATTTTAGCACCCCTTGAACAGACACTCTCTTCATTCAATTTCACTCCATTGTTCATGGCCAACGGCCGTGTGTAAACAATGGCATCACGGTCGCTGACCATTGACCATTATCCCGCCCTTCTCTTATGTTTAATTGAGGTTATTTCTCCCTTTGTACATTTTATATTGCTACTATAAGCCATCTATTTTTCCATTTCCATTTGTCATCATCTCCCCCATTGTACTCAAAAGCAATTTTACCAATCTGACAAATGCACCTTAGTCGAGGGCATCTGATGCATGAGAGACATGTCCTAACTTGTCTTTGTTTATCTGCAGCTACCCTCTATTCAACTGCTAATTAGGCTCCATTCAACTACCTATTTTGTACTATTTGACAGTCCACTTGTCAACCTGCTTTACTGCCTTCTGGATACTACATACCTATAAGGCACTACGTCATAACTTTGCCTACTCATTGCAACTTACTGGACCTATCCTGTTAACAACACTGCCCCTAGCAGATCAGCTCTGCCCACAGCAAACTTGTGCCCACAGTAGCTGGCCACCTGCCCTACTGTGCCCACAACAGAACACAGGACTTTGGATTGATACTCCACAAGAACTGAGTCACCGGCGACCCTCTACCTGCTAGAGTGCCACCTCCAGCTGCAAGACCTCCACCCAGGAGCACAGCCAGCTACTGCATCAATAGGACAACCAGACAAGTCTGGAGGACAAAAGTGACACATACTCTCATAAAGTGCAAGAGTGATGATTAAATATATTATTGCTAAGAGATAGATGCAACCCCCCCCCTCTTTTTATTCTTCTATGTATATTTAATGTAAATAAACATCTATTAAAATTTTGTTTCTTTCTCTATAGTTTGTTTTGTTCCCTGCCTGCTCCCAATTTATCTCTGATGGCCCAGTGTGTGGCAAACTCAAAATAATCATCCCCTAGACACTAAACAAGCCATTCATACACGAGGGCTGTCACACCAACTAACTTCAGGTACCCATCAGAGCTGGGTGGACTCAAAGGAGCCCTAATGATCCCAAAATTAAAACTCCCAATCTTCACCAGAATTCAAACTCTGGATCCCCCAGTAAAGAAGCCAAGCACTTTTCCACTCAGCCACTGCTAACCTAAATAAGAAGTTGATAATTTGATTACCTTATTATTTTGACACAGTCTCTCTGCTGTTGTCCATATTTGTAGTAGAGAATCATTCTAGTTTCTAAAAAGATTTGTTTTTCCAGCCTGCAAATGTCCACAAGACCATAAACATTATAAGGCATTGTGTTCAATCCAAAAGGTAGAAAAGATGATTGCCTAGTACTGGATTCTCCATTCAGAACAAGTACATTGACTCCATAGCCCAAGTTTCTGGATATATTCTGAAATTGGATATTGAGATCTTGCCTTGGGGCTATGATATCATATCCATTCTCAGCACAGTTTGTGATGTTGATGTTTGAAAATATCGGAGTGGTGTATGTAGTCTGAATGGCTCCAACCTTCTCTCCATGAAGATAACCAGCTCCTTCTATGTCAATATATGTCAAGGATGAACGATCTAAGCCGATATCAGCTTGTAAGGGCTGCTCTTCATAAATATGAGTGGCAAACCTGATGTTGCCCCAATAGTCAAGCTTCTGGTCCAAGTTTCTATCCCCACAGGTAACAAATGTGTAGTTGGCAGCAAAAACACAGGAGAGTATATTGTAGTTGTACCTCGTTATACACTGGCTCAGGGAAGTTTCATCACCACGGCAGTTATAAATGTTGTACCAAAATTCTTTTCTGAAGTACTGTGGCTTTCCATAGATGTAATAGTCGTAGAGGTGAGTGAATCTGACCTTTACATTTATGGTCTCTTTTCCCAACTCTCGGCAAACCACCTCAGCAGTCTTCTCATTAAACTGACTGTCACACATCATGTTCCAAGTTTTGGTGGTAGAATTATACATTTCCAGAAATCCTGCATTTTTAAATAGAGTTCCATCCCCTCTTAGGCGAAGATTAGCTGTGGCCCTTTTCACCCTCTTAGTGGGTTCTATATTGTAGTCTCTTTTTCTGCGTCCATAGTTTGACCACACTGGTGCTATATCTAGGTCTCTTCTCTTACGAGTAGTAGTTGCAATTACTCCTGGCTGAAGGGGTCGCATTTTTATCCTTGAATATGCAAGTCCATCAGCAACAAGGCGTCCCAGAACTAGAATTCCTACATTTGGTAGAAACTGCAGCTCTGTACCAGGAGGAATAGTCAGAGTTACTCCAGGCATAATTGTTAAATCAGATTTCACGATGTAAGGTTTGCCTATTTCCATCAATGCTTGTGATTTCTCTACTCTACCACCTAAATGGTTAGAATCTAGATATATTTCTTCTCTAATTCCAGTTGTTGGGGTAGAATTACGATCTGGTATAGAGAGATATGGGAAAAATTCAGCAATGACATAATTGTTCCAGTCATCAAAATCAAATATCCTCCGGCGTATGCTTGGCTGATCTACGACTCCCCAGTAGTTGAGTGTTAAGTCCATTGTTTTATTCAATGTCAGAGCATAAGTACCAGCCACAAACTCATAACCAAGATTTTTGTTAACAAATATATTACGGTTTCCACCTAAAGTTTGGACACCTTTTACCCCAACTGCATACGTTTTGGGACTGTAAGCTGCCCCTGGAGGTTCAACACCTTCGTATCGGTTATCAATAATGTCATTTAGATCTATCCGTCCTATCAGCTCAGTGAAATATTCAGAGTGACTCCAAATATCCATGTCTATCATGTAGCGACCAACATTTGTTCGTATCTGATTACTGATAATGGTCAAATTTTTTTCCATTCCCTTAAGTGACACTAATCCCAGCAAGCAATAGTTGTTTGTAAAAAGGTTTCTACTGATATCTACCAAGGCAAAATAACCTGCCACAGTAAAAGCAAAGTTACGATTATCCTGGAAAGTTGAATCCACCAATCGCACAGCATGAATTTCTCTTTCAGTCTCGTCATTCACACGAGGCACTTCAATTTCTACTCCACCCTGGCGTGTGCCCATCATGACCACATGGTCAATCTTCCACTGCCAGACATTATTGGCAAAATCAACATGGTTGTGCTCTGCAAGGATGCCATAACTATTATTCATGAATATGGATTGGAACACAGTGTAGATGATCTTAGCCACTCGTTCAGCTTTAGTCATGTCTTCATATGTTGGGATGTAGTCTTCTGTAAACTTGGTAACACTAGGCATGTGCATGGCATGTCTAACAGTCTGTAGTACTTTAAGATCCTGAGAAGGAGTTTTAAAAAATATGCATCAAAATGTTGAAAAATACACATCTATATATATATAATTCTCTTCATGGCTCAAGGGTTTGGACAAGAATTAAAGTAAAGATCACTCTTTTATTTCTGCAAGTCAGACTAGAGTTACCCTACGATAAAAAAAAGAGGGGGTGGAGGATAACAAGTAATCTACTCTGTATTCACCTGTCACTAAATAGCAAGGCTGGACTCAACCATTGTGGGGCTCTATGCGAAACAGATTTTGCGGGGCCAAGTTTGGGTAGGGATACAGATTATAAGTGAAAATTAAGAGTTTATATAAGAAAATACATTCGTCTTTGCATTTTATTCATTCTTTCCTACATACAGAATTACTTTATGAGCCTCGCATGTAGCGAAGTCATACAGTATATCATAAAAATTCTATTTACTACATATATCACACTCAATAGCAAGAATTACCCAATGTTTCAATCTATCTATAAGAATTGCTGACCTCAAGTAATTCTTCATTAGTTTGAGGCGTGAGAAACTTCTTTCGCCAGATTCCAAAATTTTGGGATAATGCCATTTATTTTATCGCTATTAGGATTGTCGTTTACCATATTGAATGACAAAAAAAAATGACAATTTTTGTCTATATATTTCAGGAGATTTGTATGGGTTTTCTAAAGATTTTAATGATTTCCGGATATTTCCAGGACATTTTCATATATTTTGGAATTTCAGCAGATTTTCAGGAGCTTCTGGTAAATCAACAGGAGGCGCGGGAAATGTTATAAATTATAAAATGGTTTAATTTTAATAATTTATAAACCTACAATCAGTGTGGTTCCTATGAAAGTGTGGGGCCCACTGCAGCCTAAGGCTGGCCCTGCAAAATAGCAGTGTATGCTATTTAAAAACTATTTCATACATAATTTTTTTTTTCTACGATAAGTGACTAGACTACATGACAAAGAAAGATGTTTTAACTTCCTTTGCCTCAAGAACTTCTGTCTTGAAGAGGACTTAACTAACTTGCTTTGTTAATCTTGATGAATAGTTGTATAAATGACAACACAATGTGTTGTGTTAGTCATTGCATTTGCTTGGATTTTTTCACTTTGCTTTGATCAATGTTTAAAAAAATAATTTAGAGCAAGTGTTCATTTTGTATTAACAAATAAATATCTTACTTTAAAATAAATCTCTTCCACTTTGTGTCGATGGAACAACTCGAGTCTCCTGTTGGAAGGACTGTTATAATGTTTGGTCACTATGCCTTGGTCATTGCCAGTGAATGAAGTGTTGGTCACAGCAGTAATTAGCCATGGCGGTGCTTGGTATGTGCTTGCTGGAGCAGGACAATGTGAAGACAATTATTAAATTTAAACATCAAAATACAATCAGAGCACAAACTTTTACATATAATAAACTTAAACAAATTGAAATTTTTCATGTATAATAAACTTTAAAAAATTGAAATTATTCAGATCTCTACATAGTGAATCATTGGCAGGCAGTATACTGTGAAACTAATAAAACATGTCTCACAGACATTGAAAGAACTCACTATAGATAACTGCAAATGCTAGTCTTCCAGACAACTGTCCATTTAACTTGAGCTGAATGGTGAGAATACTGCCAGCTGACTGAATGGGAAAATCTACAAGGTCTTTTTCAATTTCCCATCTTCTTGTATAGGGGGAAGAAATGGCTGATTGACCAGAGTCGTAAACAATGACCTTCTCTGCGGACTCAATGGGTAAGTAGTCTAGCACCTGTAAATAAAACCATCACTGTGGTGAAATTCAGTTCATGTGTGGTTCTAGCTTAAAGCCTTGTTTTTATGTTTCTCTGCAGTGTTACTTAAATCTTTATATCAAATTAGTAAGCTCCAAAGACACATTCATGGATTGAAGTAATAATGTCAAATGTATTTTAAATTTTGATGCTTTACTTCCAGCAATATCACTGCTGAATAATAATTTTATCGGGTGGGGGGAGGGGGTGATATGATACTTGACAAACAAAAGGAAAGTAGAAATTTTTCTCATCATACAAGAAAATAATTTTGTTTTGTTCTTTTTCAAATAAATGAGACAATAGTTTTAAAATACAAATGTATAGCTTCATTTGGAAAAAAAAATACAGAAAAAAAGAATTAACATTTTTAATATGAAAAAAAAAACAGCATAAAATATAACAAAATGATAATGAGAGGAAATAATTCATACAATACAGACCCTGAGAGTTTGTAATGATACAAAAAATGATAAGAGCCTTTGTCTCTTCCCCCACTCTCAACCAGTCTTCACCAGGAGTAGCTATAATACATAAAACACTAAACCATAACGTACAAATAGAAAAACAAAACCTAATGAAATATTCAGAAAGACACAAAGATAGAGACACATTTCTTATTCTATATGCTAGAACAAAGTCGTACAAGTGCTCCTTCTTCCCTAGTGCCATTAGAGAATGGAATGGGTTGCCTGATTCAGCCAGGAAAACCAATGACTTAGCAGAATTTATGTCATTGATTAACATACATGACTAGATTGACACATGAAATGCATAGGATATAACTATCTTCTTTTTTGAAGTAATGTCTGTTATGATATGATAAGATAAGGATTCAAATTTGAGACAATCTGGTTGGAAAATCAAGCACTTAACCAATTTACCACCACCAGGATTTGTAGGATACCCCTGAGTACTTGACATAAGTTGGGGAAGTAAGCTATTGGCCACATGACATCAAACCCTAACTGTGGTTCTGACATCTAACCCTACTAGTGGCTCAAAGAAACAGACTAGCATTACATCACCCGCCCCCATTGATCACAAGTTTTAAAAGGGTACATCTAGTTTTTTTTTCATAGAGCCTATTAACTCTTAATTACCTGTAAAGTAAGTTTACTGAAACTGCCTGAGCCTTTAACTTCCACAATGTATTCCTTCACTTCTATAGAGTTTCCAGGAGAGCAGATTAGAAACATGATCTGACCTTCCTGTGTCAGAATGTGTTGTGGTACTTCAAACATGCTGATTCGCCTTGTGGGATATATCATGTTCCTAATCAAGAGCACATCATACTCTGTAAAGAATGGGTCATAGAGAAACCCAGCTTTCAAGTTATTATCAATTCTTGAGTGGTTTAGCTGTAACAAAGAAACAAAAAGGACAATTTTATTGCTATGAATTACATAAAAGGTCATACATCTATCTATATACAAATCACTTTCTTGATATTAAATTTATGATTCACAGTTGTCATCGACATGGATGTGTTGTTGATCAGTTGTCAGCATGACCCAGAAGGATGTGGAGAGGTATTGTTATATACTTTAACCTTCAATATGTTATGATTGCTAAATAGCATAATAATTGATGCTCATAATTTATGTTTCATTATCAGTGTACATTTATTCAATTAAATGCTTAGTTACATGTTCATCCATTGTTGGTTAATCTCTCACATCACACATACAAATGTTGGGAGCTGCCAGTCTCTTAGATAATCTACTGTTAATCTCAAGCATCAAACAAATCTGACACAAATAGTATGTACATTCATATCTAAATGTAGTACACAGGACTCAAATGATACATAAATTTTATCTGAAGATTGTAAACATGATACCAGTGAATGATACAATTATATTAATATAATTTAAAACATTTGTAAACATTTGAACAAATAAGTTCATGGAATAAAAGTGATAGAGCTATATTATGTTCACTGAAATTTTTGCTTATACATTTTTACTGAAAATTGTTTGATACTTTTTTTTTACAAAAAGAAGAAATTATAATCTACATATCAAGTTCAAGTCACCGATTTGATTAATACACATGACTAGATTGACACATGGATAGGTGTACATAATTATCTCTTTTGAAGTAATATTTGTAATTTATAAGATAAGGTAAAATAATCAGATTAATATTAGACACCTTTCAAAGTGTATTATCTCATTATGAAATTAATGTTAAATACATCACAGCCTTTCAAGACTCACCAGCAGTCTGGGCGACTTGGTTACTATGCCATTGCCAGCATTGTTTATTGAAGTTAGATACTCAATGAAATTATTAAGGTAAGGGTGGGCATAGGAAATGAAAACACCATCAGACATGGAGTTGTTCACAGTCAGGTGAGATATCTGGTAGTAGTTGTAGTCAATGCGGAGGGCAGGTGTCAAGGTCCCAGTGTCTGGGTCAAGGAGTCCAGCATTGAAAATTTTAACATGACGAATTTGAGATTCATCCTGCATGGGTGTGTTCTGATCATGTCTGTAGGCTGCAGCTAAAGTGATCCCTGGAACATAAGTAAATGGTAAAGACTCTGTACCTAATTGTTGACACAATACAATTATTCTAAGAAGATTTTGCTGTTGATCATGCTTCATTTTATGAATATTTTGAAGATAAATAATTTTAAACTCTTAAAAATATGTAGTGAAATAAAAGGGGTAAATGGAAACAAAATGTTCAAACATGTTCTATAAATTATAAATCTAGATCTAATTTAAAAACAAGGTAGATTTTTTGTATGCAAATAGAGCAAAAGCAAATTATTTTAAAATAAATTCATTAAAAAAAAGACACTTAAACATTAATTAAACAACTTTCCTGTTTACAAAAGATACAAATTGTATTTGATACATTCAAAAGAAATACACACCTGCCCAGGTTGGTTTAAAGCATTTAATGTAAACATCCTTGTCATGGCTGCATGTAGGAGCATCTTCATTAACTGATCGGCACTTTGTGAAGTCTACATCAGTCTCATCACATGAGACCCAGTTCATGAGAACTGGGGTACTATCAGGTGCACGGCGCTGTACTCGAGCTAGTGGATAATCTCGATTCAGTGCTAGGCCCAGCTGTTGGCAAACTAACAAAGAATTTTCTTCTATCCAACCCTGCATAAAAAATTAAAAATCGGCTATTTAACATTATTCAACAGGTGTCAAATACTTGTTAAAGCTGATTGGATATAATGATAATATATATTGTTACGAATCTCACTATCCAGGCTCTCTGCAAACTGCACCATACACCACCAACTTAAAGAACTTGACAACTCAGGGCTCCAAAGTAACGTAACACTTTAATAGTTGAATAAATAACAGCCAATACTGTACAATTGGCAACACGTACACTGTACAAATATCTCTCCGATAACACAGTACCGCCGTATCAACTCTTGCACTGGCCTCTCCGTCTCGTTCCGGCTTGCACTGGGTTCAACAGTTCAGTACTGACTTCACACACTAGGCTCGTTGTGTCGGACTCGATCGCAGACCAAGATAAAGACGCCAGTCGTCTCAACTGTACTTGACAGTACTCCGCACTGAACCGTCCTAATGCTCCGTACAGAACCACACCGCTGAACTGTGCTGTAGTCGACCGGACTGTAGTGAACCAGGCTCTGAACCTCGCTGTATTGAGCCCCTTTTCTCGACCGTCTTGACTGCAATACCTCCGCTCTTATATAGGGTCCCTACTGGCCTTCTCGAACCGGACAGAACGCAGCTCGATGTTTCTAGGTGGCCAGATGACTACAACTCTCGTGACGCTCCAGAGCTCTGTTCAAAACGGCGATCCTTCCCGAACCGTCCTGTTGACACTCAACTCGGCTGACCGTCGTAACTCATCACGGTTGACCGCTCGTCTAGCGCTGGCCTGGGGCGATTTGCGTCAGCTGACCAAACTCACACCACCACTACCCCTCTCTGTGCCACCACCAGGTTTATAACAAAATATTTAATTAGAAACTGCATGTTCCACAAGATCTCTAGCAATTTACATTTTCAGCTCTACAACCCAATGTAAGAAATTGTGTTTAAAGGGTAAAATGCTTTAAATATTAAGACAAGCATCATAGGATTAGGTCTGGGTAAACATTTTGCATAATTCAATGGACTTTTGGAGCCCATCTTTGTTTTTCTGTTTCACAGTGCAATTTTAAATACAAATTTAGGAAAAGTGCAATTTCAAATATAAATTTAGATAATATAATCTGTGATAAATAAGTAATCAAGTAAAAAAAATTAGATGAACTACAAATGTATAAAACCAAGTAGAAAGCTCACATCATTACAAACTGTTCCCCATTGGTCGTTTATCTCTACTTCCAGTCTGCCTTCAAATTCATTCTCTCCATCTACCAATCGAATGTTGGTAGTTCTATTCTCCATGGGAACAAACTCAGAGCTGTCATCATCAATATCTAAGATCACTGGTGAGCCCAAGACTTTTCCATCAGCTTTCAGTAGTCCGTGGACTACCATTCCAATAGATGGACCAAATTTAAGAATACTATTTGGTTCCAGAATTAATTTCTGAAAAAAATACAAGCCAGAAATGGAAAGAGATTTAAGTTTGGTAATAATATCTATAACTTTTTTAAATTTAAGAGACTTTATGAATTTGAAATAATCAAACTGAAGTCAGGAGTGAAGCTCTGACTAGCAATGTATTTGGTTGTGAAAGAGTGGGTTTCAGTAAAGGTGTGGGTTACCGTTACTAATTCTCCTAGGTCTGTTAACTGGTAATACTTAAAGACATATTAAAATCTAGAATGCTTTCACATTCTTAATATTCAAACCACCCTCCCCCTTATAAAGAGCTTTTTCTTAGAATACTTCATTCATTTAATTTATTACATAGAAGGCATTTCAATTTTTTACCTTTTCTGACATTTCAAAATAAGATCTTTATTTTACCTATATGGCTCACCTTATCTTTCATGACATATATATCCTTATCAACATAAAATGTCTGTCCTGAGCGTACAGTAAACTGTGTGTCTTCCAGAACTCCACCAATGTTGTTTCCTCTCTGAAACTTCCAGACATACTCAGGAACATTGGTGCTTAGAAAGTCATCATAGAGTCTGGATGTTCTCAGTGATGGATGGAAGTCTATTTTGGCTAAATTAAACCTTTCATCCTGGACATAAGAGTAGTAACATTGTAAGAATAAACAAAGACTTTTATTTGAACAGTTTTACTTTTCTATTAATATAAATGACTAGATTATCATATAGATCATGTGTAGAATGCAGAATGATTGGTGTCATACTAATTTACAAATGTATGGCCCAACAAAAAAAAACTGAACTAGTCAACAATAAAATTACCCAAAGATCATACATCACTAGATATTCAGAATACAAGGCAAGAGGAAAATTTCATGACTCACACATTGCAAGAGAGACCTTCTACATCTTCCTTAATACCTCCTTGTAAAAGTCATAAGAGTAAAGTTAAACAAAGTACAGACTATAACTAGAATAATAGAACAGTATGAAGAAGATTGCCGCCTATAAATGGTACAGAGTGGCTGAGAAAAAAGCATAAATCTCACTGTGGTTGGTATTTTTAATTTGCTATTTGACTATATCTGGTTAAGTCATCATGTGTGTGGTCTCTAGTTTGAATCCTTGTAAAAGATGAAGATATTTCCAAAAGCAGGTAAGATTTAAGAACAGAGTCAGCCAGCTCTTATGGTTATCATTTAACTTATTAGAAATATGTAAGGTACACTTTGATAAAATAAATTACCAATTAAGAAAATCACATTTGCGTTGAATCATGGCTAAGCTACTACAAAGCTGAAATTTGTATGAGACACTTTTCATTTTTTTTTATTTGGGGATCTTAAATTGAGACTAAAATTTTGATAATGCCTAGACTAATTGCTTAAAATCTTTTAGCAGCCCAATGTTAAAACATGATGATGACATAAAGCTAACACAGATAAAGAAAACAAATGTAATGAAATGTATAACTCCATATACCTGATCAAAAATTCCCTTGTATACTTTGGCATAATCAGTCTGAGCATTAATATCAATTCCCCAATAGTTTTCTTCAGCATTGATTGAAATGGAAGGGTCAACCAGATGGGTCGCAAGCTCTCTAACAGATTCAGGATTGTCAATGTAGTTTCTCTTCAGCCTAATATTGGTTGATGACACTACAATGACAGCATTGGCTCTACTCCTGGAGTTGAGGTACATAAACGAATCATTGATTCGATTGTTCTGGAAATAGTTGAACTTGCAGTCCAGATACTGAACAGCACTGTTTTGTGTCAGCCTAAAGTTGGCAACATATCTGCCTGTGTTTTCTTTGAAATTATTCTCAAACATGTTAAAAGACACAGGAAAGTCTCTATACCACCTACTTATTAGTAAATCATAGCCATTGTCAATACGAATAGTTGCCAATGTATGGTTAACAAAAGTATTGTTAGTAATAAGGCCATCAGTGTTCAGCAAAGGCCTCATGAGAATAGCATGCCGGAAGTTATTGTCAAATATGTTAAAAGCTATCTTCAGTTTGGTTTTGAACATTGTGGATCTGTTACAAGAGAGATATTCAAAAGCCTCATCATAGTTGAAGCCAAAGTAGGACTCATTAACGAGGATCTTACCACCTTTGCAATAGTTTCCCATCCTCAAGCCTATGAGTTCATTCCACATGAATTGGGCTCTAACTATCTCAATAATATTTCTTGACTCAAAACGAGTGCGATTGATCCGAGAATATTCAGTAATGAGACCATAGCCTTTATTACCGATGAATTGTGTGTTGTTATAAAGCTGATAACCCCCAGAGTAGGTCACATTGACACCTGCATCAGCATTATTTGAAATACGAGTGCCATTGATGATGATTTCTCCAGCACCTTTGTAAACTAATACACCAGCCCCAAAGTGGTTGTTGTAGATCATGGTCTCATTACTAATGCGAATTTTGCTGCGCATGTCTTGTATATTGACACCATAGCCAATATTATCATGGACACTGGACATAATAAGTCGAAACTCTTCATCAACATCTGACAAAAAAAAAAAAAAGAAAAGATACAAATTTAGATTTATAGCATTTTAATCATGATAAAGAATGTTTCCATACCAAAAACTTAATATTTCATTTTTTTAAAAATATATATAACTGTATCAAATTTGTTTGTAGTACATATCAGTCTACCTAGAAGTTTGTTTTATTAACAAATTAAGTTTTATAAGTAAACTGTTGATAATTACCGTAATCTGAAGTAAATTGCATCAAAAATCTAATACAAGACAGAAGTACTTTGCAAATCTTATTCTGTGGAATTCTGTACACAAATCTGACTGATATTCTGTTTGTTTTTGATGTATATGATTCAGGAAATGAACCATTTTCAATGCTAAATACAATATTTGGATAGCCGGATTCCATGAATGTCAAAGTTCCATTAGCTGCAGGATCTCGTTCAATGATCATAAAGTGAACTGTTATTTTCATGTTGGGAGACGTAGAGAAACTCTGAAAACATTCAAAGAGATATTCTGCTTAATGGTCAACTGCATATGATGATTATTCCTAAACAATTTTTTTTTATCTTTTAATTCAAGTGTACACTTTTTATTCCTACCCTCTCACAGTTTCCACCAATAGCAACAGAAGTAACTTGACCCCCATCAACTTGTACCAAGTCCATGTGTTGAAAGAATGGATAGGTCACATCCTCTGTGTTGACTTGGGCACAGAATGACTTCTCTGGAGGAAACTTGATGCGAAAATCAAATATAGTCAAATTACTGATGTAAAATTTGATGCCATCCCCCCAATTGTTGTTGACTTCAGTCATGTTCACCAAGGTTCTTCCAATAGATGACTGAATAAACATGCCATAACCTGTCCAAATACAACCAAAGATTGATTAACCAAGTCAAGTTTGTTAGCTTATGACTGATAACATTAGCTTTAACTTTAATAAGATTAGTCAAGTACATTTTTACAATAAAAAGACTTTTTACTTCATCAAGACTAGAAATGTTTTTAGAATGAGTTCACATCAGTTTAACATAAAAGCAGAGTGCAGAGTCATATAAACAAATGTTAAAAAAAAAAAATATTCTTACAAGACTCAAGAAACATGCTAAGTATTAAGAAAAAATTAATTTTGTGCAAAGAAAAAAGCATTTTGATAGCAATGAAGTGGGAAAGCTATTTCTCTGTACTTTTAGACAGAAAAGATGTTTTTGAAATTTAACTTATTCCTATATAAGCACCTGATCGGTCAGTGTTTGTTAGAATCAAATTATACATTTCCCTTAACTTGCACTAGAGCTTGTATAAATAAATAATTTTTAACATTAATGGGAAAGTTTAACTGCAAATTTCTAGATGAGAATGTTGTTTGTAAATTATCTTTAAACAAAAGTTTAATTGTAATAATGTAATAATTATTTTGAAATTAAGCATTTGTATTGAAAATGTCAGATACTTTTAATTTTCTATTTGATAATCCCAAATTGAAATAACTTACCTCTATTTTGAGAGATGGTTGAGTTGGCTATATGGATAGGGCTGACAACCTCAGTCAAGTTCAAAGCATCATAAGCACTGTAGCGAATTGTGATATTGTTCATCATGGGAACATAAGGGCTGGCACTGATGGCTGCTTTCTGATAAAAAATATTTGGCTCTGAAGTTTTCCCATGGAATGTGTCTAGGCCAGTGTAGCTGATATCCAGATATTCAAGAAAAGACAAAGACTCATTCATGTAAACTCTTTTGTTATCTAGGAGCTGAAACAATATTTGTTAAGAAATTAGTTACTTTCAATATTCTTACAATATTAATTCTAATTGAAAATAAATGTTTTTTCTTTAACAGTTACAGACAAGTTAGTGAAGTTCCTATTCAGGTAAGATATCTTTAGCACAAAAAGCCATCAGTTTATATGTGGCTGGCAAAACAGCCAACTGCCTTTATATCTTTTACAAAAAAAAAAAAGGTAGGCACAGGTATAAAATCCCAACCTCGACTGGGATTTTAACAATTGATTGGCTATTGTCATACGCAGCTAGAGTATTTCTTATCTTTGCCCACTATTGTTGGTCATATATCTTTAATCAGTCGTGGCACTTTAATGGATAGCTTTCAGTGTTCCAGCATTATTTACTCCTTTTTAAGGTAGGTACTTACATAACCTAGTTCTACTGTTCACCTTGCCTCACTGATGAAATTCTGTAGGGGAGGTCATTGTTATTTGTTTTGTTTATAGAAAGCAAGTTTGAGTCTAAGCTAGCTATGAGTTCTCAGGTTTTCAAGGAGTTAGTTGTGGGTTTACCTAATACTGGGGTATGAAGTAAAGATAGTGTTAGGAGTGAGATGAAGTTGTCAAAGTATTTTACAACTTGGTTCTTACACACCAGAGTTACTGGTAATTCAGTACAACAGCTAATGTATTTCTCCAGTAACTCATGCAAAGAGAAAACACACAAGCCTACACAAAAACTCTTTCGTTACAATAGTTATCTAGGAATAAAATATGTTGCTAAATCTAGAAAGGATAACAAACATTTTCTTTCACAATCTAAAAATATTAACAACTTCAAGGACAAGATATAACTTACTAGATAAATGAAATATCTAGAATTAATATAATTGTGTGTACATTGAACTATTACCTGATAGCGTGGCTCTGTACTTGAATTATAAAATTCAATACTTCTCCAATGATCAAGTGCCAATCCTGGACGTAAGCCTTCACACTCAAAACCAATCACTTCCTGACCATCTAAAAAAATTTTTTAATTACTTTATGCACATTTTTTATATGTCTATATGTATTACTGCATATAATAATTAAATTACTTAATGGTCCTGGTAAATCATAAAATTGAAATGTATAAATAAAAAGAAATAAACAATACAACTGATTTGATATAATAAATTTAAAATTAAAACTATATATTGTGGAAATGGCTGCATGGTCATGTGGTATGTAATTGGGACTTTTATCACATTCATCACAAGTTCAAACCTTCCCATTTGCTATCCCTAGCCATCCTGCAAGAGGTTTGGGCTAGGGTGTATTAATCATCATTTCTGAAGTAACATCTGAAACTTAAAAAATAAAAAAACTAACAAATAGTTGTTTATGTCAGTGACTAACTGATTTGAAAACCACATGATCAATCCAAAGCTCTTCAATGACATGAGTAAATGGAAATGTGAATGGAAGATAGATATAACATGTTTTTATTGTTGCAATCAAATATATATTGATTTCATTACTGAAACATATAGATATAGTTATTATTAGTTAAGTTTTGGTCTAGTGGGGGCAGGGTATCCTGGAGAAGGTTTCTGTGTTGCCTTTAGGGGCTCAGGAAAGCAAACACAAATCCGCTCAAGTCAAGATTCAAATTTGAGCACCCTTGGCCTCTCAGCCACTATTTACAAAATATTGACAGAGTTATTATATATATTAGGTTTAAAGGAAATAGCATAGTATTATGGTTAAAGGTTGTTGATGAAAAAGATTAATGGAATATGAATTACGGAAGTAGAGGAGTTGTCTGCATGATTGTAATGGTGACATAGCCAAAGTTTAATTATAATAAAGTCATTTTATAAAAAACAATGTTCCTCTCAGTTAAGAGTATTTTTATACAGTTATTATATTGGGTATACTTGTGAATATCTTGATAAAATTCAAGGAATTTTTATTTTACCTATGAAAAATAACAATAAATCAATGAGCAGCATTAAATGTGCAATTTCATTCTTTCATGAGAGCAGACAAATGAATTGTATTGAAGTGGAAGGGAAAATACAAGTGATGTAATTTGTAATTAAAACAGTCACACCAGTAATTATATGTAAACTAAGTGTTTTTTAAACATTAACAATTACATGTTTTACTAATAATTTAATAGCAAATACAAAATTCAAAATTGTACACTGTTCATTGAGTACATAATTTATACCCAGAAGCCTACTTTTCAAAATAGGTCTATCAAGGTCTACATAACTTACCACAAATGTGCCTTCCAATTTGCATGTTCACAGCGCCAGGGCAGTCAAACAAATTATTCTCACCTCCTTTGCAATCAGGTTTCTCCCACAAGATGTAGTCAGTCAAGTTGCGAGCAAATGAATGATATGTGAAGTTACCTTTCAAAAAACCCAGATGCCGGCATGTTACATTGGCATCAATGGCTGTAAAGCTATAGATATATTGAGAGAAAAAAAGCAGAACGCACTTAAAATATCAGTTAAATTTACATAAAATATTTATAAGATATTAAATTAGTAAGCAGCTTCCAAACCTTTTTATAAAATGTTAAAGTAAAATCTATGGCAAGATAATGAAAGATTGTACTAGACAAATACTTTAAAAATTTTAATTTAATAATCCTATTAGTATGTGCATCAAATGGCTGTCTGGTCATATGCTATATGCTCTAAACTACTGTCATGATGCTCCCTAGTTCAAACCCTCACTGCAGCTATCACCTACCATCCTGCAAGAGACCTGGGCTAGGATGTAATAATCTGAAGGAATGTCAGAAAAGTATAAAACAACACTTAATTTTGTGTAAGTATTCTATGTTATTGAAGTTTTTGTTTTATTTGTTTTTAGAACAAACACATCCACTGGTAATTAATGAGTACACTAGCAGAAACAATAAAATATGCTATTGAGCTTAAGATCCTGTTCAAGATTTGATGAAGCCAATATTATTACTTTTTTGATGATAGGTGTACTTTTATGAATACTTGATATCTCTATGTATTTGTGCTTGCCATATAACAGCTTTTTATGCCAATATAAAGACATAAATAAAATGCAGTCAGATCATTTGTCAAGCAGGCATCAAGCAAAGATTCACTATCTAAAGAAAAAGTAAATTAACTTACTTGTTGTAGTTTGTGCAGACAGCTCTCCACTTGTATTTAAATTTGAGATCAAGCCGCCCATCTCTTGTTGTATTACCCATACTGAGTCTTGCATCATCCTGCCAGTTACCACTGGGTTTTCCCAGGTCCTCACCTTCAGCTTTAGTCATCGTAATACGACCTCCAGGATCATAGCTTCCCTATAACCAAAATATTTAATTATATAAACTAAATATATAGTATGTCTAAAAATGACAGAATGTCATACTTAACTGATAAAATAATGAATCAATGCAGTGGTGATAGAGTGCTAAATTCCCTAACGCAGTTTTAGTAAAGGGTATTTTTTTCATGAGATTTTAGGTGATTTGTGAATCTATTGAACTGTTAAGAAAAATAAAATGAATTTAAGTTGTACTAATGGTGATCACATGATGACCTTATTAGCTACATAACAATTTGATTTATTATTGGCATCATATTGGTTCATATTATAAAATCCAACAATCAAAATGGGCAGTGAAAATGCACCATAAATATCTTGAATTGTCATCTGTCATTCCATTGTTTCATCCAGTAATTATCAAATAGACTTGAGACATAGTTCTGAGTAGTCAATAAATACAATAGTAAAATAAATAGAATGATGTGTTTGATGACTTCCAGAGAACTGTTTTCTAATTTAGAAATGCTGATTTAGTCAATTTATTTTGAAAAGAGTCTAAATCTATTCACCTTTTAGCATTTAAATGGATTTGATTAACTATTTGTCATCCTGAGAATTAATAAGTGAAGTATTTAATAAAAAATGAAACAACTAATAACTTTTGTATTTTAAGTCTTAACCTATGGATTTCTCAATTTTTTTTTCTCTATTCTTTCTTTACAGTAATTAAGTACAAGAATACTTGTAATAAATTGTGCAATAAGTTACTTCCTTTCCAAACTACTCACCCTAGCTATCAGAGTTCCATTTACAATCATGCCCATACCAGGAGCAAATTTCAAAATGCAGCCAGGCTCGATATACAAACATCCTCTTGGGGTGATCTCAATGTTGCCTCTAATGATATGCGGGTTGTGTGCCTTGATAAGGGCCCTGCTATCATTAATAATTCCTCCACCATTAAATCTGTCTATTATAGGAGGCCTACATCTTTCTGGGATATGGTTCAAATACCAGATTCTGTTGTCTGATATCACAGGCTTACCACCTATTGGTGGTGGGGGTGTGATTTGACCACCTATCAATGTCAAAGTCCAAAACAAGATCAAAACATAGAAATAGATTGATAATCGCAGACCTCTGGCTCTTGACAATGAGGCTGCATTTTTCTTACAACAATGAGGTAGCATCTCCATCATGACAAAACCTGTTAATGTTTATTAGAAATCATTAAAAAATAATAATAATAATAAACTTTAATGTTAATTAAATTCAGCAATAGGAGTTTTATAATTTTTTTTTATTTTGGTGTATCTGGTGTACAGTATAAAGAAAGTGTCGATCAGCTTTTAGTTTTAGCCAGATGATAATTTTTGAGCATGTGAGAATCAAATATTTTAAGCTCTTCCGGTTCTAGCTTTGATTTAGTAGACTAAGTTGAAGTTAAATTTAGTGTCTTTGTTTAGTGTCGCCACCTCAAAGTTGGTTCCATACAGTATTTTATTATTTGAGTTTAATCCACAATGCTCATGTTTTTTTAGAGCAAATACTTTTAACCTTCAGCTACTCAGACTTGATAGCAGTTACTATATAAGGTAGTCAAGATGGGCAGAGCAGACACTATAAAGCAATTACTTGATGGCAGTCACTGTTATTAATGTATTAAAAAAATATATTTCCATGAAGGATTGCTTGGATTATTATGTTTATTTCATTTCTTATGTGGTGATATTAAGATATTTTATATAATAAACATATGATCATCATTTGTGTCTGCCATAAGAAGAGTTATTTGATTATTTATGACATATGTCTGAACGTACAATTATAGTCATCCTGATTACACCTACATTACAACTCTATTCATCCTGATTACGCCTACATTAGATTATGTCACAATATAATTATGAATCCAAATGTCACCCAACAACTGCCAAAATAACATGGTGACACATAGTCATTGGTGTAGCTTCACACACTTTTTTTTAAATAGATAGGCAATAACTGTCTAAATCTAGACTCTAATTTTTTCTAGGCTGATTTTGACAATCTGGTCAGATACAGATTCTACATATTCATGCAGGCCAAGCCTAGTCAAGTATGTCATCAACACTTCTGACGTCACATAGACCCTGTGAAAATCTGACTGTTTTGGATGCACAGAAAGTTACATCAGAAAAACATCAATTACTAAGTTATTATTGAAAATAAAATAAAAAGGATAATATATTCATCATCTGTAATATCTGTAAATCAAAACACATTTTTTTTTTAAATTTCAAAACCATGGGAGTTTCCCTTTAATGTAGATTAGTTTAAATACTAATTGGTAGAATCCAGTAAGTAAAATAGCCTTTTACTTTAAACTTTTCAAATAGCTTGGCTTGTATATATATATTATAATATATGTACTTATACATCATTTTTTATATCTCTCTAGATCTAGATACATCTAGTTTAACTTGAAGTCTAGACTAAGATATTTCATCATATTTTACTGTTGAATTTTTTTATTTAGATCTTGAATTAGTCAAACAATTATTTATTATTTAATATTAAATTATTAGACTATATTATATTTGTTTGACTAATTTAAGATGGTACATTAAATGGTGTATTTTAAATGAATGATTTATTTTAATAAATTTATAATTCATTTTGCTTTCTTAACTAAAGACTAGATTTCTAAATAAGTCTAGAGTAATTAATATATAATATACTTAAAATAGTAAACTAGAGATATAATGAATAATAATGATATAGATTTTATAGATCTACTATAGTATAGTATATATTATAATATATACTAGATCTAGATATCTACTATATTCTAGACTCTGGATCTATATTAGTTGTTTTTTTTTTTTCAATTTAAAATTACTAGATCCAGATTCTAAACTTAAAATAGTTAAAAGTTTTACTTTTAGGGGGTTAGTCTCTAAACTCTAAACAAACTATCATTACTATGTCTAATGATTACTATGTCTATATTCTAGTATAAAAAACAAAAAGCCATATTAAAACTAAAGTTAAAAGTCTAAAGTGTCACCATTCTTTGCCAATAATAGAAATGTGATGAATATCCAATGAACAATGTGTCAACGTTTGTTCGCATTTATATAGATCTAATACTTTAATTAAAATGACCAAACTATGACACATTGGACTAAATCTAGTTCTGTGTAAAGATCTTAATTGTTTTCTTCCGGGATAGCCATTGTAAGAAACTGCAGGTGCACAGTCAAACTAGTCTCGTCACAGTCCTTGCAAATCTCGTTCCAGGTGACACAGGTAAAAAAAAAATGTGTAAGCTTGGGTGACGTTGCTATTTTTAGACTCTCCGAAACGTTTTTCCGAATTCCAAATGTGACTAGATCTATCTTGTTGATGTATAAGGGCTGAGCCGAAGGCTCTTCAAGCCCTAAGTTTGAAAAAAAACCTGCTTGGAAGCCAAACAGTATGAAAAAAAAAAACCTGTGTGAACACAGTTCTGTTTGGGAGAGACCCTAGACAATGCCTATGTAAAGCATTGCTGTTGACCGATGCATTTGGCCCCCAACGCCTACAGGGCTAGACACGGCCGAAGGCCGAGAATACACCGGGATCTTCTGCCATTTTCCCTCAATGTACCAAGCTAACTGTGCGGGACCCGCCATTTATGTAACGGTCCCTTTGAGGAACAGCGCATGGATGTGTGACAGTTTTGTGGGGACTTTTTTACAACCCCGCCCGTGCGATGGGTGGACTCTCGTCTACCCGTGGGCATCCCCACGGGAGTCCTGTGTTGCTACCCATTTAGCCTAGCCATTTCCACTAATGGCCGTTTCCACGCGAGCGCCACGATGAGGCAGGGCAACGTGCTCGCGCTAGATCTATCTAAATCTAGATCTAGTTTTTTAACAGATCTCTAATCTATATTTAAATCAAATGATCTTCTAAGGATTGTTTTTCAATTTTAAAATTTAGCCTACACGCACACAAATATAACCAAACTTCAAACTTAGATCTACTTCAGCATAACCTAGATTTAGATAGGCCTATATGATATCATATAATCTATAGATAGATTATTGACTTGACTTATTGAAATATTAAACTTTTGGACAAAGAATTTAGATACCTACATATAAATTATAATCTAGATCCAGAGGTCTAAAAGTATAATAGATTTTCAAAACAAAAAAAAATTCTTCTTTCACGCCATTCACGTAGTCAGATGATGTCGTTTGTTCCATGGTTTGATCCGTAAATCAAATATTAGGCCTCCAGTCTAACTTCAGTTCCATGATCAGCATATGTTGTGCATAAGGCAAATCGCTGTTGTTCAGATTGGGGTATTTAATCTAATTTAAGCTTTTGTTTTTGTTAGCTCTTGAACTTTTGGTTCATTATTGTTATCTATATTTTGTCATATTGTTTTCACTTGACTCTACATGTGTAATCTAGGCCTATAGCCTATTGAATTAGTCTTTTTTTTAATAATAAAATAAAAAGTAATGCAACAGTGTCGATCCTTAGGGAAAGTGACAATCGGATGAGAATCCAGCTTAATAGCTTTCATTTCACTGAATGACGCATTCGATTGCTAACAATGGTAAATTTCTGTAAGCTCCCCCAGCGGGGCGGAGCCCCGATGCCTATAAAACGTTTTCTAGCATTCTTCACTGCAGAAAAGCATTCTCCTGACATCTAAATCTCATTATTCATCCTATATTAAAAGGCAGGTCAAATTTAGTAAAATAAAGTAACGTGGGAGCAAGGGTCGATACTGAAGTGTGACTGACAATTGAGACACGAGTAGTGCGAGTATATCTTTATTAAGCGTATTTATCGTAATATTATCTTTATGTTCAACGAGAACTCTTTCGTAGTAGGCCTGTTTTGGTCAACGGAATGATGGTTTATGTCTTTTTTCTAAAATATGGCATGCTTTTCTACTAGTATTATTATTACGTGGATTTTTATAAAAGCTTACGAAAAAGGTGTAGGGTCTTCACAACAATTCTGCCTCGGGGCCTCGACATTCTTAAATCCGGCCCTAATTCTCTCCTTTGGACTTTTCCCATTTCTGGTAGGCTCGTTTCATAGTAATGCTCGTTTTTCTTAATTTGGTTCCCAAATACTAGTGATGATTAGTGGTGGGAACTAAACTTACTTTTAAAAGTTAAACAAAAACTAGTTTTCAACTAAAATAAAGAAAGTTAATTAAACTATAAAAAAAACTTTTTTTTTTTTGGGGGGGGGGGGGGAGGGGGGCGACGGGGTTGAACTAGACCTATATAGATATAATCATCCGACTGTATGCCTACGGTTCGATCTTATTCTTTTAACATTCTAGTAATATTTATGTATAATAAAATCAGTATTAAGGAATATGTTTCTTACATAAATGTTAATGCACAATAAAATAAAATGTCTAAGTCTGTGCTTGTATTTTTGCCTTGAATTAAAACCTTTAGAAAATAATGGTAGGCATACTTGTTTTTTTTTTGTTTTTTTTTATTATCTTATCATAGAACGGAAAATCTTACTTACACTGGTAAAGTTTAAAATCTCATTAAATAATAGATTTAAGATTTCAAATTTAGATCTAGTATCCAAAGAAATACAAACGAAATCGTTGGAGTTTTAAAAACATTTTACAAGTATAACTATTTTATAGTGTAAAATACATGCTTGACTAACCATGCCGATGTGCTATTTTCTTGTCTGACCACTAAAAATACAACTAACACTATTGCATAACCGTTAAACGCGCAAGGGAAAAAAAACTGGGCGATCTTGTCATTATGGACTGCACAGTCAGTACACTATATTGTGACTATATAGACCTACACGTGTACGTCTATCTAGCCAGGTTGTTAAAATCAGTCGCACACACTGTCTATTTACTTTCTGGGCAGGGAGGGTGTATAACTATTTTAGTGTAAAGATATATCTACGAACATGCTTGACTAGCCACGCCAGTGTGTTATTTTCTTGTCTGACATCTCTACATTAAGCAAACACTATTAGTATTGCATAATGCTTAATGCAGGGTAGTCTTGCAGTATTGTCGACTACATACGTACAGTACACTAGGCCTACATGTGGTCATGTGTTTGTCTAGCTGAAGAGGTTGTTAGAATCAGTTGGACACAATCTATTTACTTTATGGTCAGAGAGGGTGTGGATTAAGATTTTTTTCTAGAGCTGGTTACCCTAATTCTTTTAGATCTATATAGGCCTAGCTGTTGATTTAGACTTAATAGATCTCAATAATAAGTCTTAGACTATTAAAGGGTGTACTTGATGTTCCTGCAGTTAAAAAAATATTGTTTGCCGCAAATGAATTGATTAAAACCACTAAATATTGATCTAACTCACTAATCAGATTCCCACTAGAAACAGAAATTAAACACCTCCACATGGCTCACAAAAAAATTTGGAACAACCTCACTCATAATACTGCATAGACGTTTTTGGCAAAAAATGTTTAACATTTTATAATACTGCTACTTTCAAGTGCAAACTTCTACCAGGACCTTACTTTAACTGCATCATTTTTTTTTTTGATAATCAAAGTTATTGATATCACATGTGCAGAAAACAGGGAGTGCGTTTCAACCCTGACCACATGTTGAAAAGTTTTACAAATTTTAATTAAACTTTTTAGTTAGTAACTACAAAAATTAATTAAACTACGATTTTAACTGAACTTTTTTTTTTTTTTGTAGTTTAACAATGGCCTTAACTTTTTTTTTTTTTTTTGGTTAAACTAAAAGTTTTTTAACTTTTTAGTTAACTTTTGCCCATCACTTGTGATGATGTTTAGTACATTACATCTCTCCGCATCCGTGACTGAAAAAGTTTCTAAAAGCTTCTTTCATTTGCTGATTCGATGCGGAGATAAGGATTGTCTGTGCATGAGGTATTCAGTCGAGGTTATCTTTTTCCCTGTGATGTGTGAATCGTAGGCTAGTTGGCATCAGTCTTATGCTATAGAATATTAATGTGGGATTGATATCACAGTCGGCGCTTTGGTAGCAACGTATTAGCAGTTATGTTGCCAGTGCCCAGACCTTGAATGCCTCCACGAGACTCAGTGCTGTGGTTTTGTCTTGAAGTATGTTAGTAATGCAGAGGCCATTCTTATTTCTCTTGTCAATTCCAAAACTCAAAGGCAGTCTAGCCACTGGTATCCTGGTAATATCAAGTGCTCTTTTATTGCAATTGCTTCCTTGAGGTATTCATAGAACTTTCTCCTGAAGTGAACAAAGTGTCAGGACATAAGCACTGATTAGACCGACCTTTCCAGATATTGTCCTTATGTTAATGCTTATTAAACTTTCCAAGACACCAACAGGAAGTTGGATAGTTGACTAACTACTTATTCCTTGATGCACGGGAGGTGGTAACAGGGATCAAATAGTTCAATTCAGGGCCGGCCCTAACAATTGCGGGGCCCTGTGCGAAACGGATTGCGCGAGGCCCAGTCTGGGTAAGGATTAGTGTTACGTGCGCATCTTAGTGTAAATGTGAAAACGTGCGCATCTTAGTGTAAATGTGAAATGGTGCGAATGCGTGTTGAAAGTGGGAAGAAACCAAAATGGAGGAATATGAACAAGAAAGTGTTTTCAGTGTTAATAAAGATTAAAGTATTTATAAACGTTGATTTGTCTTTTCCATGTTTAAAGAGTCTCATCTAATATGAAGACGTAACAAGTGGCGCCCAACGTAAAAGGTAAAACCCACATATCCCTCTATACACAGTGGATCTCCTGTCAACAGACAGTAGAGATAGTAAAGTCTAGATCTAGAGACAGGAGAACATTCGAGTCGATATTATTAGAAATAGACTATGGCGGACAAGGCTGAGGTAGCAGCGTTGAAGGAAGAGGGAAGGTTGTTGGAGCTGGAAGGGGCAGAACTAAGAAAATACGTACAAGAAAGGTTAATGGAGAGGGAGAGATTAGCGATGGAAAAAGAAAAGGAGAGATTAGCGATGGAAAGAGACAAAGAAAAGGAGAGATTAGCGATGGAAAGAGAAAAAGAAAAGGAGAGATTAGCGATGGAAAGAGACAAAGAAAAGGAGAGATTAGATAAGGAGGACAAAAGAGAAAAAGAAAAGGAGAGATTAGCGATGGAAAGAGAAAAAGAAAAGGAGAGATTAGATAAGGAGGACAAAAGAGAAAGAGAAAAGGATAAGGAGTTAGTAGCAATTGAAAGGGAAAAGAAAAATGAATTAGTTGCCATTGAAAGAGAAAGATTAGCGTTTGAAAAAGAGACAGCAGAGAAAAAGTTAAAAACAAACCAAGAAAAAGAAAGTGATAAAAGAAAGAGTGACACTACAGGGAATAAACTAGCAAAATATAAAGGTGCGATATTTGAAGAAGCTAAAATGGACATAGACATTTTTTTGAAGAAATTTGAAATTGAAATGAGAGAACTAGAATACCCCGAAGACAAATGGTCATTCTTATTATCAAAGTCATTTGTAGCAGAGGTTCCATCAAAGATATGCATGAACCAGAGCAACTATAGCGTGGTGAAAGAACAATTACTGCGAACGTACGGAAAAACAGAGGCGTACTACCGTGAACAATTTGTTAACTGTGCGATCGAAACAAATGATGACCCACAGACATTCCTGGACAGAATGACCAGTAGTTTTGAAAATTGGACTGAAACCGCTAAAATAGAAAAGACATTTGACGGTCTAAAGACATTTCTAATGATTGACAAAGCAATTTATGAGTGTCAGGAGGAATTAAAAATATTTTTGTTGGAGAGGAAACCAAAATCCATAGAAGACATAGTAAGACTGATAAGGGCCTATAAGGTGGCACATCCTGATAAGAAACTATCCAGAGGCAGTGACATAGAAGAAATAGTTGCATTTAACAGAACAAGAGATACACGAGACAACTACATCAACAACGGCAGACGATTTAGATATGATGAACAAAATAGGTTTAGAGGGCAAGGAAGGAACCAAATTGGTAGTAGACAAGGTCAGTTTTATAGTAACCGAGGTCGATACCAAAGAAATGTACAGGGACGATTCGGCGGAGTAAGAGATAGAAGAGATCAAAGCCTGTCAATGTTAACATGTGCCGGAAGCCTTGAGTATTTTGAGACCTTCGTGAGAAACAAAATAGCAAGGACGATACGAGATTCAGGCAGTACAATAGTGGGTGTTAATAAGAAATTAGTAGAAGAACAAGACTATACCGGCAAAACCAGGAATTGTGTGATGTTTGATGGGAAGACGGTACAATTACCAGTTGCTAGAATTAAAATTGATACACCATATTTTACTGGAATTGTGGATGCATGTGTAATAGACCATGCTCATATTGATTTGATTATTGGAAATATTCCAGGTATAAAGAATTGCAATGAAAAGGATATGGGAAATTGGAAGAAGTGTTTCGGAATGAGTATAACTCGATCCAAATGTAAGGACCTGGATGCAGGAGATCTGGAAAACTTATTTCAGTTACCAGATAAGAACGAAAAAGAAGAAGGATTATTAGAAAACGCAGAAACATTAGAACTTAATAATGTAGTATTCAACAAGGAAAGGTTTATTACAGAACAAAAAAATGACCCAGAGACGCGTCAGTTGGCCCAGAAAGGAGGTAGAGGAGGAAAATTTTATATAGAAAGAGGAATTTTGGTAAGAGAAATTGAGTCACAAGGAAGAAAAATTATACAGGTTGTTGTACCAGCTGAATTTAGAAATGTCATATTGAAGAATGGGCATGATGAAGCATATGCAGGACACATGGGAATTCACAAAACGAAACAAAGAATATTTAGGGACTTTTATTGGCCATCTATTAGTAAAGACATAAAAAATTATGTGTTGTCGTGCAAAGTTTGTCAAATGAAAGGCACTAAAAAAAATCAGAGCTCCATTACAAAAGGTAGATATACCAGAAAGGCCATTTAGTAAGATTGCGATTGATTTGATTGGACCCATGCCGGTGATATCAAATAGGGGTCATCGATATATTCTAACTGTGATAGACGTGTGCTCAAGATGGCCAGAAGCTATTCCACTAAAAAGAATTGAAGCCAGTGATATAGTTCAAGCGTTATATACATTATTTACACGGTTTGGATTTCCTGAAGAGGTACTGTCAGATAGGGGCACACAGTTCCACTGTCAACTAACGACAACATTTTTGAAAATGTTTGGAATTCGGCAAAGGTTTACAGCCCCGTACCACCCGCAGAGCAACGGTATTTGTGAACGTTTTAACTGTACGTTAAAGAAGGCGTTATCGAAAGTAGCAGATGACAATCCCAAAGAATGGGATGTGGCCTTACCCTCAATTCTTTTTGCGTACAGAGAGAGCCGTAACGAAACCACGGGGTTTTCGCCATTTCAGATGATTTATGGAGGAAATCCAAGAGGCCCAATGGCAATTCTAAAAGAACTAATACTCCCACAAGAACATGTTGGAAATAAAGAAAGTTACGATATAGTGACAGAAACCAGAAATAAAGTAATAAAGGCTTGCGAAGAAGCGAGTAAACATGTGCTTGACAAAAATGAACTAACACAGTCTAGGGTGAATGAACACAGGAAATTGACCAAACTAGAAGTAGGTCAAGATGTTTTAGTATTACTAAAGGATAAGGAGAATGTACTATTCACGAAATGGTTGGGTCCTTATAAGGTAACAAGGAAAATTAGTGATGTGGATTATGAAATTAAAATTGATTCAAGGCTGAAAATATTTCATGTGGATATGCTAAAAGAATTTAGGTCGCAACAAAAAAGTGAAAAAAGCAGTAAAGAAGACCCATTGGTCATAGGTGCATCCGTAAGTGTAGACTCTGAGACAGAGGAAAGATTGGGACACATAGAAACAATTTCAACTGATGTCAGTCAAACATGGAAAGATGTGGAAGTGACGGGAATCTCGTCGGACAGAACTAAGGAAGTAACAACATTATTAGAAGATTTTAAGAATATTTTTACAGATTTACCAGGAAGAACGAATATCATAGAACATGATATCAAATTAACAGGTAGAGTTCCAAATAAACTACCACAATATGCTGTACCATTGCATCATAGAGAAGCGTTACAGAAAGAAATAGATGAACTACTTAAATTGGGAGTGATAGAGCCATCTAATTCGTCATGTGCTGCACCAGTTGTGCTGGTTAAAAAAAAATGTGGCAACATTAGACTGTGTGTGGATTGAACCTCTTACAAATCTTACAAAGAAAGGGAAATCTAACACTGTAGTTTGGTCTGAACAATGTCAAAGATCGCTAGACAAGATTAAGAGGGTGTTTTCTGAAAAACCAATATTAAAATTGCCCGATAGTACTAGAGAATTTATTTTGGCAACGGATGCTTCATCCATAGCTATAGGGGGCTGTTTGATGCAAGAGTATAGTGGAATTGCACATCCTGTTTTTTATGTAAGCAGGAAACTAACCCTTGCAGAGTTAAACTATGCAACTATTGAAAAAGAGGGGCTGGCAATAGTGTGGTGCATAACAAAGCTAAGTTTTTATCTGATGGGGGCTAAATTTCAATTATGGACTGATCATGCTCCGTTGGCATTCATTAATTTAAATAAATGTGGTAATAATAGAATTGCTAGGTGGGCATTACAACTGATGGACTATAAATTTGAGATCAAGACAATACCAGGGAAAGAAAATGTTGTGGCAGATACATTATCACGCTGTACTTAAAGGTTGTGGAGATTGTGTAGAGTATATCATGACTATTGACATTCTGTTAAGAATTAAGCTATTTTATTGTGTACATTGGTAAATTCTGGCACGGAGTGTAGTAGATATTCAATAGAGAATTGTTCAATTGTGGGTGTACACAACAATGATTTGTGAGCAGATATAGATTTGGATTGAATTATAGGCGGGGAGTGGTATAAACGAAATCTGCATGATTCCATAGAGATATGTATAGATATATATGTGTCAATTTTTCATAATAACAATTAGTATTGTGATGGTTACTGTCACAACTGGGGAATATAAATGTTATATGTTAATCTAATGTTAGAATTGTATTATTATTAATATGTCATTGTGTATGATTTTGGTTTGTATTACATTATGGTTCCCTATGTTACAGAGAATTTAGATTATTTTTTAACTTGGAATAGGCTGATAAGATATGTGGTGATTTGTATTTTGGACGTTCGATGTACATCAAACTTGTCAAACAGGGGGGGTGTTACGTGCGCATCTTAGTGTAAATGTGAAAACGTGCGCATCTTAGTGTAAATGTGAAATGGTGCGAATGCGTGTTGAAAGTGGGAAGAAACCAAAATGGAGGAATATGAACAAGAAAGTGTTTTCAGTGTTAATAAAGATTAAAGTATTTATAAACGTTGATTTGTCGTTTCCATGTTTAAAGAGTCTCATCTAATATGAAGACGTAACAATTAGCATAATGTCAAAATTTAGATTTTGTATTCGAAAATATTTTCGTCTTTGCAATAAATATTTATGAAATGAAAGTTGACAATGCAGGTTTTTTTTTTAATCGCGCATACGATTGGCACCCCAAAATGACAAATTTGTCTATTTTTCAGATTTTTGAGTGTTGAGATTTCAATAATTTCATGAGATTTACAGGACTTTTTCGTATATTTTGCAATTTCTGGAGATTTCAAGGACGCCCTAGAAAACCCTGTTATTATATAAGTTATAATTTAATAATTTACACCTAGAATTAGCGCGGGGGCCTATGAAAGTGCGGGGCCCACTTCGGCAGCATAGGTAGCAGTCCACTAAGGCCGGCCCTTATTAAGAGCTTACATAGTATATGGTATATAGATGCATGAAAAGATTTCCAAAGATATTGAGTAACAAGTCCTAGTTTATGAGAACTGATCTGGCTTTAGAAGCTGACTGTGATAAAGGAATATTCGATCGCAGGGCCCTTTTCAGGCGCGGTCGCCTCACTTGTCACCCGCTAAGGCCGCTACTGGTTCCATTTTCTATAGGCAGACCCTTAAGCTAGTTTAAAAACATGCGGCTGTTGATTTTTTTTTTTTTAAAGTCATATTACCTTAAACCAAAAGAACATGTTCATCTATAAATATTGTTTTGACATGAACACTCAACTCGATTTTAAAAGAGCAGGACGTGTGGCTGTTGATTTGTTTTTTTAAAGTCATAAACCAAAAGAACAGATTCATCTATATATGTGGCTGTTATGTGTTTTGTTTTTTTAAGTCATATTACCTTAAACCAGCCTTATACAGCCTGCGGGCCATTTTAATTTCCGACACTCGTGTCGCGGGCCACATTAATGAAAAAAGATACAGAAAAATGAAAGAGACTACACCATTTTAAATAGTTTTATAACAATCCCGTGGATCCAGCCATAAGTAAATTATGTAACAAGGGTTTCAAGTGTCTTATAACTGAAACAGTTTTTCTACTAAATCAAGTGCTTGTAAACATTGTGATCCTACACAGCACTTGTTTTCGGAAACGTGCAAGGTGTATGTAGACAACACGGCGAAGAAATCTATTGTCTGTATTGCTCGAAATTTCTCAAGCTGGGAAGTCTTCTAAGTCAATCAGTTCCAGTTGGTGTCACTCCTCAGCGGCAATAGTAATTATTTCGAAATCTGCTGCTCTGTCATTTAGTTTTGAATGGAGATTTTTATCAACATTGTAGCTCGTTTTTTGCAATTGTCATGCCAGAAATGCTGACAGCTTCAATTGCATTTTTTTTTTCAGGCTGATTTTATTCCATCACTGCTAACAAGCACTTTTTTAATGCTTCATTTCTCTTCTTAAAATGTGAGCACCTCTGTAGCCTCCATTACAGCCGCGACTCATTTCCTTGACTTCTTGGTAAATATTTTCATCACTCGCTCAACTCTAGACGTCACTTAGCGACTCTTTTCATAGCGGCTCAAGCCGACAGTGCATCCATATTTTTCTAATGGTTTGTTTAGGAAACACAGGCAGAGCCATGTACAAAGAAATGACTACGCCTAACAAACTGGACAGTATTAACTTCCTCCCCCGCAAAGAACAATCTAATATCTTCCAACTAAGAACAGGACACACACCACTATTAAATTACCACCTGAACAAAATAAACTCCACCCTTTTGAAACCGTAAACCATATCCACTTTGAATGCACCTCCCTAATCCACCATAGGCAGACCCCACTTCCACTACAGCCCAACATAACCAACACCCTGTACGGCAGTGCTGAACAACGGAAGAAAACAGCACACTTTTTTCCTTGGCACAGTCTGCTAAAGAGCTCACAGTTCAGCAACATCCAATTCTTTTACACTCCCCATTTCATTAACGTACAAATGTTACATGGAATGGCACCTATCGTGTTGATGTCAGCAGTACCTGAACCAAAATGATGCAGAAAAGATGCGCTGCGTTATACACATGGGATGTCAAGGACACAGCTAGCTCAAGACAGCCGCTGAATCGTCCAAGACTCTAAAATAACTGTCAATTCTTGTCGCTGAAAAAAAACAAACTTGCGTTCTTATAGAACAAAATTAGCATGAATAACAATACATAATTTAGTATGAAATACATCAAAAGAATCGTGAGAGTCCTAACATAGAGGAAATACATTTTCCAACCTTTCTCTTTATATTTTCTACATTTTGTGCTAATGTTTTGGCGGGCCTGTCAAAACCACGTCATCTGGCCTGCAGGCCGTAGTTTGGGCATCACTGCCTTAAACCAAAAAGAACAGGTTCATCTATAAATACTGTTTTGACACTCAACCTGATTTTAAAAGAGCAAGAGAAAAAAATGGGGTGGGGAAGGGAAGGGCACATTCAATGAAATAAAATGATCAGACATTCAAAAGAGTATATCCAAAGCATTCCTTATTGAAGCAACTCCAAAATAAGTTTTTTTTTCAATTGTAAATTTTTATTACTGAAAATGTAGCAAGATAACAAATGTAAAGCAGGACAAGATTTAAACCAACTGAATTCCTCAAGTTTTCATCTTCTAACTGCCTCAACATACAAAAAAACTGACATTAAAAAAAAAATCATTTCATGCTATCAACATTTGAAAACTTAAATGTGATCTTTGAAGCTCATTACAAAAGTAAAACTATTCTAACACTTTTAATGCAGCATACATCATCAAATGACACAAAAAAATCTTAAAAATAGATCTATACAGTCAGCTAGCACATTATTTATATAAAACGTTTTAGTGAAATGTGAACAAATACTTTTTTAGACAAGTTTACATAGATCTAGTGACATCACAAATGAATGAGAGCACACCATAATATTCATTCTCTAAAAAGATTTTAGTCACAACCTAAAGAAGATGACACAAAGTCAAAAGTAGAGACTCATCAAACTGCCCTATAGGTTGAGCATCTATAAGCAGCTCATTCTTAAACACACAGATAGGATATTACCCTAAGCCTCTTGCATTTCCAGGTCTACAAGATAAGGGAATCTCAGCTGTACAGTGAGGCAATCAGTTTAATCACATGATAAAACCCAGAGAACAAGTAATGTTGACCAGTCAAGACATTCAATAATGTATGTAGCTTAATATCTGTGTTTACATATTTTAAAAAGTACACCCAATAACCATATTAAATATAACATAAAGGTTTTTTTTACATAGCATGCTACTAAAAATATCAAACTTACCATAAAAAAAAATGAAAATGCCTGCATATTACAATAATACTTGATAATAAGGCTTAGTACAAATACAGAATATATTAAAAGTGTTGTCACTGTCGCTCCAGACTAGTAGCTAAATCTAGTCTCAGTCTTGTATCCAAGCTTGTCTAGATTAGGTATGCAGGCAGCATTGATCATTGGAGGAGGTCCGCACATCAAAATAACAGTATCTGGCCCAGGAGGAGGTAAGTGCTGTTTGATCATCTCTTCATTAATGAAACCAGAACTATACTTCCAGCCTGTAAAAACATTGAAGGTTTAAACAAATATTTTTTTTTTTTAAATTCATTTCAACCTTTAAGTTTTTGTATTACTAAGAGCAAAAACTTTTAAGCATTTGTGTGTAACAATACACATAGTAACAAAATATATATCGCTGGTGTTGTTATAATTTTATTTTTACAAAGTAATGTAACTGTTATGCCTTGATGAAATAAATTGAATTAAAATATTAGAAAAATAGTAAAAAGATACTTGAGCAGGTTCATTTCCATCACAAAGTGCCTAAATATATTTGATTAGCTGTCGGCCTTTATGTTGTCAAAGCCTCAATGATATTGGAGAAATGTACAAACATAAATTTTTTAAGGTATTAAAAAGGTATTAAATCTTACCTGCTTCAGGTCTGTCTAAGGTGTACCACAAATGAAACCTACTTGGATAAGCATTCTGAATTTCTTCCAATTCTGGTCGCAGCAAGATATCTTTTTCAGTCTGAAATATTCACCAGAGGTTACAGTTGTACCTTTTTAATTTAGTTCTGACATAATGAAGTCACCTCATCAACTTTTAACACCAACCTGATTGGCAAACAGCAGCCATAAGTCTGTTTTATCTTCTGAATCCTTAATCACCTGTCTGACTAGTTGCAACATTGGAGTAATACCTGAGCAAAAATGAAAAACCATATAAAATGTATTGCAAACAAGATTTTTTTTAAAAAGTACACAAAAGACCATATATATTATTGTAACTCCAGTGGCGGACTGAACGGGTCAATGTGTGTGCGACCAACTGGCACACTATGCTCAGGCAAATCACACAGGTCAAGGGACAGTACTGCTAGTAAACGCAAATATGACCCTTGTTATGGTCATGTGATCAAAAACCTTCACGGATGAGAGACAGTGTGTAAGTAAGAGTTCAGTCCAGGACAGCATGGTAGTAAGGACAGTGCGGTACAATGTGAGTCCTTGAGAATGTAGCCGTACTAGTCTAGGAGTAGACAGTGAGACTAGCAATGTTTAGTAGGCAGTTCTGTTAAGTACTAGAAAGCATTTGTAGTTAGTGTGGCCAATTGCAGCCTGGTAGAGAAAATCATAACAATATTATGGAGAAAGTATAAATTTTGACATTTTTACATCAGCAAAAATTTTACCTGTTCCACCTGCAATCATTCCAATCTTCTTGGCTTGTTTAGTCTCAGGCTCTGCTTTCTTGTCTGGCCTGATCTTCAATGTTCCTGTTAATGTTAAGGATCAACTAAGCTAGAAAACAATACATTCACTCACTTTAATAATAATAATAATAATATACTAAAGAAAGAAAAAACAAACAAAAAACAATGTTTAAATCTTTAGTACCTTTTCCCGCATACTGCAGTAAGCCATTAGGTCCTCGCACATCAATGTAATCCCCTATGTCCATATTTTCAAGATACTGAGACATTTTGCCCCCCTCTGGAAACTTAGGATGGACATTCTTGAAGTATACCTGTAATCAAATCAGTTAATAATATAATATAATTAATGTTGTTTTTTTAAATTGGGCGTTTATTTCAAGAAACAAATTTACTTTGAAATACTAAATAAACTTCATATGATTATTGTAGTTATATGATTTGAATAAAAAGATATTAAAAGAACAAAACACAATTACTTTAACAACAAGATCTGTATAGCCTTTGTCATCATCGCTAGAAACGGGGGTGTATGGACGAATAACTAACTGACTATCAATTATGACTGTCAAATATATGTGCTGACCTGCAACACACAGAATACTTCAATATTATAAAACTCTGAAAAATGAAAAGTTGATAGACAATGTCAATTTGGCAATTAACTAATGATGTCAAATATGTGACCCTTCTAGTGATATGGATAAGGTAGGGTGTTTTAATGATGTGCTTTTTCAAATTAAAGTCTTCAATTTTAAAATTTAAAAAAAAAAATTCAATATCTTTTCTTAAAAAAATTACAGGAATCTGGCTTCTGCATGACAAGAAAGACTCAATAAAGCATCCCCCTTCCAGATTTGCTTTTAAATGTCTAGTAAATGCTGGGACCTCTTAGGTAACTTTAAAACCCCAGATTACTATAATGGTGTAAGTTAATAGTACTAGAATGTGGGTACCAAGGTTATGTGGTAGAGAACACTTTTTTCAATAACTATGTGCCTTAGTTTCAAATTCCAATGGAAGCTATACATGTTGTATTTCGGAACATCAAAAATGTGTTTAAAAAAAACATTTGGTCCATAGCATACTGTAATAGCATAAGCAATAAAAAAAAGTGTAAGTTAATAGTACTAGAATGTGGGTACCAAGGTTATGTGGTAGAGAACACTTTTTTCAATAACTATGTGCCTTAGTTTCAAATTCCAATGGAAGCTATACATGTTGTATTTCGGAACATCAAAAATGTTTAATAAAAAAGCATTTGGTCCATAGCATACTGTAATAGCATAAGCAATAAAAAAAAAAAAACAATCAACAAAAGGTAGTGAACTGTTTTCACATTCTACAAAATATCATAGGGTTATCAGTAATATCTGTTCAGAATCAGTTTAATATAACATTTATTTATAAGACATTTTCTTGAACATTTCATACAAATATATTTTTGTCTCTACACAAGGTGACCAACACTATTAGAGTTACTCAGAATTTTTTATTTTTTTTCACTCAAATAAAAATGTAAAAAAAAAACAAGTGACTTACTGTGTGAAAAATAAGTTCCCTCTATCAAGTAAAAACTAGAAAACTTACCAACAGGTAACCCAAGAATATGTTCAGGAGTAGGAAGGGCAAAGCGAAATCTTCTAGTATCATGGCTGATTATCTAGAGAATAAACAAACTAGATTATAGCAAAGACTGCTGCATGGGTAAACGACTGCATAGAAAATAGATTATAGCATATTGGTTTATGTAGTATAATTACCCACTAGACAAAAAAAAAAAAAAGCTACAATTGAATAAATATGAAATGCTAAATATGGCTTAACATCTATATATATATAATTCTCTTCATGGATCAAGAGTTTGGACACCACGTAAAGGAAAGATCACTCATTTATTTCTGCAAGTCGGACGGACTAGAGTTACCCTACGGAAAAAAAAAGGAGGGGGGGGGAACAAATAGAATTCACCCATCACTAAATAGCAGGGGTGGGTTCAACCGTTGTGGGGCTCTATGCGAAACAGATTTGGCGTGGCCAAGTTTGGGTAGGGATACGGATAATGAGTAAAAATTAAGAATTTGTATTATAAAATACATTTGTCCTTGCATTTTATTCGTTTTTTACTACCTACAGAATTACTTTACGAACCTTGCACGTAGCGAAGCCATACAGTACATCATAAAAATTCTGTTTCCTATGTAGATCACGCTCAATAGCAAGAATTACCGAATGTTTCAATCTATCTTCGAGAATTGTTGACCTCAAGTGATTCTTCATTAGTTTGAGGTGTGAGAAGCTTCTTTCACCAGATTCCACAATTACGGGTATTGCATAATGCCATTTTTACTGATCGCGCGTATGATTGGCATTTTTTCATATTGAATGACAACACAAAATGACAATTTTTGTCTATATATTTCATGAGATTTGTATGAGTTTTCAAAAGATTTTTAATAATTTCTGGAGATTTCCAGGACTTTAAAAAATATTTTGCAATTTCAAGGAGCTCCTGGTAAATCAGAAGGCTGCATGAATTTTGTTATAAGTTATAAAATGTTTTAATTTAACCATTTGACAACTAGAATCGCCGCTACTGGTAGACAACTAGAGTCGACAGGAGTCGCCAGCAATCGCCAATTCTGAGTAGTTTCACGTACGCATGAACTGCTAGTTTTTAAATAACTATTTATCCCTTTACTAACTCTGACCTAAAAGAGCGATAGTGACCCTATTTTTAGGTGTTTATTTTGTACCTGCAGCATGTTGGAATGAATTTTTAAGATTTTTTGAAAATTTTTTTTGCTAGCCTTCAAAATGGAACATATTTAGGCTTATGTGTAGGCTTTAATAGAATAAGATTTTAATGGGAATATTAACGTTTCAGCTGTAGAATAAGGATATAATGATTGGGGTAAGTGATTTAGAGCCATTTGAGACCGATAGTAGAGAAAATGAATCAAAAATTGATGCTAGATCCAGTATTGAATATGTTAGATCTAGTCAAACGGGAGATTGGAAGGCAACTAAATATGACATGATATTTTAATGTTTTTTTTAGCTCTGCAGAGCTGATTTAGAGCCATTTGAGACCGATAGTAGAGAAAATGAATCAAAAATTGATGCTAGATCCAGTATTGAATATGTTAGATCTAGTCAAACTGGAGATTGGAAGGCAACTAAATATGACATGATATTTTAATGTTTTTTTTTAGCTCTGCAGGCCTATTTATGACTTTAAACATGATGATTAACCCTAGGTCTATTTTTTCTATTATAAAAAGAAGGTTTTTGTTAGGTTTTATTCGTTTTTTTCTGTGAATTTAGTCATAAAATTGATTTTTTAAATAACTGCTACGGAGTTATATCCCTTCTCTTAGGGATGGGGTAGATAGTTTCTGACAACTGCTTAGTGGTGAAAGGGTTAATAATTTACAACTAGGACTAGCGCAGGTCATATGAAAGTGCAGGGCCCACTGCGGTTGCATAGGTTGCAGTGGCCTAATGCCAACCCTGCAAAATAGCAGCGTTTCTTACGCCATGAGTTGACTATATAATACAATATATAATTCTCTTCATGGCTCAACAGTTTGGACAAGAAGAAGTAAAGGAAAATCACTCTTTTATTTCTGCATGTCAGACTAGAGTTACCCCACAAGGCTGTGGTTATAAGTTATAAAATGGTCTAATTTAATAATTTACACCTAGAATTAGCGCGAGTCCTTTGAAAGTGCGGAGCCCTCTGTGGTCACATAGGTTGCATTGGCCTAAAGCCGGCCCTGCAAAATAACTGCGTATGCTACACCGTGAGTCGACTAGTATATATATATATATATATTTCAGATGTTTATTAAAACTCACCTCTTTATCAATCAACTTTAATGGATACTTTATTGTAGGGTCTTTCAAGGTAACTGGAGGACTTTTCTTTTTAGAGCCAAATAATCCTGGGAGAAATATCTTGGCCAGTATGGCTGTTACTGCTACAACACCCACTCCAACCAAAACTGGAACAGTCTGAAATGAAAAATTCTATTTATTAAGTTAGAGGAAAAAAAAGTGTGTATGCCATTTAATTATACACTAGGACACACCCAATATTAATGCCAAACTAGACAGCCTATAAATGTGTTAAAATCGGTCGTTGGCTTGTTGCTCCAAACATCTAGTAGCCTACAACTTAATGTAGATCTACATCGATAATGACCCAAAAATATTCTTATAGATGCTTAACTAACAGCCATTTACCATAAATGTGATTTGAAAATGTTTTTAACATTTAACTGGATCTACTTACAGGGTGAGGTATTCAACTAAACAACAGTATTTATATGTAGTAAGAAAGAAAAAAAATGTTTTTGAAGCTCTGCTTCTTTCTGTAAGCGTCATTTGAAACAAATATTACAGACAACCCGCAAAAATTCAAGGTAAGGCGCCTATGGAAAACCCTTAGGAATACCTCACACGCTGATTCATTTTTTTGTCATTAAAAGTTTCCAAAATATCTTCTTTTGAAGGCCTACGAATACCGTTTTTTAAATAGTTTTCAAAGGATAAAGATAATTAGAATTTATTATATAAAATATAAAAAAAATAATGGTAACCTTGGAATAATCATAATGAGTAGCCTTGAGTAGTTCTATACTATAAACTATAATAAATAATAATGTCTATATAAGTATAATAGTAATCTATAATAATAATAGACTATAATCAACAATTTAACTTCAAACTTAATTTTTTTTACTTATACTTAAGTCTTAATAAAATAGTCATTAAAGACATAGATCTAGACTTATCATTTCATTATCTGATTATGTCAAGAGTCAAGTCACCAGTTATTGACTTTTTAAAATTAAACTAATTTACTTTATTAAACTTAAAGAGTAAAAGACAATATGAATTATTTCAATTAAAAAGGATTAAAAACAGTTCTTACGATAGTGCTGTACCCTGACAGCATTGTTACTTGTATGATTATGATATTGAATTGATTGTAAACTGTCTACTGTAGATATAATCAAATAATCTAAATCTATCTAGATATCCGATCTAGACAAATAAAAAAGCCTAGATTAACTAGATCTAGAATTTATCAGTAGATAGATCGAATCTAGATCTAGACTAGATCTATATAGACTTGATTATGTGATGTCTAAGTCTAAGAGATTGCCCTGCACTTTTATTTGTATTTGTCATTCACTTCCGTGCTTCCCCTCCCCTATGAACAATCAAAAAGAAAAAAAAAATATCACAGACCTATATATACACTTAGACCTAGATCTAGCTATAATTTAGAATTTAGTATAAATTAAATATGAAATAATGCTACTAAATAGATCTAAATCGGTACCGGTATTAAGGATTTCTTTTGCTATTATACATTTATATCTAGACTAGGTGGACATTACTCATAAAATTCAAACAGGCAAAGGCGCATGTTAATCAATGGATACTAAAATTATCATTAACTGACTGTGTCGCCATAATAAATTATTTAATTTTATTTAAAAGAGTTGTTTAAGGGCTGGCAAGCAGTTTATATTAGCAATATTGGAAATACCCCCCCCCCCTCCTACTCTGCAGCTAGAGAGTCTGTGGGGAGTACGTTCTTGAGCACTGTAAGCTCCCCTAACAGAGTCAAGACATGAAGACACCAAACTATTTCCTGCATTTTGAGCTTCAGAAATCTAATAAAACAGCATCTATTTGCTCATTATTATCTAAGCCCTTTGAAAAATCATCTATTTGACTTTAAACCTATTGGTTGAGTTTCAAATGACCTTAAACATGTAGGTATGGACATCATATTTATCTAAGCAGTTTCTGACCCATGAGAAGTTGATAACTATCTGGATAAGGCTAGCAGTGCTTTTGGATGCATGTGGTGAAATAAATCACTCTGTCTACCAACAAAAAAAAAGTGTCTACCAAGCAGTGATTCTCTTAACCCTTCTATATGAATGTGAGACATGGGTACCATACAGAAAGCAACTAAGACTTCTTAAATGCTTTCACCAAAGATGTCTGCGATTTATCATGGATAAACAAAGGCAAGATGGCACTACAATAATGATTTTCTTACAAGTGCAAGTATGGACAGTATAGAGGAAAAACTTATAGTTCGACAGCTATGTTAGGCAGGGTACGCAGGGTGAACGAAAGGTGGTCTCTGTAACATCATTTAGCCCAGGGGTTCATTTGCCATAGTGTTTCTTAATTTTGTTTCTGTGACATGTCCCAGTTCTGGGTATATTTCTATCTCCTATGTGTCATGCTGAAGTAGTAGTGATCAGGGTATTTTGTTTAAACACAAATATAACCACTATTCTGTGTTTGGGCATGTTGCAGAGTTCAAGTAGAGCTTTGTATTGATCTACCCCCAGTTTTGATTGCATTTCTCATCATGTTTTTGATTAATTTTACTGCAGCCTCAGCTTTTCCATTCACTTTAAATATCATGGCTCTTGCTTGTCTAACATGCTGTGATATGCTCATACTTTTTGGGATTATCACTCTTTCCCCTTGAACGATAATCCTGTTACATACAGTCTCAGCAAAACCATAATAGGGCATAGGTTCTTAGTGCCTCAGTGTGGTTATTTTCTTATCTGACCTACCGTCTTCCATTGTCTTTATGAGTAATTGCAGAGTTTCATCAGCTTCAGTTTCTATTCTGATTTTGATCAGGCCTATCAACAATGTGGTTGAAATTAAATGTTAACATTCATTATTTCTTCATTATTCAACTCAATGTTGCAAGAAAAAGGTATTTATTTGCAATGTGAAGTTCATTTCTGCAAACCCATTAAATATACAATTTTATTGGTTGCTCCTCATTATGAGATTTTGTAATTAGCTTAGGTATGGTTTAGCAGTTTTTGCAAGACGTTGGCCAGAGTAACCAAATAATTTAAAAATTCCCTTTCAGACCTTGGGATCTATAGGGCAGATGATGATATAAAGGTCATCTGTTTCAGTGGGCCAGAATTAACGAGGGTGTTATGTGATCAGCACAACAACTAACCACCTTTACTTTTACCCAACTTATGTCAGGTATGGTACCCATTAGAATTGGATGGACTAAAAGGCACCTTTAAAATCCCAAACGTCCCAACTTAACCAGGATTTGAACTTGAGACCTTTCAGTTCAGAAGCAAAGCACTTTACCACTAAGCAACAATGCAGATCTAAAGAAAAGAATTAAAGATTTTATTGTTTTGTTTATTTGCTGTGTCTGCATGCTATTATTGATGCTTATTTTTATTCACAAAAAAATTGCCACTGGATTGTTTATAATAAAGGAAAAACTGTCATGCAATCCCCATATTGATGAAACTATTTAAAAAATCAAACAAAGCATTAGGGTTTATTAAAAGAAATTTATATTAAATAAAATAAGGACATTTAATAAAAATGTTATTTAGCCTTGGTTACTTCAAAAAGAAGATGGTTACGTCCTATGCGTCATGCATGTTAACCAAGGACTTAAATTCTGCCAAGTCACTGGTTTTGGTCAGACAAGAATGGCTATCCTAACCTGTACTATACTACAAAAGATCATCTGTATTAGAAATTTATTAAATTAATAAAATAAACAAAAAACACAAACATTCAACACACATCTAATCATGCAAACATAAAATAAGTCTAAAAGTCTGTGTGGAAGTCACTATCCCAGTGACCTAACTTAGGTAGAATATAAGTGTGTTCATATTTTTAGTTTTTGTGTTCGTATTTATGCATAATTTCAAGACATCTTAATGATTTAATGTGAGGGGCTATGCCTGGGGATCTTAAAATTTAGTTATGTTAATATAGAATTAAAATCTGAGTTTATTAACACCTAAATATAGAGACTGTCCCAAATAAATTATGGTGTCCGGAATCAAATAATGTGAGTTAAATTTGTCCGAATTAAATGAAAAGACACTGCCTCTTTGACCTTAAATATAATAACAAATATAGGTTAGGGGTACAAATATAAGTTGTCATCCTTATTCTCCTTAAACTAAAGAAGATTTTGATACTTCATTTTCTTTTCTATGTCGAACCATTGTCAAATAATGCGCTGTCAAAGTCAATCTTTCACATTTGGGCATATAGGTGTCTGAATAGCATAAAAAAAAACTACTCTAAGAATCTACTGAATTCTACTAAATAAACTATAAAAATAGTACTAGATCTAGTAGTTTTAACTACTCCTGTCCTAGATCTAGAAGTAAAATTAATCTAGATAGATTATTAATCTAGATAGATTATTAATTTATTAATCTTGACTAGATGAGTAGATCTATCTTAGACTTTGATAGGAAGAGAACAAACTGTAATAATAAATGGCTCTAAATCAACACCGATAACAGTAAACTCAGTGTAACATATACAGGTTTTAGAACCCCTGTAATATTTGGTGACTAGTAATCACTGAACCATTCCGTGCAGTCAGCAAGAGATTTTGTTTGGTCGGAAGCTGACCACAAGGTGGACACCTCGGTTGATCTTAGACTCTGGTAGAGAGAGGAGCGTTATGGATATTGTTGACAAGTAGAGTTATGTACAAGTATTGAAGTTATTATAATTGATTTGTATTCAGGACTTATTTCCTTGGATGTAATTTGTGATGGCTGAAGTTGATTTATTATTTTTTGTAATAAAAACCATGTCTGCTACCAGAGAGTCTATTAATTATTCTAAATATTGTGGCCAAAGAGTTCAGCATGTTAGTGTTCTCACGCACTAGCAAATCTAGTGCGCGAGTGATAGTATTTAACTAAGAATACAAAGGAATATTATATCATCTACAAGAGGTATCTACACAACACGACATTCGCGTTATCACGCCTACAACAAAAACCAGGCTGTGACACTCAGGTGTACCTCAAGGAACAGTCTTGGGTCCACTACTATTTTTAATTTACATAAATGATTTACCAAATTGCATTACTTCAGGAACAAAAGTCAGATTATTTGCAGACGATTGCATAATATATAGAACAATAAAAACAACACAAGATACAGATATTTTACAAAGAGAATTAGATGAATTACAGAAATGGGAATCAAATTGGAGCATGTCTTTCCACCCAGAAAAATGTCAGTTGTTAAGAGTAACAAAAAAACTAAAACAAATTAATTCCACTTATCTTATTCATGGCAAACCAGTAACACAGACTAAAATCGCAAAATACCTAGGTGTTATAATAAATGAAAAACTGTCATGGAATCCACATATTGATGAAACTATAAAAAAATCAAACAAAGCATTAGAATTTATTAAAAGAAATTTCTATAAATCAAATAAGAACATAAAACTAAAATGTTATTTAACCTTGGTTAGGCCAATAATAGAATATGCATCCTCCGTTTGGGACCCCTCAACTCAAGAAAACATTAAGAAACTGGAACAGACACAAAATAGAGCAGTGAGAGTCATAACAAATGAATATTCACATTTGACTAGAGTAACACCTATAGTAAAATCACTAAATTTAGAAAGCCTTCAGGACAGAAGACTCAAAAGTAAAGTAGCAATTATACATAAAACACTGAGCCATAATCTTCAAATACAAAATTTAATAAAATACTCTGAAAGACACAAAGATAAAGGCACATTCCTCGTCCCATATGCTAGGACAAATTTGTACAAATACTCCTTCTTCCCTAGTGCTATTAGAGCATGGAATGGGTTGCCTGAGCTAGCCAGGAAAACCAGTGACTTGGCAGAATTTAAGTCATTGGTTAATATGCATGACTAAATGCATGACGCGTAGGACGTAATCATCTTCTTTTTTGAAGTAACGTCTGTATTATATATGATAAGAAGATACGTCTTAGACACAATGACTAATGAGTCACTAATGACAATATGAGTTATGAGTATGAATAGTAGTATATCATACTATATTACTATATGATAGTATATGGCTGCCTGGTTGTGCTGTCTGTGCGCTGGACTGTCGTTCAGATTTATCAACGGTCGAGGGTTCAAACCCTGTCCGCTCCCATCCCCCGTCGTCCTGCGGAGGTTTGGACTAGGAAGTTAACTATCTTCAACTCTGAAGGAACATCCGAAACATGTAAAACATTTTACAAAAGCATGCCATGTCGTATTGATTATCTACATCTACTACTACTATCATCTAGAGAATCTAGACTCTAGACTAGTATCTAATCTAATTTTTATTCTATTTTTCTAATAAATTATAATTAATAAATAAAATAAACAAAATATTTTATTGACTATTGCTTTACAAATTTTAATGCATTTTAAAAAATGCATACCAATAAATCGCTTTTTGATTCCGTCATTTTTAGACTAGATCTAGAAAAGATATCTAGACTAATCTAGATCTAGATTTATTCTAGGTCTGGCCCTGATTTGTCTATGGGTGACAATCAGGAGTACGACGAACGCTTTATAAACTGTCTATTCAAGCGTATTTGTATGATCTAGAGCTCTAAACTCATCTAATTTAGTCTGTATGAAATAAATCAAATGAATATTATCTAATCTATCTATATATATTAAAGTTAGTTTTTATCAAGATCTAGATATATATACATTTTATCAAATTATTTTTGAAGGCAGAGCTAGAATACAAAAGTAATTTTGTATTATTTTGGCGTTTAGATTAGTGTAGGACTTGATGTTTACAAACTTTCGGGCACTCAGTGTCCGTCCTAATAGACAGATATATGTAGATTTACCACTTCCTGCCAAATTGATGTTGTTAATGTTGTTAATCAATAATATACTCTACTCTAGACTAGTGACTAGATCTAGATCTAAATTCAAATTGACTAACTAATAGACTCTAGTAATTTAGATTTTAGATCTAGATTACTATACTTATTATAGTTTATAACTTTGGATTGACTGCACTGGACCTTGTGACAGTACTGTCTGTCTGTGTGTCACTAGTCACTCACTACTACTGGCACTAGTAGTCTCAGTAGTAGACATTAGTAGTGTCACTCCAGTAGACAGTAGTGACAAGAAGATCTATTTTGAATTTTCTAGTGTCAGTCAGACTTAGTGTCTGTCAACTCAACTGTCACACTCACAGAGAAGTGACAGTCACACTCACAGTGAGTGTTGGTGTAAATAAAGAATTGTTGTAAATTACTTAAAATTCAAAGAAAAAAATTGAGCTTATAGTTAAGTTAGAACTTAGATGAATTAAATAGATCTAACCTATGACTAGTAACTAGTTCTAGATACTAAGAATCTTAGAGTCTATACTGTAATAGGTACATCGATAAAAGTTTCAAAATGATCACAATGCAATGGAATCTATTTGTTTAGATAGAGCTTGAGAAATGCTTTCCAATGATACCAATTTTATATTGCTGAGTTAACTCTTTGACTCTGGAATTACTTTGGATTTTTTTTCCACTTTTGGACGGAATTAATTTTTCTCCCATTTCAGAGCCCACTACTTTGCTTCGATATAACTTGTATAACTTTTTTATTTATTATTGGAAAATAATAAATTTGATATAGAATTAAAAAGAAATGGATGCTCTTTCCATTTCTTATGTTTTCTAGTTTGCAAATCATAAAATATAAAAATTAAAAATGAAAAACTCACCAACTGACATTGAAAATATCCATCCAAGTGCATGTTTAAAGAAATTGATTGTTCAAATTGAATCCAAATAGCTTTTTTTCTCATATTTATCCATTTGTTTACAGAACACCATAGAAGAAACAGCAATAGATGCAAAAAATAATAAACTGGAACTAATAATCCAATGTCACTGCTTTAACGAAAAAGCCCATAAAAAAAGCAACACTCTTGGAACAAAACACTTTTACCCTAAAACTAGTCCAACTGTACAGCATATATATATTTATAGTATTTTCTTCTAAAGTTCTTTATGTACTTAGTATATAAATATTCCTTCTAGTTGCAATATACAATGTCATTGTCAATGAAAAAAACAACAACAATCCAGCTCAATGCTGACTAAGTCTAGGTTAACCCAATTTCTAGGTGGAACAAATCTGAAATTGATCTGTTTCAGTGCCTAGATGATAGATCTAGAGATCTACCTCTATCTGATTAGATTTAGATCTAGATGATGTAGAAACAGCTAAACTAGTTCTAGATCTACATTGAACATTAGCTGGGGCTGGAGCTGCTTCATCAGCTGATAAACTTCATCATTACTAGACCTAGCCATAGGTCTAGATCTATAAATTAATTTACTAGATCTAGATCTATATAATTAGATTTATCAATATCACCATCAGATGAAACAAAATCACTGTCATCTGAATTATTATACTTCTTTTATCAAAGAAATATTTAGATCTACAAAAATTATATGGCCTTGGTTGAAGCTCCATGTTAAAAAAACACACACACAGAAAAAATAAATGTAATCTCTTTACAAACTTCGTACAAAATAAAAACATGTTAAATGAAGGAAATTCTGGATGATTAGCAAAGGGAAACTATTCTAGATAAAAAATTAAGCAATAAAAAACAAGAATTCGAGAAATAGAAACGAAAAAAAAAAATTTGAAATAGCCGATGCCCCCAGCGTTGGTCCGACTTTTTTCCCCTTTTTTAAAATCAACGTCCTGTGCGTTGTTGCGGAGCCAAAGAGTTAATTATGAGGGAAGTTATTAAATTTTAAGTGGCCAAAAATTAGCCTTTGAAAAGCAAAAAAAAATCTGTGACCAAAACAATTGACAGTTGAACTTTATTATAAAACTGTATTATAAAAAGTCTTAAAGATATGAAGTTGAAACTTCACACTCTTTTTCATTAACCTGTATTCTGTTAAAACAAATTTAAAAAATAAGACCAAGCAAAAAAATCTTTGAAAAAAAATGAATTAATATATTTAAAAAAGCATTCGACAAAAAATAAAATATATGTGATTTTGTCATCATATGAGCCCAAAAATCACTAATAAAACAAATCAGAGATCTGTAGTGTGTTATATTTTGTTTAATTATAATTCTACTGAATTTAAATAGCTATTTATATGCATCAGAGGGATAATTTTTATAAATTATAAATGAAAATAGCACTTCGCAGAAAAATATTTGCTAAAATTTAATCACTATAAGTTTAATAAATTTCATAAAAACAGTTTAAACCTTTTTGTAGAGCACTGTAAATTAATCATTTTAAAATGCCTGAATTTAAATGCTTTAAAAATTAGATTGTAAATGAAAATGTTCTTGCATCGGACAATAAAATAAAAAAAGAAACCTTGCGATTTATTTAGAAGTTATTAAAAGATTTTTTACTTAAATTTTTGTGCAGTATTAGCTCATCATTTTAAAAATATAATGTACTCATTTATTAACTATTAATTTACATGTATACCAATAGAAAAAAACAACACACAGAAAAAAATAATTAATTAATAGTTCGCAGAGCTAAAAATATGAAAAAAATTATTTAATATTATTATTTTAAAATATTTATTTTTACTTTAAAATTTGCACATTACAAAGTCATTATAATAAAGATACATTCCCTCTCCATAATCTAGCATTTAAACATTATAAAAATTAATCTAAATGAAAAATTCCTATGTGTGCTTCTTAAAATAGGACGTGATAGATAGAAATTGACCATTTCCAGTAAATCACAGTGTTGGTTGTTACTAAAAAATAGATTTTAACCATCAACTTTGAAAATTAATATCTAAAGAGTGCGCCAAGCTGCGAAGTTCAAACTTAGCACACAGATGTATATTAACATGCTAAATTCAATAGAATTAGTGAGATTGTTGTAACTATAAACACTTTTATTTTATTTAAAAAATAAAATTTTACCCTTCTTTGTCTTTGTTAATTTTAATATCAAATATCTTTAAAGTGCGCCAAGAGAATCTAATGAAATTTGAAATATACACATTTCATTATATGATAAATTATTGTAGCAAACAGCATTGTTGTAACTTTTATAGGAAAAAAGTTGTAAAAATGTCAACTTTCACATAAGCTTTTGTTAAGAAAAATTTAACAGATTGCCTTCAAAAGCATATAAAAATGATCTCTGATATCTTATGTTTACAAAAAGTAATCACAATTAGTCCTGAAATCAAATACAATGTGCTAAAACTTTGATGGAAATGACCACCCCTAAAAAAAGGGTAAAATGTGCTGACACACTTTTCAGCCATTTTTTGGGAGAAAAAAAAATGGATCTAGGTCAGTTTATCGAAGTACCTAACTATAATTATAACTATAGATAGGGAGGCGAAAAAAAAATTATCTTTGAAAAAACAATTTTTCATTAGTACTTCATTATACTTTTAAAAAACTTTCTAATGGTGTATAAATTATGACTGTTTAACAGTAAGAAAGTTATGATTTTTTTTGTGCCGTTTTGATCTAACATTGGTTGACATGGAAGAAGTGACGAGAGAGCTTGTCGCTGGCTCAGGTCAAAAGTTAAAAAGTTGGAAATGAGACAATAGTCTTCTTATTAAATAAGAAATTTAATAGTAGATCTAAATATTCGTAGTAAATTTCTATCTCACAAATCTGATTTCATTTATATTTATGAACTTAATTTGTTAAAAATGTAAATATTGATGAAATAAACAAATTATCGGGTCTAGATCTACAAGAAATGTCAGAGAGGCGGGGACAAAATGGCGGCGTTGTGATGGCAGAAAATAACAAAATATCTTAAAGTGGGATCAAAATCGCCTGAAACAATCTTTTTTCAAATGCGTGTTTTTTTTTTAAATTGCAAGATAAAAAATCTTTAAAAAGTATCTAGATCTGTAGCTAATAATATCTGCTACAAGATTATAATTTCTTCTATAAAAAAATAAAACCTGAAAAGTCCATTGAGGTCAATGTTATTTTTTATTTTTTTAAAGTTTGTACGATGTTGACGATAGATCGATCTGAAAATTGGTAGGAATATAGCCAGACACATGTACTATTAGCAGGAACAAAATCAACAGGGTACGACTTTTCTGTGATGAGTATCAGCAAAAATAAAAATGTATAAACTTTCAATGCAAAATATTTAAATAAATTTTTTTTAAAATTGTCAAAGACAAAAATGTAAAGTAAAAGTAATCGAATTCACTCTTTTTAGCAATGATATCTTTATATATAGTGAGCATAATCGATTTCAAACAAAGACCTATGTAGCAGTAAGGAAAACTCTTGTTTCAAGTTTTTACGTCATTTTTTGGACACCGGAAGTTCTGGAATTTCACCTCCCTACTATAGTTATATAGTAGACATATAGTCGGTAAATTAAATATAGTCAAAGTCGGCATAGATGATAGTCTTATTTTAAGACTAAGTCTATACTAGATCTATACTCTATTGTCTCTATCTATAATAGTAAAATAAACATAAAATAGTATTCTATAGTGTGAGTATAGATTTAATAGATCTAGCTAGTCCTCTACTGCCTCTAGCTTTGGCCCTGGCCTTGGCCTTGGGCTCTAGCTCTAGAATCAGTATACCCTAGAATCTAGATTTAATCTGTAGACTCTAGACTACTTTTCTCTTTTATTTACATTTAAAAAAAGTATACAAAAAAATGATGAGGAATGACAGTGCTTCCGTCATTTCATCTCTTCAAATGGATTATGGTGACTCTGAAGAAGAAGAAATGGATTCCAAAAATAGTTCAAAGTTAAATTTTGATGATGTCAAACCAGACAGTATCGAACTTATAGAGAAAGATTTTAATGTGGAGTCACAACTTGGTCTTGAAACTAATGATTACATTGTTGAAAATGAAGTTAAAGCTTTAACTTCATCAGAAAAAAATGAAAGGGAGTTAGATGCTAATATTGAAGTTAAACATGAGCTAGAGATAAGTCCAGCGGAACTTATATCAGATGACGAAGATGGTCATCCATTGCATCACAAACACCAAACTAATCATAAACATCATTCACCACATTTTCTTGATGACATAAAGAAACATATTGTGGGGGAATCTCTAAATACAGACTCACCATCAAGCCAAGGATCAACTAAACCAGGAAAAAAAGGTAGGTGTTGCTTTAAAAGTGAAGTAAAATTATAACTTTTTAAAAAATTTTTATTTTTTAAAACTGAAGTGGATATTTAAAGGAAAACTCTATCATTTTAACAATTTTTTGATATATATGTATTTTAATTTACAGATAATGAGTATAATATCATTCTTTTAATTTTTTTTATTTTTAATAATAACTTTGTAATTGATGCCAGACTTCCATGGGGTGTCTATGCGACATTAGAGCCAGTGATTACCATTAACAAATCTAGTCCATTAGATTAAAGGTGCTGCAAATCTAAAGCAAGCATCAGATCTGAAACAAAAGTAAAAGTCGTAAAGTTCCCCTTTGAGATCTGAAACAAGTAGACATAATTGTTTTAAAAAAATAGTACTAGAATTGGTTAGATTCTAGTTCTACAATATAATTTTGAAATTAAATAGGGAATGATAAAATTTAGAACAAGAAATATATATGTGCAGAGCTGCAAGCAGGGCTGGCCTTAAAGGCCACTGCAACCTATATGACCGCATTGGGCCCCGCACTTTCATAGGCCTCACACTAATTAACAAGTTTGACTGAAATAATTGGGTCAATAACATGTTGTGGCTTTACACAAACTTTCCAGTAACATTTTATCTATGTACCTGCCTCTTAAAGGGGTAACAATGTGGAAAAACTAAAAGCCAGCCATTAATTAGGACTAGGCTTTAACTACTAAGAAGGGGAACTCTGAAAACTTTGAAGGAATCTTTATAGAGTGTTATATGCCTTAAAAAAGGTTCTATATTTCACAGATATCTTAATCAGTAAATCTTAAGTATCTCAATATCTTAAATTTAATTTCAGCTACTCGTTTAGTCTCATATGGTCCAGATGAGGATGTTGACGAAAGTTCTTCTAGTTCAGAAGATGAAGAAGGTCAAGAGGTAAGTGGAACTTGAAAGTGCATTGTTTTAAAATAACTTTCTGAAATATTCTTGTTAAAAAATACACAGTTAAGAATTTTCCATACAAATAGTTTGAATTTTGAAATATGTTTTATAGCAAAAGCTAAAAGATATTCAAATGTAAAATATAGCATTATCAAGCTTGTGCTATTTATTCTTTTTTTTTCTTCAGCCAAATGAATCTGCAAGTCCTGAGCTGAACTCAGCTGATGCATGTAAGTGTTGCAATTATACTTTTTTTAACAAAGCTTATATCAACTCATTCTGTCTGTCTGTCTGGTAAAAAGTTTGTACACCTTATTTCTCCCACACCCAATCTTGGATATTGCTGAAATTTGCACAATTATTTTTTTAACCTGACAACACAAGAATCAATATAAAAATTTAACCCATTAGTTCATTAACTATTGGTAATTTTTTTTTTGTTTGGTATCTAGAACAAGTGAAAGAAATTATACTTTGTCTGAAATGGTGGTATAAGTTGAATTATTACACTTTATAGCTCGTTGCCTGAGGCTTAGTGAACACAAACATGAAATAGGACAATAGATAGCTATATAATCTTCCCTATTCATAAGCTCTTCACTAGCAGAATTGTTACCATGTTGGCCTTTTTTTTTTATAAATACACTTTAAAAGAGATCACCCAGATACTCTGTTCTTTCTCCCCCACCCATTTCCAACTGGTCCAGACAAGTGTTAGGATCATAGCATATTGAGAAAGCTAAAAGCATGAAACTGTGCTAAATAAAATAATAGGTAAAAACTGTTGATGTATATCTCTGAGACAAGAATTACTAGCTCTTTAGCCACATGGGGGAAAATCTAGTTCGACTGTTATAATTTTTCAAAGTAAAACGTAAATAAATGTAAATTTGGCTGGAGACAATATCTAGGTCTATAGCCATTATGGCATAGTCAGCCATATTACCCTTATAATGCCATAACTGAGTAAATTTAAAGTTGCTTCAGTTTTATTGAAGTTTATAAGTGTTGCTTATATTTTTATGTAAATCTAATATAGATTACATCTAGATTCTAGATCTAGAAGTAGATCTAGACTAGATCTTAAAGAGTTCTAAATCAGAAATTAAGGTCTAGTGTTAAATTTAGATGTCCATATAATAAACACATCATCATCGCATCAGTGTTGTTTACCGGTTGTTGACATGTAGCACCAAACTGCTGGTAGACAACTAAATCGTTGTAGGCTTAATATATCTTAATTAATAAACTTGAAAAAACTTGAATAACTTCTTTTTATGAACAAAACTAAATAAAACTTTATTTATAATATAGACAAATCAACTAGGGAGAAATGAAATAAATGTTGTGTAGACGAGTAATAATATCTTTTAACAAAATCTAACTCACTACAATAACACGACCTTTCATTCTCACATTACAGTTGTATCCCCTTACTAAGATCAAGTGACAACCATGCCACCTTTGTTGTATCATTCACAATCAATTGCTAGCCTCCTCCCACCATCACCATATAAACACACACACACACTTACTCCATAACAATAAGTATGCCTTCCTTGCTGGCCAAATAAAAAAATGTCTAAGTTCTAGCTGTTGACGGTGTCACAGATTTGATACCCAAATAGAACCAAAATTTTTTTTTATTATTTTTTAAAAATATTATTATATTTTAAGTTTAATATTATCTTTTAAAAAATATTTTTTAAAAATGTTTTTTCTTTTTTGTTATTCTATTAATTAAAATAAATCTTATCTTCTAGCCATTCTTTCTCGGAGTGTTCAAAATATGTCAAATGATGATATAAAAATACCCCCAGAACCACCTGGAAAATGTTCAGCACAGTTACAGGTATTGTCATTTATTCAGTATAATTGCATTTATTCTTTTTCTAAAAACAAATTTTATGTAAAATTTTTAATTTGTTAATAAAATTAATAAAAAAAAGATAATGTTTACATTTGTTATATTTTTGGACTGTCACATGTTATTATACAAGTCTTGTTGAATAAATCTTTTAATCTGTGTAAAAACTATTTTCAGAAAAAAATTGAAGAAATGTATGAAAGAATGCGCCGTCAAGAATTTGACTTGAACAGAGCTATACAAAACAAAAAGAATTTTCGCAATCCCAGGTAAAAACGACTCATTTGTTTGGCTTGATCATTCTGTTCTGCTGGGAAAGTATTGTTAGACTCTTACAAAGTGTAAAACTTGATAAAGAAATAGATAATTGTTGTTTTTTTTTAAAGTCATCTCTTTGTCTGAAATCCACTAACACTAGCTTTATTTTTCATATAACTTAACTGGTTAATTTTTTTTTCTTACACAGTATTTACGAGAAACTTATAGATTACTGTCACATTGATGAGAAGGGAACAAATTTTCCTCCAGTAAGTTTCATATCATTTTATTAAAGATTTTAGGTACCAGTAAAACTGGTAATTTGCTTCCTTGGCTAATAAAAAGGATAACTAAATGCTAAAATTACTAATTCCACTTTTTTTTTCAAGTAGTCATTATCCTGAGCAGTCATAAATACATTTTTGAACCTCCATAAAAAAAATTCCAGCTCTCTTGTAAAATATGTTTTTACTTTTTCAATAGAATTTTTCTGCAAATTAACATTCCCCATTTATTTAACAGTTTATTATTTGACTCAAGGATATTGTTCATATCTAGCATAAGCTTGTAGTCATGACCCAGTTCCTTTTACCAGCATTATGCTGATAAGTAGTAGTCTTAAATGTTGTATCTGCTAAGGGTATCAGCATTTTTTAATTATTTTTTTTTCTTAATTTATTTTACTTTTCATGAGATATAGGAATTTTCTATTCATCATCACTCACCAAGCTCAGTGTTCTGTGTTGTTAACTTATTTTTTCAACCTCACTTATAATACTTACCTGTTCAGAGAGCTCATAACACAGCATGATCTCAGAGCTCTGTCTTCTATTCAAAAAGATATAAGTTAAGGTGTTATTAGTTTCTTTCTATTGTATACAAATAGAAGAAAGCAGTTGGACTTGTTCTTCTTCTTGTTAAATGCTAAGAGTCATAGTCCCTGATACTCACTTAAGTGAAATTTTTACTTCTAAAAAAAATAGCCACGTCTCTTCTACAATATTTTGCAGGAAATATACGATCCACACATATGGGGAAAAGACTCTTATTATGATGAATTAGGTAAGCTTTTTATACATATTGGATTGAAAACAGACTACTTCCACAGTTGCATATTGTACATGAAAATTAATCATCTGCATATTTTTTCCATGTTAGGATACAAAAGAAAATTAATTTAGAACACTTTCTCTTTGTATGTATCATTAATTTAGACTATTTCAAGTAGATTTGTGATTTTTAGTTTTTACAAAGTTTATATCAACTCACTGTGTGTGATAAAAAGTTTGGTCACATTATTTTTCTTCTTCTACGTTATTGAGAGATATTTGTAAGTGCAGAGTTCTTTCCATTAAATAAGCTTTGATTTTAAAAACAGTTTTTTTTATTTTTTGTTTGTTTCTTATCTTCAGATAAAATACAACGAAGAGATATTGAAAAAAGAGAGAAAGAAAAGAAAACTAAAGTAAGTGGTTGTTAGTAGGTTATGTTTTCTTACTTGGTATATAATAAGTTTTTTCTTGTTGATTAACTGTATTATGTGGCTAACTTACAATATCTATACAAACACCACAAATGTTGCCTAGCCATAGAGTGTAAAAAGCACAAATACATTATGACACTTAAAACATTTTAGTGTACAATTATATGAAATGATTTAGGTAAGAAATGAAATGCATGGTAATTTATGGCAATTATTTAGGTCGACAATTTCCTGAGCATTCTACATCTTATAATTCATGATTAATTAATTTATTTATTTATTTTTATAAGACAAAATGGTCATTCATTGGATTCCAAATAACAAATTATTTTAAACTTTTTAAAAATATTCTACCACAAATGCATCAAAAAATCTGAAGGATAACAATAAAACCCTGAAATTGATTTTCTTCATCCTCCATCCATGTTCAATTGTGCCTTTTGTCTCCATGCCTGAACTCTAAGCTTTTGTAGATCTGCCTCTACTTCATATATCAAGCCATCGTATTTGTGGTCTGTTTTGGGTTGACTACCTTTTGTTTTTGCCTGTACACTATCTTTGCTCCTCTGTTCTCTGACTTTCTTTCAAGGTGACCTGCCTGATGTGATCTGTTCTTTTTTATTTCCATGACTATGGAGGGGTTTTCATATAGCTGTTATATCTCTTGGTTAGTGCTTGTCCTCCATCTGGTTACATCTTGTATGACAACTGTTCTTGATGATTTTCCTTTCTTAAGTATTCATCAAAATTAGATGAGCTTTTCATTTTAATTAGTTGTTAAGGGTTTACATTAAATTTATCACAGAATTTTGAACTCTGTAGGGCCTTCTCAGTTTCTATTGATCATTTGCCTAAAGAATGGAAAGTGCTCTAGGCTTAGACTTATTCACCCCATTTTTCAGAGTGTAATTCCCATTAATTTTTACGCCTTACTCCACTTGGTGTCCTTTACTTTTAGGTCTTATCTATGAAAGTGCAGTCAACACCATGTTTTACTAGTATAGCCGTAGTTTTTTTTTTCCATGCTATCACTGTTTTTAGACAGCATATTTAATTTCATCTAAGGACATGTTGTTGCAAAGATCAAACGATGTTAAGTCACAACTTCATTAAGTAGGCAATTTTCCATTTGGCTCAGGATTTCTCTGTTGATGAAATGGTTTCTGTATGTGACTCTTAACTATTGCTGCTATTGTTAGCAGATGTCTTCCTGCAACAGTCAAAATAGTTCACTTATTATATCTTATTGTATTGTTGTAACCCTATTGGTGACACAATAGGGTTAACTGTGTATGATCAGCTGACACATGTGACACAGGCCAGTAATACAGTTTAGCATGGTATGTCGATGGACAAGGGACAGTACTAGTCAATTGAAGTTAGTAAATTAAAGTAATTAAGTTATATGTGAAGTCAATTAGTGATATGCAAGTATTTTAAGTGAAGCAGGAAGTTATGTTCATCAAATATCATCATGAAAACCAGATAGATGTCATGTTATTACGTTCTACAAGCAGTCTTTTTTATTTACATTATGCAAGTAGTTCCTGTAGTTGTTGCTGCTTATGAATGAAAAGCCTACAAAATACATGCCTACGGTCATCCTACAAAATTATGTCTTGATATTTGTCAGGTTTAGGATTTATTTGTGTTGTTAACTAGCGGTACACCATTAAGGTCCCGGGGTTCAACCTGACAAGAACATCACTCACACACAGTCGTACATAGAGAAACCAACTATATGAATAGTTTAAATAACAAAAATAAATGAATTTAATTGTATGAAACTGATATATGTGTATGTACAATGAGGATGATAAATAGACAATATATATATATTAGATATATATATATATCATATGTATATATAAAGATATTATTTAATTATTAATTAAAGCACCTTTGCTACTGCTATCAACTTGTCACCCTGGTTTCATAGTCCACCAGACTCTGACCGACTGGCGGTAATAGTAAAGTTAGACCTCAGATGATTGCCAATTTGACAATGACACTGAAAACTGTAATATATATTTCTGAGGCGGCAAGCGACGCCCACACTAGCATAGACTTGAGCCAGTATATATACAAATCCAACACTGGCACCCTATAAACGAAATAAACACAAATACTCTCAACTTCTACACTAAAAATAGAAATAGTGACAACCTCATACAACATACAATAATAGATATCACAAACGAATAACTCACCATAAACAGGGGTCCCAAAAATCCTACTGAATAATAAGTCCGAGAAACTGGTACAGACAAAGAACGTTTTACGGGCCAACACACCGTCCATTTCAACCAAATTCAGAGAGTGAACTGCCTCATGACAAAGAATGACTAATAGATGTCACCAGACTTTGTGACGTAACAAAAACAATTCAAAACAAAAATACAAGACATTCTTGCCCCGTACAAGTACTACGAGTAGAGGAAATAAAAAAAGTTAGGAGAAAGAAAAAGACACTTGTCTATACTACGCGACAATATTTATTAATAATATCATTTCCACTTTCATTGCAATCGTATATCACCACTGTATAGGTGAATCTCAAAGCCAATCTTTTTTTTATTCAAATAATCTTTGTAAGATGGTCCTTGCTCTTCCTATTAGCATGCAACATCATAACAGACATTGCCATTGCTTGTAATAAAGAAAGTCTAGTTAGGTTAACTTTTCTATCTGAGGAAGTTGTATTTCATTGACATTGATTGGACCCACATGTTGACCTGTATCCTACTCATGCAAGTTGTATTTCATTGACATTGATTGGACCCACATGTTGACCTGTATCCTACTCATGCAATTTTTATTTTGCCCAGGTTTATCTGAAGTTGATTTTTAGACTTTATGTCATGATTAAAATACATTTATTTACTCAAGTAGTACCATGTCAACTGTGAAGTCTTAGGTCTGTCAATGTTTCCATTTTGTCTCATTGTTATTCTCATTACATAGTCGATGGTTTGGAGGAAGAGATTAGGAGAGTAAATGTACACTTCTGTCTCACAGTAGGTGTGAGAAAGTGCTCTAGGCATGATGGTATATAATATTGCTATATGGTCTCAAACATGACCAAAAAATTTGTTGATTTATTTAACTACTGGATATTATTAGAAATTAATTTTGTCTTCCTCAGATTGAGTTCATTAGCGGCACAAAAAAGCCAGTTTCTTCAGATGGAAGTTTAGGACCACCTGGTAAGCCATGTTGTTGTTTTTTTATAATAGTGTAAAAAATACAGTTTTGTTGTACTGAGCCACTTCCTTTCATCTTAAACATTTTTAACAAATGGACAGAACTTATAAAGACTAAAAAATAAATGGTCACATTATTTTTCTTCTTCTACCTTATTTGAGATTTTTTTTTTTCTGATTCCGATTGTTGGTCCATTCTAATGTATGAAAGCAGTCTAACTCTGCAGTTCCTGTTTTATGCCCAAAAACCCTTTTAGTGAATTTCCAATTTAGGAAACGTTTTTATAGAATGAGTTTTGATGATATTCAAAGCTGACATTGTGTCTAAACAAAATTTCCTTGTGATTTGTATTTATACTTTTTGACTCTAGTGCCCAGTACATTGTTGCTCTTCCACTCATTTAAGAACATTTATTTTGTATTAAAGCTTCTTTAGTTAGCCATATGCCAGTTTAAACCATATTTTAATGGGCTTATATCAGCTCACTCTGTTTGGCAAAAAGTTTGTGCATGTTGGATTAATCTTGGATTAAGCTGACATTTTGCACAGTTAATTCTTTTACCTGACAACACAAGAATCAATGAAAGAATTTAACCAGTTAACTTTTGGCAATTGATTATAGTGTTTGTTATTTTGAACAAGGGAAAGAAATCATACTTGACAGATGTGGTGGAATAAGCTGAGTTTGTCACCTTTAGGACTGTTTAACCCTTAGTGAACCTTTTTTTTTATGCATTTAAAAAATGATCATGTAAACATTCACAAGATATCCAATTCTTCTCCCCCTGAGCCAAACTAATTGATACAATTACACTTAATATAAGCTTTGTTTTTTTTTTAAGTATTTGTTTGTTTTTCTTGTTTTTTTTAATTCTATAGATGAAAAGAAAAGGAAAACCAAATGGGATGCTCAGCCTACCAACATCATTCATGTCACCAAAATCCCATCAACTTCACAAAATCCTGGAGTTGTCAGTTTAACAGCAATGGCCACTGGCACGAAAGCTACTGTAATACCAGCATTAGGCTCTCTGTCTAAGAAAACATCTCTAAAATAAAATTATTTCTCCTTTGTACAAAGTGAAAAATGTCATATTTGTTTTTGTTTGTTATTTTGTTTTTATAAACTGCCCTTAGAAAGAGCAAAAAAGCTTGTGATATATGCAGTAAAAATCTAGCGTGAAATTCTGTGTTGACTGATGACTCTAGCCTTGACCAAATTTCAAACTTGGTTCATGGGAATGTAATTACTCTTGGACAGACTATTCTACTGGACTGAAATCTAAATTTAGATATCCACCATGAGTTATTTCTTGAAAATTTTGTAAGTAGCAGAATTATTGGAAAAAAAAATGTTCTGTAATCTGTCTGCCTTCAAATGCTGATTCTAAATGTTTCCTCAAAGATATTTAAAAAAAACAACATAATATTTATTTGCTGATCTTGTTATTGGTTATTTGGTCGCAGGTTAGTGTACAGGCCTGCTATAACGATTGGTCTTGTCACGATAGTCTTAGGTAAGGTGACAAGATTGGTCTTGTCACGATAGTCTTAGGTAAGGTGACAAGATATAATGGGTGCGAAAGCGGGACACATGTCGATTATGGGACCTAAAAAGAAAAATCTTGTGTTCAACAGCTTAGACGTTATTCCAATACAACAGAGTGTACACACAAACACAATGTAGTCATGCACAAACACAATGTAGTCATGCACACACACGAATTTGATTAATTGCAGGCTTCCTGAAACGTTTTCCAAGTTAAATCATATTAAAGTTAGATCCATCCAAAAGCGTTAACATGTTGAATAGGCCGCTTCTGTATTTGAAACACCCTGCACTCGGCAAAATTTTCGTAAAAGTTTACAATTGTCGCTGCTACGTCAATTTTTTTAACCAACTCGCGTCATCCAAATAGTAAGTCGCAGATGTACTTCGTGCTTCTTTTCGTGCATTTCTTGAACCAATTCGTTAATGGACAGAAGAAACTTCAAGAGCACTGACCATCTGTCCCTCAATAAACAGAACTTCTGCATGGAATATTGTGTACAAAATGCAACAATTCAGCACACATGTTTTCAAAGAAGCTTTTGATTATGGTGGGTCACTTCTCTTGTGAAAAGAAATATGATTTCAAAGCAGGATATAATTTAAATAGTCTCTCCACAGAAAGCTAACATCTGGTCTTCCCAGACAAAATTGCTTTTTTTTTTTTTTTAAGATTTCCCGCGAAGAGCGACACAAAGTGCTGTATCATCAGGGGAAACAGTTTCACTTAATTGTCACTTGAAGCATCTCAACAACTGGGCATCACTTACATGCTTCTTTACTTTGTTAATTGCATAGGGTCCAGACCTTTAGTAACTATTGCTTTACAGTCGGTTCTTGCACATTTGTATTTTGGGTCATTCCTTTTTAAGTAATTCAAAGTGGAGCTCATTATTACGGAAAACTATAGGATAGGCAAAGGGTGACCTTGAACTCTTCCTGTTTGGAGTAGTCTCTCAGCGCAATGGGATTGTAGTGTTGACTGGGCCCTTCTGTCTAACTCTGCTTCAGTTTCATTCGGGCAATCAGAAGATGATCTGAAATAACATCTGCTCCTGTCTGACTCTTGCATCCTAAAGAGAGCGACGGAACTTCTTCACAATACAGACGTGGTTTATTTAGTTCTCTGTTGACAGGTCTGGTGATACCCAAGTTGCCTTGTGTATTGGTTTGTGTGGGAAGACAGTTCATCCAATCACCAAGTTGCTAGTTGCACACATGTTGGCACATATTTTCGTTCATGGCAGACAACTGATACGCATTTGAAGTCCATACTGGAATTAGACAAGGCTGTTTGCTGTCTACATTCGTGTTTCTGCTAGCCATAGATTGGGTCATGAAGACAGCAACATACCAGAAGCCGAAGGTATATAGTGGACACTGTGGAAACAGCTAGATGACCTTGACTTTGCAGATGACATGGCTCTTCTCTCTCACACACAACAGCAGATGCAGGAAAAGAAAAGCATATATTGTGGACAATTCAGCAAGAATGGGTCTTACCATAAACAGAGGGAAGAGCAAGGTGTTCAAGATAAAGGCGTCGACAACACACTCATTACAGTCCAAGGCGAGGCCATGGTGTCAGAGTAAAAAAAAAAAAAGCTGTCCAGACAAAGATTTTTATTAATCTAATAATGGCTTCTTTTTATTTTGAGCAACCAAGCTTGAATAGGAATGCTAAAGATCTATATCAAGAGTTTTTAAGGTTTCAACAGCAGGTGAGCTTTTGTTTCAAAGGACCGTTAGCTGGTGCCGATAGTAAACAAAAAGCCGGATGGCTGGGAATGTGGATAGGTCAACAAGGCCGTGAAGTTTACAAAACTCTAAATATTACTGATAGTGACTTGGGGGAGCTACCACCTTCTACCAAGCGCGTCCCCAGGTGGCGGATAGGGGAAAGACCCTTAGATATAAGGGTTAGCTGTGAATAGCAAATAAACAGCCGCGGACCAACTGGTTTGCAGTCATGGAGGATGAGGTGAAGTATTCCAGTGGTTAGAATATTTACTAAAAACATCTCAGAAATCCAGGGAAATGATTGCAAAAAGCGAGTATAGGGCGCTCTAACTCTAAACCCGGGTAGATGAAACTCGTTAGCTAGGGATAGCAGTTCATCTAGGAGAGAAAACTCCGAAAATAAACACCTGCTGCCTTGCAGATGATCTTGGATGATCAAAGGCTATGGGAGCACACCCAGAAAGAAAAGCAGGCTGAAGTCGGAGTCAATGGGCCTCCTGGCGCAAAACACATTGACACGCAACCTCATCTATGTTGGAGTTCAGTAACGATTCTAATAGATGTGGCGTCCTGCCTGTGGAATCCCGCCGCGCAGGTAGGGGGCCGGGCTCTCCGCCTCGAAGGAGCCCACACAAGCGAGCTGGTGGTTCTTCTATCTCTGCCTGTGGAGCCAGGAGCAGGGACAAGAAAGTAAATACTACTGGCCAACACTCCAAGACCAAAAGTTTAAAAATCCTACAATGGAACGCAGAGGGCATCCAAAAGAAAAAAGAAGCTCTAAAAATATTTTTGCATGAGAAAGAAATAGATGTAGCTTGCATCCAAGAAACTCATTTGAACAGTAATCTTCGTTTCTCCATTAGAGGCTACACCTGCATCAGACAAGATAGAGAAATCAGACCCAAAGGAGGAATCCTCACCCTCATTAAAAATGACATCCCTACCACAGACATAACTATGGCCAACTCCTCAGAATCAGAAATAATGGGAACTAAGCTAATTCTTCCAGATGGAAATATTAATCTATTTAACTGCTACTTCCCACCAGACAAGGAAATAGAGATTGATCACATACAAATACCTGACCAAGAAGACTGTCTTATCTTAGGAGATATGAATAGTCACTCTCAGAGCTGGGGATACCCAGACCTAAATGCCAGGGGAGAAGAAATTGAAGAATGGCAAGCAGAGAACAGACTTATCCTACTAAACAAACCTGAGGATAAACCAACATTTTTCTCAAGAGCCTGGCTAACATCAACCACTCCAGATCTAGCCTTTGCAACTGACAACTTATCCAAAAAGTGCACCAGAGAAGTTGCAGATCAGCTAGCCACCAGTGACCACAGACCCATATTGATCAGTATGGATAGCTCCTTCAAAATATCAGAAAACTCCACCATCCCCAGATGGAACTACAAAAAAGCCAACTGGCACCTATTCTCAAAGCTCACAGACCTATACACAACTTCAATAAACTGCAAATCAAATCAGGTTAATAAGTCATACTCAGCTTTCTCCAAAGCAATCCTCCTAGCAGCTAAGGAATCAATTCCTAGAGGAGCAAGAAAAGATTATATTCCAAACTGGTCTGATCACCTTCAACAACTCCACAATGCCACCATTGAAGCCAGAAACACAGTAGAAAATAACCCTTGTACAGAAAATAACATAAATCTAAAAGCAGCTAACGCAGTTTTCAGGAAAAATTACCTTTCCGCCATGAGAAAAAGTTGGCATGAAAAAACAGAACGGCTAAACGTAGATAGAGACGGCCACAAACTCTGGCGTATAGCCAAATGTCTCAACCAGGAAGAAAACAGAACAACTCCTATAGTAATAGAAAAGGACAACAAACCCCTGAAAGGCCAAGAAGCAGCAAATGAATTCATTAAGTTTTTCCAAAGCGTAGGACAAATACAAATCAGTGAAAGTAGAAATAAAGACGTGAACTCAGAAATCCAAGATAGAATCAAAGAAAACTATCCAGCTTACTCCTTGGGAATGACCACTAATCTTAAAATGAAGGAACTTGATGAATCCCTAAAAGTCCTCAAACCAAAACAAGCCCCGGGCCCAGACAAAATATCTAATGACATGCTTCTTCATTTGGGTCCTCAAGCCAAAAGAAAACTGCTACAAATATTCAATGCTAGCTGGAAATCTGGCAGAATTCCAAACATCTGGAAAAAAGCCATTATGATCCCTATACTAAAGCACGGCAAACCAAGAAACAATCTGGATAGCTACCGCCCTATCAGCCTCGCTAGCTGTTCCTGCAAACTGATGGAAAGAATGATAAATAGAAGGCTGACATGGATCCTTGAGTCAAATAACCTACTCACTGAAGACCAGGCTGGCTTTAGAAAAGGCAGATCAACAGAAGATCATATCGCCTTTATCACACAAGAAATAGAAGATGGCTTTCAAGAAAAGAAACCAACAACAATTGTGTGGGTTGACTTAGAAAAAGCATTTGACAAAGTCTGGGAACAAGGTCTCTTGCTCAAGCTAATCCAGCATCACATATCCCACAGAATGTACAACAGGATAAAGGAATATCTAAATAATAGAAAAGCCTTAGTTTGCATGCAAGGACAAAGAAGCCACACAGTGGGTATAAAAAATGGTGTCCCCCAAGGAGGAGTCCTATCCCCAACACTTTTCCTAATATTCATAAACGATCTAAATCAAAACCTACCAAGAAAAGTTAAAAGCAGCATGTATGCAGATGACCTTGCCTTAATTAGCACAGAAGAATATGCAGGAACATCGAAATTTCGATTACAAGATGCTCTCGATATACTCAATAATTGGTCCAAAGACTGGGGCATGTCCATCAACACAAAAAAGACCACATATACCATATTCTCACTGTCAACAAAACAGCAAACAATAAAATTAACATTAGATAAGGAAGCTTTAGAAAAAAATGACAGCCCTACATACCTTGGAGTCACCTATGACCCGAGACTAACCTGGAAAAGCCAAATAGATAAAACACAGAGTAAGGCATCCAGAGACTATCCCTCTTGAAAAAATTAGCTGGCTCAGATTGGGGAGCAAATCACAACATCCTGAAAAAGCCCTATACCAGTTACGTGAGACCTGTATTAGAATATGGTGCCACAGCATGGGGCTCAGCAGCCCAAACCAACCTAAGAAAAATAGACAAGGTTCAAAATATTGGTCTAAGGATAATGACAGGAGCTATCAAAACAACACCCATAAGAGCTATGGAGGAAACCGCTGCCCTGATCTCTCTGGATGAAAGAAGAGAAATAAAAATCCTTTCCCAATTCACTAAATTGGAAACCCACTCAGAACAAAAATCCATAAAACTGGCACCAAAAAACGCCTCAAAAGGACCAATTTCATACAGGAATCTCTAAACCTAAAAAAGAAACACCAACTTGAAAAAATTACCCTGGAATCCTTGATACACTATAATGAATCTCCACCCTGGGACGAAAGCCCTCTTCCTACTATAAGGGACCATATTGAAAGCATTAAAAGAAAATCTGATTACAGACCAACAGAGCTCAAGAAAATAGTGAACTGTTTTCTACATACCAATTATCCTACCAATCAGTGGATCAGAGTTTACACAGATGGCTCAACCCATAAAGCCACCACAAATGGAGGAGCTGGAATACTTATCGAATGGCCAGATGGAGGAAAACTAGAAAAATCTATTGCAACTGGAGAGCTCTCTGACAGTCACAGAGCAGAAAGGGAAGCACTAGCACTAGCTGCTACCATCCTAGCAAATCATCCAAATTCCCCACACAGTCAGATTGTCTTACTAACCGATGCAAAAACAACCCTCCAAAGCCTGCAAAACTCTGATTCCTCATATATTAATAACCTCAAAACAGCACTTATAAAACTCAACAACATCAGCAAAAAAACTGTAATTCAATGGATCCCAGCTCATATAGAACTAGAAGGAAATGAGAAGGCTGACACACTCGCCAAGAGTGGGAGAACTAACACACTAATAAACTCTGCACTCTATCCAGAAGAATTGAAGAAATTAATAGTAAATAAAATAAATGAGAAATGGCCGAGCTCTCATCCAAATCACAAGAAAGATGACGCTTACTATAAGCTATCCCGACAAGACCAACGTCTAATCTTTCGACTCAGGACCGGACACAACAGAATGCGACAACACATTACCGGAAGCTCAAAATTGGAACCAGTGAAATCTGCCCATGTGGAGAATAACCAGAGAATACAGACCACGTCCTCCAAAACTGCTGTCTATACCAAGAGACCCGTATAAGACATTGGCCCCAAATCACCCCACTAGAAAGGAAACTATATGGAGAGCTCCCTGATCTGGAAACCACTGCGCATTTCATCTCATGTATTGGTCTACTCATCTGAACACTCCAACATAACAATGAGAACGAAGAAGAAGAAGAAGAACTGATAGTGAAGTGGGAAATCCGCAATTGCTATTAAAGAAAATAGAAGACTATATAAGGCCAAGACAAAATAAAAGAGTGTCTAGATTTAGAGTACATCAGAGAAGAAGGTAGAAGGAGAACGTTTTGATAACTTTGTAAAAGACCTAAAGCTTCTCATTATGGACTGTGAGTATGACAAACCAGACGATATGCTTATTGATTTGATCATTAGTGGAGTAATACACGAAAAGGTGCAGTCGAGACTACTTGACCAGGGACAGAAGTTGACCCGTAGCAAGGCTATAGAAATTGGACAACAATATGAGATGTCGCAAAGCCAAGTGAAAATGTTTAGGGGCCAAGAAGTTCTAACAATCAAGAGACAGTCACACGATGTACTCAAGCAGAAGTCTAAAGACAACTCAGATAAATTATTGTTACGAATTTCACTATCCAGGCTCTCTGCAAACTGCACCATACACCACCAACTTAAAAAACTTGACAATTCAGGGCTCCAAAGTAATTGACGCTTTAATAGTTGAATAAATAACAGCCAATACTGTACAATTGGCAACACGTACACTGTACAAATATCTCTCCCATAACACCGTTCCGCCGTATCAACTCTTGCACTGGCCTCTCCGTCTCGTTCCGGGCTTGCACTGGGTTCAACAGTTCAGGACTGACTTCACACACTAGGCTCGTTGTGTCGGACTCGATCGCAGACCAAGATCAAGACGCCAGTCGTCTCAACTGTACTTGACAGTACTCCGCACTGAACCGTCGTAATGATCCGTATAGAACCACACTGTTGAACTGTGCTGTAGTCGGCCGTGTTCTGAACCCCTGCCGTGAACCGTCTCTCGTGAACCGTCTTGACTGGACACCTCCGCTCTTTATATAGGGTCCCTACTGGCCTTCTAGAACCGGACGGAACATCGCTCGACGTTTCTAGCTTCGTCACATGACTACATCTCTCGTGACGCCCCTGAGCTCTGTTCACGACGGCGATCCTTCCCGAACCGTCCTGTTGACACTCGACTCGGCTGAAGGTCGTAACTCGTCACGGTTGACCGCTCGTCTAGCGCTGGCCTGGGGCGATTTGCGTCGGCTGACTACACTCACACCACTACCCCCATCTGTGCCACCACCAGGTTTATAAGATTATGTAGTAAATGTGGCAAGAACCACGAAAAGGGAAAATGTCCAGCAATAGGAACCAGATGCAATTTCTGCAAAAAGAAAAACCACTGGTTTCAAATGTGCAGAAAAAGACGCAACGTCAATCTGGTAGAAGATGACAGCCACAGTGATGAAAATATTGTACCTGTTAGTACTGCAAGTAGCCAGTATAAAAAGGGTAAAATTGAGAACATCAATGTCGTTGAAGACAAGTGGACTGTAAAACTAGTAGTACATGGTAAGACATTAATTTTCCGTATCGACACTGGTGCAAAGTGTAACATTCTTGTCAAGTCAGAGTTTGAAAAGCTCAAAGTCAAAGTAAAACTTGCTTATTCAGCAAAGTCACTCAAGTCTTACTCTAATCATGTTATTAAGACTTTAGGAGCAGTGGTGCTACCTTTGAAAAATAATCTCCAAGAGGTGAAACCAAGGTTTGAGGTAGTAGACATTAGCCAAGAGAACATTTTGAGTGGTGACACAGCAGAATGTTTAGGACTACTACAACGGACAAACAGCATAGAATCCAAGGCAGAAGACGAGTTACAAAGAGAATGTCCTGAAATGCTGAAAACAACTGGAACACTGCCAGAATACAAGATTCAGTGACAGGAAAATGCTAAAGGAGTTATCTATCCACCACGTCGCTTAGCAGCAGCGTTACGCAATAAAGTTGAAGAAAAACTTAAAGAAATGCAAGCTGATAGATTTATTACTCCAGTATATGAACCTACTGAATGGGTTAGCTCCATTGTTGTTCGTTCAGGAATGACAAAGTTAGAATATGTATTGGTCCAAAAGATCCCAATAAAGCAATCAGACGGGACATGACCCGATGAAAACTATTGAAGAAGTGATCACTAATATTCCAGATTCGAAGATATTCTCAGTTCTCGATGCCAAGTCAGGGTTTATGCAAATAAAGCTTGAAAGAGAATTTTCATTTCTCACAACTTTCAACACACCTCTGGGAAGATATAGATGGTTACGATCACCTTTTGGAATCAAGTCAGCGCCAGAAATTTACCAAAGAATTATGGATGAAATGCTTCAAGGTATTGAAGGAGCATATGTCATCATAGACGACATTCTAGTAGCTGGTAGAAATGTTGAGCATCATGATCACATTTTGAAACAAGTCATGCAAAGAGCAACAGAGTACAATCTAAAGCTGAACTATGACAAGTGCAAGATAAGGCAAAACAGAGTACCTTACATGGGATATATCTTGTCAGAGAAAGGTTTAGAACCAGATCCAGCAAAGATAAAGGCAATTATTGACATGTCAGCTCCTCAAGACAAAGATGGAATCAGAAGATTTCTAGGTTTAATTAAGTACCTAGCAAAATTTATTCCTAATCTAAGTCAAGCAGATGCTCCAATACGAAAGCTTCTAAAAGATGATGTAGAATTTCAATGGAATCATGAACAAAAACAAGAGTTTCGAAGAGTTGAAACATCTTTGTACAAACCCTCCAGTTTTAGCATATTAAAATGTGATGCAAGTAAAAATGGACTGGGAGCAGTATTACTCCAGGAAGGTCGTATAATTGCATACGCATCAAGAGCTCTCTCGGATGCAGAAACAAGATATGCTCAAATTGAGAAGGAAATGCTTTCAATTGTGTATAGTACAAGCTAATTTCACTGCTACATATTTGGTAAAGAAGTAACAGCTTATAATGATCGCAAACCTCTGGAGCAAATCTTCAAGAAACCTCTATTGTTAGCACCACTGATAATACAGAAGATGCTAATAAGACTACAGTGGTATGATCTGAAAGTCTGTTACAGAAAAAGCAAGGAAATGTTTATCTCCGATACACTTTCTCGTGTACATCTACCAAATACTGATATACAGACATGCGAATTTACAGATGATTCAGTGCATATGATCTCTGTAAGTGATTCGAAATACAGTGAAATTCAAGACTGTACAAGCAAAGAACTTTCAATGCTTCGGGAAGTAATTATGACTGGTTGGCCAGACACAAGAAGCGAGACTCCAATAGAAGTCAGGCCATATTGGGATTCAAGAGACCAGTTATCAACTTCAGATGATAATATATACAAAGGTCTGAGAAAAGTCATGCCACCGAGCTTACGTAAATATATGCTAAATCTGATTCACAAGTCTCACTTAGGAATAGTCAAGTGTAAGCAGAGAGCCAGAGAAGTCATGTATTGGCCAGGCATGAATGCAGACATTGAAGTGACAGTTAAGGATTGTAGCAGTTGTGCTGAACATCAGAATCAAAATGTGTCAGAACCGCTAATACCTACCATGACACCAGATTTCGAGGTGGTGAAGAAACAATTTGACTCCGATAAACAGTCTCAGAAACATTATTATGACAAGAGGAAAGGAGTTAAGAGTCATAATCCACTACTAGATGAAACCGCAGTCAGAATGCAACCTAATTCTATGTGGAAACCAGGAACAGTAGTTTCGAAACATTCTAAGCCTAGATCATATAATGTCAAAAGTGGAAATCAGGTCTACAGAAGAACCAGGAAACACATAAGAAAGTCGTCTGAGAAAGCAAATAGATTTTATAATAATTAAGACTTTCCAGATAACATCTCAGATCAGCCAGTTCCTAACATGTCTTCCCTCTTAAACACTAATTTGTTATTTGTGTAATACAAATGTTTACAGAAAGCTTTACCTATCTCGGCAGTATCCTAGATAACCATGGAGGAACATGGACTGATATCAGAACCCGCATTGGTAAAGCTCGAGCAGCCTTCCATCAGTTGAAGAGCACCTGGAGATCTAGGGAAATAAGCATTATCACCAAGATCAGGCTCTTCAACACCATTTCAAGCCAAAAGGGGCCTACTACTTTGTGGCGCAGCACATAGAGAACCACCATCAACACCATGAAAAAAAATCCAATACGTGCCTGAGGAAGATTCTTATGATTCGCTGGCCAGACAAGATATTGAATGAGGAACTGTGGCAAAGAACAAAGCAGCAGCCAGTTGAAATAGATATCCTTCAGAGACTGGTCACACCCTTCGCAAGCCTGCATCCAACATAACAAGGCAAGCCTTAACCTGGAACCTCCAAGGAAAGAGGAAGAGGGTACGGCCCAATAACACATGGCGCCGCGATTTGGAAGCAGAGAGATTCGTCTTGAGACGCCCGGAGGAATCTGATTTGGTGGCCTATGCCTATGATAGGCAAAAGTACATTTAGTGGCTGCGAATCAATGTATCAGATATGAATATAAAAGTTGGACAGATACCTTAATGGAGGCTTACTATGAGCTTCCAATAAAAAAAATACGATCTGCTTTCAGATGTTTGGTTTAATACACATATGCGTCAGAAAACTGTGATCGATATTTTTAGCATCGCTCTCCACTGTAGTTGTTGATTTTGCCCTGCTTATAAACAGTAACTCTTCTATGTGAACTTCAATGTTCGTTTCGTTTAAGACGTTCTTACCTCTTCATCGACTTGACAAGAAAGGAAAGCCAAGTAAAGGAATACTGTATGGTTGAATTGATTAACGGAATCAACGAGAAACATGCCGAACGACAGCACGCCGAAAGTCGACAAAAGTCGAAAGAAAACAAGCTGACGTCAGTTTCTGAGAAGGCAGGATGCTGCAAACTGAAAGCAATACTCATGTCTCTAAAACAGGGGCCTTCTAAACAGTGAACATGAAATAAGGATCAAGAAGAAAACGCATCAAGGCGTAACTTTTTAAAGTTATTTGTCAAAAGATTAAGAAATATTTTAAAATAAAAGCGTGACAGTGACATTGATCGACTTTTTTAAAATGAAAAGCGTGAGTTTGAGTTTGAGTTTTGAGTTTAGGCACAACGGCACAATTTAGGCCATGTCGTGCCAGTAATCCTTTAAGGATCACTCTCCCTTTACATAACAAGGGCTAACTTCTATACAGTTAAATAATTAAAAACAAGGTCTATTCACAGTTAAAATAGCAAGTAAAGGTAGTAAAAATTTAATAATTTGGTACAAATCTTATGTAAATATTATATGTTCACAGTTCAAAAATCAGATCTTCGTAGACAACCCCACCTCCCGGACGAAAAGCGTGACAGACGGTTCAAAGAGGGACTGTAATGCCTAAGTCGTGACGTCTGGTCACCTTATCTTAAGCGACCCTTGACAAATGGTCGTTCGTTTGATCCACAGGTTGAGAAGCCCTGATCAAATCTCTGCGTCAGCACTTTCGGGTGGATGTTGGCGGGAGAATTCTTAAAAATTAGGACCAATTTCGTTGTCAAGTACACAACCGGCACGTGCAGTTTGATCGTGTGTGTAGACAAGTAGAATTTTAGAATCCAGATCTGGATCTAGATTCTAAATTAGAATAGGAAAAAACAGCGCATACTAATCTAGGCAATCTAGCCTATATTATAATATTACCTAAATTATAATATATTTTGTACATTTACAAAAAAAATGCACGACTATGAAGCTATAAGAAAAAAGAATTTAGAAGATAATAAAAGAATTTTAGCATCTTTCGGATTATTGGATCCGGTATGTTTAAAATTGAAAATTTAAATTATACATAAATCTAGATCTACTATCTTGACTAGATTGTCACATTCTAGATCAAAATCATCTATCAATCAATGTTACTTATAACTAAAGACTTTAGTAAAGTTACAAATTTAATGTTAGTTAAACTTAGTTGAAACTTGAGTTGATCTAGAATAGAATCTACTCCAACTATGACTAGTCTATTTTATTAATTTTAAGTCTATATTCTATATTTTTTAATAATATATAATATATTATAAATAAATAATATACTATCCCTTTATTAATATTATATCATCTGTAATAAGTAAAGTCTAGTAGGCCTACAGTGATTCCCAAAGTGGTTTATATGTATAGACCCCCATGGGGGTCTATGAAGTCTTCCAAGGGGTCTACGAAAGTGAAAAAACAATTTGGGGTCTATGACTATGAGATTCCACAGGGGTCTACGATAATAGATTTCATTTAGGCAGGTTGTGACTTTAATTTTTACATCCCATTAATGTAATTCTTCACACTAATACATATTATAATTTAGTCTGGCTTATTTTAGTTTTATCCTTTAAATATTATATCCTCCTTCTATTCAAATGAAAAATTGTTGTGTATTTAATTTCAATAATTACTTAAATAACTTAATTTTGTCTTCATCCAAGTAATGTTTAGCAAAAAGAAATGTAAACTGTATAGCGTTGATTATTTAAAATTGTTCATTCCTGCCTTATCAAACATGCCAATTGCCTTTTTTATGACGATATGAAATTAATTATGCTGAAGGATCATCTGAGACAATGTCACCCTGATAAAAAGATTCGAAAAACTTTCAAACATTCAAAGATAAAGTTCAGAAGAGACCCACAAAATATCTCTTCATCATATAGAGAAAATGATGATTAGTGGGCATCTTACAATATCTGTTTACTTTTATAGCAAAATAGGGTGGTAGTAGTTAAGCGCTTGGCTTCCGAACCTGGGGTCCTGGGTTTGAATCTCTGTGAATTTTGAATTTCAGGATTTTTAGGGTTCCTCTGAGTCCACCCAACTCTAATGGGTACCTGACTTAAGTTAGGAAAAGTAAAGGTGGTTGGTCATTGTGCTGCCCACATGACACCCTGCTCGTTAACCGTTGGCCAAAGAAACAGATGATTTTAACATCATCACAAGGTCTTATAGGGGAACTTTACTTTTTTATGACAAAATGCGGAAAACGCTATAGGTGAAACATTTATTTTACCAGCCATTGTAGTTTTAAAAACTGTTTTACACAAACCTACATCTGATATTAAAAGAATTGCTTTAAGCAACACTACAGTTCAAGGACACATCAGTGGCATGATTTATACAATTAAAAGCTTATTAGGTAATTCTTTGCAAACATCATATAATATATTTATACAGTTTGGGATCAGAGGTGTCACAGGCTCTGACAGGGTGTAGTGATGTGCCAACTGCATTCGGGTTGCTGGCTCCTTATTTTTACTCAGGATTGACCCACAAAACCTTTCCCATGTTTGAGTTGCAAGGCAGGAGAGTTTTGAATTTAGTTTAACTTTTGTTAGGTGGTTAGACAGCCAAGGCTAATAAGCAATTCCTGCTCAAAGCTTACTGGCTTCACCCCTTCTCCTGTTAATAACATCATCACGGACTCATTATTTGAGCCACACATGAAAAATCAAGAAATACATAAATTGCTCTCTGGGAAAACTTTTACAATGATACCTAAGGCAAATTAATTAATTAATTTATTTATTTAATATTTAAAGCACTACTTCATAGAACAAAAAATTCCTATTTGAAACATAATATCCATAGCAACGGATGATAAACGTGCAAAAAGACATTTCCAGTGTGTCTGGTGATTCCAGCAATACATATTAATTTTTATTTTAATAGGTTTAAATTTGAATTTAATCAATAAAAAAAGATAGATCTCTTTAACTTAGTATATAGCTTTAAATTTCTTTTTCACTTTTCAACTCACGACAGAAATTAGTTTTAAAAAAAATGTTGATGAATTTGAAAAATTTACAAGTTATAGAGGGGGTCTAAAGAAAACATGGCAAGGGGTTTACGAGACAAAAAAAAGTTTGGGAACCACTGGTCTGGTAGATTAAGAAGACAAAGATCTATATATAGATCTAGATATATAATAATTATAATATAGTATTTATATAGATAAATATTATTATAAAATAATATCATCATATTCATAATATCTTATCTGATCTTAAAATACTTATAATATAATTATAATAGTAAAGACATTACTTTATAGATACTAGAATACTAGATCTATTATCTATATTCTAGGTCTAGCTATCTTATCTCTTAGATATTTTCTAGATCTACATAGTAGACATTACTAATTACTAATCAGATAATATAATCTAGATTATTCTAGATTTCGATCAATCTACACTGATTACACTGTAGAGTGTCTTTACTAGACTAGTTAAGACTTAAGTCTTAAGTACTTAAAATTTGCATGTTTCGGATGTTCTGTCAGAATTGAAGATAATTTACTTCCTAGTCCGAACCTCCAGTCCAGCAGGACTACGGGCATGGCAGTGGGCAGGGTATGAACCCAGGACCATCAAGTTCAAACAACAGTCCAGTGCGTATACCACATAACCAGGAATCCACCCATCTATCTAGAGTCCAGTACTACATCTAGAGTCTAGAGTAGACTACTACTAGAGGTATAGATTTATTAATATGTTACGGAATACAGTCACTCTGGCCTCTTCGCCAGATTTTCCAGTATTGCAATGCCATGATAAGCTAACATTCCCTGATGATCTTAAAAAAAGCAATAAAAAAATTAAAATCTCTAAGAAGTTATGGCATTTCAATGGAAGTAGTTAATGCCAACCAAATACTCCTGCTCTAAGAACTTCTCCTCTGCAACTGCTGGGAATGGGATCATTTCCCACAGGATATGGATGACGCAAATAAAGTCACAATATATAAAATATTTATATAATAACAAAGGAGTTTGGAGTGATTGCAAAACAATTATAGAAGTAACTCTCTCCTCAGCATAGTTGGCAAAAAATATTTGCTACATTGGCACTATCTAGGCTGAAAGTGATAGCTTTTGAGTCTACCCAGAGTCTCAAGGTGGATTCAGGAGTGGTAGATCCACTATTGACATGATATCCACTCCAGGAGAAATTCAGAGAGAGAGAGACAGACATGATCAGCAGTAGTGATCTTTTCAAACTTCTAAGAAAAATAGCATGCCGTATCAAACTACTTAAGTTCATTGTGTGTTTTCATGAGGAAACAAAATGTACTGTGAAATTCAATGGAGCCCAGTTAGCACCTTTTGAGGTCAGCAGTGGTGTCAAGAAGGGATGTGAGCTCACACCTTCTCTGGTTGGCATATTCTTCTCCTGCCTACTGCATTATAAATACTTACAGTGAAATCAAGGAAGGTGTATTTCTTCATATAAGATCCTCTGGAAAACTCTTCAATGTATCAGATTGTGGGCAAAAACCAAAGGTAGGATGGTGCTAATCATGAAACCCCTCTAGGCTGCTAATGAAGCTTCTCCTCTTCAGACCCTGGTTGACAAACTAATTATATGCTGCATGCCAGAAGTTTGGCTTAAATACTAGTCAAAGTAAGACTAAAATACTAGTTCAGAACACAAGCAGTGCACCTTACTTGACCATTAATGTTGAACTACTGGAAATTGTTGTCCAACGATGTGCTACTGGATTAAGACAACAATGATACAATAGCCAAGGCAATGGGCACCATGTCATGGCTGCAGAAAAGAGTTTGAGACAATATCTTGCTGCTACCAATACCGTACCAAAGCCGTTGTCTACCGGACATGCGTGATGAGTACTCTGCTATATGGTAGTGAACATCTTCCACCTCCAATACTTAAGGCCGATTTTCAAAATGAGGTGGTGAGATAAAATAATAAAAGGTGAAGAGCTGGGTACCAGGACATTCACACTGTTATCAGCAGCAGCAGATGTCGACTCCCACAAGACATTTTGTACGGACATGTAACAGAAGGCACTTTTAAGGCATACTGATGTGTGCAAATGCGACATGAAGCTCTTCAAAATTGACACTAAGAGTTTGGAAAAAGAGGAACTGGATAGATACACACAGAGAGCAAGCATAAACAAAAAAGGTTGTAGATTGCAGATGGCATACATATAGGGTGATTGCAGATGCCCAACCTGTAGCTACAGCTGTGTATCAAGGATTGCCCCCTTTAGTAACATGAGAAGTTGCAAAGGGAAAAGATTGTCTCTTGAGATGTAAAAAGCCACAGAATATCTTAATCTATATCTAGTCTAAAGCTAGATATAGAATCTGGAAGTCTATTAATATCTAGTCATCAAAAGTTGATTATTGTTTTGTTATTTTTGTTAACAAAATACCAAAGAAAAAAAAGAGCCCGATCTTGTATTAAAAAAAAAAAATATTTATTTTTAACAAATCATAGTGACTACGATTTAATATAAATCTGCTATTTAGCTTGTTTTAGTTTCCAATGAATTTTTTTTTTTTTTTTGAGCTTTATAGAATAGCTCAGTAAAATCAGCATAACTAATAAGTGGGTTTTCTTTTTCTTGCAAACCAAAGTAGAATGATGTGATGTGCCAGTCTTAATCTAAGTGTTTTATTATTTATGTGTTTTTTTCTGCTAGTTTAAATCATTACCAAGCATTATAAAAAGATGCAATCAGCCAACATTGATTAAACCTGCTGAGAAAGCAAGGAAAAGAAAAGCTTCTTCAGACTTTGACAATTTTGTGGGTGGCTCAATTCATGGCTCAAGACGTAAATCTGCTAGACTCCAAGGAAAAGTGAGATATCATTTTATATAAACTTATCATCCTTTGGAGTGTACATGCACTGATAATTTATATTTTAATTTCATATTTTAATACAGATACAATATAATCATAAAAGAAGTAATATATGGTTTCAAAGTTCATTTTAATTTATGTATATTATAGGAGGTTAGTGAAGTTTCACAATCTTTAGATCGTGATGTAGAATCAGATGAGGACAAGAAACCTGTAATAAAAGTTCAGGCCAATAGGCCAAATTTTTATGGAGCTGTCCCAGGTATTACAACTATAATTAGACGCTATGGTAGTTCAGAACAGATGGCTAATTAGCACATTAGTATTTAAATAGGCTCAATTCTGATCTGGCCACTTCGGACATTTCTTTATCCGTTAGATTCTAAGGGCTACTCTTTGGTTCTTCTTAAGAATCAGATATATGCTAATTCAAAAATAAATCTAGCTTAGCTGAAAGTGATGCAAATATTGTTTGATGATCATGCTCTAAGACATTAGTAGCCTTCAGACATCATTGTCTATATAAACTGGTGAATCCTGCGTCTCAGTTGCATTATGTTATGAAGGCAAAGAGGTCAAGTTTTTTTTCTACAAAACTGAAGGTGTGAAGTTAGGACTATCTGACATTCCGCCATGTCTATGTGTGTATTTCAGTTTGTTTGTTTTACATGTTTCGGTTGTTCCTTCAGATTTGAACATTATTACATCCTAGCCCAAACCTCCTACAGGGTGACAGAATGAAGCAGGCAGGGACCTTAGGGACAATAGTCCAGAGCGCATACCATATGACAAGACAGCCATACTGTCATTAGTTTAATTGGCTGTTGTGATGCCAATTGAAGCAAACATCACCTGCTATATGAACCAGATGATTTCAAAGAATTATTTAACTTTTAATATTTTTTAAATTACATTTTGTCTTTTTTCTTCAATGCATTTACATACTAGAACAAAATGAAAATATTATTTTTTATAATCATTTTTATTTAGACATTGAAATAGGCACTGTGTGGAGTACCAGGATGGAATGTTGTCGTGATGGTGTTCACAGGTAAATAAGCCTCCAAATTTTCTGAACAGGTTAATCCAGCCCCAATTATTGAATAAAAATATTTAGGAAATAAATGACTATTTATGTGTATAATGAATGGTAAAATTGGGTTTATATTTCATCAAGTTAACTGTCTTATTAATGTAACTAGCTTTTAAGCTGGTCACTACTTTTTCAAATAAAATTTTTTTTTATGCAATCAACCATGTGAAAGTAAGAATTATTTCAACTGTAAATTTTGTACTTGAAGTTTTAGATACAAAGAAATTTCTTGGGAAACTTTAAAATCAATATTATCTTGGTATCTGTTTTCTGATTGTAATGTTAAAAAAAAATTTAATTATGGCTTTTATATAGTGCTACTTTCATGCTTATAGCATGCTCAGAGCGCTATAGTCCAGTCTCATTTGTAGACCAGTGTGGGGGAGGGGGTATCAGGAAGTAGGTTTTCTGTGCTGCCTTTAGGGGCTCGGTAAACAAAACCTAAATTGTGCCAAAAACACAAACTAAACTCTGCTTGAGTCTGGTGTCGACTCTCGAGCCCCCTTCATAGGTAGCCAAGCCAAGTTCAAAAGAACTTAGTCTCTTGACCACACTTCCCACTATGTTGTTCTGTAAGGCTTTTGTTGAATGATGTTAAGAAACCAGATTCTTCAGACATACAGTAAAAATGATATATTTTGTCTTCTCAATTGCTTCAGTGTTACAAGTTTATTAATAGATTGGAGTCATCATTCTTTCTTAAAGAATGCAGTTTCTTATGTCAATTTAGAACACCCCAATTTATTGATTATAGCACATTCTGGGCATTTTTTAGCATCTATTTCAAAGTAACATTTTTTGTTTCAGACCAACAGTTGCTGGCATTCATGGAGGTGAACTTGGAGCCTACTCAATTGCTCTGTCTGGTGGCTATGAAGATGATGTTGACTTGGGAGAATGTTTTACTTACACTGGAGAGGGTCAGTGTCGATACAACTTCTCAGCTACTCCTTGTCTCTGATCTTAGAGGGTCAGTGTGGATACAATCTCTCAGCTACTCCTTGTCTCTAATCTTAGAGGGTCAGTGTGGATACAATCTCTCAGCTACTCCTTGTCTCTGATGTTAGAGGGTCAGTGTCGATACAATCTCTCAGCTACTCCTTGTCTCTGATGTTAGAGGGTCAGTGTTGATACAATCTCTCAGCTACTCCTTGTCTCTGATGTTGGAGGGTCAGTGTCGATACAATCTCTCAGCTACTCCTTGTCTCTGATGTTAGAGGGTCAGTGTCAATACAATCTCTAAGCTACTCCTTGTCTTTGATGTTATCAAATGTATAGAAGAATTTAGGCTACATTGTGCTCTTTTCTTGAATTTTTAGACTTTATATTATAGATTCAGGTGGCTTGTGCAATGAGACTCATATTTCTTGAAAAAAATATAATTAATCCTCTTTTGTTCTATTTGACATTATCCCTTTATTGCTCTTTATTTGTTCATTTGTGTATAGATATTTTAAATTGTTTTTTCCAGGTGGTAGGGACTTAAAAGGTACAAAAGCTAATCCTAAGGTAAATATTGACACCGGTGTTAAGTAGCAACATAATTTTATTCAAAAACACAACATAATAAAATATAATTAATAAAAGACATACAATTTTATATGCTAGTACAAATGTGTATAAGCTATATTTCTTTCCTAGTTGCATTAATACATGGAACGTGATGCCTAAATCAGCCAGGAAAACCAATGACCTGGAAGAGTTTTTCTAATTAACATGTATGACTAGATTAGATTAATTACTTGTGGGACAGAATTATCTTCTTTATTTGAAGAAATGTCTTTACTTAATAAGATAATCTCAGAAACAATTAAAAAGACCTTAATACCTACAAAATATTTTTTCCCCGATGTTTAGAATCTTCGAACTGCACCGCAGTCTAAAGATCAGGCACTTACCAGGGGTAACTTAGCTTTAAGCAAGAATGTTGAAACAGGAAATCCAGTACGTGTCATTCGAGGTTACAAGCTAGACAGTCCTTTTGCACCAGAATCTGGTTATCGATATGATGGTGAGTTTTACTTAAACTGTGTCTCATCCTTTGTGTTCAGAAAGTTTTTTAGTTTGATGCTGCTGGGGCTGAAGAGGACTCTTGCACTGACATAAATGCAAAATAATTTGTTGTAATTGTAAATATTAAAAAAATGTGTAGATTCTCCATTTTGTAAGTGTTATTCTTATCTAATATTAAATAATATTTATTTTGCAAAGAATTACTTTTTACATTAATATTTTCAGTGATTATAAAGAATTGTTTTCCTAGGTATTTGTGTAATAGATCTGTTACAATTTAAATTCTTTGAACTTATATATTTTAGTAATACTCAATCTTAAATGTGTCATTTTATTAATGTTACTGTAAAACATTGTATTGATTCACTGACTTTTATCACCATTTCGAGATTCAGTTAACATGTAATACATGCTTTCACTGCACTTTATTGTTCACTGTGACTTAAAACATCGTTCTTTAAATACTAATGAAATATTAACTACAGGTTTGTACAGTGTTGAGAAAAGTTGGTTTACAATTGGTCTTTCTGGATATGGAGTCTGGAAATTTGCTTTAAAGCGTTGTGGTAATCAGGCACTACCACCCTGGACATATACCTCGGTAAGATTGATATACACACATACTTGAAACAAATGTTGTTTTTTTTGTTGTTGTTTTTTTTTTACTTGGGAAAAAAAAGAACTAATAGAACTTAAAAGGGTTCCTGAATTTTCTTGGTAAAATTCTTATAAATAAAAAAAAATCTGGATGCCTAAAAAAATATAATTGTATTATTTAATTATTTAGCTAAAAAATAACTACTGGTCATTGTTGATATATTTTATCAACTGGCTGATTCTGTCAACCTATTTCATCCATGTCTTTAAGTTTTCATAACCAGGTTGAGAAATAACAAAATGTTTTAGAGCATAAAGTAGATAATGTACTTACAAACAGTGAACAATTCTACACATAAAATCTGATGACATAGTCAAGTCACATTTAGTGACAAAAGTAGCACATACACTCTAGTCACATATAGTGACAAACTTAGCACATACAGTCTAGTCACATATAGTGATAAACTTAGCACATACAGTCTTGTCAAATACAGGGACAATCCCGCCACATACAAGTCTAGTCACAGAATCTAGTTAAATACCAGACAATTTTGTTTTGAAGAGTTTATTTATCACATATATTATATTTAATCAGAAATGTCTTAAATTATTTCAAAAATAGTATAAATATTTAGTTCATGTTAATTTTAAATCTTAACTGATCTTTAATGATTTACAAATAATTATTGCAGGAGCCTGGGTCACCTGAAAAAAACAACATTGATGAACCAGATGTAGAAACCACACAAAATTCAACTGATGCTGACACAACCAAAAGTGCATTTAGAAATGCAGATTAGCTTTAGTGACACACAGATGTTTTAAATTATATTTTGCAAGAACTTAATTTCTTATGAATGAATTGCTTGACTTTTAGTGGGTAAAATCAACCTTTGTAAAATTACCATAAAATGATATAAGGCAGCTAAACAAAATGTTGGAAATTAATCCACTCGCCAAATGCCTTGTACTTAAATCTTATTTACAATGCACCATTTCCATACTTTTACTTTAGAAAATTGTAATTCTGTAAAAGTTAAGCCAGGTTAGCATAAATTTATGATATATCATTTATAATACAAATATTATTTGTTTTAATTTTTGTTTTAATCTTTGAAATCCAACAAATCAGCATTTAAACATCTCATACTAGACAATACTTCTCATTTCCTGGTGGAGTTAATTTTATTTGGTAAATTCTTTTTCAATCCAAAGTTAAATAATGTGAAAAATTTGTTTAAAAAATCTGTTTTAAAATTTAATTGGAGATCCAAATATTTTGACTAAACATTAAGGATCATAATTTTTCTCATGGGCTACATTGATACATCCAGATTGTTTTCATTTTACTGTCTTGATTTTGTGTTGCTATGAAAAGGTGGTGATCATTTTGTTTTAACTTACTCCATGCTTTGAACAAATGCACTTAACCAAATTTTTACTAAATAAACTGTGTATATATATTTTTTACAAATATATATTCTTTTTTTTTTTAATATTATTTTTCTCTGTTGATTTTATACTACTATTTATTTGTTAGAACTTTCATTCAATTAAAAAAAAAAAACGTCATTGGTGAGGCCTGCTGCTGAAGTAGCTTGTTATGTTATTGATATGAAGTTACAGTTATGGCCAGATACAATAACAGAAGAGTACTGAATACTCAATCATGCATCTAATATTGTGAAGGTCCAAGAAGCACTGCTGGGTTTTAAATCAAGGGAGATAAGAAGGAGATCAAGTTAATGTATGCTTAGAGGTACCATCATTGTGAGGAGGATTTTACCCATAAGGCTCTTAACAAAGACTAAACAAGTTTGTGTTAACCATAGGCCACAGAAACAGATGACCTTTACATCATCTGCCCTATAAACCACAAGGTCTGAAAGGGGAACTAGACTATCCTATATCATGTTGGACACTCATGCCTTTAGGTCTAAATCAGACATATAGTGTACATGTATAACTTAACTGAAATCTTGCAATTCCATATTATCAAATCCATAACACTAATCTACAAGTCTTTATTACATTACACTTACTTGTGTCATGTATAACGTTGTTTTCATATGCCAGATTAGTTAACCTATTTCTATTGCTACTATGTAATAAGCCATAGACTTGCAATTTCGACTGTGAATAAATCTATTCTCTTATCAAGGAGAACTACTAAATATTTGGTCGCCAGTTCTGAACAAATGTTTCCTGCTAATAAGAGATATTGCAACAAAGATTAGAAAACATTTGAAGTAGAATTGTACAATTTTAATTAAACACTGAAGTACAGCATAGTGAGATAAATTATATTATTTATTGATGTAAGAAATAGGAAAATTTAGAACAATTTGTGACTGTTGGACAGTTTAATATTCTTGTACCGTATCTGTCACTTTTTTTTTTTTTTTTTTTTTTTAAGCCAGAATAATGTAAAAGTTACCAATGATCTCTCAATGGTCTACAATGCAGTTCACTGCAATGTTTGTTTTGAATGACATGCCTCTAAATAGCTAGTACTCATCTAACCTTTTTTTACAAAGCTTATATCAACCCTGTCTGGCCTAAAATTTGTACACATTATTTCTTCAACACCCTATCTCTGATCAAGCTGAAATTATACACAATTATTTCTTTTATCTGACATTTATGAATTTAAAAAATTAACTATTAGTAATAATTCTTGTTTTGAATTCCTTTATACAAAATATTTTTCTTTGGAATCTCAACAAGGGAAATAAAAGTTCAAATACAAGTCCTTCCCTTTTTTTTAAAAAATACATTTTAAAAGCAATCTCCGAGATGACCCCGGTCTTTCTCCCCATACCCCTACCTGGTACAGACAAATGATAGGATCATAGCATATTAGAAAGCTAAAAGTATGAATATGAGTTAAACAAAAAAAACAAAACAAATTAAACAGATTATTTTTAGTCTAGATCTGTTCCAAATTAATTACATAATTGATCCACTTAATATGAGCTTTGTTTTTTAATTTTCATTTGTAATGAATTTTTTCTCAATATACAACTCTGCAAACAACTGGCAGCCCTTTTTTTTTTTTATTTTTCTTTCCAATGGCTCCTTTAGTAATTCCATTTTAGAATTTAAACAGTTCAAAATCTGCATTTAGTTGAATCCGTTGGAATTTTTGCATACCTTTCATGAGTTTGTTTAATTAATCAAACATAACAGATGATGTCCGTATTTCTATTGTAAGGTTAGTATTATAATTCAGGGGATAGCGCGAACGCAGTCCCCCATACGCATAAATTACGCACCCGAGTCACCCACATTTGGGGTGATCGCAGGGTTCAGCCCACCCGAAGTGCAATGGATGAGCCTCGACCTGGGAGAACAGCCGTATTGATCACCGTTTCTCCTGTGCCAGGTAAGTATGAAATAATGGTGTTATTACAGGGGTAGTCTATAAAAAATTAACGTAACGAATCTAAGCTTTGTTGAAATATAGATTTAAAAAACTTGACAGATAATCTGTTCATAAATATATTTCATTTTTATATTTTACGATAATTTATATATAAATTTATATCCATTTAAAAATTATAAATGTTTTTTAATTGAATAGCATTATAGAAGAATACTAGATTTACCTTTGAGGTTTTAAAAATTAAGACCCTTAGAATAGTTTCGGGAGAATATATCTCGTTACCTCCCTTGATTCTTGTTCCTTACTGAAATGTATACTAATGCTCATATTCCTTTAGAATAATCTTGTGAATATATACTAATTACCTCCCTCGATTCATTTATCTGTATTGAAATGTAGTTAAAACTCATATATTTCTCCAAGTAACCAGAATATTAGGGGGAAATATTTTAGAGCGCACAACTTAAAAATACTGTTCGATAATGTCGATCTTGGGAAGGTAGGTCTACTGGGCTTAACTGTAAACGGACCTTGTTTTTAGTGACTTGGCTATGTGAGATTTAGCTCTTGAGCTATGAAGGGAAAATGACATTTGAGGGATTATGGGCACGACACGGCCTAAATTGTGTAAATGTGCCAAAACCCCAAAAATATCAAATATCATATCAAAACTCATGCGTAGGATCGCAAACAAATTTGCTTGACAAATAGTTGTATTTTTTTTTTTGGTGCATATATGGTATATTTTATTTTTACAATTATGAATACAGACTCTATCTTATCTTATCTTATCTTATATAATACAGACGTTACTTCAAAAAAGAAGATGATTACGTCCTACGCGTCATGCATTTAGTCATGCATATTAACCAATGACTTAAATTCTGCCAAGTCACTGGTTTTTCTGGCTAGCTCAGGCAACCCATTCCATGCTCTAATAGCACTAGGGAAGAAGGGGTATTTGTACAAATTTGTCCTAGCATATGGGACGAGGAATGTGCCTTTATTTTTGTGTCTTTCAGAGTATTTTATTAAATTTTGTTTTTGTATTTGAAGATTATGGTTCAGTGTTTTATGTATAATTGCTACTTTACTTTTGAGTCTTCTGTCCTGAAGGCTTTCTAAATTTAGTGATTTTACTAATGGTGTTACCCTAGTCAAATGTGAATATTCGTTTGTTATGAATCTCACTGCTCTATTTTGTGTTTGTTCCAGTTTCTTAATGTTTTCTTGAGTTGAGGGGTCCCACACGGTGGATGCATATTCTATTATTGGCCTAACCAAGGTTAAATAACATTTTAGTTTTATGTTCTTATTTGATTTATAGAAATTTCTTTTAATAAACCCTAATGCTTTGTTGGATTTTTTTTATAGTTTCATGATGCGAATATTTGTCCTTTGACTGGGTAGCTCAATCTAACTATAGTAATAAACCCTAATCGCCGGATTGGTCCATCAATCCAGGCGAAATCTGAGCTGTCAAGAGGAAGACCTCTGCAACTTGAACTCGAAGAGACTTATCTCCTGGACGTGAGACTGTTATCTGAGGATGACTGCGGCGCATTGGACTTTGCAACGTGGCTGCAAAAAAACCTGAACCTCCCTTGAGAGGCGTCTGTCGGAAGGGTCTGCTGAAACAGTGTGTCCGATCAACGGCTGTGTTGAAGAAAACAGTGCTCGACACTATCTCTTTGTGTGTCAAACGGCCACGTCATCGTCTCAACAACAGCCTGGTCAACAGGAGAAAGAGAAAACAGCACCGGAAGAAAACAGTGCGGATGACTTTGTGGGAAACACGCTCCCTGCCGTCTGTGGCTCCCACCGATCGACCTCCTCCTGAACTGTCAAAGCTCTACTGCACTGTTTCTTTTCGGGACGAAAAGTGCTAAGAATGGGCCAATGTTATAAGCCTGCCATGCAAACCGCGGTCCAAGATAGTGCAGAAGGTGCGCGCGGCCAGAAAGTAGACAGAAAAGGATGTTGACATTAGGAGAAGCGAGAACGATTTCCGCCCGATATGAAGATGCTGTGCTCAAGGCAGATGTCCTATGTGTATGTGATGTCCTCGTGTAAATAAACATCCATATCTCGTTGAGTTACAGTTATTACAATAGATTTCTATGTCTCTTTTTTTTCTTACTTAAATTTTTAAATATATTTCTAGACTGTAAACCTGTAAACACTAGCGGGTCCAGGATTATTTAAAGGGGGGGGGGGGACGATTTTGTCCAAACACAACCCTAATTATAAACATATATATATATATATATATGTGTGTGTGTGGTGACCGGTCATTTTATCCCCGGTCACTTCATCCCAAATTAAATATTTTTTCTTATTCATTGTTTCATAGTGCTGTTAAGGCTTTTTAAAGTCCTCATTTAATCTAATATATAAATATGATTGTGTAGAATGCTTTTTGATATTTTTAACATGTTATTAATGCGTTTATAGTGTTTCCACATTCCACTTTACATTCTTGATGAGAAATCTTATAATATATTGTAAATCTTGTGTGTAATTAGCTACAGCGCTTCTATTGGAGGTAGGGAATATTTTAATACCACCCTGCGTATGATGTAATGATCAAAAACCGAAGGTGTGGTGGAAGTAGTGGAAATCCTTTAAGAGATGAGAATGATTAGAATACTTATGATCTTGTCGTTGATAACTCCTTACAACCATTTTTCACTTTATTTTATTTTTCAATCGCTCTAACTTGAAAATAGGCACTTCATTTTTAGCCTTGAAATAAGGTTTTATTTTTTTCTAATAAATTAAGACTTCACCCATCCTCAGGATATCATGTCGACTATACAAGTTTTGCTTTAATTCCCTTTAAACATTTTTACCTCAAATTGTGTTATAGGACTTTATCGGTATTTAATATTTCTATCGATATTTCATGTATATGTAAAAAAAAATTGTTATTGATATTCACTTAAGATATCCAAACTGGTATATGTATGTGGACAATGGACATAAATACCTGTTTCTACTATAGTTCCCCCATGATTAGGTTTCTCTAGTCTTTCAAATTGACTGAGTGCTTATTGGAAATAATCTTGCATGTAGGGTGTGTGTCTCTCTCTCTCTCTCTCTCTCTGCCATTAGGACTCGATCTGATCTAAATTTTCCCACCCCACTCTATCTCATTGTCATAGATAAACACAAAAATACTTTTTTTTTTACAACACCTCTATGTTTATACATGTTAGTCTTTATTGTTTTTAATGGCTTTTAATTTTATTCTTATCTAATGCATTACACTTTTTGTCATGTAAATAAAAATGAATATGTTAAATGTTATTTATTTCACGATTTTTACAATTACTATTTGTTAGATAAAATAATCAGATGAAATGACCAGGGGATGAAGTGATTGGAGATGAAATGACCAGGGATGAAATGACCTATTTATTGTTTCACTGAGATTATTGGCCGTACCTTCTTCCTATTTATTGTTTGACATTATCATTGGCCAGTTAGGCCAGGGTCACATTTCACTTCACCTTCACCTATCCCTTGGTCTGTTGGTCACTCTGTTGGACCGTTGGTGCACCCCACAAGATCTGTCAACCTTCTTTCTCCATTCCTTCCTGTCATTTGCTTTAGATGGAATTTTATTCTGATATTCTTTCTGATAATATTGAAACCTGCCTTTTTACCTTCATGGGGGAACACTTCGGGGGCCGATTTTAAGTGAGTTTCCACACAAACTGTCTTTGTGACGTTTATTTTTCTGTTTCCGTAGGAGTTATCTAATTCACTCTGCCTTTGGCCTTCAATGACCTAATGCTGGCCCTGTCATACCTAAGACAACTTGGGTTAAAAAAGAGTTTGAGCTTTAGCTTTAGTGAAAATTTACCTTCATTCGTTTCAATCCTAAATCACATTCATAACTCAGTCAATAGGCACAAGAAACTATGGTTTTTAATGCAAGCAATTAGTTGTCTATTGAACACAGACATGAATATTTTCATTTCACAATATGTTAAACAGATGTAAATGTTCTACTTTTTTTGTTGTTGTTATGTGCCGAATGGTGCACTAAACACACTCTTTTGTGTAATAGTTGACTCCACCATACAAATAGGACGTTTATCTAGTCATTTACTTCATATGTGTCTAACCTACATTCTTGTTACAGAAAGCGCATTCATTATTATTTATAACATTCAATATGAAAATAGAATCAGACAGTAAGAAAATCAATGTGTGGGTTTGTTGACCAGGTCACTCTTGACAACAGATTGAATAACGTTCATGACATCTCGTAACAGTGGTTTCACAAACTGGTTCACGTTCTCCAAGCTCTCTGGGATGGTCTTAAACTTCTCACTAAACAGTGCTTTGCCATCCTCGTTGATACTAGACACCACCAGCTCCCAGTGACCATGGGCCTCGGGATTAATCGTGCCGTAAGCAAAGTCCTTGAAGGAGTGGTGTCTCAAGCCAGTGCGAAGGTGTTTTATGTCAGACTTCTCTACATTCTCTTGTTGTCTCGAGTCTGTGAGAAGGTGTTTTATATAAGACTTCTCTGCATTCTCTTGGTGTCTCGAGTCTGTGCGAAGGTGTTTTATGTCAGACTTCTCTGCATTCTCTTGGTGTCTCGAGTCTGTGCGAAGGTGTTTTGTGTCAGACATCTCTGCATTCTCTTGTTGTCTCGAGTCTGTCAGAAAGTGTTTTATGTCAGACTTCTCTGCATTCTGATGACTTGGATCTCTGAATGTCTCTGTGAATGTTTCTCTTCTAGTACGTGGTAACTTCATTATTTTGCTTTCTTCGGCATTGCTTTTTGCCTGATTCTCGTGTTTAGGTTCATTCAGTGAATCAGCATTGCCTCGAGTTACATTCGAACGATGCCCGAAACTCTTGAAGTGCCTAGTTCTATATTTATCTTTCATTTTCCTTGCTTCCCAGTTTCGCTTTTTTCTCTGGTCCCAAACCTTTTCCCTTTCATTCTCCCTGTGGCTCCTAGAAACATGGTTACTGTGGCTCCTAGAAACATGGTTACTGTGGCTCCTAGAAACATGGTTACTGTGGCTCCTAGAAACATGGTTACTGTGGCTCCTAGAAACATGGTTACTGTGGCTCCTAGAAACATGGTTACTGTGGCTCCTAGAAACATGGTTACTGTGGCTCCTAGAAACATGGTTACTCTCTGTAAATGAAACTTTTTTTTTAAGGCTGGCTAAGAATCTGTTCAGAAATTCTTCTTCGGATCGATTCATTTCAGCTTGTGTATTCCTTAGTCCAGCAATGTCTTTAGAGTCACTCTTCTGCTGTGCAGCTCTAGTTGCTCTTACAATCTGTTGTCCATTATCTGCTTGATTTTTTTCTTCCACTGTCTCTTGAAACATCTGTTCTTTGCTTAAAATATGCTCCACTGACCTTCTTGCGATCCGATTGTTGTTGATGTCGAAATACTGTACAATCACTTTGTCCACTACAGCTGTTTTATACCTGCTGCACTTTCTTGACGTGATGTAGCCGACGTAGGTCAAGTTTTGAACATCATCATCAAGGATGTGTCGCATGACGCGACGGATGGGTGCTATTCTGTCCAGGATAGTTCTGCACACTGGGATGCCCACTCTCATGTCTAAGAACCATGGGTACTCTTGAGGACAGCCGACGATAGCGTCCAGATGGATTTCAAATAACAAACATCTTTGCTCGTTGTGGTCCACCAAGGCTGACCATTTAGTCCTGTGGAGGAAACACGTAGAGCAGGTTAGACAAGACCTTTTTAAACAATTAAGTAGCACCCCCCTCCCAATTATTTTGTTTTTTTTCTTTTCTGTCTCTTATTCATAGCAGTAGGTAAAAGTTATTGATCAGTTGCTCAAATAGACATAATTATTGGAATGGCAACTCAGGTAAACATATTTGAATTCTGTTTCCTACATAGATCACACTCAATAGCAAGAATTACCAAATGTTTCAATCTACCTAGGAGAATTGTTGACCTCAAGTAATTCTTCATTAGTTTGAGGCGCGAGAAGCTTCTTTCACTAGATTCCACAATTACGGGTATTGCATAGTTGTTTTTTTTTAAATCGCGTAGGATTGGCGTTTTCCATATTGAATGACACCCTAAAATGACAATTTTTTTCTATGTATTTCAGGAGATTTGTATGAGTTTTCTTAAGATTTTAATAATTTCCGGATATTTCCAGGACTTTTTCGTATATTTTGCAATTTCAGGATATTTCCAGGAGCTCCTGGAAAATCGACAGGAGGCCGCGGGAAATCTGTTATGAGTTATAAAAAGGTTTAATTTAATAATTTATACACCTAGAATTAGCGCGGGTCCTATGAAAGTGCGGACACACTGCTGACGCATAGGTTGCAGTGGCCTAAGGCTGGCCCTGCAAAATAGCGGCGTATGCTACGCCGCCGGTCGACTAGTTACTGTTATTTGTATGGGCCTACATTTGAATTCAAGAATAGAAAAAAAAAAGTCGCTTTTAATTTTCATTCAATACCTTTCTTGTTGTTTTTTTAAAAAGCATTTTACCTAAAAAAAAAGCAGGAAATAAAATATTTCCACTCCCACTTTCACTCGATATTCATAGCTGTGAGTGATTAGTAGTTATCAGCCGCCGCTTTCTTTGCTACTTCTAACCCGGTCACTTCATTTTGTATATAGGTAATGATAGGCCTACGTAGTATACACACACACACGCACACACACGCGCACGCACACACACACACATGCATACATACATACATACATGTATATATATATATATATATATATATATATATATATATATATATATATATATATATATATATATCATGGGCGGAGCCAGGGGGGGTTTGGGGGTTCAACCCCCCTCCCCGAAATGTAATCCCCCTCGGGGGGGGGGAACGGAATTTAGTGACTAATTTTTTGCTTTGATTTTGCTTATTTTAGGTGAGATTTTAATACTAAACCATCACTTGCCCCAGCACAGCCAAGGGTTTTTGAGTTTAAAACCCCCTACCAGGGGTTTTGAGTTTAAAACCCCCTACCAGGGGGGGGGGGTTTGAGTTTCTTTAATTCCCCTACCATGGTTTTTGTAGTTAAATCCCCCTCTTCTATAAAACAAAACAAAAACAAATGCAAACGACCATCCCCACATTCCAAGAGCCACAGTTAATTAAATATTTGATTTTAAAACTCCCTCTAAAATTTACGATAAACCCCCTCTTCAATATAAAAAAAGCAAATTACACACTCAAAATTCCATGAGCGTAGCTAAATGGGATTTGAATCAATTTTGAGTTAACCCCCCCCCCCCTTACAGTGGGGTTTGAAGGTAAAAAATACCTCTTAATATAAAAAACATACACCGCCGGGGGGGGGGGGGCGCCTAAGTTAGTAAGAATAGCACATTAGGTTTTTGAAATAAAACTTTTTAATAGTGTGAGCTTGCGCTCCCTGAGCTAGTTTTATATATATTTTTGTGTATTCTATTTTTTTATAGGCTAGTGCCAAATGTATTATTGGTACTTCCGCTTTTTGTGTAAGTTAGGGTGGGGTGTGTAAAAAAATTCGCCACGCTGTTTTAAAAACAGTTGAGTGTACAGTTGACCAGTGGTCAGTATAGTATGTCTGTGTGACAGCCGAAGATCTTTGTGGTCTGTCGTGTACTTATTTTTATTCCTGTACCTGGGACGGTCTGTAAGTTTGCTATGGTTACTGCTTTTAGCTGCATAAAGTAACTGCTGTTTTAACTGTTGATTTTAACTGTTCTAGGCTGCTGTTGTAGATTTAATTTGTTTCTGTAGGTAATACTTGTGTAGTGTTGCCTTAGAGTTCTATTAGTAAACTTAGTTATAGACTGTTTCTGTTCTTAGTGAATAGATCTACAAATACTATAGTAAGGTACTAACTAAGGTGTCCTTTTTAGTTTTAGTTATGAGTTGGTTGTAGTAGTAGAATATTGTAGATCTAGACTAGTTTATTGTAGTTTGTTAGTGTAGATCTAGGTCTAGACTAGTGTATTAGTTTTAGTGATTTAGTTAGATAGTTGGGTTGATCAGTTTGTGTTAGTAGTTGGTTAGTTTGTTAGTGTTTGTAGTGGTGTAGATTTAGAGGGTTTTAGTTAGTTGATGGGTTCAGTAGTAGTGGTTAGTCATTTTAGTGTATACGGTACATTTTATTATTGATTCATTTATTTTTATGTAAATAAAGTTTCTTTTGTTTATTTATCCTAACTAAAGTTTCGTTATCTTGTTTTCCTTTAGTTTAGGTTAGTTATAGCTAGTTGTCTGGTTACTTAGGCGACTCTAGCCCCTTGGTCACCATACTGAGGTGCACAGATTGAGCCCACCCAGTAGCGTTAACATCTGCCTACTGTTGGTAAATTTTAATGTTGAGCAGAAGAGAATAGGTCTATCCCACTCGCGCCTGCCTGGCCTGCTCACAATAGCAATAAAATGCACTGTAGATACCTCAGAATATGCATTTTGTTGGCTTTTAATACCAGAAATAGTGGTTGGCGGCGGGTCAGTATGTAATAAAAATTATTTACACACACACACATATATACATATACATTGTTTTATCTGGGGTGGGGGTGGGGGGTGGGGTAAAACATTCCACTCCCCCCCCCCGAAAAAAATCCTGGCTACGCCCATGATATATATATATATATGTGTGTGTAAGCCCAATCTATAAACTTGAGACAGAACATTTGAAGTTCAAAGAAGGGGGAGACTATTCTTACAAACTAATTAGTTAGTAGAGCACACAAAAAAAATATTACTTTAGGTCGTGGATAATCTCAGAGTTGTAAGATCCACCTTCCCATAAGGCTCTTTGGTGAATACACTGTTGCTGCGTGTATCCGGCATGAAAATCTGGATTCTGAAGGGGAAAAGTGGAATTTTTAAAAAGTCACATTTGCATAAATTATTTCAATGTTAAAAAGTAAGTTAAGAACTCAACATTGTAACTGTTAGGTGTAATTGTTTTCTTAATGCTGATAGACCGACCACAGAATGGATGGACTATATTGTACAATTGATCTTTATCTACTCTTTTTTTTTTGTATTTCTTAATTGGCAGAGTTTCTTTATTTATCTAGCTAGTTACTATCCACATGCCTGCCAAAGTTGGTGTTTTATTTGGAAACACGTTATTCCCAACAAACGATTCACACAAATGCCATTTAATAAATGTTTCAATGTTAAAACTCTTACCATACTTGATCTTGTTAGACTCATGTCCTACTTATGGGGAGACCATACTTAATATAACTCGTGTAAACTTTTTGATCTCCCATCGAGCTCCTCACCAGGTGCAAGATAAAAAAAATACCCATCATTCATGGTAAATACTGGAGAAAAAATATACCGGAGTTGACCAAAATCAAGCCTGTTGCCTTGCAGGAAGCGGAGGGATCCTTAGAGGCAAAATAACCTTGCCCGAAACTAACAACCCAGTCCTATAAAGTATCCTTGATGGACAGACGACATAGACTTCTATGCCTGAAAAACAAGAGGACATATAGTAGAGGTAGATCTACAACAACGACAGTCGCTAAGCCGAGGACAGATCTGAATACAAGAAATACTGCAGCGCTACTGGGATGGTTGGATACTTTATAGAAGGACGAAAAGAAAAACACAAAATTACGTTTTAAAAATGTTTGAAAGTGTTTTGAAGTCTCGTCGATTGTTCAGCTAACTCCCCCTAAACATTTCACATTCAAGTTTCTTTTTTTTTAAATATTTTAAAATGTCAAGTCACTGCTCACCTGAATGTGCCTTATAGGAGAATTATTCTCCTTAATATTTTAAAATGTCAAGTTACTACTCACCTGAATGTGCCTTATAGGAGAATTATTTTCCTTAATATTTTAAAATGTCAAGTTACTACTCACCTGAATGCGCGTTATAGGAGAATTATTTTCCTTAATATTTTAAAATGTCAACTCAATACTCACCTGAATGCGCGTTATAGGAGAATTATTTTCTTTAATATTTTAAAATGTCAAGTCACTACTCACCTGAATGCGCGTTATAGGAGAATTATTTTCTTTAATATTTTAAAATGTCAAGTCACTACTCACCTGAATGTGCCTTATAGGAGAATTATTTTCTTTAATATTTTAAAATGTCAAGTCACTACTCACCTGAATGTGCCTTATAGGAGAATTATTTTCCTTAATATTTTAAAATGTCAAGTCACTGCTCACCTGAATGTGCCTTATAGGATAATTATTTTCCTTAATATTTTAGAATGTCAAGTCACTACTCACCTGAATGTGCCTTATAGGAGAATTATTTTCCTTAATATTTTAAAATGTCAAGTCACTACTCGCCTGAATGTGCCTTATAGGAGAATTATATTCCTTAATATTTTAAAATGTCAAGTCACTAATCACCAGAATGTGCGTTATAGGAGAATTATTTTCCTTAATATTTTAAAATGTCAAGTCACTACTCACCTGAATGTGCCTTATAGGAGAATTAGTTTCCTTAATATTTTAAAATGTCAAGTCACTACTCACCTGAATGTGCCTTATAGGAGAATTATTTTCCTTAATATTTTAAAATGTCAAGTCACTACTCACCTGAATGTGCGTTATAGGAGAATTATTTTTCTTAATATTTTAAAATGTCAAGTCACTACTCACCTGAATGTGCCTTATAGGAGAATTATTTTCCTTAATATTTTAAAATGTTAAGTCACTGCTCACCTGAATGTGCCTTATAGGAGAATTATTCTCCTTAATATTTTAAAATGTTAACTAACTACTCACCTGAATGTGCCTTATAGGAGAATTATTTTCCTTAATATTTTAAAATGTCAAGTCACTACTCACCTGAATGCGCGTTATAGGAGAATTATTTTCTTTAATATTTTAAAATGTCAAGTAAATACTCACCTGAAGGTGCCTTATAGGAGAATTATTTTCCTTAATATTTTAAAATGTCAAGTCACTACTCACCTGAATGCGCGTTATAGGAGAATTATTTTATTTAATATTTTAAAATGTCAAGTCACTACTCACTTGAATGTGCCTTATCGGAGAATTATTTTCCTTAATATTTTAAAATGTCAAGTCACTGCTCACCTGAATGTGCCTTATAGGAGAATTATTTTCCTTAATATTTTAAAATGTCTAGTCACTACTCACCTAAATGTGCCTTATAGGAGAATTATTTTCCTTAATATTTTAAAATGTCTAGTCACTACTCACCTGAATGTGCCTTATAGTAGAATTATTTTCCTTAATATTTTAAAATGTCAAGTCACTGCTCACCTGAATGTGCCTTATAGGAGAATTATTTTCCTTAATATTTTAAAATGTCAAGTCACTACTCACCTGAATGTGCCTTATAGGAGAATTATTTTCCTTAATATTTTAAAATGTCAAGTCACTGCTCAACTGAATGTGCCTTATATGAGAATTATTTTCCTTAATATTTTAAAATGTCAAGTCACTGCTCACCTGAATGTGCCTTATAGGATAATTATTTTCCTTAATATTTTAAAATGTCAAGTCACTACTCACCTGAATGTGCCTTATAGGAGAATTATTTTCCTTAATATTTTAAAATGTCAAGTCACTACTCGCCTGAATGTGCCTTATAGGAGAATTATTTTCCTTAATATTTTAAAATGTCAAGTCACTAATCACCAGAATGTGCGTTATAGGAGAATTATTTTCCTTAATATTTTAAAATGTCAAGTCACTACTCACCTGAATGTGCCTTATAGGAGAATTATTTTCCTTAATATTTTAAAATGTCAAGTCACTACTCACCTGAATGTGCCGTATAGGAGAATTATTTTCCTTAATATTTTAAAATGTCAAGTCACTACTCACCTGAATGTGCGTTATAGGAGAATTATTTTCCTTAATATTTTAAAATGTCAAGTCACTACTCACCTGAATGCGCGTTATAGGAGAATTATTTTCTTTAATATTTTAAAATGTCAAGTAAATACTCACCTGAATGTGCCTTATAGGAGAATTATTTTCCTTAATATTTTAAAATGTCAAGTCACTACTCACCTGAATGCGCGTTATATGAGAATTATTTTATTTAATATTTTAAAATGTCAAGTCACTACTCACTTGAATGTGCCTTATAGGAGAATTATTTTCCTTAATATTTTAAAATGTCAAGTCACTACTCACCTGAATGTGCGTTATAGGAGAATTATTTTTCTTAATATTTTAAAATGTCAAGTCACTACTCACCTGAATGTGCCTTATAGGAGAATTATTTTCCTTAATATTTTAAAATGTTAAGTCACTGCTCACCTGAATGTGCCTTATAGGAGAATTATTCTCCTTAATATTTTAAAATGTTAACTAACTACTCACCTGAATGTGCCTTATAGGAGAATTATTTTCCTTAATATTTTAAAATGTCAAGTCACTGCTCACCTGAATGCGCGTTATAGGAGAATTATTTTCTTTAATATTTTAAAATGTCAAGTAAATACCTGAAGGTGCCTTATAGGAGAATTATTTTCCTTAATATTTTAAAATGTCAAGTCACTACTCACCTGAATGCGCGTTATAGGAGAATTATTTTATTTAATATTTTAAAATGTCAAGTCACTACTCACTTGAATGTGCCTTATCGGAGAATTATTTTCCTTAATATTTTAAAATGTCAAGTCACTGCTCACCTGAATGCGCGTTATAGGAGAATTATTTTCTTTAATATTTTAAAATGTCAAGTAAATACTCACCTGAAGGTGCCTTATAGGAGAATTATTTTCCTTAATATTTTAAAATGTCAAGTCACTACTCACCTGAATGCGCGTTATAGGAGAATTATTTTATTTAATATTTTAAAATGTCAAGTCACTACTCACTTGAATGTGCCTTATCGGAGAATTATTTTCCTTAATATTTTAAAATGTCAAGTCACTGCTCACCTGAATGTGCCTTATAGGAGAATTATTTTCCTTAATATTTTAAAATGTCTAGTCACTACTCACCTAAATGTGCCTTATAGGAGAATTATTTTCCTTAATATTTTAAAATGTCTAGTCACTACTCACCTGAATGTGCCTTATAGTAGAATTATTTTCCTTAATATTTTAAAATGTCAAGTCACTGCTCACCTGAATGTGCCTTATAGGAGAATTATTTTCCTTAATATTTTAAAATGTCAAGTCACTACTCACCTGAATGTGCCTTATAGGAGAATTATTTTCCTTAATATTTTAAAATGTCAAGTCACTGCTCAACTGAATGTGCCTTATATGAGAATTATTTTCCTTAATATTTTAAAATGTCAAGTCACTGCTCACCTGAATGTGCCTTATAGGATAATTATTTTCCTTAATATTTTAAAATGTCAAGTCACTACTCACCTGAATGTGCCTTATAGGAGAATTATTTTCCTTAATATTTTAAAATGTCAAGTCACTACTCGCCTGAATGTGCCTTATAGGAGAATTATTTTCCTTAATATTTTAAAATGTCAAGTCACTAATCACCAGAATGTGCGTTATAGGAGAATTATTTTCCTTAATATTTTAAAATGTCAAGTCACTACTCACCTGAATGTGCCTTATAGGAGAATTATTTTCCTTAATATTTTAAAATGTCAAGTCACTACTCACCTGAATGTGCGTTATAGGAGAATTATTTTCCTTAATATTTTAAAATGTCAAGTCACTACTCACCTGAATGTGCGTTATAGGAGAATTATTTTCCTTAATATTTTAAAATGTCAAGTCACTACTCACCTGAATGTGCCTTATAGGAGAATTATTTTCCTTAATATTTTAAAATGTCAAGTCACTACTCACCTGAATGCGCGTTATAGGAGAATTATTTTCTTTAATATTTTAAAATGTCAAGTAAATACTCACCTGAATGTGCCTTATAGGAGAATTATTTTCCTTAATATTTTAAAATGTCAAGTCACTACTCACCTGAATGCGCGTTATAGGAGAATTATTTTATTTAATATTTTAAAATGTCAAGTCACTACTCACCTGAATGTGCCTTATAGGATAATTATTTTCCTTAATATTTTAAAATGTCAAGTCACTACTCACCTGAATGTGCCTTATAGGAGAATTATTTTCCTTAATATTTTAAAATGTCTAGTCACTACTCACCTAAATTTGCCTTATAGGAGAATTATTTTCCTTAATATTTTAAAATGTCTAGTCACTATTCACCTGAATGTGCCTTATAGTAGAATTATTTTCCTTAATATTTTAAAATGTCAAGTCACTGCTCACCTGAATGTGCCTTATAGGAGAATTATTTTCCTTAATATTTTAAAATGTCAAGTCACTACTCACCTGAATGTGCGTTATAGGAGAATTATTTTCCTCTGAACGTTTTGCTTCACACGTTCCAAATGGAGTGCAAATAACTCCATCGGACATACCTGGTTTCAACAAAATGGATTTGTAAAAGAAAATAAAAAAATAACAGAATCTGGGATACATTAAGCACTACACGGTAACTATTTTGGACAATAAAATGTCATGAATGTAATATATTTCTGCCCTGATGCTTTATATAAAATACTTCAGTGATTGAGTGTGTGGAATTCCTCATTTCATTTAGTCCCCCAGGATCTGATCGTGAGTCTGATAGGGTGGATGGCCCTTTGAATTGTTGACACATTCGTTTCTTGTGTTCAATTGCAATGGCTGTTATTCCCTGCATTCGAGCATATTGTTTGAGACTTAAGCTCTAATCTACTAGTCAATGGAGCAAATCTTATAGTCTTGCATTTATCCAACATCTGTGAGCTGACACGGGCATAAATCTGTACATTTTGAAATCAGTGCGAGTTTGTTCTACGCAAAATGAGCACAAACAAGCAATAAAAAAAAAGATTACTTAAAAAACAAGATTACAAAGACAGTTTGTGTGGAAACACAAACTCAAAATCGGCCCCCGAAGTGGTCCACACAGGCAGGCTTCAATATTTTCAGAAAGAACATCCAAATGAAATTATATCAAAGACAAATGAGAGATAAGAATGGAGAAAGAAGGTTGACAGATCTTGTGTAGTGCCCCAACGGTATAGCAGATCAAAGGATAGGTGCAAGTGAATGCAAAGTTAGATGTGAACCTGGCCTAACTAGTTCCCCTTTCAGACCTTATGGTCTATAGGGCAGATGATGTAAAGTTCAACTGTTTTTGTGGCCTACGGATAACGAGGGTGTCATGTAGCCAGCACAACGACCAACCGCCTTTACTTTGCCCCAACTAATATCAGGTCCCCATTGGAGCTGGGTGGACTCAGAGGCGCCTAAGGATTCCGAAGTTGAAAATCCCAGTCTTCACCAGGATTCGAACCCGGGGCCTCCGGTTCGGAAGCTAAGCGCTTTACCGCTCAGCTACCGCGCCTCTCCTGGCCTAACTGAAGTCTTATAATATATGTAATTGTTTTGAAAAGGCTCAATCTCTTATTCGTATGCACCAATATATATCTACGCAACAAAGACAAGTCTACGAAAATGACATTTACAAGATTACTATTCGTTTTAACTTAGGTCTAACTTATAATGCATACTTATTAGCTTTTTCTCTTTAAAAAAATGCTTGCATAACTGATTTTAAAAATTAGATTTTTTCGCTTTCAGAAAAAAAAAAGTAGCCGTTGCATCAGAACATTTAATGATCTAAAATATTGTGATGTCGGATTTTCAATATCTTTTCTAGTTTACGAGATCTAAACGGGACAGACGGACAGACATTTCGCACAAAACTAATAGCGTCTTTTCCCCTTTCGGGGGCCGCTAAAAAGCGTATGTAAGGGAAAGAACCGCTAATTACTGCCAGTTGTGGCAGTGTTTAGCCACCTTTCTCCCATATAAAACATATTTAATTAATTAGTACGAATCAATCAACTAATTGGGTATTTTTTGTATTGATTCGTGTATTGTCATCCACTTTGAATAATAATGCAAACTTTCAACTTGATCTAAGAATGGGTAGTGGGTGAAAAGACGTGTCACAAACGTTATAATGGGATTATCACATTAAGTAGCATTTATTCCCCTTATTTCGATAACAAACAAAATAATTAATCACCAATACTTAATAAGCTTTTTTTTTAAATTGATTTATGTCTTGTCAGTCTCAATGAATAATTGTGCAAAGTTGTGTTCGAGAATGGGAAATGGGAGAAAAAAATCCTATTAAAACTTTTGACCAGACAGACATAGTGAGTTGATGTAAGCTTTGTAAACAGTAGATTTAATATATTTTTGTTGGACAGTAACAAGTGAGAATACGTTTTTGATGATGGGCTAGAAAATAGTTTTCTACGTCAAAATGGTAGAAACCTTTCAAAAAGAAGCCATCCTGGAAGCTATTGGCTAGGGTAATCACCACACAGACGGCCAGGGCGAACAGGGAAGAGAACAGGAGCAGCCATAGGATGTTTTTAAACCTCTGCTGTCGGAGGGTGTTGGCATCAAGTAAGATCGCTTTTCTTTTCTTTGTCCTAGCCTCCTCCTTGGTCACGTGACCACAAGCAGGTAACAGCAGCGAGTGGCTCCCCTGTGGACCAACGAAACCAAAATGCATATACAGTCACACAACTATCACCATTGTTCTAAACTGACTTCTTTTAGAAAACTCAAGTCACAACGAAATGACACGCCAACCGAAGCAACACGCTTGCACGATACAACAGGACGGGGAAATGAATAGTTCTAGTTCGCAGTGTTCTGAAGTAGCAACACAACAGTTACAACAGTATCATTCCCTGCTTCCAACATGCAATAATTGAACAAATGCTCCGCTAGCAATGCCTCAATTATTTACTTTCTGGGGCCTTGTTCTCATGCATCTTTCTGGAGTACAATTTGCAGGCATTTCTTCTACAATGACTATAACACTCTGTGTGTCCTCCTTTGTTTGAAATGTCACTGCTAGTCTAGGTGTCCTCCTTTGTTTGAAATGTCACTACTAGTCTAGGTGTCATTCTATATTTTAAATGTCACTGATAGTCTTTTGTGTCATTCTATATTTTAAATGTCACTGCTAGTCCATGTGTCATTCTATATTTTAAATGTCACAGTTAGTCTACATATTTTTTGCCAGACTAAATCAGGATTCACGTTTCAGACATTTATTGTATTTATGAAAACAAGTTCGTTACCAAGAATTTATTGTAGGATAACAATTTCTTTGTATAATGTATAACCATAGTGTCCCCCCCCCCCCACCCCACCCCCAATCGTTTTTGTGCATTTATTATCTTGTTAGCTGTACACAGTTAACTCCCTGGTCTCAAGCCGGATGTGAAAAGTATGTGTGTGTTTGTGGGGGGGGGGGGGGAGACATAGCGGCTCACCCTGTAAAACCTCAATTGCTATAGAAATGGCAAAGGCGGCCAATTGCCTATGGTCGCGTTGACCAAAACCTGACAGGAAGTCCAACGCGCGATACAGTGGACAACAGCTCGAAAAGGCCGCAGATATTTCTGGAGACCGACTTTTATGGAGACAGCTTGCCGCCGAATGCTCCGAACGGCATGGATTTAAGTCAGAAATTCTTATATTAGACATTGCACAAGCTTGTTTCTACTATAAAAACATTCAGAACACCGTCTTTGTAATTTCGTCAAGGTAAGTAGAACATCAAATGTGAACACTCTGAAATAACATTGGTAAGACCACCAGAGTTACAATGTCGCTAGTGAACCAAGCGAGAGAACAATACAGGGGCAATGCAGGACATTGTGTTTTTCTTTTACAGACATACAATTAAAACTTCAAATGTGTGCTGATCTGTATTATTAAGTTGGGTAGAAGATCTGAGTCTATATTATATCAACATGGTATCAACAATTTTCACACAGTTGTGTTAAAATATTTGGGTGTAAAATTAGAAGAAAAAAACGAAATGGCATTCAAAACTTCAAAGGTAAACGCGATTAATCCACATAAGCGGAAAATGTAGGCATAAGAGCAGTAACCCTTCAGAGTGAATATAGCTCAATTTCCTCCCTTCTCTCTGAACTATTCTAGGCTCTGGTGTAGAATTTAAATTTAGACTCTATCTATATCTATATATATCAACGTTAAAAAACAAATCAACTGGCCACCTGGGAACCTGTATAACTGGGTGCCGGAGATGATGGGAGGTCTGTACTTTCATTCTTTGCTTGAAGTACAATCACACCGATATCTCCAGAAGATTTAGTATCCGGCGTTTTGATCACTGCCATTTTGATCTGCGCAGGCAAGAAAATAATCAAAATAATCACGTAGATATGGATAGATGATAATATTCTATACTGTGTTAGACGCCATGTCCGGGCGCCATTTGTTAATACTTAAAATTACGCTTGAATTAGCAATGCTAGGTATATCTGAATGGTGTCTACATACTAGTGATATAACATACGTAATGGCAGTACTAGATTAATCCCTTTTGTTTAATTGTAGTTGGCTACATAATGCTTGCAACTGACTCTCTGGAGATTTATGTAGGTCTTGTATGTCTATTTCTTGTTTCAACACTTGCTCATTCGTATTTAGCTTTAGGTCTATCGGAAAGTCGTTTTCTTGTTGTTCATAACCTGCTCATTACTCCAGCACATTTAGACCTATTTAAATCTAAACATATCTCTAGAATAAATGTAGGGCCTACTCTAAATCCAAATGCTAATAGCTACAGCTTATAAAAGTCAATTCAATAGGACATGCATTAAACAAATGATTAGGCTTGATGTGGACGACCTCAGGGCTCACCTTTAAGAGGTGGACTTGGGTCAGCCGCCCCAGTAGCCAGATGAGAAAAGTATGTGACCAAAGAAGGAAAGAGCCTTAAAAAAGAGCAACCAAAAACAACAAAAAAACAACTTTAAAAACTAGGCCTACAATTTAATGTCTAAAACTGTAAAGATATCAGTAAATCAAAAACTGCAAAATGTTGAAATTAAAAATCAACTTTTGTAGTGTTCATTCAAGCTAACATGGGCTAACATGAGCTAACATGGGCTAACTTGAGCTAACATGGGCTAACAATGAGCTAACATGAGCTAACATGGGCTAACATGAGCTAGTATGGGCTAACATGAGCTACTATGGGCTAGGATGAGTGCAATGTCATGAATTATTTCAACTGACTCATCCAATCAATAATCTGGGACAAGGTTTCCGTACTGCACTTTCAAAAACATATTTTTTAAAAAGTTTTCCCAATGTCTTAATTAAATTTTTTTTTGTTGATTTATGTGTTGTCATCAAAAATGAATAATCGTGCAAAGTTTCAATCTGATCCGAGAATGGGAAGTGGGAGATTTGACCAGACAGAGAGACAGACAGACGGAGTAAGTTGGTATAAGCGAAGTAAAAAAAAAATCCAAAGATCTCGTGGGGCTCTGGTTGTAGTTCTGGTCAAACAACTTTATATCCAGAGCTACACTGTTCACATCCATGTCTTATTTTCTTATCTAGACTGTGGGGCGGACCGGTTTAGGCATAAGCAAACTAGGGCCTCCAATTGGTAGTGGCCTCGCATACGACTGAATAGAAAATTATTTTCGAGAAAACAAAATTGCGAAACAAATGGATCAAATCTCAAACAGCAGAACGGGATGGCTCTATGTTTACTAGCCAGCTCTAATTCTCTACTATGAATGTATTCGCGAATGTTTAGATCTAGATCTATTTGCTAGTCTACATATGTTAGATGACCTTTGTACAGGATTGTTTCTTCTTTTTGGGGAAATTTCGAAACGTTATTTCTAATCTGGTGATCATGAAACGTCTATGAAATAAAGTGAAAGATGGTTGTCACGAGTTATCAGTATAAGTATTCTAATCGTTCTCATCTCTCAAAAGATTTCCACTATTTCCACCTCACGTTGCCCTTTGATCATTAGGTCATGCGCAGGATAATATTGTAACATTACATCCCCACATTTGAAATAGTAGAGGGCATAAAGTCAAATCCTTAACAGTGCAATTAAACAAAGAATAAGTAAAAAAAAAAATGTATTTGGGGATGAAATGACCCGGGATGAAGTGACCGGGGATGACATGACCGGTCACCGATAGAACTACTTTAGAAGATCTACTATTTTAATTTAGCTATCTTACTTAATCTATACTGGACTAGATTGTAGAGCTCTTTAGAATTAGATTTAGGTCATTGGTTTATTAATATGCATGACTAAATGCATGACGGGATGACGCGTAAGGACGTAATCATCTCGTTTTTTGAAGTAACGTCTGTATCAAATTTATATAGATTCTAAGATTAGAAGATAAGATTCATAGATTAGACCAATGTAGTGTAGAGAAGGCCTAGATCTAGATAAGGCCTTGTAATAAAACTTTTTTTATGTATGTAAATGAGTAAACATTTGGTTAAATAAATGCTTCGAGAATCCCATTGAATATTCCTACCTTAAACAGGAAATAGCTTATTTCTGTCCCATATTGGCCTCGAAATGCAAACCAATATGGCCTCTTGAAGGCCAGACTCCGAGACACAACGTTGCCAGTGTAGCGTCATGAATTTGTTGCGCTTTTTTTTTTTAAGCTTTCACTTGGAGTGCGAACACATTGAAATAGGCTACTCATCTTTTGTTAAGATGTGAACCACAGACCTATATATAGGTCCCTGATGTGAACTTTTTATAGCATGAGCCAAACTTCAATTACGCATTTTAGATTTCCATTACACTCAGAGGAGGTTTCTTGAAGAGGCAGAGAATATTTAGCAATGTGCAAGGATTAAAGAATCGCGTCAAGTTTGAGGCGTTCTGTCATCTCTTTTGAATCTAAATTTGGAGTATTTGACATTGCATTCCATCAGAGCTGGTGGACAATCTAACAAAAACGAGCTGCCAAAACTCTTTTTGTGTTGTACCTGCTGTAATCATTGTTCTGTCATTTTGTCGTCTTGAATACTGAAAGAGAAAACATTTCCGGAATCTAAAAATTGGAATCATTTCCTTACGGAGTATCAGCAGATAATGCCGACCATGTCCATCAAAGTTGAATGCTTTATCGACAGACCAAATCATAGCCAAAAACAGACTTCTAGAAGACAAAAATGAATGAAAAGCCACTTACTTACACCATTCTTTTTTTTTTTTTTCAATATCCTTCTGCTAATTTTTCACGTCTGCTTTCTACTCTCTCTCTCTCTCTCTCTCTCTCTCTCTCTCTCCCTCCCTCTCCCTCTCTCTCTCACACACACACACACACAAACAAACACAAATCTGTTAAAAACTTATTTTATTTCAAATAATTTTTAAAAATCTATGTACACATATACATATATCTTTAATGAATTTTATGTTCTCATTAGTAATTGATTGGCCTCTTTAAGATCTATAAGTTTGTGGGTGATTTAAATCTACTCTTTAGACATAAATACATTGTATTCCTTCTTTTGAATAGGCTTTCTCAATCAATATTTAAAATGCAATGGAAAATTAAAGTCCTCAGTTTAAAGACATTTGACCACTCCGCGCACCAAACAATGAGCTGTGAATTATCTTTGTAATTTTATTTAGTTCCATGACTTCCTTGGAAATCTTAAAATAATAGTAACTGGCATATTGATATCATTTCTAATTGTTAGATCTATGTGTTAGTCAATATTGTAATGGAAAATGATCAGCATGTACTCTCATTGTCGTCTGCATGTGTGCCTTACATTAATAAGGTTTGTCTTCGAGTCTTACGTTAAACCGTGTTTCAAATCAATACATGATGTAAGCCAAATTACAACATTTGTTCTCTTGAAACTCACTTTATTTTTTAAACTTTGAAACTCAAAGGAAAGTAAAAAAATATGTCAGAATGTATTTATTGTTAGTCAGCATCAACCACATGTTACCGCTCTTGTCTACAAATAGTCAGCAAGAGAAATCTTTACCCACATCCAGCAGTCTTTTCTTCCTTCTCAGAATCTAGTGATTCCATCCAATGGTGCGGCTTGCTATAGTACTGCAGAGAGAATAAGATTGTGAAGAAATAGATCCTAGAGTTATGGATATTGACACTGTCTTAAAATTCATTCTTATGGTTTGGGCACAGTGAAAGCCGGACATTTTAACAATTTACGCCAAAGCCTGCAGGACAGAGGACAAGGCTCCAAAAATGAGGATACCTTCTCCTTTTGCCGGACTAATATTGTGAATGTGAGTCTTAGAGTCATTGATTTTGTGATAGAGACAGTATTAGAGTCAGAGGCGGCCTTAGGGGTGAAGAGGGGGGTAACTGCCCCAGGCCTTTGGGGACCCAGCGATAAATAGAATGTTTTTGTCAACGTCTGGAAGTCATGCAAATAGAAGGGAGACTATTCAAAACAAAAGGAGGGGCGGGGGGTGTATTGACATACTCCCTTATATAAGTTTTTAAAAAATTATTTTGCTTGGCTAGAGATTTATAAAACTTCAAAACACGCGTTTTAAGTTAACAATTATTTTTTTAATGGGGAGGTCAACGAAAAACTTTTTGAATTTTGCGCAAAATTCAGAAGCACGCGTCTGTAATCTAAATGTTCTATCGCCCACCTGCTACTGCTATACTCAATGCCCCATTCACAGCAATGCACCCCCATGCTGAAGTGCACTTTGACTTGTACTATTTGTGTTCAACGAAAGGGAGAGAATTAAAAACACAAGTTGTGTTAGAAATAACAGACTAGCTAAAAAATGAAAAAAAAATGTTTAGGAGAAACAGAAACAAAGCGCTTCAGAAAGAGAAAGAAGAAAATGATTATCATATGAGAAACAGAAAGTAGAGAAGGATTATAATTATCAAACCAGGAAATAAAGTTGGAAATTATTATTATATTAAAAACAGAAAGTAGGTAATGAGTATAATACTAGAAAAAGAATGTAGAGAAGGATTATCATATCAGGAAAGAAAGTAGGAAATGATTATCTTATTAGAAACAGAAAGTAGAGAAGGATTATCATACCAGGAAATAAAGTTGGAAATTATTATTATATTAGAAACAGAAAGTAGGTAATGAGTATAATACTAGAAAAAGAAAGTAGAGAAGGATTATCATATCAGGAAAGAAAGTAGGAAATGATTATCTTATTAGAAACAGAAAGTAGAAAATGATTTTCACAACGTGAAACCTAAGATGCTAAGTTTATAGGCCTGGATGGCAACTGGCCGAAATAGTTTAAAAAATTGCTTCCGGCCTACAGTCTCTATTTCTTACATGGATGCTTGTAATCTCGTTAAATAGCCTCTGAGTCAGACTAGTGTCTGTGTCTGTTGGTATATTGAACTTCTGATCGAGGTAACAAATTTCTTGGACTGGTAGAACAATGGACGCAGTACCGGAACCAAACACTTCCATTATCTATTAAAATTACAAAACAAAAGTCTTTCTTTTAGGCTTTCATTATCAGTGATTGAATCAAACAACATATATATATATATATATATATATATATATATTATATATATATATATATAGTGTGTGTGTGTGTGTGTTTGTATTCATTAAATCATTAGTCTATAAAAGGATTTTAATTATTGTAGCAAATCTATAAATAGCTAGCTTTTTGGTGTATCTGGTGTAAGTATTTATAAATTACATGTTTTAGAAAGCATGTATCACAGACCTATATACATGTATATTATATCTAGACTGGACATGGAGATCTTTTAATTAAAAAAAAAGCTGAAATAAGGCTTTGTTTTGTAGGTTATAAGAAGCCTATATAACATAATTTAATGTTTAGATCTAGATCTAGTCATTGAATATCGAAAAAAGAGGGCTCTTGTCTGACAATTATTATTTTGCACTTTTTAGATACATCATCTAAATAGGTCTCTAGGTAATCAATTTATTTAAATGTACATACGATGACTAAAATCGTGAATTACTTTGTCTAGGATTTTCAAAACATTATCTTAATGGAAACCAGTAGGAAATGGCTTCATTTCATGTCTTAGCGTGAAAATATGTTCTGTAATTAATAGACCATTCTAATTAAAATCCGAGAAAATGGTATTGTTATCATTATTCTCTAAACCTTTGAAAATTAAAGATAATTAATTTTCTAAGACAGAAAAGATCGATTTTCCTAGATTTGAGGCGACTTCCATTACAGCTTAAAAAAAAACGAGTTACGAACATAACAACCTTTCTATTTCGGTCTATAAGTTGATCAATCGCGGATAAGAATTTGTTTGTTTTTCCAGGCTAGATATAATATATATTAGGTCTGTGGCATGTACTTTTTTTTTTACTTTAAGAAACAAATGTGTTTATTCCACGTGTAGCACAAATTAATTAGTATTGTTTAGTTGGCAACAATGTTCTTTGTATTCTTTGCGCTGCCAATATTTACAGTCAAGTTATTTTCGCTGTAGAAACAACTTACACGTCCGTCGTTCAAAGCCTTAAGGAAAGTTTTCAATGTAATATTTCCTTCGGTGACAGAAAACTCTTTCTGAAAGAAAAAAAAATCTATTTGAGAAGCGTGTCCAGATCTAGAGTTCTTTTTTGTAATATCAAAAATTATATATCTAATTAGTAACATTTTTATATCGTTACTATAACTTTGTTATAAACTTAAACAATGAAATAAGTTTGAATAGAATAAAAAATTGTCATTAGAAGCGCTATTAAAATAGAACATGAAATATTGTAGTCATAATGTTGTCTTTTTGTTAAATAGAGTTTAAAGTTGACTATTGTATTTTTTTTAAAACTATAAAAAAAATTAAAAAATCAGTGACTACATTTGTATTATTTTGTACTTGTAGCCAACATATAACAATGTTTTATTTTTATTTTACATTTTACCTTGGACTATGATTTTGATTCAATAGCAAACAGGTCTTAAAAGGGATGCATGTTTTAAATGCTAGTCAGATTTGCACAGTCAGACAAGTCATTGAAAGAGATTCTATTCAAGGCAAAGACAAAAGGAATGGAGAAAGACGGTCGAGAGATCATGGGTGGTGCCCCAACAGTTCTACAGGATAAGGGACAGGTGAAGGTGATGATTCTGATTGAATACATAACTGTTGGTCTGGTGCATACATATTAGAAGAACAAAACAAAACAAAACAACAAGATCACCAAAACAACATGACTTTTGAAAATGCTTTTATTTTATTTACCCATTGGCGGGAGAGTTCCAAGACAGATTTGCGAGTGATGCCTGGAAGGATAAGTCCAGACTCAAGAGTTGGTGTCAGAAGCTCTTTCTCTGGCAAAAGAAAAAATTACATTTTAATTGCAAACAAACAAACTATTTAGTCAATTTATTTCTCGGTGATTGTCCTAAATGTTGTGTTCAAGACTCTTGGAACTTGGCCTATCGGCATGTCTGAGCAATTGCTCTGTCTGGAAGAGATCCAAGTAGATCCAATTTGTTAAATCCCTATAACCGTTTGATTGTATATCTAGACGCTCGGGTTAGAGGCGAGGTGTAAGGCCACGCACACCAGGAACTTGCTCACCCCCCACTATTACCGTTGGATTGTACCTCTAGACGCTCGGGTTAGAGGCGAGGTGTAAGGCCAAGCACACCAGGAACTTGCCTCCCCCCCATACTATAACCGTTTGATTGTATCTCTAGACGCTCGGGTTAGAGGCGAGGTGTAAGGCCACGCACACCAGGAACTTGCCCACCCCCCACTATTACCGTTGGATTGTACCTCTAGACGCTCGGGTTAGAGGCGAGGTGTAAGGCCAAGCACACCAGGAACTTGCCTCCCCCCCATACTATTACCGTTGGATTGTATCTCTAGACGCTCGGGCTAGAGGTGAGGTGTAAGGCCAAGCACACCAGGAACTTGCCTCCCTCCCTCCCCCATTACCGTTGGATTGTATCTCTAGACGCTCGGGCTAGAGGCGAGGTGTAAGGCCAAGCACACCAGGAACTTGCCTCTCTCCCTCCCCCATTACCGTTGGATTGTACCTCTAGACGCTCGGGCTAGAGGCGAGGTGTAAGGCCAAGCACACCAGGAACCTGCCTCTCTCCCTCCCCCATTACCGTTGGATTGTACCTCTAGACGCTCGGGTTAGAGGTGAGGTGTAAGGCCAAGCACACCAGGAACTTGCCTCCCTCCCTCCCCCATTACCGTTGGATTGTACCTCTAGACGCTCGAGCTAGAGGCGAGGTGTAAGGCCAAGCACACCAGGAACTTGCCTCCCCCCCCCCCATACTATTACCGTTGGATTGTATCTCTAGACGCTCGGGCTAGAGGTGAGGTGTAAGGCCAAGCACACCAGGAACTTGCCTCCCTCCCTCCCCCATTACCGTTGGATTGTATCTCTAGACGCTCGGGCTAGAGGCGAGGTGTAAGGCCAAGCACACCAGGAACTTGCCTCCCTCCCTCCCCCATTACCGTTGGATTGTACCTCTAGACGCTCGGGTTAGAGGCGAGGTGTAAGGCCAAGCACACCAGGAACTTGCCTCCCCCCCATACTATTACCGTTGGATTGTATCTCTAGACGCTCGGGCTAGAGGTGAGGTGTAAGGCCAAGCACACCAGGAACTTGCCTCCCTCCCTCCCCCATTACCGTTGGATTGTATCTCTAGACGCTCGGGCTAGAGGCGAGGTGTAAGGCCAAGCACACCAGGAACTTGCCTCTCTCCCTCCCCCATTACCGTTGGATTGTACCTCTAGACGCTCGGGCTAGAGGCGAGGTGTAAGGCCAAGCACACCAGGAACCTGCCTCTCTCCCTCCCACCATTACCGTTGGATTGTACCTCTAGACGCTCGGGTTAGAGGTGAGGTGTAAGGCCAAGCACACCAGGAACCTGCCTCCCTCCCTCCCCCATTACCGTTGGATTGTACCTCTAGACGCTCGGGCTAGAGGCGAGATGTAAGGCCAAGCACACCAGGAACTTGCCTCCCTCCCTCCCCCATTACCGTTGGATTGTACCTCTAGACGCTCGGGCTAGAGGCGAGGTGTAAGGCCAAGCACACCAGGAACTTGCCTCCCTCCCTCCCCCATTACCGTTGGATTGTACCTCTAGACGCTCGGGCTAGAGGCGAGGTGTAAGGCCAAGCACACCAGGAACCTGCCTCTCTCCCTCCCCCATTACCGTTGGATTGTATCTCTAGACGCTCGGGCTAGAGGCGAGGTGTAAGGCCAAGCACACCAGGAACTTGCCTCCCTCCCTCCCCCATTACCGTTGGATTGTATCTCTAGACGCTCGGGCTAGAGGCGAGGTGTAAAGCCAAGCACACCAGGAACTTGCCTCCCTCCCTCCCCCATTACCGTTGGATTGTATCTCTAGACGCTCGGGCTAGAGGCGAGGTGTAAGGCCAAGCACACCAGGAACCTGCCTCTCTCCCTCCCCCATTACCGTTGGATTGTATCTCTAGACGCTCGGGCTAGAGGCGAGGTGTAAGGCCAAGCACACCAGGAACCTGCCTCTCTCCCTCCCCCATTACCGTTGGATTGTATCTCTAGACGCTCGGGCTAGAGGCGAGGTGTAAGGCCAAGCACACCAGGAACTTGCCTCCCTCCCTCCCCCATTACCGTTGGATTGTATCTCTAGACGCTCGGGTTAGAGGTGAGGTGTAAGGCCAAGCACACCAGGAACCTGCCTCTCTCCCTCCCCCATTACCGTTGGATTGTACCTCTAGACGCTCGGGTTAGAGGTGAGGTGTAAGGCCAAGCACACCAGGAACCTGCCTCTCTCCCTCCCCCATTACCGTTGGATTGTACCTCTAGACGCTCGGGCTAGAGGCGAGGTATAAGGCCAAGCACACCAGGAACTTGCCTCCCTCCCTCCCCCATTACCGTTGGATTGTACCTCTAGACGCTCGGGCTAGAGGTGAGGTGTAAGGCCAAGCACACCAGGAACTTGCCTCTCTCCCTCCCCCATTACCGTTGGATTGTACCTCTAGACGCTCGGGCTAGAGGCGAGGTGTAAGGCCAAGCACACCAGGAACCTGCCTCTCTCCCTCCCCCATTACCGTTGGATTGTACCTCTAGACGCTCGGGCTAAAGGTGAGGTGTAAGGCCAAGCACACCAGGAACTTGCCTCCCTCCCTCCCCCATTACCGTTGGATTGTACCTCTAGACGCTCGGGCTAGAGGCGAGGTGTAAGGCCAAGCACACCAGGAACTTGCCTCCCTCCCTCCCCCATTACCGTTGGATTGTACCTCTAGACGCTCGGGCTAGAGGTGAGGTGTAAGGCCAAGCACACCAGGAACCTGCCTCTCTCCCTCCCCCATTACCGTTGGATTGTACCTCTAGACGCTCGGGCTAGAGGTGAGGTGTAAGGCCAAGCACACCAGGAACCTGCCTCTCTCCCTCCCCCATTACCGTTGGATTGTACCTCGAGACGCTCGGGCTAGAGGTGAGGTGTAAGGCCAAGCACACCAGGAATTTGCCTCCCTCCCTCCCCCATTACCGTTGGATTGTAACTCTAGACGCTCGGGTTAGAGGCGAGGTGTAAGGCCACGCACACCAGGAACTTGCCTCCCTCCCTCCCCCATTACCGTTTGATTGTATCTCTAGACGCTCGGGCTAGAGGTGAGGTGTAAGGCCAAGCACACCAGGAACTTGCCCACCCCCCACTATTACCGTTGGATTGTATCTCTAGACGCTCGGGTTAGAGGTGAGGTGTAAGGCCAAGCACACCAGGAACTTGCCTCCCCCCTCCCCCCATTCCTTCTCTGCACCACAGTCGTGCGGGTGTCTACAATAAAACGGCTCCTTGAGGAACGGTTTGTGAATAGTCACTTGGTTGTTGGGGGTCTAGTCCATCCCCGTCAGAGCAATAAAACTGGCCCTTAGACACTCCAAAGGAGCGGTAAAGTGCATGGTTTCCCAAACCGGGGGTTCCGGGTTCGAATCCTGGTGAAGACTGGGATTTTTAATTCCGGGATCTTTAGGTCGCCTCTGAGTCCACCCAGCTCTAATGGGTACCTGACATTAGTTGGGGACAAGTAAGGGCGGTTGGTCGTTGTGCTGGCCACATGATACCATCCTTAACCGTGGGCCACAGAAACAGATGACCTTTACATCGTCTGCCCCATAGATCGCAAGGTCTGAAAAAGGAATTTTATTTTTGTACACCGGATACACCAAAAAAAAAAAGCTAGCCATTTATAGTTTTTCCGCCATCTATGAAAATCTCCGTTAATCATCCACTAGGTGTATCAATGGATAACGTATGTCTTAGTTCATTGAAAAACTATTGGAAATGTTGCATTAAAGCCCCAGAGGATAAGTTTGCAAGGAAAAACAAACAAAAGCAAACACATCTAACCTCCTTGTTCATTGACCCAGTAAATAAAAAGATTCATGGTTCCAATTTCAGTTATCTGATGATCATCCCCGAACAACCACAACACTTGCTGGCAGCCATATTTCTCCAAGGCTTTCTTCTGAACAGCAACAGTTGGAGCATAGTTGCTGGAGGCCAACAGAACACAGGAAACAAAAGACTGACAATGAAGCATTCCATTTGGTGTTTCGGAGATTTTTTACGATAAACTAAACAATGTCAAGGACGCTCAATTAAACTTCACTGTTGCCAACTAAATCAAGAGCATTGGGCTATAATTTTAGCAATATCCCAACGCGTGATGCAGTTGATCTTCTATCGAATCTCCTTTATTGCCCGCTTGTTAGTTGCTCGTTTGATTTTAAATTAGTTATAAGTCATTAAGTGAAAGTCTAATGCTTCCCCATATTGAGAATTATATAAAAAGAAATATTTCATTTATTATTTTTTGTACACCGGATACACTCAAAAGCTAGCTATTTATAGTTTTCCGTCATGTATAAGATCTCCAATGGACTCTAAAGGATATGTCCTTTGAAAATGTTCCTGTATATTTGTATTGACCACTACTTACAAATGTTATTATAAAATGTACAAATTTAAGTCTCTATCCTTATAATGTTATAGTGTTTATAATTACCATAAAAAATCATAACACATTTTAAAACTATTTACACAATATTTGTTAAAAATGTTACTACTGCCAAAATGCTTCACATATTACCTTCCCATCTTGTAACCACCGCAACCACCTGTCCAGGCTCTGACGTACTTTGGGTCAGCCAAAAGACTGACTGGTTTCAAACCACCAGCAAAGTATGAGCCAACCGGAGTTGTGATAACAAAAAGTTTGGCCTTGTTGGAAGCGGAGACACCTAAAGTTGACTTATTAGGACAAATAACAACAAGCTAAATATGAAAAAATAATTTAGAAAAAAAAAATATCTAAGATAAAAAAACTCCGCACAACTATAACCCTCAACAATGTTATATATTCGATAACAAACAAAAAATATTAATTACCAATAATTAATTGACTAATTTTTAAATTTATTCCTTATTTTGTTAGGCACAATAAATACTTCATTAAAGTTTAAATTTGATCAGAGAATGAGTTTGGGAGAAATAACGTGTTCAATTATCTAAAGGGATAAAACCCTACACATTTAGCCTTCTCTGTGAATACTGAAGGATTAATTTCCCTTGTTGGTATTAAACACAATAATTAATTACCAGTTATTCTTTAACTAATTTGACAGACAGAGTTGATATTAACTTTGTAATAATAAGAAAATGTTTTCAATATTATCATCATTATCATGTCACAGCAGTTACAAAACCTCTATATCAATGATAATTTTAAATAGCCTCAACTTTTTGAAAGTCTGGCCACTTTGTTTCACATGTTCCTTCTGGGCTTAAACCTTCAGCAGGACGCAAGGGACTGCAGTTTGAACCCGGGACCATTGAGACGAACCAGGAGCCATTCAGATGAAACAGCGACGTTTTAAAAGTTGAAGTTTGAACTGTTTACAAACTATCAACTAAACAAAACAAATAGCAATCTGTTGAGGTCGTTTGTTAACGTTATGGCAGAGTGGCATTAGCCAAATTTGTAATTTGTTGAAATACTACTGTTTAATACTTGCCAAGCAAGTTCAAGTTACCTCTGTTCCAATCAGTGTTGGCCTCACATAGAGCGATTGGTTTTTGTTATCTGGAACCCACTCCTGATCAACGCTGATTAATTTTTTGATGCATTTTAAAAACTCACTCTGGTCAAAAGCCTTCAAGAGAAAAACAAAACAAAACTGTTAAACGAGAATTAAAGCTTCATGATAGTCTTCATCTATTTCAGTGTAGGCTTTTAAAACATCAATGAATCGTTTGATACCCACTGTCAGTAGGATGTATGGTCACTAAGATGTATGGTCACTAAAATGTATGGTCAGTAGCATGTATGGTCAGTAAGATGTATGGTCAGTAAAATGTATGGTCACTAAGATGTATGGTCAGTAGGATGTATGGTCAGTAGCATGAATGGTCATAACATGTATGGTCAGTAGGATGTATGGTCAGTAGGATGTATGGTCACTAAGATGTATGGTCACTAAGATGTATGGTCATAACATGTATGGTCACTAACATCTATGGTCAGTAGCATGTATGGTCAGTAGGATGTACGGTCAGTAAGATGTATGGTCACTAGCATGCATGGTCATTAGGATGTATGGTCAGTAAGATGTATGGTCATAACATGTATGGTCAGTAGCATGTATGTTAAGGCTGAATGTAATGTTTGTATTAGCTTGCACACTCTTTGTGTGTAAAACGTGGGTGTTTGGAACAGTATTTCGAAAACGGCTCTAACGATTTTCCTAGAAGTTTGACTGTTTATGTGTATGTCTGGGGAAAAAATGACTAGCTAATTGGCCACACAGTGAAAAGTTTATTTTGACTGTTATGACTTTTCGGTCATACCACTATTTCTGGTATTGAAAGCCAACATAATACATATTCTGAGGTATCTACAGTGCATTATTCTGCTATTAAAAAGTTTTATTTCAAAAGCCTAATGTGCTATTCTTACTGACTTAGACCCTCCCGCTCCGTTTGGCGCATTTGCCGTCAAGCTTTTTCCATAAAAATCTGTCACTGGTAATGCCTGAAGCCTCTTCCCACCTGCTCTTAGGACCTCCATGAATGTGTGGCGACAAGTTGTACTAGGACGTCATCGCAACTCTTATTATGCGTAATTGATTTTGTCGGAGAACATGTCCCGCAAACCTCATGCGACGCTCTGTCACAATCTTACTAAGGGGTTGACTCCCAGTTCGGCATAGGATTTCCTTGATTGAGACCCGATCTCTATAACTGGCTCCTAAAATCTATCTTAGCCATCTATGTTGAGCCACATTTAGTCTTTTTCAATTTTGGCAGATAACTATTCACTGCACTTTATTAATGGACCCCCGCCACTAGTAGAAATGTGTAACCTCTCTTGAATACGCTCTTGGAATTAGGTGACTGTAGTTTTCTTTAGATTTTATATCGAAAAGGGAAATTTTACTGTCAAAATCAAAATTTTTTTAAAATTCAAAACCCCTGGCTACGCCCATGGAACAGTATGTACTTTATGTGGACTGATTGTTTTTAATTTTCTACGACATGGAGGAAGGGGGAATATGAATGATTCTAGTTATTTAGGAGTAATGGGACATGCTTTTTCTTGTGATAACTGGAGTACAGATTTCATTGACTAGTATCGTTATAGATTTATTAGCGATTTATTATTAACCAGGAATGTTATAAATTGTGCTCCTTTATATCCAGCTGCTAAAGTTGTACACATTAGACTGGTGAAACGTATTTTCAATTAGATTATTTATTTTATTTTTAAAAAAAATCATTTATTGTAATAAATAATGAAGTATTATTAATAGAAGAACAGTGTTCTAGTTCATCCTTTAGCCAGAAAAAAGTTCTTTGGACGAAAAACAAAAACATGACTAGATCATACTGGTAAGCAAGCGCGTTCAGCTGCAGTAGACATACGTCTTAGGTGCTCTCTGGGTCGAAACAACCTGACCTTGCCATCAACACATCTGTAGGCCTTCAAGCCCTCAAAAATCTGAAATTGTGAATAAATGTAAGTGTAAGTTAATTTCTGACATATTTATGTCAAAAGTTTGAAGAAATTGGAGGTTTTTTTTTTATCGATTAGATATTTTCATCAACGAATGAAAAACTATAAATAGCTAGCGTTTTGGTGTATCCGGTGTATAGACTAAAGGACGTGTTGATAAACTATGTTTTTTGGTTTTTACTTGTTTAGCATCACAGAATCAAATTTTCTAAAATCTTCCGTGTGTCGCTCTTTTTTTTTTTAGATTAAGTTGGCAACATTGAAATTCAATTTAGCGTCCTTGGCATTTGTTTTTGTCCTGATGTAATAATATGGAAAGTGTTGCTTGTTATATATTTTAAAGGTATGTGATAAAAGTATGTGCAGAATCAAATTTCTAAAATCTTCCATTGATACTGGAGAAGCATTAGAAGCTCACTCTATCTCATTGAAAAGTTTCCCTCTAAGACAGATGATGTAAAGGTCATCTGTTTCTGTGGCCCACGGTTAAGGATGGTATCATGTGGCCAGCACAACGAGCAACCGCCCTTACTTGTCCCCAACTAATGTCAGATGCCCTTTAGAGCTGGGTGGACTCAGAGGCGCTCAAAGATCCCGAAATTAAAAATCCAAGTTTTCACCAGGATTCGAACCCGGACCCCCAATTTTAGCGCTTCAGCCACTTCGCCTCCTCTATGACATTGGTACAACTAAAAACTTAGTTGACTAGAGGGATCTTTCAATATAGCTACCTTGACATTGTGAATTTTAACTATTTATTTCGACTTCTTCCCCCTTGTCCTTCTCTTTGTTACGGTCGTAGCGCAGCATGGTGCGAATGGGAAAAAAAAAGGTGCGACTTTGGGTATTGAATGGAAGGGATGTTGAACAGGAACTTGGAAGGGGATTGGACAGGAGGAGAGATGAAATGTTCATGTTTACGTAACTTGTTATAATATTAAAAGTATTTCTGGAGTAAAACCTGAGAGTGTCTTGATATTTTGAAGTCTTGTGTCGTAACACTCTTTTGCTTTGGATTATTTTATATCGACCCCCAGATTTGGTCAGATCGCATTTTCTTTTTTTCTTTGTATTTTATTTCTTAAAGAATGTGGGCCGGATTTTTAAAATCTAATTGTAAACATAGAGGAGATTACTCTAATAGTAGAAAATCCCTAATATTTGTACATTTGTCTAACGGCAATGATATTTCTATGCCACAACGAAGCCAACAGATTTCTGTCTACTACTTACATATTACAAAGACTATACAAACCTCAGAAGCATAGTGCAGAACTTTGGCTGCTGGGTGTATGTGTAGGGGGCTGACAGGTTTGATTTGTGGGATATCCCATCCATGCTCAGCAGTCCAGTCAACTTCAAGCATGTGGTCAGAAATATGAGCTCCAAATTTCAAATGAACGTCACCTGGTGTGTGAGTGGGGGTTTTGGTGAGCGTAATCTGAAGATCTTTATACTGTAGAAGATAAATGCTATCTGAACATTTTGAAGGAGAGAATTCTTATCTGAACATATTTATACAGTAGAAGAAAAACATAATTTAAAAATAAAAAGTCAATTTTCAACATATTTCATATATTTTAAAGAGGGAAGGGTCAAAAGTGTTGTTTTTTTTCGTAAATATTTTTTTTAATCAAATTCTCATCAGGTGCATTCAAGTATTTAAAAAAAAAAAAAGCCTTGTTAGGTAAAAACATTGCCAACTATTTCTCTTAAAGGAATTGGTATGATAGGTAAATGGATACGTATATTATTTCTTATTTTTGGACTCCTACAATTAAATTATTGTGATTTTTGTTTTCTCTTTCAACATGTTTCCTTGATTTGTTGAACACGTGACAGTCAGAAGCGATCATTGATTAAACCTAAACGTCACAGACATAATAGCCTACATTATGTGTGATCGTGAGACGTCTATAAGGTGGAATGAATTCATAAGCCACGTGACTTTATCAAAGATTCTATAAGTGTGCCAAGCAACACAGGCGTGTCTGATCATTACCATACGCCAAATAGATACAAAAAATGTTCCATTGACCAAACTGTTTAGAAACACAAATAGAGACTTTGACCTGTGACCTAATAGTGTATGGATTTCAAATACAGGACTACCAATAATTATATAAGCAACTGAAAGTAAGCCATTCATTTGACATAATTATGTAAGCAATTAAAATAACGAAATGTATAGCTACAAATCAGAAGAAAAAAAAAGGAATTACAAAATCTTTTGAGATATACCTTAAACTCTTGAACACGCTACGATTGCTAGAAATGTATTTAAATATTAAATGTAAGACTAGAATTGGCACAAGATCAATAATTATTGATTTACAAAGTAAATATTAGTATGGATCTAGGTGACAAGAAAGTTGAAATAAATGTGACCTGGTACCATCATTAAAGTGGTCCTCTCAGGTAGAGGGCCGTGTTGGCTTAGTGGTAAAGCGATTGGCTTCCCAAATCGAAGGATAACATTTTTAGGATGTCTCTGAGTCCACCCAAACTCAAATGGGCATCTATACATAGGTATCACAATCATCAATTAATGTGAATGTCAGATGTCAAGATCTATGAAGATGCAATGATAGATGTCACGTTGAAGATTATCTTGACCTATATCACACTAACGATGATCGTGATTGCCGAGGATCTTGAAATCTTCTTTTAATAAGATGATCGTATAGAAATAGCTAGATCTAGTTGATAATACGATCATTCAAAATGTTGCCAGTTGATCATCTAGAAGTTGTCATTCGCTAAGTCGATCTAAGTATGTTATTATATTCAATGAAGAAACTTCTCTTCGTCTAAAACAATTACTTTAATTCAGAACTTGAAAAAGCTATTCACAAATAATTACAATGGTTAAACGTACTTGAATAAAATGATAGATCTACACAATGATATAACTGAGTTCTAATACAAAGCTTTAGTAGATGTTTCACTTCCAAGTTCCATACAATGACTGACCAAAAAAAAACAGAACTTTTTCCCGGGTCCAGCACTGTCACGTCTCCCAGGCAGCTCATTGCAGTGCCAACCAATAAATGCAGCCCAAGTTACACTAATTAACATATCTTTACGTGAGAAAAAACCCGAGGTAATTGACGAGCTAAAAATAGATACTGTGTACGTGACAATAGGTATATACTTGTTATGGTTAGTCGTTGTGCTGGCCACATGACACCGCCGTCAATAGAAATATGCGAACTTTACATCTTCTGCATCTATAGGTTGCAGGGTCTGAAAGGAGCACCTTTACTTCGTTTTACTTTTTTTTTTTCACTTTTCAAGGGTCTACAGTATTTAAGGTTGTCTGAAGCGGTCTCGCATGAAGCCAGAACTAGGACTGAGTTTACTTTCCCATACAAAAGTTATATAAACAATTAAGTTTCTTTTCCACAACAATTAATAAGCTATTTAAACATTACAGACGGATGCACTTTATAGATATTAAATACAAAGTATCTTTTTTTAAAACGAAATTTGAACTTATGACCCTAAGGTTTTTTACCCTTTTTTATCAGCAATTTAATTTTACAAAAATGAAAGAAAGGTCCTATTCTCTAAAAAAAAAACACGACCATTTAAACCTGTTTCCTAGACACGAATAACCAAAGTGTACTGTTAGATAGCTAGTTTAGTTAGTTGGGTTTGTTAGACCGACAGTGATTTAGAAATACTTCAGCTACATCTGACTACACATGCATCCGTTACAGTACGCCACTTAAGAGCCCCAGAAAACTTACCCTAAAGGAAGAAAGGGCGCGAACACACATTTGTAGATGACGATGTAGACCTACTTGCTTGGAGAAGGTCATTTCTGTAGAAAAGATAATTTTAAAATGCTTTTCAAAACCAAAAGCAATAACATTAAGTATAAGTATTTAATACCAGAAGTAGCGGTAGTCTGTCAGCAGAGAATCATTTGACAGCATTAAGAGGCGTGGTTACTAGTACGACAGTACAACAATGTCGGTGGTTATGATTCAGAGCCCTGGTCATTACTTTGACAAACTAGAAGTGACCAGAACTATTCATTGGTATTGTCATTAGTTCAAGTACTGTCTTTTCGACTTATATACAAAAACGTTGAAGATATAGAGATAGGATCTTTAAAAGTCCGGTAAAAAGAGGGGATGTCCTTTTTTTTTAGACCGTGCCCGGGGGCCATTAAAGGCATTAAGTGTGAAAACGTCCCTGTTGTTGTTAACTGGTATCACTTGGAACACATTGTATCCATTCATCTATCCCTCTCCATCCTTGTATTTCATGTTTCGTATCTTCTTGTTTCAAGTACAAACTAACTTAAAAAGAGCAGACTTCTCTTTGACAGCCACCTACCTTCTTGAACATGTAGAAGTGTTTGCAAATTTTAGAGAGATCCTCAGATCTAGTATTGCAAAACTTAGATGAACTAAATAGTCAACTTATTATCAAATCACTCTGTCTGTGACTGTCTTTTTAGTACATTTCTAATTCTCAAGTTGAAACTTTGCGCAATTATTCATTGTTCATAGCAAAACATAAATCAGTTTTAAAAAACAACAACAATTATCTAATTAAATAATAGTGATTAATTAATTTTGTTTGATAGCGACAACGGAAAATAAATCTTATAGTATTGAGGTATATTGATATAAATGTGGAGCTCTTCCCCTTAGATAAGCGGCGCGCCCCCCCCCTTTTTTCACATATTTTAAAATATTTCGCTTGTTTTATCTTTTGAATTTCTTTCTTTTTTTTCGGATCTACGCAATGGACACAAGAGAGAAATAGTAAATGCCATGGACACAAGAGAGAAATAGTCAATGCCATCGACACAAGAGAGAAATAGTCAATGCCATGGACACAAGAGAGAAATAGTCAATGCCATGGACACAAGAGAGAAATAGTCAATGCCATGGACACAAGAGAGAAATAGTCAATGCCATGGACACAAGAGAGAAATAGTCAATGCGATGGACACAAGAGAGAAATAGTCAATGCCATCGACACAAGAGAGAAATAGTCAATGCCATCGACACAAGAGAGAAATAGTCAATGCCATGGACACAAGAGAGAAATAGTCAATGCAATGGACACAAGAGAGAAATAGTAAATGCCATGGACACAAGAGAGAAATAGTCAATGCCATCGACACAAGAGAGAAATAGTCAATGCCATGGACACAAGAGAGAAATAGTCAATGCCATGGACACAAGAGAGAAATAGTCAATGCCATGGACACAAGAGAGAAATAGTCAATGCCATGGACACAAGAGAGAAATAGTCAATGCGATGGACACAAGAGAGAAATAGTCAATGCCATCGACACAAGAGAGAAATAGTCAATGCCATCGACACAAGAGAGAAATAGTCAATGCCATGGACACAAGAGAGAAATAGTCAATGCAATGGACACAAGAGAGAAATAGTCAATGCGATGGACACAAGAGAGAAATAGTCAATGCCATGGACACAAGAGAGAAATAGTCAATGCGATGGACACAAGAGAGAAATAGTCAATGCCATCGACACAAGAGAGAAATTGTCAATGCCATCGACACAAGAGAGAAATAGTCAATGCCATGGACACAAGAGAGAAATAGTCAATGCCATGGACACAAGAGAGAAATAGTCAATGCCATGGACACAAGAGAGAAATAGTCAATGCAATGGACACAAGAGAGAAATAGTCAATGCGATGGACACAAGAGAGAAATAGTCAATGCCATGGACACAAGAGAGAAATAGTCAATGCAATGGACACAAGAGAGAAATAGTCAATGCCATGGACACAAGAGAGAAATAGTCAATGCCATGGACACAAGAGAGAAATAGTCAATGCAATGGACACAAGAGAGAAATAGTCAATGCGATGGACACAAGAGAGAAATAGTCAATGCCATGGACACAAGAGAGAAATAGTCAATGCCATGGACACAAGAGAGAAATAGTCAATGCCATGGACACAAGAAAGAAATAGTCAATGCCATGGACACAAGAGAGAAATAGTCAATGCAATGGACACAAGAGAGAAATAGTCAATGCCATGGACACAAGAAAGAAATAGTTAATGCCATGGACACAAGAGAAAAATAGTCAATGCAATGGATACAAGAGAGAAATAGTCCGCCACTGGCTCTGCGAGGGGCATTAATCTCATAAAGTACAATCCGAGAAAATGTCGAAGTACAGTACCAGCCCTTGAGCCGATGCTTAAAGTTATACTTATAACTTATAGTTCCACTAAGTAGTTTTATATCCTTTGATTTATTTAAATACCCATACACTGTGCACCTAGTTTTTACAGTTTAGCCTTTTTTTTTGGTCCTCCTTTGTAAGGTTTTGTGCTTTTTTTTTTTTTTTATCTCCTCCTAAAGGTGTAGAGGTGCACGAGAGCTCTAGATCAATGACTTCAAGATCTTTGATTTTATATTCTCAAATTGTATTTTCTTTGTTCTCATACATATAAAAGACAAATATAAATGTGTAGATTTTTCTTACCTTTTGAAGTCTTGTTTTAATCTTAATTATTGTTGTGTTATTTTAGGTCATTTGAAATTCTCTTGAGGGAAAATGGGTCCTAAAGTAAAGTATTGTCTTCGATGTCTTGTAATTAAATCTACAGCTTATTATTGGTTTTCCTTTGCACAAAATGTGGACAAAACCAAAGTGTTACACTTGCTCCCAAGCTTGCAATGCTTTGACCGAAAAATTTCGCAATAGTCTCACAAAAGTATCACTTTGGGAAATCTACACAATTTATAGAGAATGGCACATTTTAAAATCAGTTACTAAATAAAATGGGTCTTTTTATTTTCAAAAGTATGATCAGAGAAATGGTTTGGAAAAAGTCTTTCTTGGAAACTCGTTTGGTAAGAGCTTAAAATATATTACAATTTTACATTCTAGACATGACAGACAAATGTTACGCTCCGTTAGATCCTCAATTGGCACAAGGATTAGTGTCAAAGTCAAAGCTCTTACTAAAACCTGTACTCTACAGTCTCCTACGTAGGCTAATGAATTCAAGTTTGTTATAAATAAAAAAACATGAATAAATATATATTAGTGTTTTTATAAGCTTGTTATGTTAAAAGCAATAATTTGTAAACATAGACTGGTATAGGTCTATAGAACGTAGACATATTGAACACAAATGTATAATATATAAAAATGCATTTCTCTTATAAATTACGAATGAATTACGAACCTTCAAAAGAGCTAGTAGATCACTAGATCTACGGCCTACGCCAATCCGTGTGTTACTCTAGTCTTGCATGCCAATTAGAGAACCAATCGTGGGTTCTCAATACCAGAGCACTACAATACAGTTACCATGACTAGAAGTTATGAAAGCGTTAGGAAATTCGAGGTAATTGACAAGATAAAAAGATGCGAAACATAGCTGGCTCGATTGAGGAAATAATGACACTATACTCAGATTTGTCCCAATCTGCCTGTTATTATGTTGACACGTCCATGTTGGTATAGCAGGTATGTTCTCTTGGGATACCAGAGTCCCAGGCTCACAGACTCTCACACACGATTTTTTTTTAACTTTATATTACGTAGAAGGCCGTGAACATTGTTTATAAACAGAAGAAGGAGACTGTAAAACTTTGGTTTTATGATATGGGCCCCAAGTCTAATCCCCATTCTCCTTTATTTGGTGACTCATTTTCTTTTCTTGCTGAATGGAATGGTAATTCTCCTTGCTTTACGAGATCGAGGATCCCAGCGACTGGTAAAAAAAAAAAAAGGTCGATGTCTGACGTATTTTTATGTCATGAATTGGGGTTTGAATCCCCCTCCGTGGCTCATGTCTAATGCTTTTATTAGATTGTGATTAAACGTGAATAGCACAGATTAAGATATCATACAAGTTACTCTCCCTTTATGCTAATCAGAAATGTCAAAATTTTATTTTGTTATCTCCCCTTTGCTGAAAACACATCCAACTCGAAACACCTTGTCAAGCTGCCTCCCCCTAAACTAACTCAAGGCATGCGGTGAGACTAAACTTAGTCTGCCCCTCGTGACAATTAGAAAGGTTCCACGACAAATCGTTCACAGACAACTGGGGCTATGACAACTTGTTCACCGACAATTGGTTCACGACAAAGGGTTCACCTACAAATAGTTCACACGATAGTAGCATATTGTTAATACTCTCTTCGCGTGTTTAATTTGCATACATCAAAAGTATATACAGAAGATTGATACATTAAACCTTTATAAATATTATTAAAAAAAAAAATAATTTTGAATTGCTAGAGTGACACAAGATTGAGCCTAATTCGAGTTTATTTGTTAATTTTTCAAAAGCATGATGACAGTATTGGATAAAAAAAATAGACTTAAAAAAATAATAATGATAATAAATTGCTATCTTACAACAAGGCTTAATAGCTAGTTCATGCTTTCTACACTCAAAGCCAACCTTTTGTAGGTATGAAGTTTAGGCTACCGAATAAAATTAATTGTAAAACGCACTTTTTTTTTTTACATGCCTATTAAAAGTACTATGGATAGAAGTTGCGGGCTAGATGTGGTTTGCGGGCCGTACTCTGGGCATTACTGATTTAGACTATGTCGTAATTCATGTTTGTTCATTCATTTCATATAAAATCTTCATATTTCATTTCCTTGTTTAGCTGTTTGAAATGTGTATGTAAAGGGAGTTAACCGAATACAAATAAAAAATAGAAATCTTTTGAAAAAGAAAAAGACTTCATTTTGTATTTTATCATTATTAATATTTTTAAAAAATTAAACATTCATGTATAAACTTAAACAAAAATAAAAAATTTAATATTTGTTTAAAGTAATGATTTTGACAATTTTAATTTATCAACAAAAAAGGAAATATATGTAACCAAAATATAACTAATAATTTGTAACGTTTATTGACAGGAAATTTTACTCCGAAAAGTTCTGATGCAACGGTTTCGCGATATTGAAACCTGCATTGCTTACCTACTATTTTTGAGGAGGTATCACTCGACTAGTAGATGCCTCATCCTGAATGTAAACCATAAATGATATTTGACTAACCTACTGCGAAACCACATTTAACAGTTCTTAAGCAATGGAGGTATTACCTATTCCCTATCAATTGTGTAAAAGCTTTAACCATATTCCCAGTGCTCTTGCAGGCAATCTCATGACACTACATTAGATAAATGGGTATGGTATAGGTGATAATGTAGGATGGACAACTACTAAATCGTGTCATATATTTATTTGCAACATATTGCCATTATTATTACTGTTTAAAACTATTAATATTTCTAACCTACTGACAGGATTGAGGTTCATTTAAAAAAGAAACAAAATTCATTGCAGTCCAATAAAAGTGTCCACTGAGCATTTTTTCAATGATTATTTTTATTATTACTATATAAAATATGCCAGCACAGATTCATTTATGTTAAACAAAATTCACTGTAGTCTTTCCATAATAATGTTTATTGGTGAAAATTCAGATGATGGGGCCAGAAACAGTACCACAGATAGCTTACAAAAATCTTCTTTGGAATGCTCATATTCTCAAGATGTAATCTAGAAAAATGCACTAAAATTTTTTAATGGGGAAAAAAAGCAAATAAAAATAAAAGAAAGTTAACATTTTAATGGCTTTATCACAAAGAATAGTTTTTTAATGAAACAAGTTTTTAATTAAAAACATGCATACCAAATGAATTTGAAATTCTAGAAAAGAGCTTACTATTTTTAAATATCTAGGTCAAAATACATTTATTAAAATTCAGGAAAGAGTTCACCAAGAAGTGAGAAAGCATCTTGTTACATTCTGTCAGGGTTAATCCTATCTGTCTTTCTTAAGAACCACGATCTGTGATACTCTCTTCTTCGTCATCAACATCCTCCATCCAATGATGTGGCTTGCGGTAATACTAGAGAGAGAGGAACATCTTGTAATACAAACATGGTGCAATTCAACTCCATACTTTATATAGACACTTTGACCTCTGTGATTGTTTATAAAATGTTTTTCTTTGATGCTTTTCTTTTTAATGACAAAAATTAATTAAATCACATCTTGCTTTTGGATCAATAAAGAAATTTTACATTTTTAGGTTCAAATATATGAGTATAAGCAAAAAGAAAGCATGTGAAAGCAGATTAAGTTAAACTAATAAGTTACACCTCCAGACAGTGTATATAGCCATAAAGAGATTCAAGTAATCCATATGTTTGGAAGTATAAATGGTGGGTGCCTTCCATGCAGAGACATAGTTATCAAAACGTGTGCCCGGGGCAAGAAACTTTATTGGCAACCCCCCCACACACACACCAATTCTCTATGAACATCGCATAGAAATATAGGCTTATAAATAAAAAGTATTTAATAACATGATAACCTTAGAATGTATTACCTAACTAAAATTTTGACAATAATGTGTTTTGTTTGGCCCCTCTGTGTGTGACGCCCACCCTGAGGATGGTGCCTGGGGCATTGTGCCCCCCCCCTTGCCCTCCCCTCACTACGCCTCCGCTTCCATGTCTCTTTTTTTGCTGTCAACATAGGGAAAGGGAGACTATTTGCTATAACTGGATTATATTGGACAAAGTTCTTACATGAATATCAGTCAGCTCTTTGTAAATTCTCTGAGTCAGACTATTGTGTGTGTCTATTTTAAGTGAAAGTTCTTGGTCGAGATATAGAATTTTGTTGACTGGACATACAACAGCTGCAGTTCCTGCTCCAAATACCTCTTTAACCTATTGATAAGTGATATGAATAATATATAGAGGTTGGTTAATACTTGTTGATGCTAAAAGTGCCACAATAGTGTATGGAATGTAAAATGGAATCAAATTTTCAATTATTCAAATCATCTGCTCCGCTAGGATTGTCTATTTTGACCCCCAAAAAAATCTATTTATCTAGAATGCTCCTAGGATTTATTAAAATATAATATAATATAATATAATAATATATAATATAATATTGGACCTAATAATAAATATAATAATAATAATAGAGTTAAAATTTAGTAAAAATATTGAGAAAAAAATCAGACTGAAACATTTATTGGAAAGTCATGATTAAAAAGCTGTTGAGTTTTTTGTTTGTTTAAATTTCTATATTTCCTAAGCAGCAATTAATTTTTAAAGATCTTACGTCCCACTTACACATCCTAGTTTTAAAGCTTCACTAAATGTTTTCATTGAAATAGATTTCTCAGAAACTTTAAATTCTTTCTGAAAATATAATTTTTTAAAAATTAACGACATTAGATATTAATAAAAACAAACAACAAGGCAACTATATAGAATATCCTGTCAGTAGAAATAAAAGTTGTCCATTGTCATCAGTAGAGCTTTATTTGTTGACATAAAACAGTGATGTCCAAACTATGACCTACTGGTCATATCCAGTTAGTGGTGAAAAAGCTGTCAAGTTCCTCAAAACTTCTACCAATAGTGCATAATGAAGCAGTATAAGCTTAGTTCAAGTGCATAATGAAGCAGTATAAGCTTAGTTCAAGGGGACTTGATGATTGTTGATAATGTGACCAGGGACAAACATATTGAGAAATTTTAATCGCTGTCCTTGAAAAGGGGGGAGGGAAGTCTCTATAAACAATAAACTTGTGACAAATAATAACGAGTAATCATAATCATAATCAGTAAAAACATAATCAAGACAATAATAAACTACATCTGCATTATCATAAGTAGATCTAAATATTTCATTCAATTCACTCTGTCTAAATCCAAAAAATGGGCCGTGGTGGCTGAGTGGTAAAGTGCTTGGCACCTGAGTAAAGAAGTCCCTGCTGGTTTGAATCTTGGCAAAGACTGAGTTCACCCAACTATAATGGGGTACCAAACTTTGGTTGGGAAAGTAAATGCGGTTAGTCATTGTGCTGGCCATATGATACACCATTAACCATCTGCCAATCAAACAATTAACCTTAACATCATCTGTCCTATAGATGACAGGGTCTAAAAGGGGTGCTTTTATACTGTACTTTTTTTTCCTAAATACAAAAATCATTTGTTTTTATTGATTTTTAGTTACCTAAATTAGTGTTCTCTGTGAATCACAGAAAGCTAGACAAGAAATAATTTTTTAAAATATTAAAATGTACCCATTCAAGACAGAGTTCCAGGATGGATTTGCGTGTGATGCCAGGTAACACTAATCCTGAATCGAGAGGTGGCGTTATAAGTTCTTTCTCTGTCCAAAAATAAACATTTTGTTTCATTATTGTAATAACAGAAAATATTTTCTTTAAAAAAAAGTTCAAACATACATTCCATAAAAAACATTTCAGATCCATTTTATGTAGATATTATTGCACAAGCAACGCATTAAGGAATCGTTATCTATTTCAGAGAAATAAACCTCCTTGTTCATTGACCCAGTAAATAAAAAGATTCATAGTGCCAGCTTCTGTCATCTGATGATCATCTCCAAATAGCCACAACATTTGCTGACATCCATATTTCTTGAGGGTTTGACTCTGAATAGGCACAGTTGGAGCATAGTTGCTGTGTCAGAGAAGAAATTCACATTTTTAAACTCAAAACAGTTGTAATTATTTATACTATGTTGCAAATAATCTTTAAATTGTCTGTGTCAATTTTAACAATAAAATATTAATTTTGAAAGCATTGGCAGTCAGACTTATTTAATTGATTTACACAGTAGAATCTAGCAATATTTCCATAATAAATATTATGATCTATTTTTGTTTTATGTTTATTTTGGTTAAGAAATGTTTACAATGTTTATAGCATGTAGGCTATATTTGCCTGCTGTCAATTCGCTTTTTTTTTTTTAATTTTAAAAAAATCTATCATTTGATAATAATTCCAAATTCAAGCTTTTTGTTTTTAGGTCAGATGTTTCCATGTTGCACAAAGTGAGGAAATACAAGAACATGTTCATTTGTTCAACATAATCCAGAATCATCCTTAAGTATCAGGCAGTATCATAGACTCTATTAGTCCCCACTTTTTATTTAAAGTGAAAAAATAAAGTAAGTTAAACAGAATAAGGAATTATGTCTCAATGTACTTTCTAATGGCAGTTCATTTGTTGTTGTTTTTTTTAAATTTAAAACTTTAACATGACTAAACTTAAAATATGACACTTTTGCATTGATTTTTTAAAACTGAATCACTAACATGACTAAACTTAAAATATGACACTTTTGAATTGAAAATGTTATGAGTTTTTAAAACTAAAATGCTGCTCTTTCTCTCTGACCTGCTAATCTTGTAACTACCACATCCACCGGGCCAAGCTCGGATGTAATGTGGGTCTGCCAGTAGACTCAGAGGCTCTAGGGCAGTAGAAAAATAGGATCCAACAGGACTTGTAATGACAAACAATTTGGCCATGCTAGAATTGTTAACTCCTAAAGTGGGCTGAAGAAATGAGTTAAAAAAAAACTATTTATAATTTGTTCTTCCCTTCGTCTATTTTTAGTTTGATATTTTATGATCATTAATGACCATTGAGCAGACTCTCACCTCTGTCCCAATAAATGTAGGGCGTATATACAGTGAACTAGTAATAGATTGGGGCACCCATTCATGGTCAATGCTGATTAATTTCTTCAAACATCTTAACAATTCAATCTGATCAAAATCCTTGAAAAAAATATCAAAGAGTTATCGCTGGAAACAGAATGAATGTTTCTCATTGCGAAAAGATTTAATCAATGAAAATAAAAATATACTATTAATCTTATAAGTAGTCACAACAATGTTCCGTTTAAATGTGGAAACCTAAATAACGTGTAGGCCTACTTTAAAAGATGCTAGTTCTATAGTGGCCTATAGAAATCCGTTTTCAAAATGTTTGCTACAGAATGATTGTGTAAACACAATCATTTTTTTTTTTATTGTTAAAAACAAACTACAAAAATTTCTGGTTAAAATTCAGAGGCGGCGCAAGGCGTGGGCGACGTGGGCGGACTCGCGGTCCTAGGAGACTCGCGGACTTTACCGTGAACACCACAAAAAATCGCCATAAAATAATACAGATGGGGGGGGGGTGTTTTCATTTACTCTGTCAAAATTAGTTTCTCTCGAGATGTACCGTACAATAACACAGACTAGACTATCATTGAACTGTTATCGTACAATAACATTGGCTAGACTATCATTGAACTGTTATCGTACAATAACAGAAACTAGACTTTCATTGAACTGTTATCGTACAATAACACAGACTAGACTATCATTGAACTGTTATCGTACAATAACACAGACTAGACTATCATTGAACGGTTATCTGACAATAACAGACTATATAGAGACTATCATTGAATTGTTATCTTACAATGATACAGACTAGACTATCATTGAACTGTTATCGTAGGCTACAACAACACAGACTAGACTTTCATTGAACTGTTATCTTCTTATCTTATATGATACAGACGTTACTTCAAAAAAGAAGATGATTACGTCCTACGCGTCATGCATTTAGTCATGCATATTAACCAATGACCTAATTTCTGCCAAATCACTGGTTTTCCTGGCTAACTCAGGCAACCCATTCCATGCTCTAATAGCGCTCGGGAAGAAAGAGCATTTTTACTAATTTGTCCTGGCATAACGAACGAGGAATGTGCCTTTATCTTTATCACCGGAATTCCCCGATCATTGCTGACTATTTCCCATAATTTTCTACATTCATGCTTCGTAATCGCCAGAAAGCAAATTAAAATACACCGTAACTATCATGAAAACTTTGTTATGTGTTATAGGACTTCTCATTTTAACAGATGGATATGACCCATTCCGTAAGGTTGTTATTGCTGGAAGAGGCAACGAAAATAAGCATTTCACTAGCTGTAATAATGCTTCCACTGAAATGCGTCTTAAATAACTGCTGACTACCTGTCCATCTCTGACTACCTGTCCATCTCGTGGCCTTAACATGTGGCTCAGATATTTGGTCTGGCTGAGCTGTTTATCACTAACAGAAGAAGGGGAAAAGGCTTGCGCCTAAACCATTGTTTTTCATGCAGGAGAGGCTCAATGGCCTTGGCTGTCAACCCACCTAGGAGACGTAAAAATTCAAACCTCTGCTTCATTACAGCTATACACAAACATGACAAAGGTTTCGGGAATCAGCCAAGAGGAAAGAATCAGGATCCGGTGACCCCAATCGTATCGGCACTTGACGTTCCTTTGGAAAACATCAGCTGCATGGAAAGGTGGGAACTGTTGTGTGGGCGACATCGTTAAAACATTAATTCTAGATGTTAATCCAAGAGCATTTTTTTTTTACACATTTTGATGCAAATGTTAGAACCAACTGTTGGTGACGTAGCTAAATCTTCTCTATAGCAAAAACTTTTTTTGTTTTGTTTTACTTCAGAATTTCTTTCGCCATTTTTCAAGTTGGAGTAAATGCTGGGAATTAATAGAAAATCAGAAAATAAACTCGTGTTCATTATTTTAGAATATTCATAACTTTGTGCCACTAGAGGACCTCGCAAAATACATCTCTCCCACACCTAATTTATGTCTTGCGCCTTTTGCAAGTTTCCCTGCTGCCTCGATTAGCATATTTACAATTCTTTATCTTTGACATTCAAAGGATCAAACTATTTTACCGGCAAGCCGATACGTTGGGCGGATGTCTTTAATCGCCTACAGTTCTCATTAGGTCGAAATAATCGAATGTGACCATCCACACACCTGTAGGCTTTTAAACCTTCAAAAGCCTGAAACAAAGTGGGAGAATTCATTTTTCTTCAAACATATTCTATTGGTGTGTGTGTGTATGTGTGTTAGTTTCATATAGCAACAAAAATTGTCTCAACCTTGTCTTCGATAACCTCTTTTGAAGTCAAATGTATAAAAGCCTATCATACGTCTAGAACACACACACATTCATCCTAGTACAAAAAAAAAGGTTACTGGTCAAATGAAGTCTAATAAAGAAGGAGACAGCGCTAGCCAATACTAGGCCCAGAGGGACATTCGAAGTAAATATAGCGCACATACGTCTGTACTGGAAGTAATCGACAAAAGTTCATCTTCATTTTGAGTAAGAAGTTACGACTTTTTTTTGGTCATAAAAAATGTCAGCGACATAACAATGTAGGAATGTGAAGAGAATCGGAACCATTCTGACAGAAGAAAGTTGAGGAGACACGTCTGCGAGGACGTTTGGATATAAAGGCCCCCAACTCTTGCGACAAAAAAAAATTAAATTAAAAGGCTTTTAATAAAAGAAAAAAATGACGTCACTAACTAAATATATTTTAATTTAATGTTTAAATATTGGTCATTTTAGTTGGTTAACATTCAGCCAAGAACATATAACTACAGGCTTTTTTTTTTTCCTTGAAAAAAAAATAAAATTTGATAGGCTCTTCCATCCTAATTTGTCAGAACGTCGACCCGCCCCCCCCCTTCCCACCACCAATACCAAACATTCACTTTTTGAGTAACACTGTTCAACGGGAAGCTTTTATATTTACTGAAATACTACGTAGAGTGATTAAAGTGGATTAATAATTTACATTGATTGAAGATTAAAGGAAACCAGTAAGCTCATGAGGCATGCAAAGTTTGAGTCAAACGAGTCAATGTATTGGAACCCAACTTTCACGGGGGACCAAGTTGTAAAAGTGAATAGAGCAATTAGAGCGTTATGAATGTGTGAACTCCGTTTGTTTAAACAAACTACTTTGGGGTCAATTGCAATGTCTATCCATGGAATTATCCGTTTCCTCTTTTTTTGTATGCCTTGCACTCTAACAATGTAGACAGTCTATGGTCAATTGTAACTTGACTAACCTGAGAAGCATATTGCAAAACTTTGGAAGCTGGGTGCATCTGAAGTGAGGTCGTTGGTTTGATCTTTGGAACTCCCCAACCATTCTCTGCGGACCAATTGATTTCTAGCATGTGGTCCGAAAAATGAGAACCAAATTTGATGATTTTCTCGTCTGGTTTCAGGGCTGGAGTTTTGGTCATTGTGACCTGCAAATCTTCATACTGTTGAAACATTTAACGTTAGAGTAGGCCTTAACATGCAACTTCACAACCTGTGGGCAGTGGAACCAATAGCTAGTTGCCACGTCACAGGTCAGTGTTGAGGCCTTCTCTAACGACTGGTCTCGGTTGGTCCGTTGTACGCAAAAGTGAAAGACATTTTCGAGGATACTGTGTTACATTAAAAAATAAATAATTAAATTATTGAAATATCACATTAAATGACAGACGCGGAAAAAAAGTTAAAGAAGTAAAGTTTCCGTTTCAGACATTGCGATCTATGGGGCAGATGATGTTATGGTCATCTGTTTCTATAGCTACGGTTAACGAGCAGGGTGTCATGTGGCCAGCACAACAACCATCAGCCTTTACTTTTTCCCAACTAAACTAAGGTACCCATTTAAGTTTGGGTGGACTCAGGGGCGGCCCTAAAAATCCCGGATTTTAAAATCTCCGTCTTCACCGAGTTGCGATTTTTAAAAGATTAATAAATTAGTTAATTCAATATAGGTAATTAATTAATTTTGTGTTATCAAAAAGGTAAATAATTCTTACAGTATTGAGAGGTATATCTGTAAATGTGGGGGTTTTCATCTTAGATAAGCTTTGTTGTTGTTTTTTAAAGTATTGTTTATATTTTGTTTGTTGTTTTTTTTTAGCCTAAAACTATTTGGCTTATTTATGAAATTTAGATAGATGGCAGAGTGTGTGTGTTTCTTTTTTTTTTTTTTCTATCGATTGATTGAGAAGATGTTACCGTGCAGTAAAATGTCAGCGTGATCCAGCTTGTGAAATTTCTGAATAGATGGAGAACTGTGGATCAGTAGTGAACTAATGTCTTCAATTGTTGATGTGTAAGCATTTATTTTATGTCGGTGTAATGTAGTCATCAGTTATTCGAGTAAGCTTTTCATGCCCGTCTCGTGTTCTATTAATTAACATCTTTACGTGTGAACACTTTCTAGATCTAGCAGTTATATGGGAGGTTTTTTAGCAGACGGGGAAAGGGTAACAACAAATGTTTCACTAAAAGTTCACGCTCGTTGTTTTTAAATTCCTCTTATTGCTAACTCTTCATATGTGGAAACTGGGACCTGGACACTAGACGGGTATTTCGAAAACAATTTTCCTAGAAGATTGACTGTTTATGTATATCTTTGGGGAAAAAAATAGTAGCTAATTGGCCACACAGTGAAAACTCTGGTTTGACCGTTATATATATATATTTTTTTTAATTGAATCATCCTTAACCTGGCGCCAGAAGAGGAACTGATCTATGGTTCACATATGTTCTAAGTAACTTCCTGGTCAACATGTTATACTACATGTCCAACTGAATCAATCTGGCTAAACGGTTAACATCTTTTGCAATGAGATCGTGAAGTACTGGCTACTGGTCGTCAACATGTCAATTCAAATAAGTTCTATATCATGAGTCATGAGTACATAGTCTTTAGAAAAAATACATTTATAACGAGACTGACGCTTTACCCTGAAGGAAGACAGATGGCGGATGAACGGATTTCTAGACTGGCGAACTACTTGCGTGTACAGCGACATCTGCCTGCAGACGAACATGGGAAAACAATATCATTAAAAAGCCAACTAGATTAAACAACACATTAGATCTCTTCTTTACCAACAGACCTGGATTAGTAGTTGATTATGATATTATCCCTGGTCTATCAGACCATGAGATCATAAAAATACTCAGTCAGATAAAAGCAGTAGCCAATTCAAAACCCAAAAGAAAAATCTTACTCTGGAATAAATGTAACCTAACACAACTACACCAAGCTGCATTAAACTTTCAACAAACATTCTTATTAGAAAAAGACATTAACCAACCAGTCGATGACCTCTGGAATTTCATTAAAAACCATCTTAAAAGCATTATAGAAAATCATATACCAACTAAATACACATTAAACAAAATAAATAAATGCTGGTTTAATAATAGACTAAAGAAGCTTTGTAAACAGAAGGAAAACCTATATAGAAAATTTAAAGAAACCAAGGCAGAAAGAGTTTACAAAAAGTATATAAAAATTAAACACCTAACCCAAAAAGTAAGCAGACAGCTGCAGAGTGAATACATAAACAATGTAATATCTAAAGATAACAACAAAAACCTATGGTCATACATTAAGTCTAAGAAAATGGAAACAACAGGCATAGCGCCATTAAAAGATGAACATAACATAATACATAATGATAATGAAACTAAAGCAAACATCCTAAACAAATACTTTGCATCAGCATTCTCAGCCCCAGGAGACAAAGACATATTTCTTAATTTGAACCAAGTAGACAACATAGAAGATTTAGTAGTACAAGAAAATGGAATTCAAAAACTATTAGCCAACACCAAACCAAATAAAGCGTCTGGACCTGATGGTATTCCAGCTAGATTACTCAAAGAACTAAGCAATGAGCTAGCCCCAGTGTTCAAAATACTCTTTCAGGCATCGCTTAACCAGGGCAGAGTACCAAAGGACTGGAAAGAAGCTAATGTCACCCCCCTATTTAAAAAAGGAGAAAAATCTGATCCAGGAAACTACAGACCAGTATCACTTACCAGTATCACTTACCAGTAACACAGACTAAAAACGCAAAATACCTAGGTGTTATAAAAAATGAAAAACTGTCATGGAATCCACATATTGATGAAACTATAAAAAAATCCAACAAAGCATAAGGGTTTATTAAAAGAAATTTCTATAAATCAAATAAGAACATAAAACTAAAATGTTATTTAACCTTGGTTAGGCCAATAATAGAATATGCATCCACCATTTGGGACCCCTCAACTCAAGAAAACATTAAGAAACTGGAAAAGACACAAAATAGAGCAGTGAGATTCATAACAAATGAATATTCACATTTGACTAGAGTAACACCTATAGTAAAATCACTAAATTTAGAAAGCCTTCAGGACAGAAGACTCAAAAGTAAAGTAGCAATTATACATAAAACACTGAACCATAATCTTCAAATACAAAAACAAAATTTAATAAAATACTCTGAAAGACAAAAAGATAAAGGCACATTCCTCGTCCCATATGCTACGACAAATTTGTACAAATACTCCTTCTTCCCTAGTTCTATTAGAGCATGGAATGGGTTGCCTGAGCTAGCCAGAAAAACCAGTGACTTGGCAGAATTTAAGTCATTGGTTAATATGCATGACTAAATGCATGACGCGTAGGACGTAATCATCTTCTTTTTTGAAGTAACGTCTGTATTATATAAGATAAGATATGTTTAAACGGGGCTTTGTAACTGCTGTTCTTATTAACAAGTGTGTTCATTATAAAGACAAATGTGTAGATAGAGCTGATCAGGTTGAGTGGAACTCCAAACCCTCAAGAGTGAAAGGGTGAGTTGGTATTCCTTAATGTAGCTAATGTAACAGAGTTTCTGCCAACAACTCGTTTGGGACGACAAGGACTCGAACCACCGAGACGACAGAGAGATATCCTGATACATGGGTAACAGCCGCAATTCATTATCCTTATATCTCAAAGCCAAGGCGTGTGCCTTAAGAGAGAAACTAACTGGGCGTATCCATAGTCTCCTGAGAATGATTGTTATGTAGAATCTACATGAAAACCAACATTTCCACATTAAGTAGACTGTAAAACAAACAATCTAGATACGGCTAAATACGTCAGGTTCAATCTTTCAGTCACTAGATGATTTGTGTCATCTTCAAGTCAGTCGGAAGTATTAACACAATTTGTTTTAAAAACATACTTATTAAAGATTTACCAACGGTCAAGTGTACATTTTATATTATATTATGTTACTTATATCATGGGATCCTCATATTGACGAAATTAGTTTTGCAATCAAATAATACAGTATGGTTTATTCAAGAGATTTGTCCAAATTAAACAAGAACATCCAACTTAAATTTTAGTTAAAATTGGTTAGGCCAAGTGCCCCTCAACGCCAAGAAAACAAAGAAAATGAAACAAACGCAGAATATAGCCGTGAGATTTGTAACAAACGAATATTCACATTTGATTAGAGAAACACCTTTAGTAAAATCACTAAATTTAGAAAGCCTTCAGGACAGAAGACTCAAAAGTAAAGTTGCAATTATACATAAAACAGTGAACCATAATTTTCAAATACAAACTAAAACCTAATAAAAAAAATATTCAGAAAGACACAAAGATAAAGGTACAACTCTTATTCCATATGCTAGGACAAATTTGTACAGATGGTCCTTCTTTCCTAGTACTATTAGAGCATGGAATAGATTGCATGAATCAGCCAGAAAAACCAACGCCTTGGCAGAATTTAAGTCACTGATTAACATGCATGAATAGATTGACACAGGTACACAGGTAAGACGTAATCATCATTTTTGAAGTAAGATCTGTAACTTGTAAGAGTAGATTCCAGTCTGGGAATTCCAAACTGAAATGCGCTAAGTCACGTAACCAGTTAAGATTACAGTGTTTGATACGTCGCTACACGTTTGATACGTCGCTACACGTTTGATACGTCGCTACAGCAACACGAGCTACAATTTTAATGAAATGGTTCAAGAAAAAGTCTTTCAAAAAATAAAAACACCAAATGTCGTGTAAAAAAAATTGTGAACTGGTACATTTATAAAAAAAAAAAAGCGAAATATGTCTAGCTTCAAACTCACAAGAGACTCTCTCTTCAACAATCTTGAAATCTCACTTGAACAATTTCTGTGCTCACACACACTGCGAATCTCATGCATGTAATGAGTGAACCTTTTGGTCAATGTAATGTGACTTCATTTGATCTCTCCGACACCATATACTTCTCACTCTCTACATCTAATAGATAACAGAGCATAATAACATTTATGCTAATGAGTCAGTAATACTATACCAGACGACCATTAGTTAAATCTACAGAGATAAATCGATGGCCAGAAATTGAAGATATTCGTTTGGTCTGAATAGGACCAAAAAAGGTGTTAAAAGACCCAAAAAAGTAGGCCTAAATATATTTCTGAACTAAACCAATAAGATGCAGTGGTGTAGGCCTATTTAAGAGGCGTCTATAAAAAGTAGAGGCGGCGTTAAGTCAGGAGTCACAGGAGGCACGTTTAAAACTATAAAGTACATGTTGAAAAGAAACATACCGGGTGGTATTTGTAAAGTTGCGTCTACAATGATAAAAGGGAGATAATATTAGGCCTACAGTTTCAATGCTAAAATATAAATCTAGACATTTTGTTTGTATAGAAACTAAACAACAAACAGACAGAAACAAAATTGAGTCATGGAATGTTGTGAAACGTTTTTCTAGAAAATAAAAGTGTTTTCTATTTTGCTTCATTATTTAAGAATTGTATTTCTAGCGAATGTTGCTTTTTTTTTCAAAACATTCAATAGTTATTAAGAGCAAAAATAATCACTCTTTAAGATGTATAACGAAAGTATTATCTTTTTTTCCTCTGGTGAATTCGATAGGGACCGCCTCTGAGTTTGTGTTATCACACAAACTCTCTTGGTCATCTTGTTATTTAAATGAATATATTACTTGTTATTATTTAGTTGGCAACAGAGAAGCGACATTGACAATGTTAAATAGTTCATACAGAAAGTTATAGAAATCAACAAAATCTTATTCAAACTAGTTTATTGAGTAATACTGTACATCAAGATATTAAAGACTTTAATCAAGTGTGAAATGATCCAACTATGTGCTACAGAGTTTAGTATTTCCCAGAACTAGGAAGTAAATACTGGTACATTTTGTTGAATGAACAAGTCACAAAACTGGATCTAGATCTAAGTGGATAACTTTATCTAGATCTAAGTGGATAACTTTATCTAGATCTAAGTGGATAACTTTATCTAGATCTAAGTGGATAACTTTATCTAGATCTAAGTGGATAACTTTATCTAGATCTAAGTGGATAACTTTATCTAGATCTAAGTGGATAACTTTATCTAGATCTAAGTGGATAACTTTATCTAGATCTAAGTGGATAACTTTATCTAGATCTAAGTGGATAACTTTATCTAGATCTAAGTGGATAACTTTATCTAGATCTAAGTGGATAACTTTATCTAGATCTAAGTGGATAACTTTATCTAGATCTAAGTGGATAACTTTATCTAGATCTAAGTGGATAACTTTATCTAGATCTAAGTGGATAACTTTATCTAGATCTAAGTGGATAACTTTATCTAGATCTAAGTGGATAACTTTATCTAGATCTAAGTGGATAACTTTATCTAGATCTAAGTGGATAACTTTATCTAGATCTAAGTGGATAACTTTATATCAAATACAACCTTTTTTTTTACATCATGTACATATTTATATATAATATAATAAGCTAATCATAAGTTGTCTCAACAGGTCAAGATATATTAAGTATCAAATTTCTGGTTAAAACATAAAAAGCATTCAGGTTTATAGTGCTAAGGGAAACATCCCAGCATTAACAACAGAAATTCAAATATTCAAACTGAGTAATGATCATACATTTTTAGGGCAATATTTGCATTTCATAGACTAATGCACTAAACAGAAAATATTGGTTTTGTTTATTGTAGGAAACAAAATGGGGAGAAATTATTCACTTTTCCAGAGTGACTTTCTTTTAAAACAGTGACCAAATGTTTTGTACAAACAATGAAATAGATCATAGCAAGCAATGTCATGGGGCCTGCAAAATGAGACTCTAGTCTTAAGAAACTGTCATGGGGCCTGCACTCTAGTCAAAAGAAACATTCACACTTGTATTTAGTGTGCATTAAGAGATGGCATTCGTTTTGTAGATACTTGTGGCACAGTCTGAGAGAACAACAAACTAGAAAGAAGAAATAGTGCCACTCCCAAAGTCAAGAGATGTTAAGTAAATGGATGTCTAGTAAGTGCCAAGTGAACAGAGGATGGGACTGTTTCAAAAAATATATTTAAAAAGTCAAAGCCTAAAGTGAAACTGTAGAACAATAAAGACAAATATGGTTAAGTGAACACCTAAACATCAAAGCTGTGTATTATTTCAAGGCAAATAAAAAAAACAATTCTTTTACAATTTATTTGTTGACCAAACAGTAACAATATTGAACAAACAATGAACCAATATAAAACCTAAGCAAAATATGAAGGTCTATTAAGCGATGAAACGAAGTGAATACGTAGGAACATTGTGTTAAGTGCAAGTCTCAAACTGTTTTTAAAAAAAAAACATTTTAAAAAAGCGTTTTTTATTACAAGTAGATAAATTAATACTGTCAAAAGTCTAATTGACTGGATTTACATTTTATTTTGAATCAAAGTAATCATACTGTTTAACAATCAAAGTGGATAAGTTTTACTGTTCCCACAGCAATCCTCACAAGAGTTTCTTCCCAAAACAAAGTAATCAGTCATTGGAACAATTTTATTATCATACAAAAATTAATTTGGTTCAAATTTAAAACGTTTAAAAACAAACATCCTGATTAGTGCCACTTGAATTGAAATATATTTTAATTGTTCTCAAATTTTACCAAAATGCCCACATTTTTCAAATTTCTGAAATTAAATGCTTGAGTCCTAATAGTCCTAAAAACAAATTCTAAGTAGATGATGTTTCATTGGAAACAAAATGAATTGCTGACCTAAACTTCCAGCAGGAGTAATCCATAAGTTAACAATATCTCACATATTTAAAAAAAATTATAAAGTGTCTACAGCACTCATCTTAGCTTAGAATGAAATAAGTTAATCATCAACTCAGGTAACCAGATTTGTTTTAAAATTTTTGTTGCTATATAGGAAAGGAATGGGAAATCCCAAAACACATTTACCATGACACCACATTCTGTAATATGCTGGAAACGTGAATCAATATGAGTGTGCATGGACTGAGATATGGGTTACCAAATTGAAAAGATTAAAACAAAAAGCATGAATTTAATCAGAAATTTCTGTTTTTAATTGCACACTTTAATTTTTATAGGGCCACTAAAAGATTCACTTGTATAGAAACATCAACACTATAAAAAAAATTCTGTGACAATGTAAACAAAAAATTATATTTAATGTGGCACTGGAATCCAAAAGTTTCAATCACATATGTACAGCCAACAGAAGGTGAGTCTACCACACATCATCAAAAACAATGTTGATATGCTGAGATCCTTACTCTCAATAAGTAGATCATTTGGAACAAAATAATCAAGTTGGACGTAAATGATTTCATCACTGGGAGAAGTACAAACAAAACAACTTTGATATTTGTCTATCTTATCAACAATGGACTGCTACTAGCATTGTTATTTAGTCAGTTCAAAATAAATGTAAATTTTCATATATATATATATATATATAATACTTTTCAGTCATACATCTATTATTTGCTGTAATTAATAACCTTTTAATTTAACCTTTAACCATCATACAGAAGATTCTGTTGGTACAAGCTAAAACAAAACAAAGTTTACAAAATAATAATGAATAAAACAAATTGAAATATAAAACCTGAGAGTAGTGAAAAAAATATTCAATTGGATGTCTTTAAATGGCACAGCAGTTTGTTAGTTCCAACTTAATTAAGTCATGGTCATTGGTATTATTTAAACATGTACCGGGAAAGAGAATATTATTAATTAAAACACAATTAAAGTAAAACACAATTAAAGCAAAACACAATACATTGTTACTTGATTAAAACAAAATGATTTGAAATCAATTAATTTAGTTTTCCTAAGCCAAGCTAAGAACAAACAATTAAAGAAAATAAAGAATTTTGAAGAAATGGTATTGCATAAATAAAAAAGTCTGATCATGCTGTTGTCTCCACAATGGTTTCAGAAAGTAACAATAAGAATCAATTGATCCCACAACTTATTGTTCTTATCTCAGTAACTTTTTTATCCTTTGGAACAGTTAGACACAAAAATATTTTTTAATATAAATTAATTAATAGACATTAAATTAATTTAATTTAAAACAAATTTTAAAAAAAAATTACAATAGCTGTCATTAATAAAGTGACATTTGAATTTAGAAATGTCTAAATGTTTTAGTAAAAAAAGGTATTAGGAAATAAATACTATGATATTCATGGCCCATGAAAGGGTATGGAAACAAAAATACATTTTTTTTTCATTCTTGTGTTTTATTAAATTATGAAAACAAATATGAAATTCAATTAGGGCAAGACAATTATGAATACCCAATTGTTATTTTTATTTATCTCTAGATCCAGCATCATTGGCTACAAAAAAACAGGTCCCACGTTATTTACTAACAGCATACAGTTTCAGGGCCATCATCACAGATGTTTAAAAAAAAAGTTATCAAGATATACAATTATACTTACACTATGGCATTCTGTCATGAGATTCTGTATACTTCAACAAAACAAAAACTCAGTTGTCATGATTGTACACAATAACTTAACATTATGCATATGCTTGCATCAATTAATATCAAAAGCAACAAAACAATGTTTGTTATCTCTGGAAGCAAAAACAAACTTTGCCTCTTTCAGACTGAAGTTAGATAAATCATTCAAAGAAAAGTTTTACTATTTAAGATATCAAAAGGTTTCATTTTAAATCAAAGGGCAAATTAGTATTTAATCAAAACAAATTCTCCATGATGAATAAACAAGTTACAGTTAACTGGATTTGTTGATCAAAAATGAAACAAAATTACAGGACAGTGAGTCTCGCAGAAATCATTCAGTAAAATTCAAAGCTCTTAATCTCTGATCAGGGCGATTAAATAAATGTCATCAAAATCAAAAATTTCTTTCTCAGTAAGCGCTCGAAGTTGATCTCACCGTTTCCTCCACATCCTCGTCGATAGCCTCCATCCAAGGGTGTGGTTTACGATAATACTGGGAAAGGAAAAAAATATTTTGATGATGTACAAAAAAAAATGCAAGTCAAATGTGAATAAAACTAAAAAAAACAACTTGTTAATACAATATTAAAATCTATGATTAAGGTTTATAAGCTTAAATTAATATGTTTAAAAAATCACAAATGTATTTTTTATCAGAAAAAAAGGAGAAGCATTATGGTGTGATCAAAGAATGTCTTGTGACATTTAGGTAATGAACTCAAAAGGGGTTTTAGATACAACTGCTGTTTTCAATAATCACCAAAGTAGAATTATTTTCATCTGCATGTCAACATTCAGTCACACTTAATTTTAGAAAAGCCCTTGACAAGGACAGGCACAGATATAAAAGAAAACTTAAATAGACTGCTGGCAGACTATTGTCTGCATCAGATGTGACAAAATGTGCAAGTTGCAACTAGGTCTGGGTATTTGGACTTAGAGACAATGCCGAAGAATTATGAGAAAATGCCTAATAATTATTCCTTCTCAATCAGAAGTATTAATAGAACAGATTTCTCAAAAATAATTTTAAAAAAAGATAAATGTAACGTCACTAAGTAAAACAGACTTTCTAGAGCCAGTTGGAAACTTCATTTTCAAATTTAAAAAGAAACAATTGTAAAAATTCTTTGTTTTCAGTATACTGAAATGGGGCATGAAAAACTAACAAGGGTACACAAATTTTCTTACATGTATGTCAGTGATCTCACTAAAAAATCTCTGTGTCAGACTATTTTCTGTGTCTGTCTTAATCAGCAGTTCTTGGTCAAGGTAGAGGATTTTACTGACTGGGCATACAACACAGGCAGTGCCAGCACCAAATACTTCTTTAACCTTTATATGAAGAAAAAAAACAACACCACTTGATTGCTTCCTATGGTAAAGTTGACTTTCTCCTAGCCAATATTTGGCCCAAGGGACTAATGGTGTTACTTACACGTCCTTCATTCAAAGCTTTTATAAAAGACTTCATGGTCATTGTCTGCTCTGAGACTTTAAATTCATTCTGAAAAAAAAACAAACATTTTTTAGGGGGTGAATGGAGGGTGGGAATACATGAATAGATCAGAATGTTGATAACAACATTACAACAACATTTTCATGCAAGATATGTTGTCTTCACAATGTACTCTGGGAACATTTCTTTATACAACTTAAAGGCTGACATGGCTAAAAGTAACTAGCTGTGAATCAGAGACTTGAGCATGCAAAAATATTAAACTACCCAATAAATTAGTGGTTGAAATTTTACCACATCTTTTTTATTAATGTGATCAGTGTTTAATCTGAGAACTATTATTAAAGAATAAAAAATATATAGGCCTACATGCCATCTTTAATTAAATAACTCAAATTTAAATTAGTCTAAATATTATGACTCAGAAGGCAAAATCATAGAAAGGCTATGGCTAGATAAAACTAAAAGGTTTCATGTTAATGAACAGTTTATAAGATGATTTATCAAAACTATTTTTATTTAACATGAAACAAGTTACTAGAAAAAGGAGAAACAAGTTTAACTTTAATGCTAAAACTTGTATCATAAAAAAAAAACATTAGCATATTAGGTTTAAATCCACTCACAAGATTAGTGCTTCTATTTTATATATACACAGACAATACCTAGATATAGAATAATAAGCCCACCTGACATCAAGGAATAGGAGCTAAATTTTATAGTAAAGACAAATCTAGTCTAGGAATACTTAGTTTCTTTCTATACATACTGGATTAAATTCATTAATTAATTAAATAATTCTTATATGAGGTTAATTTTTTTTTATTAAAGAAAAAAACTTTTTCACTGGATATCACAACAGTCAGCAGGTCTGGATAATAACAATCCTAGTTCAGCTTTGTCCTACAATTATATTTTTATTAATTATTTTATATTTTACCCTTTTTTTTTTTTTTGCAACAGAGATAGGTCACTTAAGTTCAAATTTTAAAAGATAGCAATAATTCTTCAGCAAGCCTAAAAGGCACCTAATGGCAATGTTCGTTGTCTTTAGCCAGTGATCTTGCATTTATAATATTAATGAGAGCAATATGTGGCCAACTGACTTTACTTTCCAGGGGTGAGAAAAAATAATTCTTAAAAAATAAACAAACTTTAAACCAAAGACCCTCAGCATAAGTACCAAGTATCTTACCACAGTGTCTGCCACAACGCTGCAGTGTATGAACATAAAACTTACCCACTCTCGTGATAGTTCCAAAAGAGATTTGCGTGTCACACCAGGTAAAATAAGTCCAGTCTCCAAAGGGGGTGTTATGAGTTCCTCCTCTGTTACAGTGAAATGTCAAGTTAATATTACTGAAGTGTCCTTGATTATATAAGTAAGCAAACATTTAATTAAATTCACAATTATATTAAATACCTCCTTGTTCATTGACCCAATAAACAAAAAGGTTCATGGTTCCAACTTCAGTCATCTGATGATCTTCCCCATATAGCCACAACACTTGCTGGCAGCCATATTTGTTAACTGCTTGGCTCTGAATAGCCACAGTTGGAGCATAGTTGCTATTTAGAAACAACATGAATTTATGTTTAACACATTTGTATTCTACTCTAGAAACAAAAACTAGTTGAGACATGCCTACACTCTGTCATTTCATGAATAGTTTGACATGTTCTCAAATCAAAGGTATAGTATTACCTTCCCATTTTATAACCACCACAGCCACCTGGCCAGGCTCTGACGTACTTTGGGTCAGCCAGCAGACTCACTGGTTTTAAGCCTGTAGGAAAGTATGGTCCAACTGGACCTGTGATGACAAATAACTTGGCCATGTTGGAGGCTGTCACTCCTAGGGCAGGCTAAAAGAAAAAAGAAATTTCATAAAAGCAATGACAAGAAATCACTCATTGATCTTTAAGCCAATTTAAAAGTACTTCAATGTATATTTTATAGAAGTACAACTATTTTTAAACTATTCATAAGTTTTAGTTTTCACCATTGATTTGACAGGAGTGACTGTAATAATGGAAAAAAATCATTTTGTAGAAAAGAAAATTGAAGAAATGAAGGAAAACAAAAGGAAGAGGTGACACTCTTAGAATATCTATAGAAATGTGGTTACACTATTTGGTAAACTTATTGGAAATTTGTTTTGGCCTGAAATGTTAGATAATAATTATCATTCATCATCTGTCCCTTGACTTTCATTGTAGGGGTACTGTAACAGCACAGAGATAGGCCAGACAATTCTTTTGCATTGTCCAGCCAGTTTTTCTTTTGATGACCCTTTCTTCATGCTCCCTCCACCTTGAAGAATGACTTTTGAGAGTCATGTCTCAGCTTTCGTCTCTTCACAGTATTGAGGAGTTCCTCCTTTTTTGTCAGTCCGAGTGTTGGCTTGTAACAGTACAAACTCATTTGTTTTCTTTTTTCTGATATCTGATACCCAACAGTTTTCTGTAGGCTTGGATTCTTGTTTCAGCCTCAGCATTCAGTGTCCAACTTTCACAACCGTAATGAAGAATAATTTTAATTTTACTTGGAAGCTGATTTTCCACAGTTTGCTCATGGCAGCAGATGCCAAGTTTAAGTTTTTATCTCTTTATAATAATCATTGCTTATGACATAAAAAACACTTATGAATTTTGAGAAGAGATTTTGAAAAAAATGATAAAACTTAATGTTTTTCCTCAAATAAACTAGGAAGCTATAAAGATTACAAAATTAGTCAAATTGAAAGCACTTATTATAGTTTTATTATCTAAAAATAAAACATTGGATTAGTATACAAGTCAGTACGATTTTTAGATCTAAGTAAATTAATGTTAATAGTGGTTTGATATGCTTTTTATTTTTGAGATTATTATTAAATTAGATAATTAAATTCTATAAAGAAATTTGAAGTAACATTCTTAAAGTCAAATATGTCTACACAAATAGCTGATGTTATAATTGTAGACCTTAACATGTACACAGGTATAATGTGCTATTTTTAAGTTCTAGGTACCTCAGTTCCAATGAAGGTAGGTCTAACATACAAGGAACAGTTCTTGGATTTTGGGACCCACTCATGGTCAATGCTTATTAGTTTTTTGATGCATTTCAAAAATTCTGCCTGGTCAAAATCCTAAAGAAAAAATAATGTGGGTAAGTTAACTTGCAAATAAACTATGTTTTAAAGAGACATTTATATGTTAGAAGAAAACTTTTTGTTTTTACAACATGTTTAATGAAACAATTATATTTCATTACTGTTAAAGTCTGTAACATGCATGATTAGATTAACAAATGGATATGTGTAGGACTTAATATCTTCTCTTTTGAAGAGCGTCTGTAATTTCTAAGATAAGTTACAATGAAGCTACAGTACTTATTACTTTGTTTAATTGTTTATGTGATAAATACATAAAGAATGTGCCAATCAGAAAGTAAAATGGATAAAGATAACTACAGTGAACTAAAGAACTCACTGGTAAGGCTGAACGTTGAGCTGTCTTTCCCATACGCTTCATGTTCTCAGTGGGTCGAAACATTCGAATTTTGCCATCAACACATCTGTAAGCTTTCATGCCTTCAAAGAGCTATAGATATTTCAAACATTTGTGTTTCATGTTTTTGTAGAAAGATTTTTTTAAACTGGTTACTTAAATTAGAAACTAAACTGACAATATAAGAAATGGGTTTCCTAAAAAGGATGGAATAAAAGTGGGTTAATTAAACCTTAACATACCACATAGAATGATAATCAAGTTTTAACTGTAATGGTGAATTTTCTCTTAATTTTAATAATATATGCTTATTATTTATATTTCAACCTATTTTTAGATTATTTTGCCCCCCCCCTTTTGTATGTTGGCAATGGCATCAATCCCGCCCCCCCCCCCTAAACTTTCAAGTGGGGGGAGGGCAGTCCAATTTATTTATAGAAATCACAGTTTGTTAACACAATCAGTTAAATATATATATAATTAAAACTTGTTATTGATATTTTATCCGATCTTTATATTATGGCGTTCCCCTGTTAGCGGATTGGGGGGGGGGGGGGGGCGAATACATCTACTGCCCTTCCCACCTAAACCCTTTGAGTGGGGGATGCTGTCCTATTTTTATGAAGAAATCAGTTTGTGGACAAAATTAGATAAATATCTATATTTTATAAGGTACATATTGATGTTTTAAACCATTTGTATATTATGTCCCACACAAACTGTGATCTCAAATTTTATCATTAGTATATAAAATATAATAAAATATAATATGAAAAAGGGTTGTACCAGGTGGTAGGGGCGGTACATGCAATCACCTTCCGCCCATCGGGCAAGCAATACTTTTTTTCTTTTTGTATTTTAGTTAAGAAATTACAAAATTAAAAAAATATGTCACTAATACAATTTAAATATGCTTTAAATTAAATTCTTATATCGAGTCTCCCCACCCCCTATTCTTTAATGCCAAATGCAATCATTAGCAGAGATTATAAAAAGGAGCGAGGGTTAACATTTTCACTCTACTGCCCTCTCCCCTTTCCAGATGAAAACATGACGTCTTGAAACAGAATAGTCAAATATGGCAACAGAGTTTATGTAATTGCACACGAATTTATCTAAGTTTTTTTTTAGAAAGACTTTGTTTTGGAAAATTTAGAATTCATTCAAAAGTTTTCATTATAAGAGATGAGTTCTGATGCAAAATATTATTTTCCTAGTCACCTTTTTTCAACCTTTACTCAAACTGATATTTTTCAATTGTATAAAAAAAATTTATACTAATTCTCAATATATACTTGAATCCTAAAAATGCAAAAAAAAATTAGAGTACAATCTAATTGGCCCACTTAATTTCTCCTCCCACTTCTGAAATTTTTCTTTAGAGCTTTGAATTATAGTTCTGCAAGAAAACAAAGTTACAAACATGAATATTGAATAAAATGTATCACTTACAAATGAGCTTTTTTAAAAAAAAATTATTTTTCTAATATTTTTTTCGGCAGCGTTCATAGCGGGATCCTCAAAGTCTAATCTAAATATGTGGGGTATCTTATCTTTTTAAGGAACAAATCAGCTGTATTTGCAATGTAGTAAGGGCCTGTAAATTCATATTAGAATAATTTTCAAGTAAAAAAATTTTCAAAAGGTCCTTTTTTTATAGGATGAATAATGAGCTGTGCATGTCTGAAGAATGCGTTTCTGCAGTGAAGAATGTAAGGAAACGCTTTTGGCGTCGACTCCGACCCCACTGGGAGAGCTTTCAGCGCTCCCCCAGACCACCTAGCTGTTAAGAGAAAGGCCTCAACATGGCTTTTTTTTTTTTTTTTTTTTCTTCCAAAGGTTGGGAAACACTGTTTTTGTTTTTTTTTAAATTCTAGTATATATGCTCTACTCGCGTTTATACTTAGGGTTAGTGTTTACTGGGCGTTAGGGTTAGGGTTTGGAAAAAAAAATCCCCCCCCTCCCCCCGTTAAAGTTCCAGATCCGCTAGTCTGAGTGTTGAATTTCTTTTCGCATAATCTGAACTGTGCTACAGTTTTTAAAAGACTTCATCTATTGTTATTTTGATAGTACTGACATTAGTTGCATGTTGGAAGAAAATGATAGTAGTATCATAGGCTTTGTATGTTAAGGGTTTTTTAAAACAAAATTGTATATTTTTAATTCAATATATTGTATAAAGAATAGCAAAAAAATACAAAACAAAAAACTGCTTTTTAATTACTATATTGAACAGTTATCTCAAAATATTTTCTTAAAAGAACATGAAAAGTTTACTGAAATGATCATATATCCAGTTGATATACCACATTGAAATTCTATTCAAGTTTATATTCAGAAGAACCATTTTAAAATTAGAAATACTCTTGTACTTACCTCTGCTGCATAATGCAGAACTTTAGCAGCTGGGTGTATCTGAAGTGGAGCCACTGGCTTGATCTGTGGAACACCCCAACCATACTGAGCTGACCAATCCACTTCAAGCATATGGTCAGCCGTGTGTGCTCCAAACTTGAGTTTGCTATCATCTGGCTTAGAGGACGGACTGTTTGTGAGCGTGATTTGAAGATCTTCATACTGTGGAGACATTTAAACAGGTGATGATTCAAGTTATATTTGGAATTTTATTTTTACTAAGATATTAAAGACTTTTAACAAATTCACTCAGCTTCAATAGATATTTGTTAAGAGAAAGTTAAAGGAAGCAGTCAGTTTGCTTGCAACATGCCATGACAAGTTATGAACAATTTTTAAGTCCATTAAGTGTTCATTGTATTTTATCAAAATAATTGTAATCACAAGTGAAGACTTGTGTTTTGAGTTTTAGCTGGGTGCAAAACGTTTCACATGTTTTGTTTTTTTCATCCATGATTGTTGATTCAATCTAGACCCGAGTGTTGTTTAATAAAGTCTCTTCTACATTTGAAAGAAGAACATTTTTCAGGAAGATTTTGTTTTAACATGACCACATGGTCAACAAGGATAACTTATTATATTCCAAGGATTTCAGTACTTAACAGCTCAGTCACTGAATTCTGAACAAGAGGACAGATTTTTGGGGAAATCCTTACTAAATAATTGTAAACATTTGTTCCACTATCAACTGAAATTTTAATTTTGCTTTAACATTGAACATTTAACATTTAGTGTAGGCTGGGTGTTTCCTCAGGCTTTTTTTTTTTATATAGCCCCGCATTTTAAGGGATTTTTCGGTCTTGGCAATTTTCTCCAATACTGACATAAAAGGAAACATCTAGGTCTGAAGTCTGTAACTGGAATATCCATGGGACAAGGTGGGGTTGGCCAATGGTCCATTCTCTGCCATCCATAGAGCTCTCCAAATGGAACTTTTCTGCAGTAGAAAGCTTAAAGTGGACTGTGCCCTGGGTATGCCCTGTGGAATCGTCACATCCTGGATCCTGGCCCCTTCACGATATCACATTCACCAGATCCAGAAAAAAAAACTTCATGATGGATTTATATCTAGTATTAGAATGTAGTGAGACAAGGACCTCCGTCTGGTGTAGTGCAATCCAGACCTCCGTCAAAAAGCACCTAGAGGGGGGGGGGGGGGGGGGGGGGAAGGTCCACTATTATTCACTTAGTGAAATGCAAGTGGAAAGGCAGTGGGGTTATTTATTTCTCTTGGTCATTTCCAAGCCCCGATACCCACACGGGGGAGTATCGCCACAGAGTGGAGGTTTGGAGTCAGAGTTTTCCTTCTCCTAGATGGGTTGCGTTATTTAGGCTGACGTGCCCCATCAACACGAAGCTAAACTGGTTTTGAGGCGCCAGTGTTCCGCCTTTCATCCCTTCTCCTGTCAGTTTGTAAGAACAGGTTCCGCCGGATTTTTGGGAAAATCACACGTGAAGGCCAGGAGCAGGACTGTCAGAGGCATTTAGAGACAAGCCATGGGAGCATTTCTTGGAAAGTGGGTGCTCATCCCCACTTTCACCCCCGGCATTGACAGTCCTTTGGAACTGGACACACCACTATTAAATTACCACCTGAACAAAATAAACTCCACACAACTCCCCTTTTGCAGACACTGCGCCCACCCCTTTTAAACCGTAAACCATATCCTCTTTGAATGCCCCTCTCTAATTCATCTTAGGCAGACCCTACTTCCACTACAGACCAACATAACCAACACCTTGTACTGCAGTACTGAACAACCGAAGAAAACAGCACACTTTTTTTCCTTGGCACAGTCTGCAAAAGAGCTCACAGCTCAGCAGCAATAAAGCTGGCTAAAAGAAGAAGAAGAAGAACATTTAACATCACTGCAATTTGTCAAGAGTTGTCTTGGACATAAATAAAACAGCCTTTGACAAGTAATTGTAAAGTTGCATTTATCTTATTCCTAGACAGGGTTACCCAACTACAAGAGATCATGGAACCTAACAAGCAAAACTGCAGAATTTTAGAAATAAAAATATTTGAAGAGGTTAAGTTTTTTTTGCTGTGCCTTAGAAAACAAATGATTGCACAAAAGAAAAAACAAAACAGACCTTCATGAGTTTTTGAAATAATGTAGCAGAGAGAATGTTGATGATACATGCCAAAGACTTCATTCATTTTGAAGGTAACACACTAAAAACATGAACAGATTATGTTTCAAACTAAGTTAAATATAGTTACCGTTGCAAAAGAGGCTGTTACACTTTTGTATAGGTACACACATCATGTAAATGATACATTTATTACACTTGTAGTACAGCTATTGTATTACAGGACTATAAGCAGGTATATAGTGTACATCTATCAAACTAATAGACTTATTTATTACAGTAATGTCTCATGTGCATCTATTACACTCAGACATCATGCACGTCTATTAAACTTTTTTTTTTTACGAGCTATAAGTAATGGACACAAAATGTATGTATATTGTGGAAGAGTGTTACGATGCGCAGGATTAAAAAAACGGAAGATTGGGGGGGGGGGGGGGGGGATCAAAAAAAAAAAAAAGAATTTAGAGCCAATTTAATATTACAGCAATGAATTGAGAAGCCAAAGAAAACGCAAGAGATTTTGTATGTAGGACTTTTTTTTGTTGCTGTTGTTGTGGGAGAAGGAGAAGAAGTAACACTTGAATTCACGGACAGAAAGTGTACATGGGTGGGCGTGGGGGGGCTGGGGCGTTATTAAACGGGTCGCTCCAATTCAAGTCAAGGCTTGAAATAAAATGTTCCAGAGAAGGGAAGACAGGATAGTGTTCCATTTGAATGTAACATCATACATCTTAGAACATCATACATCTTAGAACATCATACATCTTAGAACATCATACATCTTAGAACATCATACATCTTAGAACATCATACATCTTAGAACATCATACATCTTAGAACATCATACATCTTAGAACATCATACATCTTAGAACATCATACATCTTAGAACATCATACATCTTAGAACATCATACATCTTAGAACATCATACATCTTAGAACATCATACATCTTAGAACATCAATGTAGCTAGGTCAACGAAATCCTCGACCTCCTTTACCTCCGTTCAACAACAGATGTACGTGAGTCAGTGTTCTACTTCTACTACTACAAGTATATTATCTAACAGATGTACGTGAGTCAGTGTTCTACTTCTACTACTACAAGTATATTATCTAACAGATGTACGTGAGTCAGTGTTCTACTTCTACTACTACAAGTATATTATCTAACAGATGTACGTGAGTCAGTGTTCTACTTCTACTACTACAAGTATATTATCTAACAGATGTACGTGAGTCAGTGTTCTACTTCTACTACTACAAGTATATTATCTAACTAGACTAAAGCGGACAGAAAACCCACTTAGCTCTAACTAGATAAACAACTCAGAAACCATTGAGTGGACACCAAATGATCCTGGAGCTTACACAACCCATAAAGCGATCTTTTTTGTCCCCGTTAGAAAGTGTACGTAATGATATGAATCAGAGGAATGGCTCTGTCTCAATGGATGCACCCAGATGTAGCACTGGTCTAAGCAGAGAATTCAGTTAGGAAGCAACACAATGGACTACAAAAATCAAACACTTATTAGACAAGTTCTTGGCCTGAAAAAGGAAACGAGGAAGACTTTCAGTCTAGGTCCTAAAGTAAAACTCATTGAACGCTATTTTTTTCTGATCGATGAATGCATAGAACTAGAGTTCTCTTTTTGTTTGACTACTACTGTTGGGGGGGGGGGGGGGGGGGGAGTGTGGTAAAGGGAAACTAATTCTATTATTGCCCCTTGTCACACTTTCCTCACTACACACTAGGTGAGTGGCGTGATTGCAACACCAGTGGGAGGTAACTCTAGGTTCTCAGTCTGTGGATCGCGACCCCCTTGGGGATTGACTTGCCATTTCACAGGCGTCTCTAAGAACATCAGAGAAATAGATTTTTTGTTTAAAAAAACATGACATTGTGTACAATTTTTCAAGGTTATTTACTTTAAAAAAAACACTATAATTGTCATTCGGAGATACATGTTGCGAACGTCTAAATCCGAACATTGCAATTGTCGCAGCATAAATATTGCAGAATCATAGATATTTCAATTAGCAAATGTAGAATTATGAAAAGCACATCCGTCTCAATACGCCATCATTGTCGGCAATAGTTTTATTGTGCTCATAAACTCAAGCATTTCCTTTTTTTAAAAAAATCATGTAAAGCAGTGCTTCCCAAACTGTGTTCTACATTACATTGACTTAAAGCAGTGCTTCCCAAACTGTGTTCTACATTACATTGACTTAAAGCAGTGCTTCCCAAACTGTTCTACATTACATTGACTTAAAGCAGTGCTTCCCAAACTGTGTTCTACATTACATTGACTTAAAGCAGTGCTTCCCAAACTGTGTTCTACATTACATTGACATGAACATTACTGAACGTTGAGAAGACATAGACCTAGACAGCACGACGTGGAGAGAGATGGTGACCAAAAAAACTATGGACAATGAAAAAACATGGGCCTCAGCTCTGGAAGAAAAGCTGAGGCAAACGAAAAATTGCTGGCTCCTCTAGCACTAAAGCGAAAGCCATCTTAACCTGCGATAGGTATATGTGGACGAGAGTGTCTCTCCAAAACAGAGCTCCACAGTCAAAGGAAAAGGTCTTCTACGAGATGAACCATAGTTGTTACGTCTGAAGGAGACCAACACACATGGACATGCGGGACAATAGCATATATAACTTTTTTTTTTTTGTATTGTTTATGTACATGTTCATGTTCAGTGCAGAGGAATAAAGGACTTAAAAACACTTAAGCCCCGGACCTCAATAGACGGTTAAAACTATACAGATTACGGAAGAAGTTTTTTTTTTTTTTTTACAAATCATTTCCTGTCTGTATGAACTTAAGTGCAAGACCAAATCACACAGTCTGTGTTGGGTGTCTCTATAGCAACGTTCGTATGATCACAATCTTGTAATTTTATTTAGGATTGGTTAGGAGTTAAAAAAAAACAACAGGATTACAAAGAGAATTAACACACAAACTCAGGCCAAAACTGAACCCCTCAGCTAACAACTGCTAGAGGGCAACGAAGAAAAAGAAAGGTCAATAAGTTGAACTTAGAAAGTTGGCCCAGAGTTTTAGGACATAGCAAGTTTCTAGACAATAAAATGGTACTTTAGAAAAACAAAATAGAAAACATGATGTGATCATGTTAATTTGAATTTGGTGAATGACCAATGACTTTAAGTGATTTTAATGCGTACACCATATGGGGGGGGGGGGGGATGACAAAGGTCACAATGATGACCATAAAACTCGTATGAACATATGATTGATTTGAGAAGCCGGGATTATAGTGCTGACCACACAAGTCATGGCTTGTGTAAATTGTATGGGTCAAAGTGATGACCACAGAAAAAAAACATGAACTAGTTGCGTCAATGTCCATAAGACTATCGACTAGAAAGATAAACATTCCAACATGATTTCTCTATCTGTACGTATAGTGGCAATGTTTTCAGTTAGGTTCTATATTAAACACCTTTCATATAGGCTCACAACCTCTTGAGAAACATTTGTCTCAGACCTTCATACTACATCATAGAAATAACTTATGCAGACAGTAATTGTACACCCCTCCACCCCCACTTGTTGCATAATAGCCTGTGTATTATATAACCAGGTGTTTTGTTTATAATACAAATGAGATTCCCACTCACTCACACCAAACATAACCAAACACACACACACACACATGATAACCATGAAGCAGTGAGAGCATACCACACATAACCAACACACATACATGATGATGAAGCAGTGAGAGCATATCACACATAACCAAACACACATACACATACATGATAATGTAGATCATCATCACTCCTTTGAGTTCCTCATGGAACATAGGGCCTCGTAGTAATGTAGAAAGTAAAAACAAAAAAAAAATGGCTTCAATTAAAAATCTGCAATAGTAGGAGAGAAAAGTTGTTAAATTGTGTGAGATCTTACCCTGAGTGAGGACAGAGAACGTATGCACTTGAAGTGAACTTGACGAGTCAACTGCTTCAGTAAAGCCATTCTGTTAAAATATAGTAAACAATTATCAGGGACCATGGCGCAGAGGTCAGATAGCTTTTGTCAATCTAGGGAACATGCACCAATGTTTATGTAAACAATTGTCAGGGACCATGGTGCATAGGTCAGATAGCTTTTGTCAATCTAGGGAACATGCACCAATGTTTATGTAAACAATTGTCGCATAGGTCAGATAGCTTTTGTCAATCTAGGGAACATGCACCAATGTTTATGTAAACAATTGTCAGGGACCATGGCGCGTAGGTCAGATAGCTTTTGTCATTCTAGGAAACATACACCAACGTTTATGTAAACAATTGTCGCATAGGTCAGATAGCTTTTGTCAAACTAGGGAACATGTATCAACAATAATGCAAGCATCAGCCATACAATAAGGTAATGCTTGCTTCAGGTCACAGATATAACCAATGAAATGAATAATTTACGATGCAGGACACAGGTCAGATTGTACATTTATAATAGAGGTCAGATTGTATATTTATAACAGGTCAGATTGTATATTTATGATACGGGTCACATTGTAATTTTATAATTTAGGTCATATTGTAATTTTATAATACAGGTGAGATTGTACATTTATGATACAGCTGAGATCCATTCATTGTAATGTATAAATCAGACAAATGAAATCTCTACAAATGTTACACTGCTCATGAATTGTACAAACATGTTTCTAAAAGAGCTATTGCTGTATATTGCAAAGTTTTAGGGTCAATTCAACGAGTAAGGTTACCAGACGTCTGACATTGGCCTAAGTGCGAAAATGTCAGGATTTCACGCGATTTTATTACCGCAATAATATACAATCCATCCGCTGAATTCAATCCTTCCGATCTTCTAGTTTAAACATATTTGACTAGGAAACCGTAGAAAGATGACAGATTGTTGACAACTTTCTTCTTATACAAAGTTCATACCCCGAGTATTAGACATAATCAGTACTATTTCACACATTTCCCCAAGACTTAAGTTTCTTTTCATTCCTGCAAAACGTTTTTAAAAAAAAATGGCTTTCCTTTTTTCCCGTACAGCGGACAAGAGAACTAGAGAGTCACTAGATTTTCGGTGTGATCCCTCAACTCAAGAAAACATTAAGAAACTGGAACAGACACAAAACAAAATAGAGCAGTTGGATTCATAACAAACGAATATTCACATTTGACTAGAGTAACACCTTTAGTAAAATCACTTAATTTAGAAAGCCTTCATGATAGAAGACTCAAAAGTAAAGTAGTAATTATACATAAAACACTGAACCATAATCTTCAAATACAAAATTTAATAAAATACTCAGAAAGACGCAAAGATAAAGGCACATTCCTCATTCCATATGCTAGGACAAAATCTGTACAAATGCTCCTTCTTCCCTAGTGCTATCAGAGCATGGAATGGTTTGCCTGAGCTAGCCAGGAAAACCAGTGGCTTGGCATAATTTAGGTCATTGGTTAATATGGATGATTAAATGCATGACGCGTAGGACGTAATCATATTCTTTTTTTGAAGTAACGTCTGTATTATATAAGAAAACACTTTGTTCTTACAAGATGCAATGTAAAGAAAATATCGTGTATAGAGTTCCATGGGTATGTCTGCATGGGTTGAGAAATATGACACCAGGTAGTTTGACCAAATGTGACTTTTATGTTTCATCTAATCAGTGTTCAAAGTTAACTTTTTTTTTTGGTCCTCAAGACTTTGTCTTCCTGTCTGTTCATCATCAGGTATGCGTGTGTGTGGTAACCCTAATAATGACATAGTTTGGTTTGCAAATGTTTCTATTGTCTCAAGGTTTGAATCCTAACACACTAACCAAGACTGCAGACGTTAAAGGTTAAGATATGTAATAATGGAGTAGTTGGAATGAGATCGATGTTTTAAAAATCAATTGACGTCATTCACTAACACAAGAGAATAAACATCGCTGACTTGTAGCCACCCGTTCTCAGAGGTCTACCATTGGCTGTAACAACATTGACAGAAATGTACCCAGAGAGAAGGAAGTAGGTCAACGCAAAGACACACATTGTTGTGTGTTTACCCCCCAGGTAGTCCAATGCCGCGACAAAAGTGTGAGATTTTTTAATTTGGTTTGTGTGGGGGGGGGGGGGGCGGTGCTTTAAATAAAACAAAACTGTCGCGTGCCAAGGACTAGGCCCAATGTCAGTGCAGCCAGGAGTCGATCTCAAACAAGAAATCCAAGCAATACACGATACAGCCTTTTTTTTTCTTTTTGTGTATATGGTTCAGGAACTCCCAAAGAAATGTGTGCTGGACATAATAGAGTGTTCAGCGCAATGTGTGTTAGGTCAATGTAGCCTACCTTAGGAATAAAGAAACATTTGTTCGATTGTTCCCCCCCCCCTTTTTTTTTCTCCCTAACACACATTCTTGTGACCCGACTGTTTCATTGGTCACGTGTTGCCCCAAACTAGAGCGAGATTATTGCTTCTAACTGTATAAGAAAAAAGCATAATTGTGAATTTATAAGTAAAATATAGCTAGATCTCGCTATGGGAGAGCACAAAGATTATTGTTAATTAATGAACTCCAATTGCGACAGATTCCCATGCAATCAAGTGATAGTTGCACTAACCAGCCAAACGATTACAGCACACAGTGAGAACATCGCTGCAGCGCGTGATTGGTCGCGTGACGCTGTGTCAACACAGTTACATCATACACTATTTTCTACTCGCGGCCGCAATAACTTACAGTAGTGAAACTACACGTGTTGAGATTAGCCTTCACCTACGTTCATTAAGCCCACATGACTTATTATAGACAAGTATCAAGCCAACAGACACTGAATAGAACGAAAGCTGACAAATTGCGGTCTGAGTATGCTATGTGTAATATATGATTGGGGTATAACATCTGTGTGTGCTAATTCAAAGATAGACATATTAGAGTGTTGTTCAGTGGTGTGTTTCGATGGTCCCCAAATAAAGACATGTGGATCAGTGGTTCCCAAACTACAACACATAGATGAATGGTCACCAAAGGGAACGTTCGGATGTTACGTAACATCAAAAAGCACGCACCCCTCTCCCCCTTATAACAAATGGTAACAAAACTCTCCCCCCCCCCCCCTCCAATAGAGTAACATAACGAGAAAATTCCAATTTTACAATAGATTTATTTGTTAATCCATTCCCAAATGACATTTTTCATCACGGTATCTATAGAACTGATGGGAAAAGTCTCGACTTCTATCGGCACTTCGATGACGTATTCTGTTTTTTTCCCCCAATAGTGTACATATACATCGGGTGGCCGCCGAATAACCCATCAGAAAACCAGTGGTGTTTAAAAAAAAAGGGGGTATTTTTTTTCATTTACTATTTAAAAACAAAACCTGTGTGTGATGACTTTTAGCTGTTATTGAACAAAAAAAAACTTCTAATGGAAGTAAGAAACTGGTATAGCTCTGTTTAATATCAATTAAAATAAATCTGCAGCACTCTAGTCACGTTTGGGAACGTCCGGAGATAATGTCTCACAAACTACACCGACAGGCCGTTCCACTGTGGGTCTGCAGTCCTCACGTTACCCCCGCTAGGTTGACCCACTCGTGACCTCCTATGTCGAAGGTGCCGACTGGGCAGGAACAGGACAGGGGCATAGCTTAAGGATGACACTTATCCTCCGCGACAAACACACGCACACTGGAATCCTGTCACAAAACCGTGGAAAGTGAAAGTCGGACCCGCGAAAGAAAGAAGGGACCACTATGTTATATTTGAAATCTATAAATCGCGTCACAGGGTAGACTGGAGACGCTGTGATGACAAACACGAGAGTTCAAATGACAAAAAATTTCAATTAAATACATTGTTGCTACGTAATAAATCTTAAGACCCCCTCCCCCTTGTAACAAATTGTATCAAATGTGTATACCCCCAGCCCCTTTAGCCGTTACGTAATCTCCAAATGTTCTCAAGCTTAGATACCCAGGGGAAGCTTAAAATTAGCCAAACTCATAGTTATTTTTTTTTTATAACTCACTTAAAACCCTAAAAACATCTGAGATAGGCTCAAACTCGTGGGAACCTCCTGACCGGGGGGGGGGGGGCGAAATCGGCAGTAACGACAGCCTATTTAATACAATTTTCATGACATGTGATCTTCCTGACAGGGGTTGTTCCCAGTATAAAAAAAAGAGAATGAATTTTAAAAATAAGTAATGTGATCAAACAACCGGACGAAGTTTACGCCGAATGATTTATTCCCTCCCTTTCTTCCTATTGGAGTGAGAAACCCAAATGAAAATGTTACATTCAATTTGGTGGACAAAAAGAAAATGTTTGGGAAAGCAGATTCGCAGTAACCGAGATATTTTTTTTTTTACATATAGGCCCAAGAATCTATAGAGTTATGCCCCATTGATATCTAGCTATTCGTAGACAAGATAGAAACATCAAGGGACCCAATCGTATCGTGTGTATGTTAGTGGGTTCGGTCGAATGTGGACTGCATAGTTTAAGCACTTGAAATTGCCTGTTGTAGATGTTTTATCACCACATGATATCCGCAAAGGACAAGTGATTATAGATACTACTGTATCCTGTTTATCAGTGGGACTTTGTGAAGTCCTATTTTTGTCATACCACGCTTAAGTATTTTAGGTAAGCCCCGTTATTTTAATCAAGTAAATGTCTCAGATAAGAGCGTCACAGTGAGGAATTAAACTAGGCTACTTGTACTAAAGTCATTATAAGGTCATTGTTGTTGGGTTTTTTTTGACTGTTGTGGTATAGTTAAAGTGAATATATAAACCTTTAAATTTGTGTTTGTTACTTTCATAGAGTCATGTCAGCAGATACTTCAACAACAACTGGAAGGGCTTTAATTGTCCACCTAGTCTGATGGGCGATAGAATAAAATGTTGATGGAGCATCTACTCAACCTAGAAGAAATATGTCAACTTTTACTCAAGATTATATAACTTTAATCAAGACCTTTCAAAACAAAATCTCTAATTTGTTGTTGCTTTTTATAAAGTCACGTGTGTGATTGATTCATGTAGCAGTGGGGGGGGGGGGGGGGGCAAGGTTTAAAATAAACTCTTTTAAAAACTAGTTTTGATGCATTCAGTGGCAGCAGCAAGAAAATCTTAAGTTTGTTAACCAAACAAATAGGAATCTTCACTACTGACTAGTTACAATGTAACACATGGACTGGTTGAAGAAATATAAAGCTGTAACCCAAAGTCTGGATTCAATTTTTTTTTAAATTAAATACTGATTTCTTTGTGTCTAAAATAAAATGTGTCTAATAAATATAATACACTTGAATACAACCATCATTATTCTTAGTAACATGGACAACACTGGTCTTTGTAACAGACAAGTCACTTCTTTCGCCATAATGAAACTAGATCTTTGATGCCTGCAGTCCGGTGCTTCAAAGTTTACTAATCAAATATTTGCTAATTAAAAGGATATTTAGAGACACATCCGTTGTTACAAAAAAATAAAGTTTTCCATTTGAAATGTTGACCCAGTGCAGTGAGACCTAGATCTAGTCACATTTGTTTTTGTGGCCAACTTAAAGAGTGTGCCATATGACCAGCACATAGAAAACTATCTTGTCAGGTACAAGAATCATCAGAGACACTTGGAACCAAGCCATTTACTTTCATATGCATCAACATTAAATCACTGAGCAGTTAGATTTTAGCATTGATTTGTATGAAGGCACTACTGCACTTACTTTCCATTCCCTTCCAGAAAGTGTTTTTTACTCAAATGTATTTCATTACATGTTTTATAAGCAGATCTTAATTCAGTTAAAACAAAAAAAAAATCTTGCAGTCTAATGAAAAGAACATACATTAGAAGTGAATATCTGAAAATCAAAATATTTACAGTAAATTACAATAAGCATGTGGACCACAAGTGTAAAATGTTATCTAGATTAATTTGCAGGCTTATCTCAAGGTCACTCAATGGTGAAAATTCCATTTAGTAGTCTATTTATAAATGCACTATACCAAGTATGATGATGCAACGGCATAACATTTTGAAAAATGTTTAACAGCTAGTTTACACGATTTCTATTGAGTTAATTGAATTTGAAAAGCATTCATCATCGTCTTGCTGAGTGGGGTAGATTACTTAGATGACCAAACAAGGATCATGTAATGTTTAAATATTAATGGAATGTATATATATATATATATATATATATATATATATATATATATATATATATATATATATATATATATTTGAGATTTGGCTTGTAATTTTAAACTACAAAAAAGGGTTAATTTTAAAAAAAAAAAGCTCTTTTTAATACTTATAGTGTTAAAGATCCATGACAACATTTTCTTTTTAAAGTGGTTCATGTTAGTTTTAATGAGTGCACCTCAGGCACCTGTAACTGCGATCACTGGCTAGTGAGAATGTCAAGGGACCAGGAAACTGTCACTCGCCTCTCTCCAAGTTACCGGTACATGTTTCTAATTCTACTGTAACTCAGTAACTTCTCTAGTATATAATATTAGATATATATAGATATATAGATCTAGTGTAAAAAAAATTAATAGGTGCCGGTACTCAGTAGTTGATTGCCTAAAACTACTAAAAATTAATAATATACGTTAAAATACAAGAAAAGTAATATTTTTTTCAAAAAGGTCCCGGTACACCGTACCGGTGCGTACCGTCACAACATATATAGACATAGTTGTAGGTATATGAATAATATATATATAACTAGATTCTAGATCTAGTCTACAAGTACAGCCCCAGTACAGGGCCTACAAGAATCTACTGATGTAGACTAGAAATTTAGATGCAGAATAGATTAATAGATCTAGTCTAGAATCTACTAGATTTAGATTATTCTAGATATAGAATCTAGTGATAACATAAATGTATAATCTAGTAACTAGTAGATTATATAGTAGATCTATCTACACATACTTATCGACGTATCTAATCTATTATTGTAAAATATAACAGATTCTAAATAATATAGATCTAACTAATCTAGTCTAGATCTAGCTAATAATATTCTAAAAACTGTAGGGTATACCGTACTAAGTAACTGTCGTCGACTCACCTTTTAGATCTAGATTATTCTATAGTTATAGAGTATAGACTCTATATTTAGGCTAACATATAGGTCTAGATCTAGAAAATCTCGATATAGATGTAGATCAAACTTTTTTTTTTAGAAAGCCTAGCCCTAGATCATCTAGTCTATAGTAATAGTGACTCTATAGCCAGTAGATCTATAGTCTATTATAGCCTATAGATCTAGCAACTTCTAATTCTTGACTTCGATGTAACAATCAATAAGAAGAAAATATGTAAACGTTATATTAGTTAAAAGCCTATAATATAATCTAGATCTACATTATTATAAAATATAATTAGGACAATGATGAAAAACTACACTACACTCTACACTACAGACTAGTTTAGTTATGCAACGTTGACTATTGGCAAAAATAACATTTAAAAAAAAGATTACGATTAGATCTAGATCCTCTAATTTCTAAATCTATGAAATTTGTTGAGTCTACTCTACTATAGTAATCACCTAGATCTATATATTTCTAGATCTATTTAGTTTTAGTGTCAAGAAATTTACACAATTTTAATATCCTCACACACTGACACAATACTCACACTGATTCAAGGTCACAATATAAATAATATAATCTGTATTCTGTAGTAATCCAATACAAATGATATGAATATGGTTAGAATCGCAGTTAGTCAAGGTTTAGACTGGAATAAAACTATGTCGACAATCGAATGAAAAAATGCTTATATCTGTCTCTATATAGAACACGACTCACTAGACCAATAGTCTAACACTAAACAAGAAATAGTGGATCTCGAGCTATAAGATCTAGACTCTATAGAGTAATAGACAGTTCTGTTCTGAATCCAACAAATGATCGAAAGGTTCTGAAACAGCTTGCCTTTTTGTTACACTATTTTGTTTAAAATTGCATTTATTCACAGTCAACAGTTTGAAAGGCAGAATATTACCCAAAAAGTAGATTATATATAATATTTGTACCAGTTTTAGTCTCTTACGTCCCTTGTCAAATTAGATAACTGGAGTCTAGACCTAAAATGTAAAAAAAAACCAACCTTTTTGGCTTGCAAACTAAATTGTATTTCGTTTGGAACAAATCGGAAGCGAATCCCAACGATCTCAAGTAGGTTAGTGGACTAATCTATTTTATATAAATTAAAGGGTGATTAGCTTTAGTCTTGTCATTTATTTTGCATTTAAATAAAGCCAACACTTGAGTTGAGCTCAGTTATAGAATACGTAAAAATCGTATCAAAACAAAAAAGATTTTTATTAGCGAAAACAGAGTTTCTGATTTAATAACATTCTCATGTGCACACGCTGTTTTTCATGTTGAAATAAGCAGTGCTTAACCCAAGCACACCCCCATCACACCCCCAGAGCTAGCCAATCAAAGAATCTCATGATGTAAAAGTTCACGATAAAAAATTAGACCAAAGTTCTACCTTCGTCGTTCATTTTTTTCCCTTCGCACACCGCAACACATGCTAACGATTACATGTTTTGAGTAACAAATAATCTTATAGACTAGACTTTTAGATCCTGTTTCTGGGTACTGTATATCATTTGATTTTATTTTACATTAATTCAAAATAAACATTTAAAAAATTTAGAGTTCCAGCAACCTAAAATCATATTAATGAAAATAGCTACCCACTATATATTTTGTAGAATTGTTTTGTTCAACATGTATCAGATGTTGCTTCAGAATTAAAGATTATTTTATCGTAGCCCAGACCTCCCGCAGGACTGCGATGGATGGTGGCGGTCAGGGTTCGGCTAACAGTCCAGAGCGCATACCACACTTCTTCGTTCACATTTAGGCTCATGGGCGGACTGGCTATATGGGCAAACGGGCAAATGCCCGGTGGGCCGGTACCAAATGGGCCGGTCTGGTCGCGACCAAAAAAAAATAAATTTCAACGCAGACAACTTTTAAAAAAAGTGACAGCAGCAAGACCCAAAGGCCCGAACACGTTTTTTTTTTTTTATTCTTATTACAATTAATTTTGTTTGAAATTCATCAAGAATATCAACAACAACAAAAAACAACACTATACACTGTATGTATTATCATTTGCAAAACGTTAGACCGTACTTTCTGCAATGGACATGGACTGCTTTGATGTCTTCGAGGTTGTGTTTGGCCTCATCATTTTGCTGGTCGGCATGGACCTTTGATGGCACTCCCATATATATTTTCTTTGCTCCTTCCCTCCCCCGTCTTTTAATGGTTCCAATGAAATTTAACAAAAAAAAAAGGGATGAGAGAGGCTAAGTTAGAAAACATTGCTATAACGCAGCAAAGAGGCGCGACAATTATAATAGCTCTTTAACAATACTTAATAGAAATTAACTTTAACACATACACACAGCCGCGAAATTGCAAACCAACCAACTTATTCACAGCTCAATAGGGGTATAAAGCTCCACTTTCTGCGATTTGAAAAGAAAAAGTAAGTTTCTTTCTTTTTTTTTTTAATAACATAGATCTACAAATACTACACTTAAGGCTTATAAAAAAAAATATTTAATTAAAAAATAAATCTAGATCTAAATCAATTTTTATACTATTATAATTAATGGCAAGCTTATGCTTAGTAATAATAATAAGGCTAGTCTTCGAGTCCGAAGATTAGTGAGGAATGCAGTATTTCCCGTGGCTGTGCAGCCCCAGCTCAGACCAACATATTTTGCCACATCCAGGGCAAACATAACCATTGTCCGCAGGTGGTCGATTTAGATTTTTCTTTTTTAGCCGTCTGCGTTTGTCCTCGGCAGCAGATTTTCTTTTGGTCTCAAATATGTATCCCGCGGCCTTCGTAAGTGACCTCCAGCTGTCTCGTTCTGAGGCCGCATTCAACCAGGTTCTCTCTTCTACGCCAGCCAAGGTAAGTTGACGCCTAAGCTGGTCTTTGAAGCGTTTCCATGGGGCGCCTCTGTTACGTCGACCACCTTTTAGCTCACAAAAAAAGACTGCCTTTGGCATACGTTCGTCTCCCATACGGGATACGTGCCTTATCCAGCGTAACTGTCGGACCAGAAGATTCCCTCTATACTGTCCATACCGGCGTTCGCAGAGGACATCGCAGTTTGTAGTGCGGTCTTGCCACCGTATGTCCATGATGGAGCGCAAGCATCTTTGGTGGAAGCGCTCAAAAAGTCTTAGATGTTTCCTGTATAATGTCCATGTCTCAGAGCCATACAGAAGGGTTAAGAGAACCACCGCCTCGTAGACACTGATTTTTGTAGGCAGGCGGAGCGATCTGTTCCGCCAAACTCTCGCTTGAAGGCGTCCAAAAGCGCTACTGGCCCTGGCCAGACGGTTATCAACTTCCCTTGAAAGTAAGGCGTCATTTAACACTATACTACCTAGATATGTGAAGTGGTCTACCACATTAAGGGGCTGTCCGTTTACGGTGATCCTTGGGGCTGAGTATGTTTTATTGGGTGACTTCTGGAACATTACTTCTGTTTTCCCGAGGTTTATAGATAGACCGAAAGAGGCGGCAGCGTATGCAAATTCGTTTACCGCGTTCTGGAGGTCATATTTATTGTGAGCTAGCAGGGCGCAATTATCGGCATAGAGTAGCTCCGTTATGACCATCCCCTTTGTTTTTGTATGGGATAGTAGACGTCGAAGATTGAACACATTGCCGTCAGAACGAAACCAGATATAAATGCCTTCGTGCAATCGCTGCCTCATTTGACCCAGCATTACGCCAAAGAAGATAGCGAATAGAGTAGGAGCACAACCCTGCTTCACACCATTTTCTATTGGGAAGTGATCAGAAAGGGCACCTTCTGGCCTCTTTGTCCCACGTGAAGCTGCTTGAGAATGGATAGGAACGTAGATGGGCATCCCAGCCTGGCTAAAATCCTCCACAAACCATCGCGACTGACCTTGGTGAGGTCCACAAAGGCAGCGTATATGTTTAAGTTCTGCTCTTTGCATTTTTCTTGTAATTGTCGCAGAACAAATATCATGTAAGATGTACCTCTTCACATCCGATATTTAATAAAAGGAGATTTATATTTTCAATAATGGGTCATGGTATATTCCTATACAAATGGCGTTTTTGAGAATGTACTAGGAGGAAGCAAGAGCTTTTCACAATAAGTAAGTGCCTCTCTAACCGTTCTTTTTCTTATCTTTTAATGGAATGGGTGGCCTGAGTCAGCCAGGAAAACCAATGATTTAGCATATTTTAAGTCACAGATCAACGTACAACGACTAGACTGACACATGAAATGCGTAAGACGTAACAATCTTATTTTTTTAAAGAATCGTCTGTAATCTATAAGTAATACCAAAAAGCTTCTAACTCATTAGGCTGCCATTGTATTGTTTGACTACATACATGTATAAATAGAATACATTATGTAATCCTACGAATGCATACATCCAGTTTTCGATGCGTTATCAAACTTTATATATTTTGTAGAGAATTAGGCTTACATTTATAATATAACAGATGGGCGTAGCCGGGAGGGGAGGGTCTTCAAACCATCACTTGCCTCAGACCTCGTTGTCTGAAAGCGAAATTGTACTTACTGCCCCAATGCAGCCAACTTAAGCAAACTACAGTAACCAAATTTCATGAGCGTAGCCAAAAGGGGTTTTGTGGTTTCCCTTCCCCCTCCAATACAAAAACTAAAGCATTTTACCATTTTCTACTAGTCGCTGGACTCCATTGAATAGCAGATTTGGTTTTTGAATTTTTTAGCGAAAGAGTAGCAGGCTACTTGCACTGTAGATACCTCAGAATATGCATTTTAAAAGCTTAAAATAACGGAAATAATTCTTTGTTCCGGGGCTTCGCCCCGGACCCCACTAGGAGGAGCTCACAGCGCTCCCATGGACTTCCTAACTGCCCTTTGGCGGTGTGTACTGTCTTTCCACTAATTATAGTAAGAGAATATTCTAGGCTAGAAAAAAAAAGTTTGAAAGAATGAAAGATCAGAATATAATGAAGATTAATTACATATACACACACACTAATATATATATATATATATAATATACACACACACTAATATATATATATAATATACACACACACTAATATATATATATATAATATACACACACACTAATATATATATTAAAAATCCCCCCCCCTCCGAAAATATATGACATGCCATTTGTGGGCCGGTTTATATGGTAATGCTCGGGCCGATTTTGATACCCAGTCCGCCCCTGTTTAGGCTTATATGTTGGAGGTACTATTTGGAGGGTTCGGAAACGAATTCAAATATTTCCTAAGTGTAGGACAAATAATAATAAACGAAAACAGAAATAAGACGTAAACACAGAAATCCAAGGGAAAAAATAAAGATAACAAACCAGTTTACTTCATGGGAATGATCACAAACCTAAAAATGAAGGCGCTAGATGAAGTCCTAAAGGTCCTCAAAACAAAACAAGCCCAGGAAACATCTGAAACAAAAAGCCATCATGATCCTTAGCTATACTAAAGCATGTTAACTAATTGGTTAATATGTTTTACATTGGTTTATAGTCTCCGATTAGGAATAATTGTGCAAAATTAAAACTGGATCCGAAAATGGATGTGGGAGAAATAACGTGCAAAAAAATAATTTTTACTAGACAGACAGACGGACAGACAGACAGACAGTCAGACAGATAGACAGAGTCAGTTGAAATAATGTTTGTAAAAATGAATTTATATTGTCACGAAGCAATTGAAATTTCTCTTAGTCTGTATAACCGTTGGGGCACCACACATGCTCTGTCGACCGTCTTTCCCCACATAGCCTATTAATATTAACTCGGTTTGCTTAGCCATGGGAACATTGGACTCATCTTTTATCTTATGAATAATAATGCCACTATTATTATTAGTTAGGACCAAAACACTCTCACCCATTCAAACAAACATTGTGAAAAAATAAAATAAAATACAAAAATACTATACATGCCAACTTATGGAAAGAGTGGTGAATAACAGACTCACTTGAGTCAAATAATCTACTTACTGAATCCCAGGCTGGCGTTAGAAATGGAAATTCTACAGAAAATCAACTTGCCTTCATCACACAAGAAATAGAAGACGTCTTTCAAGAAAAGAAACCAACAACAATTGTGTGGGTTGACTTGGGAACAGGATTTGACAAAGTCTGGGAACAAGGCCTTTTAGGCCTACTCAAGCTAATCCATCCCTGGGCATCTGGGAACAAGGCCTTTTTACTCAAGCTAATCCACCACTGGACATCTGGGAACAAGGCCTTTTACTCAAGATAATCCACCACAGGATATCTGGGAACAAGGCCTTTTACTCAAGCTAATCCACCACTGGACATCTGGGAACAAGGCCTTTTACTCAAGCTAATCTACTGCCACACAAAAATCGAAGTGGCCCACACTGGCAGGTAAAAATGCAGGTTTCAATTATTTCAGAAAGAATATCAGAATGCAATTCTATCCAAGGCAAATGACAGAGAATCTTTATATTATGTCGTTCCCCTTCTGGTATTGGCCGCTTCTGTGGTGGTGAGGAGTGGGGGGAGGGCGATTGCATCTACTGCCCTTCCAAATCCGGTCCAATTTTTAAGCAGAAATCATAGTGCTACTTATTGATATGTGAACCCATTTGTCTATTATGTCACACCAGACTATAATTAAATCATAGTGTTATTTATTAATATTTGAACCCATTTGTATATTATGTCACACCAGACTCTAATTTAAAATGAAATCATTTTTAAATATAAAATGAAAGAGGGTTGTACCAAGTGTTAGGGGCGATAGATGTAATCATCCCCTCCCCACCGGGCAAACCCATACTTTTTCTTTTGTAGTTAAGAAATAACACAATTTTCACAAAATAATCTGTCCCTAATATAAGCCATATCCGAATATCCGACTCATGTATGCTATAAATTACATTCTTATATCGAGTCACCCCAACCCCTATTCTTTAATGCCAAAATGCAATCTTTAGCAATAATTATAAATGGGAGAGAGAACTCTTACGTGATTATCGTTTCCACTCTACCGCCCACCCACCCCCCGAAATCATGACGTTTAAAACAGTCGAATAGTCAAATATGGCAATTTTGTATGAATTAAAAATAATTATTTAAAGAATATGTTTTGGTACTTTTAGAATTTATAAGAAATTTTTAAGTACAAGATAATAATAGAGATGAGTTCTAAAACAAAATATGTTTTTTTCTAGTCGCTTTTTCCCAACCTTACTCAATCTGGGAATTTTCAATTTTGGACTATAACTCACAATTGTATACTTTCAATCCTTCTTACGAATTTTTTTGTTTAGAGCTTTGTATTATATTTCTGTAACAAAGCGAAGTTACAAACAGGTGTATTGAACAAAATTAATAACTTGTGTATGAATTTTTTTTTATAAATATTATTTTTCGAAAACATTTTTTTTTTGGAAAAACAGAAGTCATGTTCCAGAAGTCACCCAATAAAACCTACTCAGCCCCAAAGATCACCATAAACACACAAACCCTTAACGTTGTAAACCACTTCACATATCTAGTAAGTATAGGATCAAATGACGCCTCGCTGTTAAGGAAAGTTGATAACTATCTAGCCAGGGCCAGTTGCCTTTTTGGAGTTTAGCGGAATAAATAGCTTCGCATGTCTACAAAAATCAGTGTCTACCAGGCGGTGGTTCTCTCAACCCTTCTGTATGGTTCTGAGACATGGATATACAGGAAACATCTAAGACTTCTTTAGCGCTTTCACCAAAGATGCTTGCGCTCCACCATGGACATACGATGGCAAGACCGCACTACAAACAGCGATATCCTTGCAAACGCCGGTATGGACAGTATAGAGCAGCGGTTCTCAACCTTTTATGCTCGGCGACCCCTTTTTACAATCCCCCCCACGCTGCCGCGACCCCCCCCCTATACACACACATACTGCAATAGAGGAATAGACAATAACAATCCATATTTTCGATGGTCTTAGGCGACCCCTGGCTAATCGTCAATCGACCCCCTAGGGGGTCGCGACTCACAGGTTGAGAACCCCTGGTATAGAGGGACTTCTTTTGGTCCGACATTTACGCTGAGTAGGGCACGTATCCCGTATGGGAGACGAACGTATGCCAAAGGCAGTCTTTTTTGGTGAGCTAAAAGGGGGTCGACGTAACAGAGGCGCCCCACTGAAACGCTTCAAAGACCAGCTTAGTAGTCAACTTGGCTTAGCTGACATAGAAGAGAGCACCTGGTTGCATGCGGCCTCAGAACGAGACAGCTGGAGGTCACGCACGAAGGCCGCGGGATACACAATTGAGACCAAAAGAAAATCTGCTGCCGAGGACAAACGCAGACGCGAAAAGAAAATCTAAATCGACCACCTGTGGAGTGCGGCAATGGTTATGCTTGCTCTGGATGTGGCAAAATATGTAGGTCTCAGCTGGGACTGCGCAGCCACGGGAAATACTGCATTCCTCACTAATCTTCGACTCGAAGACTAGCCTTATATATGGGAAAGGACCAATGGCGAACGCTTTTGTGCCAGTTTTTAGTTTAGAATTTATAACTCCGCAATAGTTTAACTTATTAAAAAAATGAAAACATTTGAGGACTCCTCAGCTATTGGGCGATAAAACTAAATTTGACTCTTTTTTCCATATCAGCTATTAAATGTATAATACAAGTCAATTTACGGTAGGGGTCGGACCTAATCAGCGAACGCAATTTTCGCGGGAGTCATAATGAGCGAAAGGCCGTAAAAAATAGCGAAATAGCATGTTAAAATATAGGAAATTAAGCTTCAATTAGTTCTATCATCTAACTTCTTTCATGAAGCATTATAACTATTGCCCTCCTTGTGGCATTAGGTCTAAATTTGTTTTCACTTTCTCGTGCTCCACATCTCATTTCTCTGCTTGGAACTGATGTCTATATATAGCCTACGAAACTTGCGATCAATTTTTTTTCTTAAAAGAAATAAAGAAACTACAAAATTCTATCGCGCCACCTTCCTATAGGCTAGTCCACGTCGTACTAATCTCCATTTCATAAACTCTCGTTACTGCAACAATTTTTTTAAAAAGAACTTATGTTCAGTGCACTTAATCACCATCAACTCGATCCTCCCCACACACACACACACGCTGATTGACCCAAAGGCAGATCCCGAATGCGATGGATTGATGATGTATGGAGACAGATCTACAACAGCTTGGGTTTCGGGCATGGAGACGAAAGGCTCAGGAGAGATCTTGTAATTTTATACATGTATATTATATGGTAACTCTTATATTTATTACTAAATATATAGTTCGCGTTTTTTCCGATCCTGAAATCGAATATTTTCTCCTGGAAAACTCTTGGAAATCTCCTGAAATCCTAATCTCAGAATGGTGGGGGAACCTGTGAAAATGAATTCTGCACTTCTTTTAAACATTTATACACATATTAATATCATTAATTAGTAACAAGAGGTTAACCAGCCAGTTTAACAAAACAGAGCCCCCCCCCCCCGTATCCCGTATAAGCGCTGTTAAGATCAACTTAAGCGTCATTTCACCCTCACTGGCATAGAGGAAAGTAACTGCCAGTAAATGACCTTTGAGAGACTGTTGGAGAGTTGCGAGTCAAACATTTTAGACGGAATGAAAATGCGGGAAAATAAGCTGGTCGCAACTGGGCGTAGTCATGTGAAACACGTAGTGATGCACTCATCCTTAATCTTCGAAATCGAAGACATTGGGTTAAGGTTAAAAATAGGCCTATTATTTTAATATTTCAGTTTACAAACAATAACAATAGATAAGACAAAAAGAAAAACAGATTAAATTAGTAACTAAATTATTATTAATGGCTTTTTAAGTTTATAATAGGGGTTTCGCTGAATAGGTTTTCAGTTAAAAACGTCATTTTGAGCGAACACCCCATAATATTTTTCTCAACGGAATGAATAGCCTTAGCTATTCTAGCTAACTATTTCCTCATCAATTTAGAAGCATAATATGCAATTTTTTTTCGGCCGATGTCGGACCTATTCTCGTTTATCCGGAAACGTTTTGAGAATGAAATTTCCATACATGTCAACTTTGACCTTCAGCTACGCTTTATTTTATGAGGAAAAACGAAAGTGAATATGTGGGAAATGTAGAAAAATGGAGTCTTTGTAATACCATTTTATTAGTTCTGCAGTTACTTTTGAAATAAATAAGAATGGATAAAAATTACGGGGAGGTGTTCGCTTTATATGCCATTTCTCTAATGGGCCTTTCCTATATAAGTACTCTAGTTACATTACACTGACATATATTTTTCAGTGACAATCTTCTTATGTGAAAAAAGTTTAAGTAATTTGGTCCTCCATGCAAAACCGGAAATTCGTCCCCAAGCGTGTTTCCTTTTTGAGCCGTGATCCTAGAGGTAATGTTGTGCTTTATTCTTTTGAGCAAGTTACATGCTTTTAAAATCCTTTTTGTGACCTATTAATTCCAGGAATCATTATTTTTAACAGTAGTTTTACATTTTTAGCATTAAAATATATTTTAGATATCTAAAGAATTACGTTTTACGCTGTAATGTAAAATACGCTTTCAACTCGTGTTGTTAGAAGTTACCTTTTTTTTTCAGTTCACATTTTATGATTTTTTACATGTCAGTATTGTCTGTGTCATGTAAGGATTAGATCTAGACTAATCTAGAGAGTCTAGTAGTGCGTGAGTGTGACACCTGCCAAATAATGTAAATGTTAGTTTTATTATAGACTCTATCTAGTATCTATATCTAGAAAAAAAGAGTGATAGAGCTAATCATCTTCAACTGATCTTCTTAGTCTTGGAATTAGACCTATAGTAAAGTGCGAAGTTCCAGCGCATTAAGCCCGCTGACAGCAATTTTGAAGTTTGGATTTTTATAGCACTGTAACGGTCTGACCTATGAAAAAACTGATAGTATCTCTGAATTCCTCGTCCTTTTTTTCTATAAAAATAGATTGGATTTAATGTATCACCAGGCTTAGTTAAAATTAAATACGAAGTCGAAGAGGTGTAGGGTAAGTATCGCCAAGCGTACTTTTCCTTGAGCGGATTTTTCCCCAGTTAGTAAGCTCAATCGGGTTGATGGAAGGTTTGAACAGATCAAAGTAAATATATCTAAAAACATGTTTTAATATTTAATTTTTACTATAAAGTCATTTTCTTTTTACTCCAGCGCAAGAACACCATCCATTGCACCATTTCCCACCATCCACAACTTCAAATAGTCTCTTTAAGCTGATGAGCAATCAGACTTAAAAATACCCTTAAGCCCATTACCCATTTCCTTCACTACCGGGTAGTAAAATAGAATAACTCCACACCTCCTGAGTTTGACCTCACCATGTACTTAGCCTTTACAAGGAAAAGGAAATAGTATGTGTCGGAAGTAAAGAAAAAAGGTGCATGCGCAGTAACAATATAGTAGTAATTTGGTAAACATTCAAATAAAAAAGTTTTAGCAATAAAAAGTGGACTGTTCGAACCTCTTGACAAATCGGGGCTGCTCGAACTTCGCACTTTACTCTAGATCTAGTCTTGTTACAGAGTTAACCTTAAAAGTTCAACATAAGTAAGTTAGATTTAGATAAAATGCTCTATCTAAATCTAGATCTAAAATTCTAAACAGAGTATATTCTAGCTAGATCTAGTCTAGATTCTATATCTATAATTTTACAATCATTTGAAACGTTTTGGTTTCTAAGTTTTGTATGTCTTGATCTACACCAGCTGGGCATGCAGGCCAATTGATCTGAATCACTGGTTGATAGCTAATGCATTTTTTTATCCTTACAATATCTTTTCGTACTTGATAAATTAAAACATAAGCATTAAAACATAAAAAATACTTTAAAAAAACAAAAATAATAAAAAGCATGTATTAGCAATGTTACAATATCCGGTGACACATTCCTTTTTTATGTCAAAAATTTGTTTCAACTTTTCTGGAATTTTTTTTGACCCACCTCAAAACAAAAGGCCTATTAATTCAATACTTCTTTGTAAAAGAGTTATAGTTTTTAATTGACCAATAAAAATGGCGACGGGAAACGAAATTATGCAAGGTTATTTATTATTAGACCTAAATAAAGGTTTGATTTCCCTGTGTCTAGTTCAAAAACCTCTACATTTCCACACCTTTTGACTCCTCCAGCATTGTAGAGCATTTTTCTGGCTAAATTTCAGTGCTTTACTTTTCCAATAACTCTTAGCACTTTGGATGCTATTAATTTTTAATATATAGCAGTTGAATTCAATGCTGGAGGCCATTGTTATCCATTCTAATTTTAGCCACCTTGTTTACATGCCAAGATAATAGTGGTTGGTCATGTGACATCAAATAATATTCTGATAAGTTGAATTATTATAGCAGTTTAAAAAAAACTTAGACTGAAGTTATGTCAAAATTGCTGACATTGATTTATTTTTGCAGTTACGCATTTTGGAATAGATGTAGATCTAATGACTATATAATATCTACAAGATTCTTAAAATAATTTTTCTGAAAAAAATTGTAACATCCCTAGATATATTAACTTTTAAGTTTAATTGTATCAGTAATGTATTTGTAGATATAGACTAACAGTAATAAATCTGTTTGATTTGAATTATTTGTAACAATTGTTTAGCACAATTTTATGCCTTTTATCTTTCTCAATGGGCTATGATCCTATTACTTGTCTGGGCCAGATGGTAAAGGAGGAAGGGGTATCTTGTGAAAGTTTTACTTAAATGCGAACTTAATCATGCTCAAGCCTCCTCGGGGGAGGGGGTGATTCAACTTATGTCACCACGGCTATCAGTAACAATTTCTTTTCCGGTCAGGAACAAGAAATAGTGAACAAACCAGACAGTTGAGTTGATATAAGCTTTGTAGAAAACAAAAGTAGCACCATTTGCTATAAAATTTTCTTAATTAAAACTTGTTTGCTGTTTGATTTTTTAAATTTAAAAATAATTAGTTGTACTTGGGACACTTTGAAATGCTCTTTGAATATTTTATTTTTTATATATTGCTGAATAATGCCATATTATGCATATCAGTTCAGACATGCCTACCATCCCACATTATACAATCGTAAAATATCTCACATGTTCCACATTCACGTTTTTTGTTCTGCCAAGTCCGACCATTCTTTATTAATAATGTGAAATGAAAATACTGAATGCGTATCTGTTTATTTTTTTACATTTCGTCTTTTCCAAGACCCGGTGTGTCATGGAATTACAAAGAGTTGAGCTAGATTTGATTTAGATCTATAGACCTATGTAAATCAAGATCTAATTGTCTAGATACTAAATCTTTTCTAGGAATTAGAATCTATTTTGTATGCGCTAATAAGCTCAAATGCTCCATTAAAATCCTTTATTTTCCTGGCAATGGATCTAGAATAGATCTAGTGGCTAGTCTAGCTAGATTAGATCTAATCTCTAGATGTATTTTTTATTCTCAATAAGTCTAGATAGACTTATTTTTTAGTGTAGATCTAATTAATTCTAGAATTAGATTTAGAACTAGAGTAGAGCCCTAGATAATCAAGTAGATACGTAGGACGTAGTCATCTTCTTTTTTTTTTAAGTACGTCTGTATTCTAAAAGAAGATAAGATCTAGAATAATCTAGACTAGTCGAACGGCGGCGTAGTCATTGCCATCTCTGGAAATTTATTTAAAATCTTTTGAAAAATGGCATTATGCATTAACCGTAATTGTGTAATCTCACGCCTCAAGCTAATGAATTACTTGAGTTCAACAATTCTCATAGATAGATTGAAACATTTGGTAATTCTTGCTATTGAGCGTGATCTATGTAGGAAATAGAATTTTTATGATATACTTTATGACTTAGCTACACGCAAGGCTCGTAAAGTAGTTCTGTACGTAGTAAAGAATGAATGAAATGCAAAAACAAATTTATTTTCTAATACAAGCTTTTAAATTTTACATATTATCCATATCCCTACCCAAACTTGGCCCAGCGAAATCTGTTTCGCATAGGGCCCCACAATGGTTAGTCTGGCCCTGCTTTTTAGTGACAGGTGAATACAGTGTAGATTACTTGTTCTCCCCTCCCCCCTCTTTTTTCACCATTACGTGAGGTAGAAATAAAAAAAAAATAGTGATCTTTCTTGGTCACAACGGTCCGGCCCTGCTATTTAGTGAATACTACTTGTTCTCCACCACCCCTTTTTTTTTTCCTGGCGTAACTCTAGTTCGTCCAACTTGCAGAAATAAAAGATTGATCTTTCCTTTACTTCTTGCTTGCGTGTCCAAAATCTTGAGCCATGAAGAGAATATATGTGTATAGATTCTAGATCTAGTAGTAACAAAGAAAAATAGATAGTAACATTAAAATATTTAAACATTTTTAAGATTAGTCATTAGATCTAAATCTAGAATAAATTCTATAACTAGTAGAATATACTACACCTAGAATCTATATCTAGAATAAATTAATCTATTTCTGTAGTATAGATCTATAATGATTTCAGATTAGACTCAATATTTGTTGTTGTTTTTTTAACCTTTAGATCTTGTGTAAAAAAAAAAGCAATTGAAATCATCATATAGACGAGTTAGATAGACTTATTGATTTCAAACAAAGGACATAATTATGACTAGTTTAAATTATACTATTTACATCTAATGTACAAGAAACAAACTGGCATTGTTACATGTTTATGTTCTACATTGGGACCCAAAATTATGACTAGTTTAAATTTTCAACCTGGGTGTTCCACATTCTGGGTATTGGGGGTATGCATGTCTAACATATATATGTATATATATATAAATGTTACAAATTAGAATTTTACTTTAATGTTTGAATTATAAATAAGCTGGCTTTGATACTTAAAACTTGTATTGGCTTTATTATCACATTGTAGTTACCGAGTAGAGGAGTAGAATACTTAACTCTTTCTCTCCTAATTGGCTATATCATAGTTGATTTTACTCCGTTCTGCAGCCTAATGGAAAATATTTTTGTCGATGCTTAAAAAGTTGTTTGGTTTTCTTTCCTCCCAAAATATTTTTATTGCTTATAATTTAATCTTGAATAGTTTCAATGTTTTCACCAAAACAGCGTTTTTAAACATTAAAACTTTTATTTTGGTTTGGTAAACATATTATGAAAAGAGCCTGCATTCTCCTTTAACCCTATAACAAATATACAGGGTTCCCGCGGCCTCCTGATTTTTCAGAAGCTCCTGGAAATCTCTTGAAATTGCAAAATATATGAAAAAGTCCTGGAAATCTGATATTACTAAAAAAAAAATCTCCTGAAAAATTGTCTTTTTGGGTGTCATTCAATATGAAAATCGCCGATCCTACAGGCGATTAAGAGAAAAAAACTGCATTGTCAGCTTTCATTTAATAAAAAATGTAATAATATGGCGAATTCAAGCCTAAAACTGAAGTTCTAATACTTTGTTTACTTTAATAGTCACTGGCATATATAAACAGATCTAAGTACCAGTATTCTAAGTCTATCTCGATCTCAAGAGTGATTTTAAAAAAAAACAAATCTACATCTCCATAGATTTGATAGATCTAGAATTAGATTGAAAATGCCAGATCCATTTTATCTCGATCTAAATCTATTAAAATTAAGACTAGACCGTAAATCTAGATTAGATCTATCATCATGATCTAGCCTGGGCCATGATCATTCATGATGCCTGGCCTACACTAGTACTGTAGTAGTAGACTAAGTACTAAAGTAGTAGATCTAGTACGTAGTAGATGATCATGATGATGATCTAGATCTATGACTATACGTATATTTAATATTATGTAGATCTATTCTATATGATTTAGTCTACTAGATTACTTATATTACTAGATCTACTTAAATCTACTATGACTATGATCAGTACGATCTAGATCTAGAGCTAGTTATCTTCTAGATCTAGTAGTAGTACTAGTTACTAGTAGATCTCTAGTCTAACCAAATAAAGCGTCTGGACCTGATGGTATTCCAGCTAGATTACTCAAAGAACTAAGCAATGAGCTAGCCCCAGTGTTCAAAATACTCTTTCAGGCTTCACTTAACCAGGGCAGAGTACCAAAGGACTGGAAAGAAGCTAATGTCGCCCCCCTATTTAAAAAAGGAGAAAAATCTGATCCAGGAAACAACAGACCAGTATCACTTACCAGCATCACATGTAAAATCCTAGAACACATAATATGTAGCAACATCATAAACCACTTAGACAAACATAATGACCTCACCCCATACCAACATGGCTTTAGGAAATATAGATCATGTGAAACACAACTAATAAAACTAATTGATGATTTTTCAAAAGGTTTAGATAATAGTGAACAAATAGATGCTATCTTACTAGATTTTTCAAAGGCTTTTGACAAAGTTCACCACCATAGTTTGCTTTAAAAAAATTAAAATATTTTGGCATTAATGGTCCACTTTATCAGTGGATTAAAGATTTTCTGATAGGGAGAGAACAAACTGTAATAATAAATGGCTCTAAATCAACACCGATAACAGTAATCAGGTGTACCTCAAGGAACAGTCTTGGGTCCACTACTATTTTTAATTTACATATATGATTTACCAAATTGCATTACTTCAGGAACAAAAGTCAGATTATTTGCAGACGATTGCATAATATATAGAAAAATAAAAACAACACAAGACCTCAAGGAACAGTCTTGGGTCCACTACTATTTATAAGTTGTTAAGAGTAACAAAAAAACTAAAACAAATTAATTCCACTTATCTTATTCATGGCAAACCAGTAACAGACTAAAAACGCAAAATACCTAGGTGTTATAATAAAGGAAAAACTGTCATGGAATTCACATATTGATGAAACTATAAAAAAATCAAACAAAAGCATTAGGATTTATTAAAAGAAATTTCTATAAATCAAATAAGAACATAAAACTAAAATGTTATTTTTAACCTTGGTTAGGCCAATAATAGAATATGCATCCTCCGTTTGGGACCCCTCAACTCAAGAAAACATTAAGAAACTGGAACAGACACAAAATAGAGCAGTGAGATTCATAACAAATGAATATTCACATTTGACTAGAGTAACACCTATAGTAAAATCACTAAATTTAGAAAGCCTTCAGGACAGAAGGCTCAAAAGTAGAGTAGCAATTATACATAAAACACTGAACCATAATCTTAAAATACAAAAACAAAATTTTATAAAATACTCTGAAAGACACTAAAATAAAGGCACATTCCTCATCCCATATGCTAGGACAGATTTGTACAAATACTCCTTCTTCTCTAGTGCTATTAGAGCATGGAATGGGTTGCCTGAGCTAGCCTGAAGTAACGTCTGTATTATATAAGATAAATCTAGAGACAGATATAGTGATATAGATCTAGATAGTGATATACTATAGTTAGTATAGTTACAGACAGTATATAATAGTTATAGCCAATATACTGAATATAGGGCCTACTATTCTACTTTTACTGTACTTTTTAGGGCTGAGACTTAGTATATATGATTAATGGTATATATTATATTTTTAGAATTCTAGATCTAATAGAGATCTACTTTGATTCTGGAATCTCTCTCTTAGTTTTAGTTTTATAAATCTAGATTGTGAAGTAGATTGGGCTTAGAATATAGTGTAATATGGTCTATATATAGTATTTAAGCTGCTATATAAAATTAATCTATTCATGGTTTTACTATCAAATTCACTTATAGCTTTATGATTCAGAGCTAGATTTTATAGATTTAAAGACACCTATTGTTAAATAAAAACAATCAAGCAAGAGATTTTCACTGAAATAGGAAACTGTTATTGATAATGTGTTATACATTGCAATTTGTTTAATTTTAGAGATTTTAATTAATTCTTTATGTTGACTAATACAAGCAATATATATAGGGAGAGTAGTGCAAATAGGCTTATTGGTTTACAAGTACTTTTTTACTCTTTAATCAGTTACTTTTGAATTAGCTAATTTGAAAAGGAAAAAAAATTGTATATGGTAATTCTTATATTTAGTACTAAGTATAGATATAGTTTGCGTTTTTCTGCTCCTGAAATCCTAATCTCAGAATGGTGGGGAACCCTGAATATAACATTTTCTGATAACAAGCAAAAAAGTTATTAAAATTTAATCAGAACAGGGTAGTGAAATACATATGAGCAAAATGAATAATTCAGTCGGAACATATAAATAAATAAATAAATAATTACAGAGAGAGAAAGAGTTAAAGATATTTGAATGTGTGTGTGGGCTAAATTTCTATATTTAAAAATAAATATAGTACATTTATATATTTTAGGTGAAGCATTTTAATCATGGCTGCAACTGAAGAAAACTGGGCAGAGGAGTCTGCTGTTGGAACTACAGGTGTAACTGTAGCAGAACTGCCAGAAATTAAACTTTTTGGTAAATGGTCCACAGATGATGTCCAAGTCAGTGACATCAGTTTAACTGTAAGTAAAATCACAAATGTTTTATTCTTTTTAAAGGGTTGACTAATAAGAAAAAAATTCTTTGTCCCAGAGTTAAATATGAGTTGTTGTTTCAACCATATTTTAATTTATGTGCACATTAAGGCCCTTACATAACCGCTAGCAATGTGAAAAAAGACTATTATTTTAATTAATATAATTATCTTTAACTTACTAGTAAATTGTGTATTTTTGCTGAACCCACCAATGTATCAACTGCCTTATTACTTGTAAAAGTTATAAGATCTAAATATTTAAAAAAACATACATTTTACTTTAAGGTTTCAAAAATTAGCAAACTTTTATATTCATAAATTAAAATATAGGCATGCTAAGCACATCCTTAACCCTATATCAAAGAGCTGTGAATTTTTCATTTAGGACTACATTGCTGTCAAAGAGAAATATGCTAAATACCTGCCCCACTCTGCTGGCCGATACCAAGTGAAACGCTTTCGAAAGGCCATGTGTCCCATTGTGGAGCGCTTGGCTTGCAGTCTTATGATGCATGGACGTAACAATGGAAAGAAATTAATGGCTGTCAGAATTGTCAAACACAGCTTTGAAATTATTTACTTGCTTACTGGAGAGGTATTGATGTTTGTGATAGATATTATTTTAAAAAAACAACTTAGTACATCACTTAAAGTTATGAATGCAAAATTGAATTTTAAACCTTTTTTTTCTTTAATACAGAACCCACTGCAGATCCTGGTAAATGCCATCATTAACAGTGGACCCCGTGAAGATTCCACTCGTATTGGTCGTGCTGGTACAGTTCGTCGTCAAGCTGTTGATGTTTCTCCTCTCAGGCGTGTCAATCAGGCAATCTGGTTATTGTGCACAGGAGCTCGTGAGGCTTCATTCAGAAATATCAAGACCATTGCAGAGTGTTTGGCTGATGAGCTGATTAATGCAGCAAAGGTACTTAACATTTAAAAGACCTGTATAGTAAATGAGAACACAAGGGTTGTAACTTTTCTGTTGCTTTTCATTTTGAGCTTCTTTTTTTTTTTTTTTTAATCAAATTTCCCATGTTTGTTAAATATCTAGATTTATATTTTATCTCCTCTTTCCATTTGTTTACAACATAATTGACCTTCATTTCTCGTGACCTGCAATACTTTCATGTTCCATGCACACGTAGCATATTTTTTAAGAATGTAAAAATGCTACACATAACATGCCTAGATTTAGATTTAAATCTTGATCTGTATTGAAATAATCTTACCTGGACTGTGAATGGCTAGATCTGAGATATAATGGTCTACTCCAATTCTTAAATCTAAAATGTTAACTGTTAAGAACTGAGACTTGAGAAGTTTTAGATTATAAACCATGCAAGTTTTATTATCCATTTACATAAGTGTTAGTGGCCTTCTTCATTCGACTATAATTCACAATTCGTTTGACTGTGGTGCCCTATTTTAGAAAAACCCTCACGCACATGTAACATGTTAAGTTGGCTTTTTGGTTTGGTGTAAGATGAGCCAGGCATTTTTCAGTTGGCGCACCTTTCTTCCAGACCTGCTGTCCATAGCTTTTTCACCCTCTCTCTCCGCACAGTACAGTCTAGGGCTGTGTCTTCCCAGTTGTCAGTATCAATACACTCTGCTTTGAGGTTTCGTTTGATTACATCCACATAGCAGAGGTTGGGAACAGTTTTTCTTTAACCAAGTCTCAAGTTGTCTATAAAGGATGACTTTTGGGATGCAATTGTCCTTCACCTGACAAACATTGCCAAACCATGCTTACAGGACAGCTTACTTAAAGCTAAGGAAATACTTAATCTACAACTAAACCCAACATTCATAACAAAAGCATAGTAACTAAACTCACAGGTCACTTCTCTAATGAAATGTGGACTAATACTGCAAGATTTTTTTGTACGAGGACAGATTTGTTGACTTAGTTTATAAGTTCAAGTGTCAGAATGGGCTTAGTACAAAGCCAGCAACTATTAATAAAAAGTGACTAGTAGGTGTGTGGATGGGGGCGGGGGAACTTGACCATAACTTTGGCAAAGCACATTGATCAAGTTGTAATATTGCATTTTCTATTAGTGTTATGTAAACATTTGTCTAATGAAACCTTTTTGTTTCAGGGCTCATCAAACTCTCATGCTATTAAGAAAAAGGACGAATTGGAGAGAGTTGCCAAATCTAACCGATAATATGTTAATTTTACTTGTTATTGTGATAACAAGTTAATAAAAAAAATATGGTTTAACTAAGAAGCTTTTTTTTTTTTTATCTAGAAAATGTCTGTATGGTTATTATTAAAGTTAAATATTATGAAACACAAAAAACATAATGCTTTTACATACTGGTACACAATTTAATACATGGTACTACTAACTTGGACAAATTTTGTATAGAACAAGAAAAGTATTTTTTAAAAATCATTTTAAGTCAAATAAAATACAAAAAAAAAACAACAACGTTGGCCTCATCAGTTCAATGAACCTACATCTCTTCATTAGGACACAGCTGCTTTGTATAATTGTCATTGTTTTATTATTTATTGGCACGTTCATTATATTGACATTTAGATTTAGTTAAAAACTCCTGATTTAGAACTCAAGATCTAGATTTTATCTGTGATAGATTTACATATATTTAAATTAAATGCACAGCTTGGATCAATAAACAAATCCCATTATTTTACTGCGGCAAACTTCCACATGCTTTTTTTTTTTTTTTTTACATAATCAACTTACATTACTAAACAACTATTGTCAGCCATTTTGAAATCTGCTTTCTAGGTTCCAAATTCCATGAAGTGCTGACTTGGTTAGGAGTATTGTTAAAATGAAAATCAGAATCATCATCAGGGCATTCAGCTTTTTGACTTTTGATAAGTCGTATGTTACACATTCTGATTGTCAATAGAGCTGAGCCGAAGGCTCTTGAGTTGTAGGCGTATAAGCCTGCCTGAACCAACCGTTCTGTTTGGTACAGATCCAAGTCCATGCCTATGTAAAGCATTGCTATTTCCGATATATCCGGCACTCCGAGCATGGACTAGAAAGTAACTATAATTGGTCTAAGTACTGACTTATTAAAAAAGTAGAAGTATTATAATGAATATTGTATAGATGATATAGATTGACTAGATTATACATAGATCTATGATAAGCCTAGATCTCTAGTCTAGTAGATTAAGTATAGAGTATAGTAAATCTATTACAGTATTATTAGATCTATGTCTATATCTAATAATTAATAAATTATAGTCTTTAGTAATATCTAGACTTTTTTTCTAATAAAAACTGACTATATGCACAGCATAGGCTAGACTCGGCAATCTTAGATAGAATCTATACTATTACTAGATCTATTCCTCTAGACTAGAATTAGATTATAGATCTAAATATACTAATGGGGAGACCATATGCTGTGTTAGCTAATAATAAAATTGCTAATGATGTCTAATGACTTTTTATTTTTGTATAGTAATAGGCCTACTATATCTAGGTCTAGACTCTACTTAAATGTAGTCTAAAATAATGACTATCTAAGACTCTGAATGATTGAGACTTTCACATATAGGTGTTGTTAATAATACAGCATGTCGGCTGAAAGTAAGCTGTATACAAAGTATACATATATAAAGTGATTTTTTTTTTGTAAAAAAAAATAGATGATGTACTTAGTGATAGATTGCCTAACTTTCAACTACTAATAAATTAACAATTGACGTTGAAATACACGAAAAGTAATAATTTTTCTATTTATGCAGTTATTTATAGTTAACTGGTAATATAAAATATATTGAACTAACACGTACATTCATCATAATGCAGCCATGCGATTTTTCGTTATTAAACATAGCATTATTTAGGACCAATATTTTACAGAGGCTGCTTGGAGGAATCAGGTATACCCTTTAGGAGAAAAAACGACCCCTTTACTCAAGAAAAATTTAAGATTGACACCTCAAAATGACAATTTTGTTAAGGACTTTTTTTATGAGTTTCAGGAGATTTCTAGGACCTCCTTGAAAACAAGGAGACCACAGGAACCCTATTATAAATTATAATGGTTTAATTTAATAATTTACACCTAGAATTAGCGCAGGGCTTTTGAACCTTCGGGGTCCACTGCACTGCAGCAGCATAGGCCTAAGGCTGGCCCTGATGATATCCAGCTCATGATTAACGAGTTTTCATCAAGCTGCTGCTTTTTTTGGTTAACCTATAAACTTTGGTAAAACAGAAGTCACCCAATAAACCTTACTTAGCCCAAATATCACCGCACTTAGACATCCCTTAAAGTGGTAGATAACTTCACATTATCATGGAAGCATAGTATCAAATGACGCATTGCTTTAAAGAGAGGTTGATATGTGATCAGGGATAGTCGTGCTTTTGGACGCCTCTAAGCGAGATAAATCGCTCCGCCTGTCTACAAAAATCAGTGTCAACCAGTGATTCTCTCACCCCTCTATGTAGATCTGAGACATGAGTACTTTATAGAAAGCAACTAAGACTTCTTGAACGACTTCAACAAAGACCGCAATACAAACAGCGATATTCTTGCAAAATGGTTTGAACTTCTTATAATCCGACAGTCACGCTTTGCAGGGCAGTTATTCCGAACATATTTTTGGCAATTTATTTTTAGTACGCTAAATAATTTATCTTTAGAATACTAACGCGATTTTTTAAAGTCTCTTAGGGAAAAATGCGCGATTTTACTTTGTTACTAGGTGCACGTTTTACACTATAATGTAGCGATTTTGCATCACTTGATGATTCTTACTAAAACCTTAATAATAAGGCTTGTCTTCGAGTCCGTCTGCGTTTGTCCTCGGCAGCAGATTTTCTTTTGGTCTTAAATGTGTATCCCGCTGCCTTCGTGAGTGAACTCCAGCTGTCTCGTTCGGAGGTCGCATACAACCAGGTGCTTTCTTCTATGTCAGCCAAGGAAAGTTGACGCCTAAGCTGGTCTTTGAAGCGTTTCCGTAGAGCGCCTCTGTAACGTCGACCACCTTTTAGCTCACCAAAAAAAGACTGCCTTTGGCATATGTTCGTCTCCCATACGGGATACGTGCCCTACCCAGTGCAACTGTAGGACCATAAGAAGACCCTCTATACTGTCCATGCCGGCGTTGGTAAGGACATCGCTGTTTGTAGTGCGGTCTTGCCACCGAATGTCCATGATGGAGTGCAAGCATCTTTGGTGATAGCACTCAAGAAGTCTTAGTTGTTTTCTGTAAAGTGTCCATGTCTCAGAGCCATAATGAATATATTAATTGCAATATTAAATGTCAGAAAGTAACCATTTTAGAAATTGCACTGCAAAGACTTTCTTCCAAGCCTATTATAGCCCAATAGTTTTACGCGAAAGAAGCAATGTAAAACGTTAAGACGTGAGCTGTGGTTTTCTATAGGCCTACTGCTGGGAGGACTTTCTATTGTAATCGACACGTACAATTACATTGCGAGCTGTCTGAACGAAAAAGCAACTCTTCGGATCCCGATCGTTCATTTTCGTAATTACAATATTTCCGAAATGACTTCGGGTATATATTCTTCCTTAACAAATTATTCATCCGAGCGAGGCTCAGTCACCTGATATTCCTTCCTTAACAAATAATTCATCCGAGCGAGGCTCGGTCACCTGATATTCTCAATTCATTTCGCTTCACGTCGTGCTTTCTGTGCAGCAAAGGCGTCTATAATATCATCTACATCGATACTGTCTAGTATTTGTGACTTTACTGACATTAAGCCTTTCTCGCGTCATTGAGCTCCTGAGATAGTTTTTGATTAGCTTGAGCTTTGAGTATGATCTCTCACATGACGCAATGGAAGTGGCTGGAGTTAGCAGTATTCGAATAGATAATTGAAGGTTTGAGCACACACCATTACCTTATGAAACCAGCTTCCTCAATATGTCAATTGGTGAGTGTGGTACTGGTTTGTTGATGAAAAGTGCTCGTGCATCAATGACATCATAGAACAAGCGATTTGCTGTATTTCAACAAATAGGAAAAAGTAACACATTTTTTCATCAGCGTGTCATCTTCCATAGACTCCAACAGGTGTCTTATTTTAAGAAGAAACCCAAAGGTGCCCACATGGTTTTGCGGCCTTTGGAATCTGTCGTTCATCTCCACATGAAGTCTGTCCAGCGCTTCTGTCGCAACACGTTTGAATTGCAGTTTTATTGACAGTCCTACATCAGAACTCAACTCTCCATCAATTATTTTCGCTGGATCTATCTCAGCAGAATGAAGAGAATTATAAACATCCAAGTAACGAGCTAGAAGGGAGACCTGTTCTTGATGACAAACATCTGAGGTGGAATCGAGCATCAGAAAAAAGTAACAAACTTGCTTGACTTTCCCAACTATTGATTCCCTAACTTTATTGCCCAACAAGTTTATGAACTCATTTTGAATTTCTGGTGACAAATAATGTGTCTTCCCATATTTGATTATATGTAACTGGCAGGGGCGGACTGGGTATCAAAATCGTCCCGGTCATTACCATATAAACCGGCCCACAAATGGCATGTGTTATATTTTCGGAGGGGGGGGGGTTTACCCCACTTCACAATATATATATATATATATATTAGTTATATTAATATAGTTATAGTTATGTAGTTATAGTTATATTAGTTATTATATATATATATGTATTTATATATATATATATATTAGTGTGTGTGTATATGTAATTAATCTTCATTGCATTCTGATTTTTCATTCTTTCAAACGTTTTTTCTACCCTAGAATACTTTCTTCCTATAATTAGTGGAAAGACAGTACACACCGCCAAAGGGCAGCTAGGGAGTCGAGGGGAGCGCTGCGAGCTCCCCCCCAGTGGGGTCCTACTATGCATTATTTTCGTTATTTTAAACTTTAAAAATGCATATTCTGAGGTATCTACAGTGCAATTAGCCTGCTGCTCTTCCGCTAAAAAAATTCAAAAACCAAATCTGCTAATCAATGGAGTCCAGCGACTGGTAGAAAAGGGTAAAATGCTTTCGTTTTCGTATTGGAGGGGGAAGGGAAATCAGAAAATCCTCATGAAATTTGGTGACTGTAGTTTGCTTACGTTGGCTGCTCTGGGGCAGTAAGTAAAGTTTCCCTTTCAGACAATGAGGTCTGAGGCAAGTGATGGTTTGAAGACTCTCCCCTCCCAGCTACGCCCATGTGTTATATTATAGGTGTAAGCCTAATTCTCTACAAAATATATAAAGTTTGATAACGCATCGAAAACTGGATGTATGCATTCGTAGGATTACTAAATGTATTATATTTATACGTGTATGTAGTCTGAAAACTATAAACAAGACAATAGCAGCCTAAAGAGTTTGAAGCTTTTTGGTATTACTTATAGATTACAGACGTTTCTTCAAAAAATAAGATTGTTACGTCTTACGCATTTCATGTGTCAATCTAATCATGCATGTTGATCTGTGACTTAAAATATGCTAAATGATTGGTTTTCCTGGCTGACTCAGGCAACACATTCTATTAAAAGATAAGAGAAAGCAGAACGGTAAGAGAGGCACTTACTTAATGTAAAAATCTAGTGCTTCCTCCTAGTACATTCTCAAAAACGATTTGTATATGAATATATCATGACCCATTATTTAAAATATAAATCTCCTTTCATTACATATCGGATGTGAAAGCGCTATATCAATTATTGTAATTATTGTAATAATTTTCATCATTAATGACTTCATACTAAGCATAAGTTTGCCATTAATCATAATAGTATAAAAGCTGATTAAATATTTTTTTTGTAATCCCTAAGTGTAGTATTATTGGATCCATGTTATTAAAAATAAACAAAAGAAACTTACTGTTTTCTTTTCAAATCGCTGGGAAGTAGAGCTTTATACCCATATTGAGCTGGGAATAAGTTGGGTGGTTTCCAATTTCGCGGCTGTGTGTATGTGTTAAAGTTAATTTCTAATTGTCGCGCCTATCTTTTTTTTTTTTTGGGTAATATCAATGTTTTCTAACTTAACCTATAAATCAAATAAGAACATAAAACTAAAATGTTATTTAACCTTGGTTAGGCCAATAATAGAATATGCATCCACCGTTTGAGACCCCTAAACTTAAGAAAACATTAAGAAACTGGAACAAACACAAAATAGAGCAGTGAGATTCATAACAAACGAATATTCACATTTGACTAGAGTAACACCATTAGTAAAATCACTAAATTTAGGAAGCCTTCAGGACAGAAGACTCAAAAGTAAAGTAGCAATTATACATAAAACACTGAACCATAATCTTCAAATACAAAAACAAAATTTAATAAAATACTCTGAAAGACACAAAATAAAGGCACATTCCTCGTCCCATATGCTAGGACAAATTTGTACAAATACTCCTTCTTCCCTAGTGCTTTTAGAGCATGGAATGGGTTGCCTGAGCTAGCCAGAAAAACCAGTGACTTGGCAGAATTTAAGTCATTGGTTAATATGCATAACTAAATGCATGACGCGTAGGACGTAATCATCTTCTTTTTTGAAGTAACGTCTGTATTATATAAGATAAGATAACCTCTCTCATCCCTCTTTTTGGTTTAATTTCATTGGAACCATTAAAAAGGGTGAGGGAAGGAGCAAAAAAAAAATTGGAGTGCAATCAAAGGCCCATGCCGACCACCAAAATGAGTAGGCCAAACACAACCTCGAAGACATCGAAGCAGTACATGCCGCTCGTGCATAGCAGAATGTACGGTCTAACGTTTTGCAAATGATAATATGTACAGAGTATAGTGTATTTTTTAAATATTCTTGTTGAATTTGAAACAAAATTAATTGAAATAAGAATTAAAATTAAGCCTTTGTGTCTTGCTGCTGTCACTTTTTTTTTAAAGTTGTCTGCATTGAATTTTTTTTTCTTTGGTCGCGACCAGACCGGCCCAATTGGTACCGGCCCACCGTTTGCTCATATAGCCAGTCCGCCCCTGGTAAATGGTGTTTCGTAACTTCATCAAATTCTGCAAGAAATTTCAAATAGGCTAGAAAGTTCCCAGGATTGGAGGAATTCAGTTTTCGTTGTGACCACGTAAGCTTCAGTTTGTTTTTGCTTAGTACTTAATAGCTGCTGCTACACGCTTTAGAATATCTCTCCAATACTGCTGATTTTTCTAAATTTTTCCTGTTTAAAGCTTTCTAGTGACCCATGATGTCAAACTTCGTGATTTAATTTAGGTAAACTCTACTGGAAACAAATACCGTTCATCTTTGTTATGGGAAAAATAAGCTACCTTTTAACAGAATTTTGCTCACATTCCTCAGATAAAATTTCAGGCTGGATATATCCGAAGTCTTAATTACAGCTTCTTCCACTTATGGAGAAAGTGATTTTGGAAAACCATCACTCGACTCATCAACTGTATCACTTACTTCAGATGTTTTCTCTGACTGTGGTAAAAGTTTTTCCCCTGGAATCTCTTCAGCACTATGTCTACTTCTCTCATCAAGAGACATTTTCACTTCTTCGACTGCTGTATCTTTGTATGAATCATCTGAACAGTGATACTTTTCTTTGACACGTTCATGGCCTCCTTTGGGTGGGGCGAAAAATTTAGATTTATATATTAATTAAGTGCCATACACTATCTCATGTCATGGTGTCGAATGTCAAAATGCAAGGGCCCCTAAAAAGGTCAAGCCCCCCCCCCCCGTGTCACCTAACCCTAACTATGCCACTGCAAAAAGGCCAGATTAGACAGAATGCTGACCTATCTGATCCCTTTCCAATAGAAAATGACATGAAGCAGGGCTGTGTATTTGCCCTTACTCTGTTCGCTTTCTTCTTTGATGTGATACTGGGTCAAATGAGGAAACGACTGCAAGATGGCATCTACGTCATTTTCGCTCAGATGTCAATGTGTTAGATCTTTGGAGTCTTCTGTACCATACAAAAACAAAGAAAATGGTCAGCTTCTCCGTGACCATGATTGTGCTCTACTAGCTCACAATGAACATGACCTCCAGTTCGCGGTCAAACTGCCAGAAGTCACCCAAATAAAGCCTTCTAAGCCCCAAAGATCACCATAAACGGACTCCCCATTAACGTGGTAGACCATTTCACATATATAGGAAAGCTGATAACTGTTTGGCCAGGGCCAGTTGTGCTTTTGAACGCCTCCGCCTGACTACCAAAATTAAATTTAGAGGAGAGGGTCCTCTCAACCCTCCTACATGGATCTAAAATCTAAGACACGGTTACTATAGCCCTACAGAAAGCAACTAAGACTTTTTGAACGCTTTACCAAAGATGCGCTCCATTATGATTCATGGACATACGGTGGCGAGACCGCTGCATGGGCAGGGCACGTAAGGCGTATGAACGTACGTATAGCTGAAAGGTGATCGACATAACAGAGGTGCCCAACGGAAAAGCTTAAATTAAAAGACCAGCTTATGCGCCAACTTGCTTTAACTGACATAGAAGAAAGCACCTGGCTGCAGACGGCTTCAGAACCCCAAGAATAAGACAGTTGGAGATCACTTACAAAGGCCGCGGGATACACATTTGCGACCAAAAAAAAATCCACTTTCAAGAACAGACGTAGAGAATCTAAATCGACAACCGACAGACAATGGTTATGTTCGTTCTGCTTGTAGCAAAATGTATAGATCTAGCTCTCATTCTCAATTAGGTCGCTTAAGATAGATCTAGCTGCCCTGAGATTAGGCCTATATACAGGGCCGCCGCGAGGGTTGTGGCCGCCTGTGTGCGAAATTTTAATATGCCGCCCCCTTTATTATTCTAGATAAAAAAAATTACTAAGATTGAGCTGGACACTGTACCAAAAGCGTCCTTTGATTTAAATCCATTTTTGTACCATTCCTTTTATATTCGCACAGTTGACGTATCCAGCATGCCCTCTTAGATGTTTTATTTCCAATTTCAACTTAACAGGGTTTTTTTCTTCTATGGTGTCACAAAGTCCTTCTCCAGTTGCCTGAGTAATTGGGCGAAACCCCAGAAAATGTTCATGTATTTCAACATAAGGTAATAAGGACCATAAAATGCAGAATGAAATGACTTGAAATACAAAACTGAAAAGCCATTGATGGTGAATCTTTTTCAACGTTCCGTCATTTTTGATTATTCACGATTGTATTAGCAAAGATATTCATTTTCTCCACAATCATCTGACATACGCGAATTCGGAAGTGCGTAGGCTTACAAATTTATCCAACCAGGATAAAATGAAGCAAATCGGCGCTGAATATTTTTCTTGAATTAATACAAAATAAATAATCCGAAGTACAAGTTACTTTTACAATGATTTGAAATAAAACACTCTAAGAAAGCGTTTCTAAAATTTCCTGGTGTGACCCAAACATGACAAAATGTTCGTTCGAGCCCTCCTTAGAGGCTGGGGATCTAGAGGATCGATGAAGGCTTCAACAGTGAGGGTTTTTTTTTTAAGAAAGTAATGAAAAAGAAAAGAAACTTATGCATAATTATATCACTTTTTTTATTATTATTATTTTTCATTTATATTAATATAACACAATGTTTAGAATCCGAATTTCCACGACGAAATTTCACAAAACGAGTCCTTTGTTGATTTTTTTTAAAGAAATAGTTGCCAATTTTATTTTTAAGCAATATAAAAAGTTTTTCGCGGAGATAGAATTGAAGATGCGGAGTGTTTCCGCTAAAGTCGGCAAGGAGTCTGATTTTGGAACGGGGCCCCTTGCGCATTCTGGCGTTTTCATTTTCAGATATTCTTCCTCCTGGCGTCTACAACGAATTGGTTCTTGTAGTAAGAAGAAAGAATATTGAAACGCCCATGATGATGTGTTTTCTTTCAGAACGCACTAGTCACCCTTGTAAAAAAAAAAGTTAAGGGCCATTATAAGTCTAATAATAAAGAGGCAGCTCTGGTCAATAGTAGGCCTATTATGCGAGGGACATTCTAGGTACGTATAGAACTAGGACTTCTGTAATGGTCGTGATCTTTTTAAGACCATCTTCGTGTTAAATAGGCTACATCTCTGAGGCGGACCATTTTTGTTCCACACAAAAGTCGTCACTATAATAAGGTGCTATGATCGGAAGAGACTCGACCATTCTGAGATAAGACAATCAAGATGAATCACACGAGAGACGTTTTGAAATATTTTCTTCAAAACGTTTTGACCCATTACGTTAGATAGGCTACACCTCTCGCGAAAATGGTCTACATTTGACTTGGTCTTATTAGAAGATAAAAGGACGTCTTTTACGTAAGGTGTTTTAATTTTTTAAACATTAGTAACTATGTACATATAATAATATTCAGAAGTGAATTAATAAGTACAATGAAAATAAACTTTGTTTTTGCCACTTTGTTAGTCATTCGTTGGCTTGTGGCTCTGAACAGATAATACAGATGAACCGATGTAGGCTATTATATTATTAATAAATAAACTTTAAATAACTTGAACAGAGTACTCTTGTGAACAAAAACACAATAAACTACTTTTACAATAAACAGAGATTTGACTTGCTTAAGTAAAGGCCATTTAAAATAAAAGTGAAAATGACTAAGTTTTTAAATTAATTAGAATTTATATAAAATATTGATTTAATTATTTAATTCATTTTTGTTATTAAAGTAAAAAAAATAACCACGAAATAATGATTTGGCCGCCCCCTACCTTCGGCCACCTGCCTGCCTATATATAAAGAAACAAACTCTTTTCAACTTCTAGATCTCTGGCCTTTTTGTCCCACGTGAAACTGCTTGAGAATGGATAGGAACGTAGGTGGGCTTGGCCAAAATCCTCCACAAGCCATCGCGACTGACCGTGTCGAAAGCCTTGGTGAGGTCCACAAAGGCAGCGTATATAGTGTAACGAATCTCACAATCCAGGCTCTCTACAAACTGCACCACACACCACCAACTTAAAGGTTTGACAACTCAGGGTCCAAAGTAACGTAACACTTTAATAGTCAAATAAATCTGAGCCAATACTGTACAATTGGCAACACGTAACACAGGCAGTACAAATATTTCTCTGACAACACCGTACCTACGTATCAACTCTTGCACTGGCCTCTCCGTCTCGTTCCGGGCTTGCACAGGGTTCAACAGTTCAGGATTGACTTTCACACACTGGGCTCGTTGTGTCGGACTCGATCGTAGACCAAGATCAAGACGCCGTTCGTCTTGACTGTACTTGACAGTACTCCGCACAGAACCGCACCGCTGAACCACACTGAACTGTGATGTAGTCGACCGGTAGTGAACCGTCTTTACTGTGACTCTCCGCTCTTTATATAGGGTCCCTATTGGCCTTCTAGAACCGGACGGAAAATCGCTCGACCATTCTAGTTATCACGAATGACTACATCCCTTGTGACGCTCATGAGCTCTACTCACAACACAGATCCTTCTTGGCTGACCGTCGTAGCTCGCGGTCACGGTTGACCGCTCGTCTAGCACTGGCCTGGGGCGATTGCGTCGGTTGTCTACACACATACCACTACCCGTGACTACCCCCATCTGTGCCGCCACCAGGTTTATTACAATAGGTTTAGGTGCTGCTCTTCGCATTTTTCTTGTAATTGTCTTCTTATCTTATATAATACAGACGTTACTTCAAAAAAGAAGACGATTACGTCCCAAGCGTCGCAGAACAAATATCATGTCAAGGTGTACCTCTACCGGCTCTGAAGCCACATTGGCTCTCAGATAACACTTCGTCCACTAAACAGTGGGTTAGTCGGTCGAGCAATACTCGAGCAAAGATCTTTCCTGCTACTGACATATAGATAGATCTAGAATAAAACTAAACTAAATTATTCAAATGAATATATTTTTAGCTTGTGACATAATCTTATTTTCTACTTCCGTTCTTGGGTCTCGCAAACTTACGTAGTGGTCAGATGTAAGTCTAGTCTAGATCTATTTCTTATTCTAGATTCTAGATACAACTTACAACAAACGGATTAAAATTAAAGGTGAGCTTATGACTCCAACTACAGTTCTAGACCTAGATCTACTAGAATCTAGATATTATGATAGTAGATTTACTAAGATTATGATAAATGATGAGTTACAATGGGTGAATGACTCAATTCAATGATTGAATTATTTGAATATGAGCGTCTCCCAGTATAGTCTCTGTAACAGTAAACTCATACCACCGGGGGGTGGGGGGTAACCAGTGTTAATCATAATCATGTAATCAGGTGCTAATGAAGTCAAGTGTTAGACTAGATTATTCTAGTCTAGATCTAGAATATAGAGTTTAGTGTTATGTTAAATATGTTTAAGTGTAGTAAAAATTAATTTAAAAATATTATATATTTTATTACTTTTGACAGAGTTACCAGAGGCAGTCTTATCAGTATCAGTATGATTTGATTATGATTTATGAATATGATTATAAGGGGTCCTGGGCAAGTGTCATTCATGGGGCTCCGGTCTAGCAAACCCAGAAGCCCATCTTTGACTACTGACAAATGATCTAGACTAGATCTAGCCCTAGAATAGATCTATTAATAATTTAATAATAATCATCTATAGTCCTACTTAACTAGACTAAATTGATTAAATCTATTATACTCTATACTCTATAGATTCTATTATATTATATATATATATATATATATATAGACCTAGATCTAGATGCCAGTTTTAAATTAACACAATGGACCTCTTTCACCAATCATAAACAAACATTTAGCCACGTGGTTCTTTATCTCTTCTATACAAATTACGTAATACACACAGGCTGTCACGTGACAGTTTTTAAAAATTGTTTTATCAATATTATCACGTGGCTAAATGTTTGTTTACGATTGGTGAATGAGGTCCATTGTTATCATTGGAAGATATAAAAGAAATTGAAAAAAATGATAATTAGATTTTTAGATCTATTTGTAAAGTTTGTCACATTTGTTTCACTAGAGTCATGTCCAATAGTGAACTACCTCCTGCATCAGGGCAAGGTGGTCAAAGTGTGTTCACTGTGTTCGGATTTACTGGAAGCCACTATATAGAAGCGGATGATTTTGATCATCCTTTAGAAACTGCCCCTGACAGTTGTAACCCTGCTGAAGTACCAGAGACCCTGAGAAGCAGACAAAGAGCTGCTAAGTTTGAAGAGGCTGCTGTGGAAGCAAGATCTATATCTTATGATGCTGGTAAGTGATTTTTTTTATTTACTATCTATTTGTTTGAAAAGTATGACCTCATTGGTTTCCTGTGAAAGCAAGAATTGACTGCAAGGTGGCCACACTTTTTCAGAGGGGTATCTACAATAAAGAAATACCCTTGTACCTTAGTGAACTAATCACTCCATATGTCCCTCAGAGAACACTGCACTCCTTGGACTCAACGCGTCTAGTGATGCCATGTTTCTCCCTCAAAAGTTACGGTTTGCAGGCTTTTTCAGTGCACTGACCAAAGGTATGGAACTCACTCCTCATTTATCTCAGGTAGACAATATGCTTCACTACATTAAAGAAGAACATTAAGACCTATCTGTTCAAATCTTTTTTATATCAGTTTGTCCTTTTAGCTCTTGTTTTTATGCTTGTAATGTTGTCACAGCGCCTTGAGCCTACATCATGTTTGTTAACAGTGCTCTATAAATTAAATTATTATTTGGTGTAAAGGTTTTTAATTTTAAAATGTTTTATCATTCAAGAGCTTCACTCATGAAACATTTCCTTTCTTTTAGTTGTTTAATATTCTTACTTGTATGATGACCATTAAAATCCAGAAAGCTTTAACAAACATTTTTTAGATTTGTAATGATGGTCTCCATAAAAAATGGCAGGAGTCTATAAAGAATAATATTGTGTTACCTTTTGGGGGCTTATACTGGTCTTCATTGTTTTACCAGCTACTCATATTTGGTGTGCAGTATAAGCACTTAATTAAAGTAGGGAAGTTAATCCAAAGAGCTTCTTGTCCAATCATGTACAACAAAGTCTATAGTGTAACAAGGAAAGGGATGATAATTAAAAGTGATCTCTACTGTTTGTCATACACATCATAATCATAACTTGTGGACTGTTTTCTAATGTAACTTGTGTTATTTTGTAGCTAGCTTTGATTTTAGATTGATTTGCTTAGTTTACATATCTATAACTAATGAACCAAAAGAATGTCATATAGTGTTTTCTCTTTAACTGTACTCTCGTTCACTGTATTCATTTCATTTTTTGTTGTCTTAATAAGGGTCTAAAGAGATCTGTGTGCAAAATTAAAGATTTTAAATCCTTATTGACTACATCTGATGGGTCAAAGATAAGTGCATATATGTGAGATGGAAGATCTAAAATTGTGAAGACAGGGAATTCATTTTGGGCTGTTCCATGGAAGGTGCAATGTAAGGGTGTTTAATTCCTAGAATATTAGAATTCCTGGTCCAAACATTTTGTGGTGGGAGGGCATTCAAATATTTGTTGATTGGAGGATGACAAAAAGGGTTCAGTTTTGTAAAACTGTAAAAAGTTTGAAAGGCTAAACTTAACAGTGCAAGCCATTCCACTGGATGCTGAAAAAAAAGGGTTGCAGCAAAATTAAATGCTCCAAGATTTTAAATGTGAAGCTGAATTATCAATTAAAACTTATGGGTAAAAACAAAATGCACTTGTAAAGAAGGGAGAAGAATAAAGAGTGGGGATAGACTTTCCCTATCATTGTTTTGGGTCTAAAAAAAACAACACATACCAATCATTTCAATGTAATGAAGCAAGGGTAATTGCTAATATAAGAGTGTGATGCAGTAAAGTGTTTGATTTCAATCATTTGTATTTAAAACCTAGAAGAAAACAGCAATACAAATATTGATCAGTTTTGAATGTGAAATACCAGTAGGCTTAGTTAATCTAAGTACACTGTAAGGTAAACATTTCATACATTTTTTATTTATTTATCATGTCCAAGCTGGAGAGCTAATTATGAATGAGCCAGTAAGTGAACCAGGGCTTTGTCCATTAGTACCCTCATAATGAAGCTAAAGTTGCCTGTCTCTTGTGTAGCTATCAACCCTTCACTTTTTTGTTTCACTTTTGACTAAGTTTGTCTGTATTTTAGACCAAAAACCATTTTTAGTGACCACCGAAAGGGGAAAGATGCTAATAGTTTTGTGTGAAATGTCTTGTCTGTCTGTCCGTCCCGTTTAGATCTGGTAAACTAGAAAAGATAGTGAAAATCTGACGTCATAATATTTTAGTCCATTCAAAGTTCTGATGCAATGGCTACTTTTTTCTTTTCTAAAAGTGAAAAATCTAATTTTTTAAATCACTTATGCAAGCAGTTTTTCATAAAAAATACACCACTTTTACAACTATTCTATATTAATAGTAACAAACACGCAAGGCTCTTTAGTAGGGGAGATTTCTATCTACCATATTTTTACCATATTTATTAAAAAGGTTTTAGACTTTTTGTTAAAAAAATATATTTTTTACCGTTGTATTGCTATGTTATGTAAGTTCTCTCCTACTAACTACTACGTTTACCCAAAAATAATGTTAATTTTTTTTTTAAAGAGAAAAAAATCTATTTAGTATGCATATAAGTTAGGCATAATTAAAAAAAATAAAAAATAAATAAGTAAGTATGTTTTCATATTATCTCATGAACTGCAGTGCTACATACAGCTAACGAACACTAACGAACTAAAGGAAAATTATTTTTTTTTAACGAAAATGTTTTTTTCTTTTTTTGAGGATTTGAGTAAGAGATTGACCCTTTACAAAACAATTAGATCAATTAGATATTCATTATAAGACATCAGTTAGGCCAGGATCGCATTTAATTTCACTATTCCTTTGGTCTGTTGGACCGCTGGGGCACCACACAAGATCTGTCAACCTTCTTTCTCCATTCTTCTCTGTCATTTGTCTTTGATAGAATTTAATTCTGATATTCTTTCTGAAAATATTGATACCTGCCTGGGTGGACCACTTCGGGGGCCGATTTTGTCTTAGTTTGTAACCTTGTTCATTGTCTTTTATCTCTGTGAGTATCTGGCCACTCAACTCAGTTTATGTTTACAGAAACCCAATAGAACATGAACACCTGAGCACATTTCTACCAGTTGCCCCTGCATTGTTTCTAAGTGTTACTGCAATACATGAGACATTGTGACAAAGAAATAAGGCACCAAATGATGATTACACTGTCTTAATTCAGTACTCTACACCATACCATTTACTTGTATGTTCACACTGAACCCCTACAGAACATCATGTATATAGGTGTGTGCTGTCAAATCTAAAATGCCATAGCTTACAAATGATTTTTGTAAAGTACCATTCTTTTTTATCAGTCACTTAGTTATTTTAACATGCTAGTTACTAAGGCCTCAATAGAATGTTTATAATTTTAAACATCTCTCTCTATAGGCCATTCTTAATTCTTATCACAAACAGACATTTGAATTTTAACAAGACCTTAGATAAATAATTATGCAAGTCAGCATAAATCTATCAGACATATTTTTCCATTTGGATTTGTATGTGTGTGTGTCTGGTCAAAGTATTATGCTTCTTGGTTTATTTCAGTTCTTATAACTTGTGATGGTCCATCACATCATAATTTTTTTTTTTCGATAAATTTAATTAAATCTAGGAGTCTTGCAGAACTATGAGACATATGGTGTATATCTGATGTCTAGTGTCATTTTTAGTTGTCTTGAACTAAATGTAATCTATTCTGTTCTTTTATTGTTTTATTTTTGGTTCAGCTGTCAGTGAATATCTGCTGTGTCAGGGTTAATATAGTAATGCTTAGAAAAAAATGTTTGAGTTGTTAGATAGAAGAATAAAAATACTTTTTTACTTTAGTGTTGTGGCCAATAAAGAGATAACATACACGGATACTTTTAATTTAACAACATACAGAATACTAAAATTCAACAAGATATTGGTGCAGGATACTTTAACAACCTACAGAATACTAAAATTCAACAAGATACTGGTACAGGGTACTTTAATTTAACAACATACAGGATACTTTGTGCACAACTTGTATGTTTCAACTCCTAAGTGCAGAAACTAACATCACACGGTACAGTACAATCCCTAGATTACTAGGATGGAACCCATTCAAAGACAAAAACCTTTATTTCTTTTCTTTCAACCAGTGCTACCATCAATGTATTTTATTGGATGCTACAACAAATGTCCCTGGTACAGCTTCTTAAGCCCATTGAAATACTCAGGATTGGGCTTTAGGGTCTTCCACTTTATACAAAAGATTGTCAATGTATTTATGTTTTTCCTACAAATGATTTGCCTTTGCATTATGTGTGTTTGCCCTATTAGTTGAAGTGAAGTAATAAGAAATAGATCTACAAGATCTAAATCTGTTTCTGATCATTGGACCAGAATTGAACTAAGTATTGCACCAGTTCTGTCACAGTGTTGCTTGTGTATCTCAATACCGAAGATCACTCAAGTGGCATACATCATACACATTTGATATCGTAATGACATATATTAGTGTAACAACAGGCCCGATAATGTCCGTAGTGATTGGTAAATGCATTGTGCTAGGTCAAGACCACCTAGATTCGTCCGGGGGGAGGGTACATTTGTTTGCCTCCATGGTTAAAATGTTTGAGGACTAATGATCAACTTTCAACTACAAATTACTTATGACCAAACTAGTTTTTGGACAACTGATAAGTTGTTTTGTTATCCAAAAGGTTAGCCTTGGTTCCAAGGTCGTTCGTGCCAAGGTGCACATTGATCTATAAACACGCTAACTTGTTTACCACTGTTTCCCTTCGCTTGTCCTTCGTTGACGTCAAGGTGATAACAGCATTTCATTGGTTGGTGTTGGAGGTGTGTCTTGCCGAACGTGCTATTTTTAGCAAATCAGCTGCGAAGTAAAATAAGCAGTCTATTTTTCTAGCAGGATGTATAGACCAACCTAGATCTAGAGATCTAGATCTGAGCGCAAAATTAGGGAAATGTAGTCAACATCTTCTAGGTGCTCTCAGTCACTGGTAGACATTTTGTGGACTTTGTATTTCATTTGTTATTTGGACTCTAGATCTTAATTTAGTTTAATCCAGTCTGATGAACAATATTGGTATGTCATTTATTCTGTAAATAACAAAGTCTGGGTCCCCCCCCCCCAGCCCCTCCTTCCTTTGTTAAAGTTTATCATCTCAAGAGAAGACACTTAATTCGCAAACATTTGTTGTTTATTTTTGTTTAATACCGTGCTATTCTCAACATATCCAAGCTTTTGATCAATAAGTCTCTGGTTTACTTACAATAATACACGGGGGTAGTCTACAGATCATTCCTTCAATTTGATTATGTAACAATAGATGTGAGTCCTTTGGTTGGCCAACGCTCAGCATTCTATACAATTGGATATTTCCCTGTAACTGTAACAAAGGAATGACATTGTCCTAGATACTAGGCGAATCGTGTTGTCTTGTTGATTTCGTTTGGGATGAACGAGTTTTGTTGGCTCCGCGTAATGCTTGGCCCCGCCTCTCTCGGTAGTGACATCCAAGGCCGGTAATCAAAACTCTTACATTTATATCGTCTGCTTGGTCTAGACTTCTTCAGTCATCGGTTAAGCATCAGTGTGTGCTGTATGTTCGGTTCATTACGTAAGTTGAATAAGTGAATGGCATCTGTGAAGTCATCGATTGGTTCGCATGAGGAGTTGTCTTCTGAAATCCGTAATAGACTGTCAGCTATATTTAATTATAGCATGATCGGTAAGTTTTTAAAATTGTCAATTTCGCCTAATCTTTTAAAATAACTTGCTCCGCGTCAGTTGCAATCATAGCAAGAACTATGTAAAACATAAGCCATATTTGTTCAAGAATGTATAAATACATTATACAAGTGATATGGGAAAAAATAAATGGAAGTAATAATCTAGTACTGAGCTGTCAATGCCAAGGTCGTCTGCTTAACGGAATCAGCTGATCCAGGAATAGTGCTGAAGTGGTTCCTCCGATTACGAAGGAAAGTTCTAGACGCTAGGCGGCGTTCAAACAAATGATGCGTCTTGTGTATATTTAATTTTTGTGTCATTTTGAAATCAGATTTAATTCTATTGATACTAGCTGCTAAAATTAAAAGAAAACATTTCTGTTTGCTTATAAAGGCTAATAATGCACTATGTATGTAAATATCATGCACATTTTTTAAAATGAATTTTTTAAGCAGCGACTTTCGTGCAGTAGCGTAACGTCGCAACATGAACAGGGGCTAAACTAATTCCATAAACTTTTTTTAAAAAATCAGATTTTATTTATTTTTTTGTTTAGTGCCCCCATCCGAATAAAAGAAGCTTATTTTTGTGCGTTTTGTCTGTTGGTCGGTCTGTCCGTCACGATTAGATTAACAAATAACACTAGAGGTTATTGTAAATCTGATTTAACTTTTATTTTCATTCAGAAATATTGCAATAGTTTAAAGTATCTATAATAGATTGTTCCGGATGTTTTGTGAAAAACAAATCAATGCCAATGAATATTTGTTTGCTCTTCTAAGTTATTGTAGATTTTATTTCCATGCACGTTGCAAGAAACATATGATCTTTAATATATTGTTCCGTTTTTTTAAATGTAAATAGCATATAAATACTAAATAAAAATATCTATACTGATTTATATTTCATTAACTATAAAGTTGTTCCGGATATTAGTTTTAAAACAAATTTATGTCAAATAATTATTTTTTTTTTTTTAAATATCGACAGGTTATTCAGGATTTTAAAATAAGAAAGTAATTTACTAGAAACGATTATTGAAAATCAATTTTTAGACTTATTTTACAGTTAATTTTCTTGCAGAAACATAATAAAAGTTGTTTAATCGGTAAAGAATGTTTCGGATTTTGTTTTGAAAAAGAAATCGACCTACATTACCTTAATTTTCTTACAAATCGTCGCCAAAAATGATCCGAATTTTATATGAAAAATGTAATAACGCTAATAAATGTTTGAAATCCCTCTTCTAATAAATAAAACAAATAATTTTCTCATTTACGAAAATTGATTGTTCCGGATTTTTTATGAAAAATAGTTTAACTCTATTTATGTAAAATCGCACTTCTCTCTTACACTACATTTAACTTTCTATCTAAAACGTTAAAAAATCTAATTATCGTTAATATTATGCTCTGATTTTTAAGGAAAACAACTTCCTAACACCAAAGTATGGTTTGATAAAATCTCCATAAGGGTATGGTACATCTAATTTTCATAACAGACCATCCCAGAAATGTAATTAACGGCATTTGATTAATCTGGAATTCTTATTTTTTTCTCACTATTAATATATAAATATCCGGAACAATCTATAATAGAAACTTAAAATTAATGCGATGTTTTGGAAGGGAAATTAATTTTAATCAGATTTTTAATAGCTTTTAGTCTTTTTTTTTCTCGCTATTAACATAACGGACAAACTGACAGACAAAACAAAAAAAAAGCGTCTTTAATCCTTTTATATATATGTTAATATATATATTAAGTCTAACTAGCCCATCAAATAAAATGCTAAAAGAACAACTCGTGCACCAATGTCTATGATCCCTCGAGAAGCTGCTCGTATAGATGACATTTTTTAGTCTAACTAGGACGTGTGACGTAATGGAATCTTTTTCCTTTGACGTCATATGGAGTTAATTCTTTAAATGAAATGCTAAAAGATCTCACTCGGTGCACCAATGTCTATAAACACTCAACAAGCTGCTCGTACAGATATGTTTTAGTCTAACTAGACCGTGTGACGTAGTGGATTTTTTTCCTTTGACGTCATATGGAATAAATTCTTTAAATGCTAAAACAACTCGGCATAGTAATGTTTATTAAACCTCGTAATGTGACTCGCATTTTAAAAAGACATAATAGATTTAGATCTACTCTAGATTTTTTACACTAGATCTAGATTTTTTTTTACACTAAAGCTAGATTTTGTACACTAGATCTAGATTTTTTTTCTTACACTAGAGCTAGATTTTTAAAACTAGATTTAGATTTAAGTTCTAATTAAAATCATTATAGGATCTAGATCTAGAATTTCTTGGTCTAGTTTAGAATTTTTGTTGTTTTACATGTTTCGGATGTTCCTTCAGAGTTGTAGTCCAAACCTCTTGTAGGACGACGGGGGATGGTAGCGGGCAGGGTTTGAGCCTTGGACCATCGATGAATCCAAACGACAGTCCAGCGCGCAAACCGCACTACCAGACAGCCATGATTTAGACTAGAGTATCTCTCGTGCTGCCCAAGTTCTGTCGTTGTAGGTCGGAAACACTCAACATGGGACTTGTGGGGTTTGAGCCCGTAGTGCTCCACTGCATACTAGGCACGCTATTCATTGCTATTACTGTTACGAATGCCTGCATAAAGAGCCGTTACGTTTGTCGTTTTTATTGTGGCACGGCTACCTCGTTTCTCTTATGCGATTCTTGCGCCATAGCTTACTTCGTGACACCAACATGTTGTATTATTTCTGCTGACGTCACCTGTCTACCGCAGCCGAGACTGCATCAGAGCTGTATGGATACTTTGGTGGGCCCCACTCCGAAGGACTTGTGTGTTACGTCCTTGTCATAGATTCAAAAGTATCTTATACATTATGAAAGTTCCTTCAAAAGAGAAGATAACTCTCGTATTGACTGGGAAAAAAAAGAAATTCTGTTGATTGATATTCTCTGCTTCAGTCACTTTATTTTATACACATCCGAGCTGCAAGCAGTGAAATGAAGTCATGAAGACTTGTAGACATCTTTAACTTGAGGATTTTCTATCAATGCCGTGACCGTTGTGTGTACTAAACAGTTGCCAATGCTTATTTGAACTCATAAGAGATCTTTCCTTCCACAAAAATATTTTCCTTATTGATCTTAACCTGTTGGATAAGGTAGATATCTAAATTGTTGACACAGGAACTCTTGTACAATTTAGAGTTATCTAAACCTTCAAATGACGTCATCGTTTGTTTATAGTTAACATTGTTTGACCACTGTAGACGCACACCAAAAGGAGTCGCAATATTGGATTGTCAGACGTTTTTCTTTTGTAGCTTATAATTAACCCAATCTGTGTCAAGTAAGCCATACGTTGATAATACAGGTGTGTTGTGTCATTGTCAAATTTGTTGTTTGGTTACTACCACTTGGGCTAATTTAAGCACATTGTCAATGCCAACTTTTCAAGATCTAGTATTTAATTGTTTACTTTTGACGCTGAATAGTCATTGTTTAGAATAGTGGTTGTTGTTTTCAAAGGTGTGTTGGCACGACCTTTGACCTAGTACTTACTGGCGCATTCTTCGCTTTAAATATAGATCTACTAGTTGACCTATGGCTAATACCAGTTTTAGCTAGTCAAGGTGGACACCAGTCAACGAGAAGGGGGAAACAAAGGAAGTTTCTCTGTCTCTCTTTCCTTGTCACTGCTGACCTGCCTTACAGGGCTTTTGGTCACGTGGAGTTTTATGTGGAAGTTGTGTACCGTGGCCAACTAGCCTATGGTGGCCAGCGCCCTCCCACGCATTCTTCACGTGATGATGCAATTGTTATCATGACCTTTGACCTACTTCAAGGCTATGATCAATTAAAAAAAAAAAGGCAGTTGTAAAAAAGAGATAATAAAACCCAGCTTGCCGACTGGCCTTCCTTGATGTGTGTACACTGCTGCTTTTCAGAGCTTTCAGTGTGCTGTGTGCTTCATAGACTATCGCATATGACTATGATATAATGCGATCGTAGAGTTTATTGAGAGATATTCACAGCTAACGAGATAGTCTAGACTTTATATTACGTGTAATATAGATCTAGGTCTATAACACTAGACTAGATCCAGAGCTGATTCGAACTGAAGGATTAGATTACATATCGTGTTGTGTTAGCCTAGTTTATCGGTGAGTAGTTGAATGTTTTTCTTCATAGTAATTTAATTTATGATTAAAACAGATTTACACCACTCATCGACTCCAATAAGTATTTCTATCGTGAATCTTCGTATGCTTTTTTGTGCAATGAACACTTTTGAACTGAGGATTAGACGTAGACATAGACATAGGCCATCATTGGCATCATAGGGATTTAGCCCAGCCCTAGACTGGCTCCATCGATCTTGAGTGTATGAACTTGTTTTCTGACACTTCAGTTTTAAATGTATTAGTAAACATGTTCCTTGTGTCCCACTTGTGAGCAACAGAGATTGTATTCTAATTCTATCTACTAGATCTAGAGCTGATCAATACATCATTATACTAATGTCTGTTAGTTATTGATTTGATTCGGTGGTCGGTATTACGATTTGATACAATTCTAGATTTGGCATAGCAAATGATAGTATGTAGCTTCTTGATAGATCTAGTTTCTTTACGTTAGACTACAGTATTGCAGAGATGCAACTAAATTTAGCAGAATTTAGCTAAATCTATTTTATTATATACTGGCCAGGGAGTCCCTTTTAATTTGATAACGTCTGTAGTGATGGGTTGCATAGATCTAAATTGTGCTAAATCCATGAAGGCATTCTATTGTATTTACTAGCCAAGGAGTTGGTTTCATCATGACGTCTGTATGAAGTAGTGTGTAGTAGAAAGTAGGTCAGACATTTGTTGACTAGATCCAGAAGTTGTGCTCTGGAATGGGTCTGGAGTCTGGAGCCATTCAATATCATTTTGACTTGTCAGTTGTACATACCGGTATCTCTTGTTGAAACGATTTTGTGTTATTTTAATAGGTGGCAAGTACTATTTTCAAATCATTACTGAATCCTTCCACAGGTAATGCAGTGTAATTCAAAACCTAGCTCAATAGAATGTGTGGTTCGTGGCATCAATCCGGTAAATCAAGCTTAATGTGAAACAAATATCTGATCTATTATAAACTTAGAATGATTGACATCTCAACAATAATGTTGAAGTGAAAGTAGTTGTCCCTTGTGACATTCTTGGCTTAGTAGATCTTTTAGTGTCTCTACACGGTGTGTCTCGTTTGCTAACTCACAAAGTGAATGATGTAAATGTAAATAATCATTTTAAAGATTTTTCTTTCATTTTTCAGAATTTCTACATATCATCTTTCCATGTCTCAACAATTTAGAGATTTAGTGTAATCTAGTCTAGCTCGTATATTTTTATGTAGGCCCATTGATAAACTCTTTTGTTTTCTTTATCTTTTAGCTCATAAGATGAGATTGAACTTGCCAGACAATACAAAGTTAGTGCTTCAGTCTCTTGGACATAGTGGCAGTAAAGCCAACCCTGGACATCACCACCAGCAGCAACAGTCTACAGCTTTAGAGAAACATCAACATTTCACCAGGCGCTACTCCAACCCACAAGGAGAAGAGGTGGAGGACACATTTGACACAGAGGCCATTGAAAAGTTTAGAACCACTGTGTCAGACTCCTCTAGAGTCCTTCTGTCTCAGCACCATAATACACAGAAACACCTTTACAGGAACTGGGCAGTGTGTAGTAAGGACGACTTTCGCACCCAGGATTCATCATCCACATCGGCATCAGGCTTGCCACGCAGGCAGTCCTCACCCAACCTTGCAGGTCTTGGCACTTTGCAAATTTTGAACACTAGTAAAAGCTTTTGCCTGAGCCCATCAGAGTCTAGTGTTGACCCAGTCTCACACAGCGGTGCCCTAACAGCCTATATAAGTGGCCAAACAGCTGACAGCAAAGCTGTCACCAACTTTGTTAAACAGATGGATAAAGATTCTAATAAAGATTCTAACAAACCAATTAGTCAAAAGCTGACAGTAGATACCATTGACTCATCCCATTCTGACCATTCTGGAGGCTCAGGATTGGGTATTCTAGCCCGCACTAGACAGTTTGGGGCCTGGCTGACCAAAGCTACAGAAGGAGAAAAAGTCAAAGTTACAAAAAAGGATTTGAACGTTTTAGCTCCCAATTCATTTTAAAAACAACTTCAGATCCTGTACACTGTTTCATCTCTTCATTTAATTTCTGATCAATCATTGATCCATTTGTAAATGTTACACATAATGAAATCTTAGCATTTTCTTTTTTTTTGTAAATATTTTTTTGTTTGCAATAATTGCATCCAGAACTTTTTTTGTCCAACTTTCTGACTACTCTCCATTCTTGATGAGTGTTCAGTGTGTACAATAATGTAAGTCTTTCAAACATTTGTTTCAGATTTGTATTTTGTAGAATTAGAGAAATTGCATTTAAGAATCCCATACCTTGGAATCTCAAAGTAATTTTACAAAAATGTACATAAAAATGCAAGTCTATGAGAAACAAAGTCATTGCCATATTTACAATGCTCTAGTCCTTGGCTTGAAATAGTGCAACTCCATTTCAAAAAATAAAAACTTAACACAGACTTTTGTGTGGTCCACTATGACACGGCTGTGCCAAGATCTGCTAACATAAAAAACATTGCATCTTTGAACTTATTTGCTATATTAAAATAACTTTATATAAATATATGTATGTATATATGTGAATTTTGTTTAATAAATCTGTTAAATTAAAAAAAAAAACTTGTTTAAAATGTTCTCTTGATCCAGATCATTAAAAGATTTAGTCTACTTGCACCTAAGACAAATGTTAACAAACACAGAGTAATCATCTCAAGTTTTATTTTGCTTTTAGTTTCAAACCAAATGGTGTGCATGTAAGAAATAACCTGAGACATCACTCCATCCTGTGGAAGTTTAACAGTCGCATATACACAGTCTAAAACAACAGAATTCAGATGTTAGGTTATTGCAACATTTGCCAATTTTCTTTTGGTATTACAGTTCATTAAATGAATTTATTAGTTTTGCTAGAAAACATTAACACTGAAAACATTTCACAAACTGTAGATCACTAATAATAGCAACACAAAATAGAAATGCTGGGTACTCAACTTGGTGTATAATTGTGCTCTATAAAACAAAAGGAATGACCTTAAAACTTAAACCCACTGAGAAATGTGATTAAAAATAGAAACTAAGAGAGAAGGATTACATAGAAATGACTCAAGAAAAGTTGAATCCTTTGTGCTCAATTAAACAGAACCATTACACTTGCACTTAAAAACAAAAGTCAAGTCCAGTAGGTAAATTTTTTGTTTACATTCAGAATGTTTGTTACTGGTAACAATTAAATGCAAATATGTGACCAGTACATACTTTCTGTAACATTTACATTTCTGTCACTTTTGCTCATGTCTAAACTTTTTCAGGGTTTTGTTTTTTAATCAATACTAATCAGATGAACTGCTACTGGGAAAGATGTGTAATGTCTGAAATGTTGATATTATAATGTCTGATGCTGGTACACATTTTGGTTCGTGTGCTAGTCTAATAAATGGGGTAATACAAGTGTAAAAGGAACTAATAGCTTAGTTGTCCATTTCAGAGGATTCTCATGACAATGAAGCAGCACAAGTACTTGATTCTCTGGATCTAAGAACATATTTTTGTATACGCATTAGAAAAGAGAATCTTACTTCATAATAATTACATTTATGACTACAATAGATTTACATCAATAAATTGACTCCAATACGTGTTTCAATTTTAATTTCTTGTGTTACCACAAGCAGATAATATTAGCTTCTCTTTCTTTCCCCGAGGACAAACCATAATCTTCCATTAAAATGTAATTCCAACCTGTACCACTCTGATTAAATTGACAAATAGTTCTTGAGAAAGAACTCAAATCATCCTATCATCAGATAAGCCAATACTGTACAACATATGATGGTAGTGTGGACAAATCAGGATTTTACTTTTCTAGAACAGAATGCTCAACTAGCAGCAAAAAGCTAGCTTGTCAACTCTAGAAAGCTTAGAATTTCTTGTATTTTACATTTTAAAAATTATTTTTTAAAGGCAGTAGGTTTTGTTTTCTTTTTAATTGACCATGTCTTTAGAATCATCTTTCACACTTTAATATTGTCACTGGGCTTATCTGGGAGAAGGTTTCTGTGCTGCTGCCAACACATCTGTTGTGTCGGTTGTGATGCCCCTTAAATAAATAAACTATGCAGTTGATGGCACACATCCAATAAGAATAATAAACTGGTCAGTTAGTACATATTAAGTCAGGATGCATATGGTAGTGAATGACTTGGTTGGTAAGTTACTTAAGGGTATACTGGACTATCATCAATAATTAGATCGTCACTAATTAAGGATTGCAACAACCAGAAAAAAACAACTCACAAAACAAGTTGTCAGCAGGTATGCAGTTTTTTTTTTTTAGAATTGAACAAGTTACTAATTGAAGCTAGGTAATCTTGCTCTAACATGTTTACACTTTCAGAACTTAATCTTCTTAGGTTTAAAAAAGAATAGCCAGCTTGATCTTTTTCACTTGTTGATAAAATACCTTTCACTTTAACATACCCCTAAGCTGACCCGTAGTATTTGTTTCCTAAGTTCAATATAACTAATACATACTAGGACTTAAGTCCCCACCTCAGTGCTTCATAAACTATGGATGTTTAAAAAAAATATTTTGTTCTTTTTGAGAACTTAAAAAGAGACCTTTATGTGAAATCAAGGATGTGTATATTTATAACAAATAAGATAAATCCAATAAATACCATATAAAATAATAATTGTAAAAGAGCTATAAAAAAATGTCCTAAAATATATTAGGGTCCTTTATCATGAGAATGTGTTCCAAAACAACCGCTTTGAGAATCCCTAAAACAGAAACTCTAATTTCTGTAAGTTTTTGTACACTATAAAAAGGTTTATAATCCTACACATCAAGTTCAATTTGTGTAAACAACACCCCACTGTGTAGAGGTGCTGGGACACCACACTTTCAAGCACCCAATTTGCCAATTGTATGTTTATTACAACTGTAAATCTGTGCAAAGGGTCTCTGGCTGGTATTTGGTTCAGAGAGTAAAATTTGCACTTCATTGTATTTACTGTAATTCGTATCAACTTTTAAATTATAACATTGATTGTTCATTTTTCCTCAATAATTTATAAAAAAAAACAAAAAACAGTCAATTCCCAAAAGCTGAAGCGCGGGATCATTGTAATTCAGCAAGAAAGCAAACTTGGTGCATAGCATCATTCTTTAGGATAGAAATAGTGCTTTCTAAAAATGAACAAAAACAAACAAAAACTCTTTAAATTACATTTGTGGCTTATCTCCCTTATAATATTGGTGGAACAGGTGACAATTAGTGCAGTACCATACCAATAAAAGTATTCACATTTGTTTCCCAAAGCTTTCACCCAATCTATATATATATAATTCTCTTCATGGCTCATGAGTTTGGGCACCATGTAAATGAAAGAGCACTCTTTTATTTCTGCAAGTCGGATGGAGTAGAGTTACCCTACGGAAAAAAAAAAAGAAGGGGAGAACAAGTAGTATTCAGCCGTCAATAAATAGCAGGGCCGGACTTAACCATTGTGGGGCCCTATGCAAAACAGATTTCGCAGGGTCGAGTTTGGGTAGGGATACAGATACTAAGTGAAAATTAAGAGCTTATATTAGAAAATAAATTCGTCTTTGCATTTTATTCATTCTTTACTACGTACAGAATTACTTTACGAGCCTTGCGTGTAGCGAAGTCATACAGTATATCATAATAATTCTGCTTTTTACATAGATCACGCTCAATAGCATGAATTCCCAAATGTTTCAATCTATCTTTGAGAATTGTTGACCTCAAGTAATTCTTCATTAGTTTGAGGCGCGAGAAGCTTCTTTCACCAGATTACACAATTACGGCTTATGCATAATGCCGTTTTTATTTATTGCGCGTTGGATTGGTGTTTTCCATATTGAGTGACACCCCAAAATGACAACTTTTGTCTATATATTTCCGTATATTTTAAGGACTTTTTCGTATATTTTGCAATTTCGGGAGATTTCCAGGTTCTCCTGGTAAATCGACAGTAGAGCGCGTGAAATCTGTTTTAAGCTATAAAATGGTTTAATTTAATAATTTATACACCTAAAACTAGCGAGGTTCCTATGAAAGTGCGGGGCCCACTGAGGTTGCATAGGTTGCAGTGGACTAAGGCCGGCCCTGCAAAATAGCTGCATATGCTATGCAGCCGGTCGACTAGTTCTTAATATCCTTACAATTCTCTTCTTCTCTAACAAGCTCTCAATGGATGCTCTACTCACATTTCAAATCAGCAATGTACCAAATAATTCAACACACAACACTGGATAAGCCTTGGGACCTAATACTAAAGAACTTAAACACAACCACACAAGTCTTGAGGTATAGGTTAAAAGAGATGCAACATACAAAAACACAAGAAAAGGAGCTTGTATAAAGGAAAAAACTATACAAAAATTTTAATGCTCTACCGGGTACTAAAGAACTTAAACAAAACACGAAATTAGGATTGGGGCCTAACACAAGGTAAGCAATAAAAAGAAATGACCCCATTAGTTTTCCTTAAAAGATTGTGTACATCAAATACACCAAGCAATACTGTATATAAAACTACTCTGACCATAGAAATATAGCTGTACTCTCATAAGTAAATATAGATCTAATTATGGAATCATTGTATGGTATCATTTAAACAATTACATTCAACAAATGAAATTAAAAGGATACATAAACAATATATGTACAAGAGATATGGCTTTAAAAAGAAGTTAGAAATAGTTTACGATTGTCAAAATAAAAATCTGAGGCCATAAACAAGTCTGGACAGTAGTAGAAATATATGGCAGTGTAGCCCCCACCTATATCATATAAATATATACATTATATATAGATAGATTTAAATATACAAGTGTATAGTTTTTTGTTTCATAAATAAATGTACAAAAATAGAGACATCTTTCTGATCTTTTCTCTCTAAATTTGATATCAACAAATATTGATATAAGCAGTACAGCGATCAGTAAATGACATGACAAAAGAAGAAATAATTCTGGTCCTTGAAGCCCAGAATCAAGCCAAGAGTCCCATTGAGCAGTGTTTCCCAAAGTGGGGCACGCACACCCCCAGGGGTACAGGAAGAGTTTGAAGGGGGTACGCATTAACTATGGTTCTCCTTCTCATTGATGCAAATTAATGTTATTTATAATATAACATTTAATTACATTTTTTGATGAACAAATTTATTTTTCAGTTATTACTTTTAATAATTATTCTTTTTGGAGGGAGGGGTTGAGTGGTACTCAGAGTTACTAAAATTATTGAAGGGGTACGCATATGTTGAAAGTTTGTGAAACACTGAGCTAGTGGTAAACATTTCACAATTTACTCCTTGCAGAGACACATTGCTAAATAACCTTGTTCTTTAGTGCATTAATTACTGATAAAAATATCAGTCGAAATGTTTTTAATATCAAGTCAACATGTTCTAAATGGATGAGTTAAAAACAATCAATGGCTTTAGCTCTATCTTTGGATGAATGCAAACTAAGAATAATTACAAGCAAAAATGTTATACCCATGGAAGACATCAGTTGAAATGCTAAGACTGGCAAAGGAGAAAGCAAATAGTACCGGCAACAAAAGACTAGTTAATGTACCGATAACAAAAGACTAATAAATGTACTGGTAACAAAAGACTAATTAATGTACTAAATAAAAGTGTATAAAATGTCATATAAACAATCTACTTGAATAAATGGAGGGGGGGGGGGGGTAAATTGAGCTCAGCTTCATCCTGCTGTTGGTCTTCCTATGGTAATATAAAATTACTGCAGATCTAAATTGTCACTTTCAGGAATATAGTAAATTGAACAATTGATTGTAACTATGCCTCTGTTACATGAGTTTGTGCTTCTTTATGTTGATCACACAAAACAAGTTTTACAGTGTGTAACAAAAATACAGTTTTCATTAGAAAAAAACTATCATATAGTACCGGGCAGGTTATAATTATAAATACTTAATATGTTTTAAAATAAAAATTTGTGTTTGCAATGTGGTGGACAACAAAACCATAGTTTCTCACTGCTCTTCACAAACACTACTAGTTACTTCCCTTACCCTGCATTAGATACACAATTTAAAATAATCTTTTGTGTATTTTTTTTAACCGCTGACTATCTCACAAAGTAACAATGTAGTCCTACCACGAACTCTATATACATTGAGTAAACTAAGTGTGAAGTAGAAATGACTATCTAGCACAAGTACATTTCGTAGATATTCCACAAGATCTTAAAATGTAACAATTGAACTGAGCATTTAAGTTTCTAACAATAATTTCATAATTCAAAAGCACAAACTAACACAAATTGTTACATGAGGTTTAAGCAGTGAAACATATTTCTCTTCTTACAGCAAAAACGGTAACTGAAGTAAGTGACAATAATTAAAAAAAGAAACAATTCATGTCCATATTCAATATAATTTTTAAAAAAGTAGAATCACAAGCATGTGTACAAACCACAAAGAAAAATATTATAAAATGGATTGAAGCACATATAGGTACAAATAATTATTATGGCAATTTGTTTTGTAAAACAAAAATATCAATACATAAAAGGTAAACCATAAAAAAACAATTGCCAACATTAAAAATCCCGCTGTATAAGCATATGTCCAAATAAAATATTCCTATAGAACAGAATCCATAACATGGTTCCTACACATTTTATAAAAACCTAATATGCTGATTGCTCTTGCTTGTAATACACCTCCGGGCCTGCTGCTCATTCTCAATAATTTTACCGATGTAATAAATAGACAGGATGCCCATTGCCCCAGCAGTTACCATATAGGACACAATGGTACCTGTGATATGGACGATGGTACCCATGGCAGCGGTCATTATCACTTGCGACAAAAAGTAGGACCAGTCTAGGACAGCAATGTCTGAACCGATGCCACGCTCTGTGTCACACAGTAACGCAGGAGGTAAGTCAGCAAAATAAATCTGAAAAGAAAGTTGAGCTTAATTAGAGATTCACAAACTTGAGACAGATCTAAGTCTGTGCATACTTCATTGAGTCTGGGACTCTAACAGCAGAATCAAAGATTTCAATAAAAAGTGGGATAGTTATTGGACATCACAGAGACTGCATCACAAAAAAGTTTGTGATAGGATTGAAAAGTTATTGGGCTTCTTGGGGACCTCTTGGTCATTGTTGAAAATTGCAATATCAGATTGTAAGGCCATGTCAAAGAGCCCTTGGCTATGACTGAAAGGTTAAGCCTTTGGATATGACTGAGAGGTTAAGCGCTTGGATAATGAATTGAGGGGTCTTGAGTTCCATCTCAGTGAATGCTGGGATTTTAAGCTTCAGGATTTTGAGCACCGGCATGAGTATACCCAACTCTTATGGGTACTTGACATTAGTTAGGGAAAGTAAAGGCAGTTGGTGTCATGAGGCCAGCACAACAACCATCACTAACCATTGGCCAAAGAAACTGATGGCCGTTACATCATCAGCTCTATAAATTGCAAGGTCTGAAAGGTAAACTTTAATATTTTTATCCTGCAAGATAACATCCAAAGAATAAGACAACATAATACTTGAAGACAAAATAAGAATGTCAAAAAACTGAGAGGAATGAATAAAAGTAGTTTGAAGATCACTTGTGGAGCTCAAAATAATCTCACAAAAAATGAAGGAAGCTTAAAAGAACAACATAACCAATAAATGCTGTTTGACCAACATTGCAATGCTGCTCATGTACAAAGATAAAAACAAAAATAACAGTTGGACCAAACTAGCTGGTTTTACCTTTTTATCTGCATGATACTTCAGTTGGACCAAACTAGCTGGTATTATCTTTTTATCTACCCGGTACATGATACATCAGTTGGACCAAACTAGCTGGTATTACCTTTTTATCTGCATGATACTTCAGTTAGACAAAACTAGCTGGTATTATCTTTTTGTCTACATGATACATCAGTTGGACCAAACTAGCTGGTATTACCTATTTATCTGCATGATACATCAGTTGGACCAAACTAGCTGGTATTACATTTTTATCTGCATGATACTTCAGTTGGACCAAACTAGCTGGTATAACCTTTTTATCTACATGATACATCAGTTAGACCAAACTAGCTGGTATTACCTTTTTATCTGCATGATACTTCAGTTGAACCAAACTAGCTGGTATAACCTTTTTATCTACATGATACATCAGTTAGACCAAACTAGCTGGTATTACCTTTTTATCTGCATGATACTTTGAGACCAACATGAATGGAATGGTGGTGATTGTGGAGTAGGCAAACCCTGTCACAGCAGCCATGAGGTTGACAAAGTAGATATGACGTATGAGCACCATCCCCATCATGGAGAACACAAAAGACACCATGCCCAGGCTGAAGGTTGTCTTGTAGCCATAGGACTCGGTCAAGCGCTCAATGAAGAAAGAGAAAACAGCAGAGCAGATGCAGTGAAGGAGCAGACCCCAGCTGGCCACACGGACCCCCTCGTCATAGGCTCTTCCTTCAACACTCATGGGAGGAGCATTTGGGTTGCCTCCATATACAACCTAAGAATATGTAAAAAGAATTGTGAACAAGTTTAATTTGCTTTATATACAAAAACTGAGCAGATTAAGAAGGCTTAAAGAAGCTTAAATAAATTAAAATATAAAACATTGAAATGAAAAGTTTTTTGTTTTTTTCAAATAGTAAGTTGATGATATTTATTTATGATAACTGAAATAGCAAATTAAAGATTTCTATCTATGATAAAGGAAATAGCACGTTGACTACACAGGGCTCAGGTACTCTTCCTGACAGAGAAGTGAATTTAGTTCCACAGGTCTTTCCCACTCTCCCGGAGTCTCCCCCATCTTTTAAAAATATTTTCCTACTCTATTAGATACTGAAAGAGAAATATTTGTACTTAATAACTGCACTTGTGTAGCCAAATGTCCGTAGAAAAAAAACTAAAAAAAATGGATTCAATACAAAGATTAAATTAGAAAAACTTTTACTGGATGAACAGGAAAAAAAAGGGGGTGGGGGGTAATCAGTAATTCAATTACAAAGACAAAAACTTTTTAGATGTTTAATCTTAAAACAGCCATCTTTTATCAATGTTATATTCTTTCTTAAAACTGAAACATGCCATCTTTTATCAATGTTATATTCTTTCTTAAAACTGAAACATGCCATCTTTTATCAATGTTATATTCTTTCTTAAAACTGAAATATGCCATCTTATATCAATGTTATATTCTTTTTTTAAACTGAACCATACCATCTTATATCAATGTTGTGTTCCTTCTTAGAACAGTGTTAAGTTCTATACCTCAATTCTGGCTAAATACCCAGTAATATCAACACATACATGCAATAGTGATCAATGCATTAGAATAACATTATCTGGCCAATTATTATAGCTTTGTTCAAACAGGCCAGCTACAATTATTGACAAAAAGCCAGCTTTAGATGTAAATGCCAACATCTGTGACATAAATTAACATTTAGGCATTTCCACACTATGAATTACAACACATGGATGTAGCTGTCAAAGGCTTGGAAAAAAAAGAAACATCAGTAATTGTGTGCATAAGGAATTCAATAATACACAGAGAAACAAAAAGTATATTAAACAAGAGCATGGGCATAGCTGGAAGGGAGGCGGGGTGGGTTTTGGTAGTTCACCCTCATACCCCCCCCCCCCCCCCCCCCCCCATGGTGAAATTTTGTGACTTGTTTTGCTTTAACTTTTTTTTTATTGTAGGTGAGATTTTAATGTTAATCCATCACTTGCCCCAGCGCAATCAAACCAGGGTTTTGAGCTTAAAATTCCCCTCCATGGGGTTTTAAGGTTAAAACCCTTCTCTTCAATAAAACAAAAAATAAATCAACTGACAGTGTCACCAAATTCAATGAGAGAAGCAGGGAAGGGGAGTTTTGAGTTTAAAACTTTTTACTACAGAGTTCTTCAACATTACACCCCCGCCCCTTTTTTCATAAAACATTAAAGCAAACAACAATCACCAGATTCTATGAATATAGCTACCGGTAATAGGGGTTTTGAGTTTAAAACCCTTTCCAAAGGGTTTAGAGTGTAGAACCCCCCTCCAGCAGGTTTTGAGGTTAAAAATCCACCTCTACAATATAAAACATTTCGATAAAAAATCTAAAGCAAACTACAATCTCTGAATTCCATGAGCATATCCAAGAGGGGTTTTAATGTTACTGTCCCCCTCCTAATACTAAAGCAAAACCTTAGTTATCATTTTCTACCAGTCGCAAGGCTCCTAGTGCAGTGAATAGCAGATTTGTTTTATGACCTACACTCTCATTGTATCACTCTCATTGTATCACACTCTCAATGTTTGCTTATGTAAAACTAACACTGGTACAAGAAAATATGTTCTGAGTTTCTCAGCGTCCATAGTTACCACATCTAGAGTTAACTCTCTTCATAAATTTTTAGAATAACTAAAAAGTGTAACTAAAATAGAACCTGAAACATTGCGGAGCCAAAACTGCAACTATCAAAATGAATAGAAGAAAAACAAGAAAAGAAATTGTAAAAAAATCAGCACTGGTGCCTCAATCATTTCACTTGTATACAATTCAAGTAACTATTAGCACACAGGTATTTGTAAAAATAAATGTTTTATACTACAAGACTACAAAGTTCTTACCTGCCCTACATAGTCAGTGTAGTATATGTTGAAGCCCATGATAGCCGTCCAAGCACAGTAGTCTGCCAAGGCCAACATCTTCAACACCAGTGGCACCTTAAAGAGCTGAACCAGCTGCTGTGGGAGGAGCTGCCTCCCTAGCCAACGAAGACACGTCACTAAATTGTTCAGAAACCTGCTCTTGGTGAAGCAGTAGCTAGTCACTACGCTGCAGTACCTCTTGAGTGGCCTGAGGCGCAGGTCCACGCTTTCAGAGTAGCCTCGCCCCCTAGAGCTTCTTAAAATGCCCTGCTCAGTGAAGGGCAGCCCTTCTTCTGAAGAGTTCCCACTGGACTCGTAGCCGCTCTCGTGGGCGATAACCTGCTTGGGCACGGAGTGATGATTGGTGGATGATATAGTGGAGATGTCAACAGGGACCATGGACAAAGGTACTTCCTTGGCAACCATAAGCGTCGCCGACAACATGGATGTGAACACAATTATAAGCACTGAAAATATAGTGGCTTCCTGTCCGCCAAAGTACTCCCCCAGCGGAGTGGAGGTCCAATCTATGGCGGTCAAGGCGTATCCAAGTATCCCACCAGAGCTGATCATTAGAGAGTAGACAGTGAAAATCTTCTCGTTCTGTTCCGAGTCTTTGGAAGCATCGTTGAGCAGAGCCTCGCAAGGGGTCAGTGAGGCCTGGGTAGTGAAGTCCAGCAGCACCACTCCCACGGTCAAGCTGATGAAACCGATTTTCTTGCTCAGGGCTGACACGCCCACCACCAGGGAGGCAAAGTATTCGCCGAAAGGGATTAAGTAGAGGGAAAACACCAGCATGATGGCCAGGGCGACGATGAACGGCCTTCTCCGGCCGAATGGGCTGTAGCACCTATCGCTGGCCCTCCCGATTATGGGGACCAAGAGAAACCCGAATAAAGGGCCCATGCCTAGGAGGAAACCCACGTTCTCCTCAGAGTAGCCAGCCTTGAGCAGCATGGGAGGGATGTAGGTGAAGCCGGCGCAGGCTACGATCTCAATGCCGCACACCACTGCATTCAGCAGCAACATCTGCACCATGGAGATTGTCTTAGTCGGCACCTTGGCGTGAGAGCCGTGACCGCCGTCCAAGATGACGGCCGAGAGAGACTCCATGGAGACGCCTCTGTGTCGAGCCTAGAACTTGGACATCATGGAGTCTGTAAGAAGAACGTAATAAGGACATACTATAGTTATAGTTTACAAAACACAAACAAGGATTTTATATAAAAAACATTTCAATAAATCAATGCAATGGATGTGACACTCTTGGTTGTTTAACTTAACTTCTGGGTTAAATCATTGTTCGGGATATGGAAACAATGTCACCCCATAGCTCAGTTCGCTATGAAACCCATTCAAACATTTCAAATGTTAGATGAGAAAAACTCTTGGTTGTTTACATGAAGTTCTGGGTTAAATCGTTGTTTGGTATATGGAGACACCGTGACACAGACATCCCATAGTTCACTTCGCTATAAATCCCATATGTTAGATGAGAAAAGATGAATGAAACAACTAAATTGGACATCACTAGGTAGGTAGCAAGTGGTGACCAATTAAGCCTCGAGGTACAACGATGACGGTGGCAGGGATTATTAATTCAGGATTTAGAAAATCCACTCAGATCTATTGGATAATTGACCTTGACATTTGTTTGGGTGAAAAGAAAGGTCAGTTGGTCATTGTGATTCACAACCATCGCTGACCGATTGGCTTTCTCCGCTACGTCCTTAATGGTATCATGGATATCCACATATTTTATTGTATTTGTATTATATATATATATATCATGGTTGTAGCCAGGGGGGGGGGGGTTGTTGGCCAACTGAGTCAGTTATAGAGATTGGGTCTCAATAAAAAAAGTCCGAACTGAAAGTCGACCCCCTTAGTAAGGTTGGGATAGAGCGTCGCATGAGGTATGAGGGGCATGTTCTCCCACAAAATGAATGACTCATAATAAAAGTTGCGATGACATGGAGGCCATTACGTGGAAAGCGCAAACAGTCCAAGTAGAAATGTTCGTCCAAGAACTAATGTTCGTCCAGGTACTAAGTCCAAGTAGAAATGTTCGTCCATGAATTTAGTCCAACTAGAAATGTTCGTCCAGGAACTAATTCCATGTCGAAATGTTCGTCCAGAAACCAAGTCCAGGTAGAACTGTTCGTCCACGAACTAAGTCCAGGTAGAATATAGTCAAAGCGAGCAATTAACTTAATAACAAAACTTAATTCTCCTCCAAATAAACATTGGTATTCAAATGAAGATGAACTTGTGTGAAATTGATGGTCCGTGTGTCTCTAACATTACCTTCTGCAAGTAGACTACTTATACACAAGTCACAGTCTGGCATATATCCATTTGTATCGTGGCTAGAAGGGGATGCTTCGAGGATCTGATAAAGATACATGCATAATCTGGGATCACCTGGTGAATTAATGTTTTAATGTATTCATTCATATCTTCCACACTGTCGTCACACTGTGGTTTTGATTTCACCACCGGAAGTAAAAGGTCGTCAGTAAGTATGTCTATAAATTCATTGCACTAGCTTTCATATCCTAATAACCAAGAAGCTCGATGGCTACAGAGGTCGGAGCCAATCCTGAAAGGCTTGCCTTTAGATCTAGTAGCACACTGAAAACCTTCCTTTTTTTCTCTTCAAAAAGTAAAACAGATTTGAACAGGATTTAAACATGTTACTGGAATGTTCTCCATCTGGTTTAGTGGTAGAGTGGTACATTACCATAAGTAACGCTTACCACTTGGAGATACTATTTGTTTCAAGGCATTTTGGTACAAACTAACATAAGAACAGATAGTCAGCCTTAAAAAAAAAGATGAAATCAAACTATAATTGTACTAGTATTAGAATTGACTTACAGATTTATGTAACTAAACATTTGATGATTTAAACTAAAAATGAAGGGCCTGGGTTTCGCTGCGTTACATACAAGGTCAGCGCGACTTCAACCTAAAAGCACCACTGTATGATACTGTAATGCACTGATATATGTGGTTATCTTAATGCATTACTGTCTGTATAAAACTAACATCTCGTAAAAAAAAAAAAGAAAGACTAGGAATACAATCGTATCAAATCACTACATATTTTATAATCGTAAATCAATTAATAGATTTTCATAGTTAAATAAACTACAGCAAACTTGCGTTTGACCATTTAAGTACGGTGTGACCGTTGTAACGACATCTCTTTTGTAGTAGCTCACTTCCTTCAGACGTAGACTGACTATATGGTTCATCTAGTAGACTGACTATATGGTTCATCTAGTAGACTGACTATATGGTTCATCTAGTAGACTGACTATATGGTTCATCTAGTAGACTGACTATATGGTTCATCTAGTAGACTGACTATATGGTTCATCTAGTAGACTGACTATGTGGTTCATCTAGTAGAGTGACTATATGGTTCATCTAGTAGAGTGACTATATGGTTCATCTAGTAGAGTGACTATGTGGTTCATCTAGTAGAGTGACTATGTGGTTCATCTAGTAGAGTGACTATATGGTTCATCTAGTAGACTGACTATATGGTTCATCTAGTAGAGTGACTATATGGTTCATCTAGTAGACTGACTATGTGGTTCATCCAGTAGAGTGACTATATGGTTCATCTAGTAGACTGACTATATGGTTCATCTAGTAGACTGACTATATGGTTCATCTAGTAGAGTGACTATATGGTTCATCTAGTAGAGTGACTATATGGTTCATCTAGTAGAGTGACTATATGGTTCATCTAGTAGAGTGACTATATGGTTCTAGTAGACTGACTATGTGGTTCATCTAGTAGACTGACTATATGGTTCATCTAGTAGACTGACTATATGGTTCATCTAGTAGAGTGACTATATGGTTCATCTAGTAGAGTGACTATATGGTTCTAGTAGACTGACTATGTGGTTCATCTAGTAGAGTGACTATATGGTTCATCTAGTAGAGTGACTATGTGGTTCATCTAGTAGAGTGACTATATGGTTCATCTAGTAGAGTGACTATATGGTTCATCTAGTAGAGTGACTATATGGTTCATCTAGTAGACTGACTATATGGTTCATCTAGTAGAGTGACTATGTGGTTCATCCAGTAGACTGACTATGTGGTTCATCCAGTAGAGTGACTATGTGGTTCATCTAGTAGAGTGACTATATGGTTCATCTAGTAGACTGACTATATGGTTCATCTAATAGACTGACTATATGGTTCATCTAGTAGAGTGACTGTATGGTTCATCTAGTAGAGTGACTATATGGTTCTAGTAGACTGACTATGTGGTTCATCTAGTAGACTGACTATATGGTTCATCTAGTAGAGTGACTATATGGTTCATCTAGTAGAGTGACTATATGGTTCTAGTAGACTGACTATGTGGTTCATCTAGTAGAGTGACTATTTGGTTCATCTAGTAGAGTGACTATATGGTTCATCTAGTAGAGTGACTATATGGTTCATCTAGTAGAGTGACTATGTGGTTCATCTAGTAGAGTGACTATATGGTTCATCTAGTAGAGTGACTATATGGTTCATCTAGTAGAGTGACTATATGGTTCATCTAGTAGACTGACTATATGGTTCATCTAGTAGACTGACTATATGGTTCATCTAGTAGAGTGACTATATGGTTCATCTTGTAGATTGACTATGTGGTTCATCCAGTAGAGTGACTATGTGGTTCATCTAGTAGAGTGACTATGTGGTTCATCTAGTAGACTGACTATATGGTTCATCTAGTAGAGTGACTATATGGTTCATCTAGTAGAGTGACTATATGGTTCATCTAGTAGAGTGACTATATGGTTCTAGTAGACTGACTATGTGGTTCATCTAGTAGACTGACTATATGGTTCATCTAGTAGACTGACTATATGGTTCATCTAGTAGAGTAACTATATGATTCATCTAGTAGAGTGACTATATGGTTCTAGTAGACTGACTATGTGGTTCATCTAGTAGAGTGACTATGGTTCATCTAGTAGAGTGACTATGGTTCATCTAGTAGAGTGACTATGGTTCATCTAGTAGAGTGACTATGGTTCATCTAGTAGAGTGACTATGGTTCATCTAGTAGAGTGACTATGGTTCATCTAGCAGAGTGACTATGGTTCATCTAGCAGAGTGACTATGGTTCATCTAGTAGAGTGACTATGGTTCATCTAGTAGAGCACATGTTTCCTGGGACTGTAAAGCCCTATTCAGGAGAGGCATTTACGTCCAAAAGAGCCTGGGCAGTATCCTTCTATACAAGCAGCTTATGTGTCCAAAGGAACGGCAAATATCCATACAGTTTGGGATCAGTAGCGTCGCATGTTCTGCCAGGTTGTAGCACTCTGTGCTGTATGTGCTGCCTGAAGTTCGCCAGCTCCTGATTCTTCCTCAGTGTCATCTCCCGAAGCTTTTCCAATGTTTGGATATAGCTTCAAGGCAGCAGAAGTTTGGATTCAGGTGAGTAGCCAACCAAGACTAACGACCCCCCCCCCCGCCCGAAGCTTCGGTTTAGGTGCCTCTTACCCGACTTTATCCCTTCTCCAGTTAGCGACAACAGTTCCACAGGGCTTAATCTCTTATTCAAAGCCTCAAGAAAAAAACTTTTCAGTAAAAAAAATAAAAAATTCCTATAGTTTTGTGTTCCACGATGGTACAGTTCACGCCTCCAGGGTTTGTTACTTTTGATAGTTGTAAAAATGGTGTTTTATGGAAAAACTGTTTTCATAATTGATTTAAAAATTTAGATTTTTCGCTTACAGAAAAGAAAAAAGTAGCCGTTGTATCAGAACTTTGAATGATCTAAAATATTATGATGTCCGATTTTCATTTTCTTATCTAGTTTCTGAGATCTAAACGGGACGGACGGACAGACAGGCCACACAAAACTAATAGCGTCTTTTCCACTTTCGGGGGCCGCTAAAAAATAAATGAAGAGAAAGTGAAATGGCGCTATATTGAGCTATAGAAGTGAACTTTTTTTAAAGACTATTCCTCCTTTAGGAAGCACATTTCCACAAATGGATGATAGATTAAAACAAGGTTACAAAGACAGTTTGTGTGGAAACACAAACTGAAAATCGGACCCCGAAGTGGTTCACCCAGGCAGGTAAAAAGGCAGGTTTCAATATTATCAGAATGAAATTCTATCAAAGACAAATGACAGAAAATAATGGAGAAAGAAAGGTTAACAGATCTCGTGTGGTGCATCAGCGGTCCAGCAGACCAAAGGATAGGTAAAAGTGAATGTGAAGTTAGATGTGAACCTGGAATAACTGATGTCTTATAATGAATATCTATTGCTTTAATTGTTTCGTAAATGGCCAATCTCTTATTCCTCAATAATAAAACCATTTCCGTAAACGATATGGTTACCAATATTGTGCATGTAAATATTTGCATACAGTAGAACGTCGTTTATCCGAACGTTTATTATCCGGAGCGTCAAATATCCGGACCAGTTTTTTTTTTTTTTTTTTTCAACGAAGGTGTACAATGGTACAGCGAAAAATAAGTGATTATTTTCCACAATAAAGGTAAAATTGCGACATTTGTCACCTATTTTGCTCGTTCTTCACGCACGTGTCCGCATGTGATGATTTTCAATATTCGTATAGTGTCCGGTTGCATATACTGCATGGATCGCTTCGGTTTTCGGTTATCCGAACAATCGCGTATCCGAACGGTGTCCGGTCCCAATTGAGTCGGACAAACGACGTTCTACTGTACCAAATTGCAGTTTACGCGATAATATGAAAAACTACTTGTTTTAAATTATGTCTGACTTATATGCATACTAAATATATTTTTTCTCTTTAAAATATAATCAACATTTTATTGTGTGTAAATATAGTCTTATTATAACAGAACTTACATAACTTAACAATACAAATATATTATAAAAATATTTTCACAAAAAATCTATAACCGTTTGCATAAATGTGTTAAAATTAGGGTGAATAGTAGTCTCCCCTAATAAAGAGCCTCAAGTGTTTGTTACTATTAATAGTGAATAGTTGTAAAAGTGGTGTATTTTTATGAAAAAACTGCTTGCATAAGTGATTTAAAAAATTAGATTTTTCGCTTTCAGAAAAGAAAAAAAGTAGCAGTTGCATCAGAACTTTGAATGGTCTAAAATATTGTCATGTCGGATTTTCACTATCTTTTCAAGTTTACGAGATCTAAACGGGTCGGACGGACGGACAGACAAAACTAATAGCGTCTTTTTCCTTTCTGGGGCAGCTAAAAGAGAATTTTCTTTACTCCGGCCTAATTCCTCCCCCTTCTTTTCGAAATTCTGGTTACGCCCATGTATAAATCTACTCAGAGTATAGCAAATTGAAAATTCTATATAGATCTAGACTTTAAAAGACAGTAGTCTAGACAAGAATACTGGGTCTAGTTAGATATAATATTGATATTGTGTATTACTAAATTGTATAAGTATTATAAAGACATTTGTATATTGCACTGGCGGATCCAGGGGGGGGGCGGTAGGGGCGATCGCCCCCCCCCCACTCGGCCGACCCCCCCCCCCCCCGAAAGGGGGGTGGCGGAAGAATTTTATTATAGAATTATTATACGAATTTATTACTTATGTTAATGATATATACTAATTATTTATATTTCAACCTATTTTTAGATTATTTCGCCCCCCCCCCTCTAGTATGTTGGCCGATTTGGTGGGGTCGGGAGGGGGCGATGGTATCAATCCCGCCCCCCCATACACTTTCAAGTGGGGGGGGGCGGTCCAATTTATTTGTAGAAATCACAGCTTGCTAACAGAATCAATTAAATATCTATATGATTATAACTTGTTATTTATATTTTAACCGATCTTTATATATTGTCGTTCCCCTATTAGCCGATTGGGGGGGGGGGGGCGAATACATCTACTGCCCTTTTAACCTAAACACTTTGAGTGGGGGGGGGGGGCGTTCCTTTTTTTTTGAGAAATCATCGTTTGTGAACAAAATTAGTTGAATTAATATATACATTTTATATTATGTCGCTCCCCTTCTGGTATCCTAGCCGATTCGGTGGGGTTGGGGAGAGGGCGATTGCATGTACTGCCCTCCCCACTCTAGCCCTCTGAGTGGGGGGGGGGGGAGCGGCGGTCCTATTTTTATGGAGAATCATAGTTTGTGAACAAAATGAGTTGAATATCTATATAATATAAACTACGTATTGATAAGTGACCCATTGCATATTATGTCGTACCACACTCTAATCTCAAATTGTATCATTAGTAAATTTAAATGAAAAACGGTTGTACCAGGTGGGAGGGGCGATACATGCAATTGCATTTCCCCCATCGGACAAATCAATGCTTTTTCTTTTTGTATTATAGTTAAGAAATTACAAAAATTAAAAAATCTGTCACTGATATAATTTGTATATACTATAAATTAAATTCTTATATCGAGTCGCCCCACCCCTATTCTGTAAAGCCAAATGCAAACTTTAGCAGAAATTATGAAAGGAGCGAGGATTAATTGTTTTCACTCTACCGCCCCTCCCATTTCCAGACCAGAGTTTATGTAATTTCACATGAATTTATCATAATTATTTTAAGAAAGACTTTGCATTGGAAAAGTTTGAATTCAAACGAAATTTTTCAGTATAAGATTGATTGAGATGAGTTCTAAACTCAAATAATGTTTTTATAGTCGCCTTTTCGCAACCTTTACTCAATCTGATATTTTTCTAGTTAAATAAATTTGGGACTATAACTCACAATTTATACTTCAATTTTCTTGAATATTATTTATGGAATAATATTTTGTTTTCAACCGCGATCCTCAAATCCAAAATCTAAATATGTGGGGTATCTTATCTTTTCAAGGAACACGTCGGTTTTATTTGCAATGTATTAGGGGCCTATAAATTCATATTAGAATATTTCAGGTACAACATTATTCAAAAGGTCCTTTTTTAATAGTATGAATAATGAGCTTTAGGTCAGGAGAATGCGTTTCTGCAGTAAAGAATGCAAGAAAACACTTTTGGCGTCGGGGCTTCGCCCCGTACTGCATTGATGAATAATGAGCTGTAGATGTCAGGTGAATGTGTTTCTGCAGTGAAAAAAAGCAGGAAAACGCTTTTGTCGTTGGGGCTTCGCCCCGAACCCCACAATAGAACCTAATAGCGCTGCCCCAGGTTTGTTTTTCGACGAAGGTTGAGAATGCTGCTTATTTTATTCTCATATATATATATATATATATATATATATATATATATATATATATATGGGTATATATGTATGTGTGTGTGTGTGTTGTACGCATGTTAATGCATAGGGTTAGGGTTTGGAAAAAAATCGTCCCCCCCTCCAAAGTTCTGGATCCGCTAGTGGTATATTGTGACCAATGAATTCTATCAGCCCAGCTATTGGGAGTCCACAAAGGATGGTGAGGTGTCCCTGAACGTCTATTTAGTTGTTCAGCTCTTTGCGGAGAACCTCACGTAACGTCTGCTCAAAATACAAAGACGTAAGCCAAATTTTATTTTAAAATGATATTTTGACAAATTGTAACTGTCAAACCAGAGTTTTCCTGTGTGTTAATTAGATAGTGGTTCCGCAAGGTTGTTAACGCCGGAAGTGGTAATGGTCTTAAGCCCATCATTACCTACAAAGTGCTTCCAATGGCATGCGTCTCAAATAGCCTCTGACAACCAGTCCAACTCCTGGCCTTCACGTGTGGCTCAGTTACTGAGCCTGGCGGAACCGTTACCACAGACAGGAGAAGGGGCAAAGGCGAGCAACTGGCGCCTAAACCAGTAAGCTTCTGGCAGAAGGGGCTCGTTAGCCTTGGTTGGCTACCCATCTAGGAGAAGGAAAACTCTGAATCCAAACCTCCGCTGCCCTGCGGCTATACCCAAACATGGGAAAGGCTTCGGGAGACAACCCTGAGGAAAAATCAGGAGCTGGTGACCCTTAGGCAGACTGTGGCACACCGTTCTACAGCCTGGCAGATCCTGCGGCGCTACTGATCCCAAACTGTACCGGATACTCCGTTCCTTTGGTCACATCAGCTGCGCGGAGAGGGGGGAACTGCTGTGTGGGCGACATCGTTCCGACCATAAACAATGCCCAGGCTTTCATCTCACTTATTCAAAGCCCTAGCCTAAAAAACTGGAGAGGACACTCCAGCTTCGCCTTAGGCGTCGGCCAAACACGGGAAGTGGCAGTCACCGGTTATAAGCTCGAATGCTCAATTGACGTAGAGCAGGGCGCCAGGGGCCACTTTCGTCGGTGGGAGGGATCCTAGGATTCCAATGGACAGCTACCGCCCGCCTCAAGCTGGGCAGCCCCCAGCCAATAAGGTGCTGTCCCGTCATGCCTGTCTTCCTCGTTTGGGTACACGAGGATAGGACAAAATCTGAAAAGCAGGCACAAAGCCAATGTACCAGTCGACATGAAGAAAAAAAAGAGGAGCTCCACTCTTAAACTGGGCACATGGAATGTGCGTACTCTACAAACTGGACTTAATGAAAACCTACCAGACATAGAAGATGTCAGAAAATCTGCAATAATAAACGATGAACTGTCCAGGCTCAAAGTAGACATTGCCGCCCTTCAGGAGACTCGTTTAGCTGACTCTGGATCAATCAAAGAAAAAGACTACTCCTTCTTCTGGCAAGGCAAAGCCGAAAGTGAAGTAAGGGAACATGGCGTTGGTTTTGCAGTTAAGAACACACTGCTGAACACAGTAGAGCTGAAGTGCAACGGTTCAGAAAGACTCCTATCACTACGCCTTAACACATCTATTGGACATGTGACTTTGATATGTGCCTACGCTCCTACTCTGAGTTCCACACCAGAGGCCAAAGATATGTTTTATGACAACCTTTCGTCTGCTCTTAGCGAGATCCCAACCACGGAACAGGTTATCATCCTCGGCGACCTCAATGCACGCGTTGGATCTGACAACTCTGCATGGGACAGTTGTATTGGGCGTTTTGGTGTCGGAAAAGTAAATGAAAACGGACAAAGGCTCCTCGAGGTTTGCTCACTACACTCCCTCTGCGTCACTAATACCTATTTCAAGACTAAACCGCAGCACAGAGTATCTTGGCGGCACCCTCGCTCCAAACACTGGCACCAACTAGACCTAATCATGGTAAGACAAAAGTGCTTAAAATTTGTCAAGCTTACCAGGTCCTACCACAGTGCAGACTGCGACACAGATCACTCCTTGGTATGCTGTAAGATCAATCTCCTCCCCCCAAAAATCCACCATACCAAGCAGATTGGAAGACCCCAATCGGATGTAAGCAAGATGTGTCAACCTGATCTCCAGATACAGTTTGCGGAATCTTTTGAACGCGAGTATAAAAATATCTCTGAGAATACAGCAACTGAAAAATGGGAACACCTCAAGTCCACCATACAAAAGACTTCCCTGGAAATCTTTGGAAGAAAAATTACAAAACAAAATGATTGGTTCGACTCTAAAGCAGTTATTTTAGCACCTGTCATCAGAGCAAAGAGAGATGCACTCGCTACTTACAAGGCAAAACCTACCCAACACAACCTGCTAAACCTGAAAGAAGCTAGAGCCAATGCACAGAGGACAGCAAGGATCTGTGCCAATGAATACTGGGTAGAGCTCAGTGAGAGTATTCAGCTCGCAGCCCAAGTGGGCAACATAAGAGGGATGTACGAAGGAATCAACAAGGCTCTCGGACCCTCCCAAAACAAGACAGCACCTCTGAAATCAACCACTGGGGAAATTATAACAGACAAGTGCCAACAAATGCACAGATGGGTGGAACATTACTCCGAGCTCTACGCCACAACAAGCTCAGTCTCTGACTCAGCCCTTAAAGCCATCATACAACTACCCACAATGAACGAGCTAGATGAAACACCCACCCTTTCAGAGCTCAACAAAGCCATAGACAACATTGCTGCCCGCAAAGCACCCGGATGCGATGGTATCCCCCCAGATCTTCTAAAACAATGCAAAACTACTCTAATCCAACCTCTACACGAACTGCTTTGTAAATGTTGGCAAGAAGGTGCTGTGCCACAAGACCTGCGGGATGCTAAAATCATTACACTGTATAAGAACAAAGGTGACAGAAGCGACTGCAACAATTACAGGGGAATCTCCCTCTTAAGTATTGTAGGCAAAGTCTTTGCTCGAGTGATACTTCCCAGGCTACAAAAACTCGCTGATCGGGTCTACCCAGAATCACAATGCGGCTTCCGCTCAGGGAGATCCACGATTGACATGATTTTCTCCATCCGCCAACTCCAGGAAAAGTGCAGAGAACAAAGGATGCCTTTATACATTGCGTTTATTGACCTGACAAAGGCCTTCGATCTAGTTAGCAGAGATGGCCTCTTTAAAATTTTACAGTTAATAGGCTGCCCACCCAAGCTACTAAATGTAATCATATCTTTCCACCAAAATATGATGGGCACAGTGCAATTCAACGGTGCCAGCTCTGAAAGTTTCAGTATAAACAGCGGAGTTAAACAAGGATGTGTCCTGGCCCCAACCCTCTTTGGAATACTATTTTCACTGCTAATCCACAACGCGTTTGACAAATCCACTGAAGGCATCTATCTCCATTCCAGATTTGATGGCAAACTCCTAAATATTGCCAGACTGAGGGCCAAAACTAAAATCAGAGCCACCCTCGTAAGAGATATGCTATTCGCGGATGACGCAGCGGTAGTGGCACACACACAAGAGGAACTTCAGTCACTAATGTCCCGCTTCTCTCAGGCCTGTAAAGAATATGGCTTGACTATTAGCACGAAGAAAACAAATGTTATGGGACCACCTACTACAGCACCACCCTCCATCCTCATTGACGATAACAAGCTGGACGCCGTAAACGAATTCTGCTATCTGGGATCCACAATTACAGATGACCTGTCCCTAGAAGAGGAGATGAAAAAACGCATAGGGAAGGCTGCCTCGACATTCGCTAGACTCAAACTAAGAGTTTGGGATAACCATAAGCTAACCACGGTGACCAAAATGGAAGTCTACAAGGCATGCGTTATGAGCACACTGCTATATGGCAGTGAATCATGGACCACCTACGCAAAGCAAGAGAGAAAACTAAACTCATTCCATTTGAGATGTCTCCGTAGGATCTTGAATGTCACATGGAAAGAAAAAGTGTGCAATACTGAGATCCTTGCGCGATCAGGTATTCCCAGCATTTTTACAGCCCTCAGACAACGCCGTTTGCGCTGGCTTGGACATGTTCGCCGGATGGAGGACAAGCGCATCCCGAAAGTCATCCTCTATGGTCAACTCGCGACTGGCACAAGAAAAACTGGTCGCCCCCATCTCCGTTACATAGATGTAATAAAACGCGACCTCAAATCAGTGAACATCAATACTGACAATTGGGAAGACATAGCTCTAGACCGCAACAGGTGGAGAGAGACAGTGACAAAGAAAGCTATGGACAGTGAAAGTACATGGGTCTCAGCCCAGGAAGAAAAACGCACAAACCGAAAAACGGCCAGCTCCTCTACCACCGAAGCAAAAGCCAAGGGGACCCTAACTTGCGCTATCTGTGGACGGGAGTGTCTCTCCAAAATAGGGCTCCACAGCCACATGAGGAAGTGTGCTCTGAGATGAACCATAGTCGTCCTACGACTGAAGGAGGCCAATGATGATGAATTAGATAGTATTTTTTAAAAATTTAATTATATACAAAAACTGTCATATTTCTAGTCAAATCGTTAGATCTCCGTGTCCACCCCCCCCTCCCTTGCCCTCCACCCATGAAGAGTTTGCAAGCTCAAAAAGTGCCAAAAATAATTATCTGCTTTTAAAAATACATTTCTTTTCAATACTTCCGTATTCTGTACACCGGATATAGCAAAAATCTAATTATTACACATTTTACCTCCATTTATTAGAATGTACGATAATGTTCCTTGGACACACCTATTACAACGCTGGCCGATACACATTTCAGCTGACTCTGCGTTAGAGACACACAAAGTAGAGGAGACACCTATACGTTTCAGGAGGGTTGAGCCAGGGCTACAAAGACCTGACTTGAATTGTTGGACTTAGTTTCCCCCATGTGCTTATATAACCAACAAAGTGAACAGCATGATCTAATGTATTAAGTTAATGTATTAATCAATGCTCTCACACTTCTCCTCCCGCCCGCATCATTCACTGGGGGAGTAGCAGTAATGTAGAATCTATGCTTCACACAACCATAAACCATTCAGTCATCGTTGCTGCTTGGACATAGATTGAAGTTTTTGTTTTGAAATACAGCCTTAAGTTCGTGCATCTATTTAAAACAAAACAAAATATTGCTCTTTCATTGGGCCTAAAACATGACTTTTTCGACCAGGACAAGTGTTGATGCTTCAAATCAGCCAGAGTGTTAATGACATCTTAGTAAAGCAGCAGCCTTACAGATACATTATGACTCCTCTCCCCACCCCTAGAATTCAAAGTTTCATACACAAAAAAAAAAATTCCATTCATCTCCAGTTCTACACCAGTATTTTGTGTGGCACTCTTGCCCTCACCTGGCCGTGAATGGATCGATAGTTGGGTCCACTTTATGCGCGCTAGATTTGTTTCCCCTTCTTTGCTATTCATGAGGCTCTAGGGTATAAACAAAAGTGCACACACGTGGAACTAAAACTGTTATTAATAAGACTTGTGGGCATGTTTATTAGTTGTCAATAGCAACTTTGACATTGGACCTTTTTAAAAATCATTGTACCAACTTATTCTGGTTTGTTTTTTGATGGTCAACGAAGCTGCTGTATATTAACTTACTACAGAAAGTTTTGAGGTAGACCTCAAGTCAACATCCAGTTTGTTGATCGATATAAAACACATTCTACACATTGAAGTGAGGTCAAGTAAACAAATGTGAAAGTTTGTCGACTTGAACAAGTAACAAATGTGTAACTCAACAGATGGAAGGAAATAAGCTTCAAGTCTTGTAACGTTTCTCTTGACATTGGGTAGAAAAAATGTTCTGCCCAATTCTCTAGACACAAATTCACACAATGAAAGTACACTGGATCACTTACATAATGATTGGACTTTTAAAAAACTACAACAATGAGCATCATACGTTACTGCGGGACTGTTTTAGGCATAGTGGAGATAATGTAGAACGGCAGAATCAAAGTCATTAGTATTCAAAAGGCTCTATAGAGTTAACAGGTTACGTAGAGTTAACAGGTTACGTAGAGTTAACAGGTTACGTACAGTTAACAGGTTACGTAGAGTTAACAGGTTACGTACAGTTAACAGGTTACGTAGAGTTAACAGGTTACGTACAGTAAGCAGGTTACGTAGAGTTAACAGGTTAAGTAGAACTAACAGGCTACGTAGAGTTAATATGTTATATCAGGAGGTTGTTAAGAGCTGTTTACGTCAGCCCATGGGCATTAGTTAGTATCAAACCATTTTGCACCAATCGAATGGCAATCTCCTCTCTATGCAACATTTGTCGACTTTGAAAAGCTTTTAATAGTGTCGACAGAGCATCTATCTGGACTGTAATGAGACATTACGGGATCCCAAATAAAATAATAATAATAATTATAAACCTTTATGATGGTTTCACCTGCCAAGTAGCCCTCTGTGGCAAGCTGTCAGAGGAATTTCCAGTCACAACAGGAATGAAACAGGGATGTCTTCTTTCACCACTCCTGTTCCTGCTAGTATTGGATTGGGTCACAAAAGAAGCCTACTCTAACGCAGGGAAAGGAATCCAATGGACTCTCACACAAAAGCTGGAAGATATGGAAGATATGACATAGCTCTATTATCACACAGACTACGGGATATGCAAGACAAGGTCACAGCTTTAAGCGAAGTAGGAAAAAGAGTAGGCCTCAAAATAAACCACCAAAAAACTAAAGTACTTAAAGTAAACAATAAACAAATTAGATACATAGTACTGGATTCTTAGACAATAGACCAAGTAGAAAATGTTATATACATTGGGAGTGTAGTCAGTATATCAGGTGGAACAGATGTATCACAATCATCAATTAATGTGAATGTCAGATGTCAAGATCTATGAAGATGCAATGATAGATGTCACGTTGAAGATTATCTTGACCTATATCACACTAACGATGATCGTGATTGCCGAGGATCTTGAAATCTTCTTTTAATAAGATGATCGTATAGAAGTAGCTAGATCTAGTTGATAATACGATCATTCAAAATGTTGCCAGTTGATCATCTAGAAGTTGTCAATCGCTAAGTATGTTACTATATTCAATAAAGAAACTTCTCTTCGTCTAAAACAATTACTTTGATTCAGAACTTGAAAAAGCTATTCACAAATAATTACAATGGTTAAACGTACTTGAATAAAATGATAGATCTACACAATAATATAATTGAGTTCTAATACAAAGCTTTAGTAGATGTTCCACTTCCAAGTTCCATACAATGACTGACTAAAAAACCAGAATCTTTTCCCGGGTCCAGTACTGTCACGTGTCCCACGTAGCTCATTGCAACCAATAAATGCAGCCCAAGTTACACTAATTAACATATCTCCACGTGAGAAATAACCCGAGGTAATTGACGAGCTAAAAATAGATACTGTGTACGTGACAAGATGAATACATTTAACGCCGTAAGAATCTAGCGCGTTACACATTTACACAGCTTAAACCAACCTGGAAATCTCACATCTCAAACAAGACTAAACTAAGAATCTTTAACTCTAATGTCAAGGCTGTCCTACTGTATGGTTCTGAAACATGGAGAACAACTGAAGCGACAACAAAAAAAGTACAGACCTTCATCAACAGATGCCTGAGAAATATCCTAAAAACACACTGGTACGACAAAGTAGAAAACACCAAACTGTGGGAGATGAGTGGACAGAAAAATATAGAAGTGCAGATCTTAGAGAGGAAGTGGAGATGGATTGGTCCCACCCTTAGAAAAGATACCAGCAACAGAGCTAGGCAGGCCTTAGAGTGGAACCCCCAGGGAACAAGACGCAGAGGAAGACCAAAAAGAACATGGCGACGCAGTGTACTAGAAGAAGCCGAGAGGACCGGAAAGAGCTGGGAAACCATCAAAAAAACTAGCTAGAGACCGTGGAGAGTGGCGTGTTCTTGTCGGGCCCTATGTTTCATGTGGAACCCAAAGGAATGATGATGATGATGATGATTTTGCACCAAAATTGTGAAAGAAAGGACCGAATCCCAGAACTCAAAAGCTGGTTAGGTCATAACTCTAACAAACACAAATTTATGGCTAGTAGAAGGGAGAGAATAAACAGCCTTGTCTCACTCCTGTTTGGACTTCAGATACGTCTGTCAGTTGTCTGTCAGGCACTAGTCTGCAAGCCATCCCTTCATATGACTTCCTGATGATATTTGTAATTTTTTTTTCAGGCACTCCATAGTGTAACCATATCGAGAAAATACAAAACAGGACATCACTTATCACCTGGAGGATCCATAACGAGAAAATACAAAACAGGATCACAATGGCTATTAGGCCCCATGATGACCTTCTGACCACTGTCAAATAACGCAAGTTAGGATTGTGCATCATGTAATAAGTGTCACGTCCCTGATGACACCTCATACAGTTTTGTGACTGTAGTCTGCTTTAATTTTATACTGAAGAGGTGGTTTCCAAACCACCTGGAGGGAGATTTTAAACTCAAAACCCCCCTTAACAAGTTAAAGCAAAAAAAAAAATCTGTCACAAAATCCCCCATGAGTCCAATCACTCATGGGCGTAGCCGGGGGGGGGTTAAACCCCCTCCGAAATTTACGATAAACCCCCTCTTCAGCGGGATTTTAAGCTAAAAAATACCTCTTCCAAATAAAAAAAGCAAATTACACACTCAAAATGCTATGATCGTATCCATAGGGGGTTTTGAGTTTAAACATCCCTTCAGCGGCTTTTGAAGCTAAAAAAAATACCTCTTCAATATAAAAAAAGCAAATTACACACTCAAAATTCTATGAGCGTCGCCAAGCCAAGGGGTGTTTTTGAGTTTAAACCCCCTCCTCCAGAGTTTTTTTTTTAAGTTTAAAACCCCTCCTGAAGGTTTTGAGTTTAAATACTCCCATACAGAAAGTTTTGAGTTTGAAAAACTCTCTCTTCAATTTTATTCTAAAGCAAACTACAGTCACCAAATTCTAATGGGGTTTTGAATTAAAAAAAACAACAACCTCCCCAGATTTTTTAGTTCAACCCTTCTCGACATGATTTTGACGATAAAACTTCCCTTTTTGATATAAAATCTAAAGCAAACTATAGTCACCTAATTCCAAGGGCGTAGCCATAGAGGTTACACATTTTTACGAGTGGCTGGGCTGCACTAATAAAGTATATCTGCCGAAATTGAAAAAGTTAAAATGTGGCTCAACAAAGATGGCTAAGACGGATTTTACGAGTTAGTTATATAGATCGGGTCTCAATCAAGGAAATCCTATGCCGAACTGGGAGTCGACCCCTTAGTAAGGTTGTGACAGTAATAGCAGGATTATGCACTGTAGATGCCTCAGAATATGCATTTTGTTGGTTTTTGATACCGGATATAGTGCTTGGCTTCGCCCCGCGCTGTGGGAGTTCACAGCGCTCCCCCAGACCCCTTTGCTGGCAATGGCGGGGAGTCTACAATATTCCACTAACTCCAGGAAGAATCTATTCTAGGCTACAATAAACGTCTTCTGAAAGAATGAAGGGATTAATTATGTACATACACCCACGCACACACACATTTTTTTTTCGGGGGGGGGGGGGGGGAGAAAAATCCTGGCTACGCTCATGCAATCACTTACTAAATCTCCCTCAAGTACTTAGACATTACTAGGCCACTGTTTCAGCAGTAAATGTCACACACATCTTTATTGAAACAATGTCGATGTCAAGAGAAATCATTGAGTGTATCAGCTCATGGGAGAGAACTGAGATTAGAACCACTCTTTCAATACATCGCCGCGTGGCAATCATTGACCATCTGATAACGTGCATGACGTCACGCGTACGAGTTTGGTTGTTTTTTTTTCCCAGTAAGAAGTAGAAGACGACACGGGGGTGGGGTGTGGTAGTCCATTTGATCTTTTAATCATCTTTATCTTTCAATCTAGGTCGCCTCTTGGGCCAGAATTTCATTGTGTTTGTGAGTAAAATAAGGGAGTAGGGCGGTGTCATGTCTTACCCAAGTAGAGAGGTGTGGCTTAAGAGAAGGAGAGGTGTGGATTGCCGTTTCAAATTTATTTTGAAAAGCTCTGATTGATCTACCAACTGACATATCACTAAGTCTGACTTGAAAAGAGGTATTGTAAAAATCCAACAAAATCTCACAGTAAATGTGAGGCCAAATATTAATTTAGATCTAAACTTTTTTGTTTAATACTTCAATTTTTTTTTAAATTAACAGTTGATGTATATCTGGGAAATTTAAATTTGGCTAAAAAAAAACATGGCATAGTCAACCGTAGTTGACTGAGATGTTTATTAAATTTTAAGTTGCTTTCAGTTTATTGACAGAGTATCCAAGCTTTGCTTATATTTTTTTACGTAAATGTAATATAGAATACATCTAGATCTAGAAGTAGACCTTAAAAGTTCTCTATAGGATGTATAGTTAGACCACGATCTAGATGCCTACAATAAATAATTACACAGTCGTAGCTTTCTTAGAAGGAAGAACACAAAATGGGAGAGATCCAGGACTAAATAAACGATACAGAGCCTGGGAGAAAATCAACGGGCGTAGCCGGTGTGTAATGCTAGTAATATCTAAAGGTACCCCTTTCAGACCTTACAATTTATGGTGGCAGATGATGTAAAATTCATCTGCTTCTATGGCCGACGGTATGTGTATGTGTGTGTCATCAGCAGAGTGCGGTGCATCTGTAGAAAAAAAATCCTAAATCAATACCAACATTTTTGTGTTCAAAATAAATTTTGTTATTGTAATGAAGAAGAACACAATAATATGGGCGTATTTGTGTGTTAGAGAACTGCCGATCAACCTTTGTGAGACCTCGATGCAAAACCACTGCGTTGGTAAACCATAGATCAAATCAACTATATCGATATATCTCAAAGCATGAGACTCCAAAATCAGACTATGCTTCTTGGACAGACCATTGGATCATGGACGAATAGATTGGATATATATTGTAACTCTACCTTGCACCAGTGCTTGAGGTGCGCACTAGTGAACGTAAACAGGAAGACACTAGAATGGAGAGAAGAACAGTGCATCAGGGATTGTGAAGAGTCTGGATGTTTGTAAACTAAGAGGCCAACTTTTGTTCTGCCTGAATGTTGTAGTAGGGACATGGAGCGAAGCAGGGAAGGCTGTCGTTGGTCCACATTCGGGTCAAGTAGCAAAAGACTGGTATACTTAGTAGTAAGACTCTGAGGAAGCTGATGGATGTTATGTGTTTACCCTAGTGAATAAACACATTTATTTATTTCCTGTTAAACTGTGTTGAGTTGCATGCCTTTTCGTTGAGTGCCTAACCTAGAGTTACAACAATATATATATATATATATATGAGAATTTAAAAAAAAAGCAGTGTTTCTCGGACTTCGGCGAAAATAACAAAAATATAAAAAACAGTCATGTTGAGGCCTTTGTCTTTGGGGTTCGCCAAAAGCGTTTTCTTGCATTCTTCGCCGCAGAAACGCATTCTCCTGACGTCCAAAGCTCATAATTCATCCTATTAAAAAAAGTACCTTTCGAATAATGTTTTAATAAAAATATTGTAATATGAATTTATAGGCCCTTACTACATTGCAAATACAACCGATTTGTTCCTTAAAAAGATAAGATACCCCTCAGATTTAGATTAAGGCATTAAAGATCGCCGCCGAAAAAAAATTATTCGAAAAATAATATTTTTTAAAAAAGCTCATTTGTAAGTGATACATTTTGTTCAATAGGCCTGTTTGTAACTTTGTTACAGAACTATAATTCAACGCTCTAAACAAAAAAATTCGGAAGTGGGAGGAGAAATTAATTGGATCAATTAAGTTCTACTCAAAATTTTCTGCATTTTCAGGATTCAAGCACAAATCGTGAGCTATAGTACCAAATGTATTTAACTAGAAAACTAGCAGATTGAGTAAAGGTTGGGAAACAGCGACAAGGAAAAGAACTCATCTCAATTGTTACTCTTATACTGACAAAATGTCGTATGAATTCTAAATTTTTCCAAAACGAAGTCTTTCTTAAAATAATTATGATAAATTTATGTGAAATTACACAAAACTCTGTCGCCATATTTGACTATTCTGTTTTAAAACGTCATGATTTCGTCTGGAAAGGGGAGAGGGCGATAGAGTGAAAACGATTAATCCTCGCTCTTTTTTATAATTTCTGTTAATGATTGCATTTGGCATTAAAGAATAGGGGTGGGGTGACTCGATATAAAAATTTAATTTATAGCTTATATAAATTAAATTAATGACAGTTTTTTTTTAAATTTAGTAATTTCTTAACTAAAATACGAAAAGAAAAAGTATTGGTTTGTCCGATGGGTACCAGCTGGTACAACCCTTTTTCATTTTATATTTACGAATAATAACATTTGAGATTAGAGTGTGGTGCGACATAACATAAAAATAGGTTTAAATATCAATTTGAAGCGTATATTATATAGATATTCAACTAATTTTGTTTATTAACTATGATTTCTCCATATATCGCCCCTACCGCCCCCCTGGATCCACCAGTGAGATGACCTGATGGTTAAAATAGTAAGACTCGGGGGGGGGGGGGGGAGATGTTACGGCCAAATCACAGGACGCGATCCTCCTACAGGGCACATGGCAGAAGAAAAAAAAATGACTGAGAAGAATCGCACATCTACTTCGATGCAGAATGACAAACTAGTTCGATGCAGATCGACAACTAGTGCCCTCCACTGAATCAACTCGCCACACTATATCATCATATCTACAACCAAGAAATGCCCTTGTAACTTAACGAACTGGTCACTCCATATGTCCCTTGGTGAGCTCCATGGTCCAAAGCTTTGGAACTCGCTCCCCATTGATCTCAGCCAAACATGTTTCACTACATTGAAGGAGAACATTAGAACCTGTCGGTACAAAACTTGTTTTGACTAGCTTTTCCTTTTAATTCTCGTGTTTATGTTTGTTATGTTACCATTGCGCCACGAGACTACATTATGTATGTTATGTTACCATTGCGCCACGAGACTACATTACGTATGTTGTGTTACCATTGCGCCACGAGACTACATTATGTATGTTATGTTACCATTGCGCCACGAGACTACATTATGTATGTTATGTTACCATTGCGCCACGAGACTACATTATGTATGTTATGTTACCATTGCGCCACGAGCCTACATTATGTATGTTATGTTACCATTGCGCCACAAGCCTACATTATATATGTTATGTTAACATAGCGCCACGAGCCTACATTATGTATGTTATGTTACCATTGCGCCACGAGACTACATTATGTATGTTATGTTACCATTGCGCCACGAGACTACATTATGTATGTTATGTTACCATTGCGACACGAGACTACATTATGTATGTTGTGTTACCATTGCGCCACGAGACTACATTATGTATGTTATGTTACCATTGCGCCACGAGCCTACATTATGTATGTTATGTTACCATTGCGCCACGAGCCTACATTATGTATGTTATGTTACCATTGCGCCACGAGCCTACATTATGTATGTTATGTTACCATTGCGCCACGAGCCTACATTATGTATGTTACGTTACCATTGCGCCAAGAGCCTACATTATGTATGCTAAGTTACCATTGCGCCACAAGCCTACATTATGTATGTTATGTTACTATTGCGCCACGAGCCTACATTATGTATGTTATGTTACCATTGCGCCACTAGCCTACATTATGCATGTTATGTTACCATTGCGCCACGAGCCTACATTATGTATGTTATGTTACCATTGCGCCACGAGCCTACATTATGTATGTTATGTTACCATTGCGCCACGAGCCTACATTATGTATGTTATGAGACCATTGCGCCACGAGCCTACATTATGTATGTTACCGGTATGTTAGCATTGCGCCACGAGCCTACATTATGTATGTTATGAAACCATTGCGCCGCGAGCCTACATTATGTATGTTATGTTACCACTGCGCCACGAGCCTACATTATGTATGTTATGTTACCATTGCGCCACGAGCCTACATTATGTATGTTATGTTACCATTGCGCCACGAGCCTACATTATGTATGTTATGTTACCATTGCGCCACGAGCCTACATTATGTATGTTATGTTACCATTGCGCAACGAGCCTACATTATGTATGTTATGTTACCATTGCGCCACGAGCCTACATTATGTATGCTATGTTACCATTGCGCCACTAACATACATTATGTATGTTATGTTACCATTGCGCCACGAGCCTACATTATGTATGTTATGTTACCATTGCGCCACGAGCCTACATTATGTATGTTATGTTACCATTGCGCCGCAAGCCTACATTATGTATGTTATGTTACCACTGCGCCACGAGCCTACATTATGTATGTTATGTTACCATTGCGCCACGAGCCTACATTATGTATGTTATGTTTCCATTGCGCCACGAGCCTACATAATGTATGTTATGTTACCATTGCGCCACGAGCCTACATTATGTATGTTACCGGTATGTAAGCATTGCGCCACGAGCCTACATTATATATGTTATGTTACCATTGCGCCGCGAGCCTACATTATGTATGTTATGTTACCACTGCGCCACGAGCCTACATTATGTATGTTATGTTACCATTGCGCCACGAGCCTACATTATGTATGTTATGTTACCATTGCGCCACGAGCCTACATTATGTATGTTATGTTACCATTGCGCCACGAGCCTACATTATGTATGTTATGTTACCATTGCGCCACGAGCCTACATTATGTATGTCATGTTACCATTGCGCCACGAGCCTATATTATGTATGCTATGTTACCATTGCGCCACGAGCCTACATTATGTATGCTATTTTACAATTGCGCCACTAACATACATTATGTATGTTATCTTACCATTGCGCCACGAGCCTACATTATGTATGTTATGTTACCATTGCGCCACGAGCCTACATTATGTATGTTATGTTACCATTGCGCCACGAGCCTACATTATGTATGCTATGTTACCATTGCGCCACTAACATACATTATGTATGTTATCTTACCATTGCGCCACGAGCCTACATTATGTATGTTATGTTACCACTGCGCCACGAGCCTACATTATGTATGTTATGTTACCATTGCGCCACGAGCCTACATAATGTATGTTATGTTACCATTGCACCACGAGCCAACATTATGTATGCTATTTTACAATTGCGCCACTAACATACATTATGTATGTTATATTACCATTGCGCCACGAGCCTACATTATGTATGTTATGTTACCATTGCGCCACGAGCCTACATTATGTATGTTATGTTACCATTGCGCCACGAGCCTACATTATGTATGTTATGTTACCATTGCGCCACGAGCCTACATTATGTATGTTATGTTACCATTGCGCCACGAGCCTACATTATGTATGTTATGTTACCATTGCGCCACGAGCCTACATTATGTATGTTATGTTACCATTGCGCCACGAGCCTACATTATGTATGTTATGTTACCATTGCGCCACGAGCCTACATTATGTATGCTATGTTACCATTGCGCCACTAACATACATTATGTATGTTATCTTACCATTGCGCCACGAGCCTACATTATGTATGTTATGTTACCATTGCGCCACGAGCCTACATTATGTATGCTATTTTACAATTGCGCCACTAACATACATTATGTATGTTATCTTACCATTGCGCCACGAGCCTACATTATGTATGTTATGTTACCACTGCGCCACGAGCCTACATTATGTATGTTATGTTACCATTGCGCCACGAGCCTACATAATGTATGTTATGTTACCATTGCGCCACGAGCCTACATTATGTATGTTATGTTACCATTGCGCCACGAGCCTACATTATGTATGTTATGTTACCATTGCGCCACGAGCCTACATTATGTATGTTATGTTACCATTGCGCCACGAGCCTACATTATGTATGTTATGTTACCATTGCGCCACGAGCCTACATTATGTATGTTATGTTACCATTGCGCCACGAGCCTACATTATGTATGCTATGTTACCATTGCGCCACTAACATACATTATGTATGTTATCTTACCATTGCGCCACGAGCCTACATTATGTATGTTATGTTACCGTTGCGCCACGAGCCTACATTATGTATGCTATTTTACAATTGCGCCACTAACATACATTATGTATGTTATCTTACCATTGCGCCACGAGCCTACATTATGTATGTTATGTTACCATTGCGCCACGAGCCTACATTATGTATGTTATGTTACCATTGCGCCACGAGCCTACATTATGTATGTTATGTTACCATTGCGCCACGAGCCTACATTATGTATTTTGTATTACCATTGCGCCACGAGCCTACATAATGTATGTTATGTTACCATTGCGCCACGAGCCTACATTATGTATGTTACCGGTATGTTAGCATTGCGCCACGAGCCTACATTATGTATGTTATGTTACCATTGCGCCACGAGCCTACAGTATGTATGTTATGTTACCATTGCGCCACTAGCCTACATTATGCATGTTATGTTAGCATTGCGCCACGAGCCTACATTATGTATGTTATGTTACCACTGCGCCACGAGCCTACATTATGTATGTTATGTTACCATTGCGCCACGAGCCTACATTATGTATGTTATGTTACCATTGCGCCACGAGCCTACATTATGTATTTTATGTTACCATTGCGCCACGAGCCTACATTATGTATGTTATGTTACCATTGCGCCGCAAGCCTACATTATGTATGTTATGTTACCACTGCGCCACGAGCCTACATTATGTATGTTATGTTACCATTGCGCCACGAGCCTACATTATGTATGTTATGTTTCCATTGCGCCACGAGCCTACATAATGTATGTTATGTTACCATTGCGCCACGAGCCTACATTATGTATGCTATTTTACAATTGCGCCACTAACATACATTATGTATGTTATCTTACCATTGCGCCACGAGCCTACATTATGTATGTTATGTTACCATTGCGCCACGAGCCTACATTATGTATGTTATGTTACCATTGCGCCACGAGCCTACATTATGTATGTTATGTTACCATTGCGCCACGAGCCTACATTATGTATTTTGTATTACCATTGCGCCACGAGCCTACATAATGTATGTTATGTTACCATTGCGCCACGAGCCTACATTATGTATGTTACCGGTATGTTAGCATTGCGCCACGAGCCTACATTATGTATGTTATGTTACCATTGCGCCACGAGCCTACAGTATGTATGTTATGTTACCATTGCGCCACTAGCCTACATTATGCATGTTATGTTAGCATTGCGCCACGAGCCTACATTATGTATGTTATGTTACCACTGCGCCACGAGCCTACATTATGTATGTTATGTTACCATTGCGCCACGAGCCTACATTATGTATGTTATGTTACCATTGCGCCACGAGCCTACATTATGTATTTTATGTTACCATTGCGCCACGAGCCTACATTATGTATGTTATGTTACCATTGCGCCGCAAGCCTACATTATGTATGTTATGTTACCACTGCGCCACGAGCCTACATTATGTATGTTATGTTACCATTGCGCCACGAGCCTACATTATGTATGTTATGTTTCCATTGCGCCACGAGCCTACATAATGTATGTTATGTTACCATTGCGCCACGAGCCTACATTATGTATGTTACCGGTATGTAAGCATTGCGCCACGAGCCTACATTATGTATGTTATGTTACCATTGCGCCGCGAGCCTACATTATGTATGTTATGTTATCACTGCGCCACGAGCCTACATTATGTATGTTATGTTACCATTGCGCCACGAGCCTACATTATGTATGTTATGTTACCATTGCGCCACGAGCCTACATTATGTATGTTATGTTACCATTGCGCCACGAGCCTACATTATGTATGTTATGTTACCATTGCGCCACGAGCCTACATTATGTATGTCATGTTACCATTGCGCCACGAGCCTATATTATGTATGCTATGTTACCATTGCGCCACGAGCCTACATTATGTATGCTATTTTACAATTGCGCCACTAACATACATTATGTATGTTATCTTACCATTGCGCCACGAGCCTACATTATGTATGTTATGTTACCATTGCGCCACGAGCCTACATTATGTATGTTATGTTACCATTGCGCCACGAGCCTACATTATGTATGCTATGTTACCATTGCGCCACTAACATACATTATGTATGTTATCTTACCATTGCGCCACGAGCCTACATTATGTATGTTATGTTACCACTGCGCCACGAGCCTACATTATGTATGTTATGTTACCATTGCGCCACGAGCCTACATAATGTATGTTATGTTACCATTGCACCACGAGCCAACATTATGTATGCTATTTTACAATTGCGCCACTAACATACATTATGTATGTTATATTACCATTGCGCCACGAGCCTACATTATGTATGTTATGTTACCATTGCGCCACGAGCCTACATTATGTATGTTATGTTACCATTGCGCCACGAGCCTACATTATGTATGTTATGTTACCATTGCGCCACGAGCCTACATTATGTATGTTATGTTACCATTGCGCCACGAGCCTACATTATGTATGTTATGTTACCATTGCGCCACGAGCCTACATTATGTATGTTATGTTACCATTGCGCCACGAGCCTACATTATGTATGTTATGTTACCATTGCGCCACGAGCCTACATTATGTATGTTATGTTACCATTGCGCCACGAGCCTACATTATGTATGTTATGTTACCATTGCGCCACGAGCCTACATTATGTATGTTATGTTACCATTGCGCAACGAGCCTACATTATGTATGTTATGTTACCATTGCGCCACGAGCCTACATTATGTATGCTATGTTACCATTGCGCCACTAACATACATTATGTATGTTATGTTACCATTGCGCCACGAGCCTACATTATGTATGTTATGTTACCATTGCGCCACGAGCCTACATTATGTATGTTATGTTACCATTGCGCCGCAAGCCTACATTATGTATGTTATGTTACCACTGCGCCACGAGCCTACATTATGTATGTTATGTTACCATTGCGCCACGAGCCTACATTATGTATGTTATGTTTCCATTGCGCCACGAGCCTACATAATGTATGTTATGTTACCATTGCGCCACGAGCCTACATTATGTATGTTACCGGTATGTAAGCATTGCGCCACGAGCCTACATTATGTATGTTATGTTACCATTGCGCCGCGAGCCTACATTATGTATGTTATGTTACCACTGCGCCACGAGCCTACATTATGTATGTTATGTTACCATTGCGCCACGAGCCTACATTATGTATGTTATGTTACCATTGCGCCACGAGCCTACATTATGTATGTTATGTTACCATTGCGCCACGAGCCTACATTATGTATGTTATGTTACCATTGCGCCACGAGCCTACATTATGTATGTCATGTTACCATTGCGCCACGAGCCTATATTATGTATGCTATGTTACCATTGCGCCACGAGCCTACATTATGTATGCTATTTTACAATTGCGCCACTAACATACATTATGTATGTTATCTTACCATTGCGCCACGAGCCTACATTATGTATGTTATGTTACCATTGCGCCACGAGCCTACATTATGTATGTTATGTTACCATTGCGCCACGAGCCTACATTATGTATGCTATGTTACCATTGCGCCACTAACATACATTATGTATGTTATCTTACCATTGCGCCACGAGCCTACATTATGTATGTTATGTTACCACTGCGCCACGAGCCTACATTATGTATGTTATGTTACCATTGCGCCACGAGCCTACATAATGTATGTTATGTTACCATTGCACCACGAGCCAACATTATGTATGCTATTTTACAATTGCGCCACTAACATACATTATGTATGTTATATTACCATTGCGCCACGAGCCTACATTATGTATGTTATGTTACCATTGCGCCACGAGCCTACATTATGTATGTTATGTTACCATTGCGCCACGAGCCTACATTATGTATGTTATGTTACCATTGCGCCACGAGCCTACATTATGTATGTTATGTTACCATTGCGCCACGAGCCTACATTATGTATGTTATGTTACCATTGCGCCACGAGCCTACATTATGTATGTTATGTTACCATTGCGCCACGAGCCTACATTATGTATGTTATGTTACCATTGCGCCACGAGCCTACATTATGTATGCTATGTTACCATTGCGCCACTAACATACATTATGTATGTTATCTTACCATTGCGCCACGAGCCTACATTATGTATGTTATGTTACCATTGCGCCACGAGCCTACATTATGTATGCTATTTTACAATTGCGCCACTAACATACATTATGTATGTTATCTTACCATTGCGCCACGAGCCTACATTATGTATGTTATGTTACCACTGCGCCACGAGCCTACATTATGTATGTTATGTTACCATTGCGCCACGAGCCTACATAATGTATGTTATGTTACCATTGCGCCACGAGCCTACATTATGTATGTTATGTTACCATTGCGCCACGAGCCTACATTATGTATGTTATGTTACCATTGCGCCACGAGCCTACATTATGTATGTTATGTTACCATTGCGCCACGAGCCTACATTATGTATGTTATGTTACCATTGCGCCACGAGCCTACATTATGTATGTTATGTTACCATTGCGCCACGAGCCTACATTATGTATGTTATGTTACCATTGCGCCACGAGCCTACATTATGTATGTTATGTTACCATTGCGCAACGAGCCTACATTATGTATGTTATGTTACCATTGCGCCACGAGCCTACATTATGTATGCTATGTTACCATTGCGCCACTAACATACATTATGTATGTTATGTTACCATTGCGCCACGAGCCTACATTATGTATGTTATGTTACCATTGCGCCACGAGCCTACATTATGTATGTTATGTTACCATTGCGCCGCAAGCCTACATTATGTATGTTATGTTACCACTGCGCCACGAGCCTACATTATGTATGTTATGTTACCATTGCGCCACGAGCCTACATTATGTATGTTATGTTTCCATTGCGCCACGAGCCTACATAATGTATGTTATGTTACCATTGCGCCACGAGCCTACATTATGTATGTTACCGGTATGTAAGCATTGCGCCACGAGCCTACATTATGTATGTTATGTTACCATTGCGCCGCGAGCCTACATTATGTATGTTATGTTACCACTGCGCCACGAGCCTACATTATGTATGTTATGTTACCATTGCGCCACGAGCCTACATTATGTATGTTATGTTACCATTGCGCCACGAGCCTACATTATGTATGTTATGTTACCATTGCGCCACGAGCCTACATTATGTATGTTATGTTACCATTGCGCCACGAGCCTACATTATGTATGTCATGTTACCATTGCGCCACGAGCCTATATTATGTATGCTATGTTACCATTGCGCCACGAGCCTACATTATGTATGCTATTTTACAATTGCGCCACTAACATACATTATGTATGTTATCTTACCATTGCGCCACGAGCCTACATTATGTATGTTATGTTACCATTGCGCCACGAGCCTACATTATGTATGTTATGTTACCATTGCGCCACGAGCCTACATTATGTATGCTATGTTACCATTGCGCCACTAACATACATTATGTATGTTATCTTACCATTGCGCCACGAGCCTACATTATGTATGTTATGTTACCACTGCGCCACGAGCCTACATTATGTATGTTATGTTACCATTGCGCCACGAGCCTACATAATGTATGTTATGTTACCATTGCACCACGAGCCAACATTATGTATGCTATTTTACAATTGCGCCACTAACATACATTATGTATGTTATATTACCATTGCGCCACGAGCCTACATTATGTATGTTATGTTACCATTGCGCCACGAGCCTACATTATGTATGTTATGTTACCATTGCGCCACGAGCCTACATTATGTATGTTATGTTACCATTGCGCCACGAGCCTACATTATGTATGTTATGTTACCATTGCGCCACGAGCCTACATTATGTATGTTATGTTACCATTGCGCCACGAGCCTACATTATGTATGTTATGTTACCATTGCGCCACGAGCCTACATTATGTATGTTATGTTACCATTGCGCCACGAGCCTACATTATGTATGCTATGTTACCATTGCGCCACTAACATACATTATGTATGTTATCTTACCATTGCGCCACGAGCCTACATTATGTATGTTATGTTACCATTGCGCCACGAGCCTACATTATGTATGCTATTTTACAATTGCGCCACTAACATACATTATGTATGTTATCTTACCATTGCGCCACGAGCCTACATTATGTATGTTATGTTACCACTGCGCCACGAGCCTACATTATGTATGTTATGTTACCATTGCGCCACGAGCCTACATAATGTATGTTATGTTACCATTGCGCCACGAGCCTACATTATGTATGTTATGTTACCATTGCGCCACGAGCCTACATTATGTATGTTATGTTACCATTGCGCCACGAGCCTACATTATGTATGTTATGTTACCATTGCGCCACGAGCCTACATTATGTATGTTATGTTACCATTGCGCCACGAGCCTACATTATGTATGTTATGTTACCATTGCGCCACGAGCCTACATTATGTATGCTATGTTACCATTGCGCCACTAACATACATTATGTATGTTATCTTACCATTGCGCCACGAGCCTACATTATGTATGTTATGTTACCGTTGCGCCACGAGCCTACATTATGTATGCTATTTTACAATTGCGCCACTAACATACATTATGTATGTTATCTTACCATTGCGCCACGAGCCTACATTATGTATGTTATGTTACCATTGCGCCACGAGCCTACATTATGTATGTTATGTTACCATTGCGCCACGAGCCTACATTATGTATGTTATGTTACCATTGCGCCACGAGCCTACATTATGTATTTTGTATTACCATTGCGCCACGAGCCTACATAATGTATGTTATGTTACCATTGCGCCACGAGCCTACATTATGTATGTTACCGGTATGTTAGCATTGCGCCACGAGCCTACATTATGTATGTTATGTTACCATTGCGCCACGAGCCTACAGTATGTATGTTATGTTACCATTGCGCCACTAGCCTACATTATGCATGTTATGTTAGCATTGCGCCACGAGCCTACATTATGTATGTTATGTTACCACTGCGCCACGAGCCTACATTATGTATGTTATGTTACCATTGCGCCACGAGCCTACATTATGTATGTTATGTTACCATTGCGCCACGAGCCTACATTATGTATTTTATGTTACCATTGCGCCACGAGCCTACATTATGTATGTTATGTTACCATTGCGCCGCAAGCCTACATTATGTATGTTATGTTACCACTGCGCCACGAGCCTACATTATGTATGTTATGTTACCATTGCGCCACGAGCCTACATTATGTATGTTATGTTTCCATTGCGCCACGAGCCTACATAATGTATGTTATGTTACCATTGCGCCACGAGCCTACATTATGTATGTTACCGGTATGTAAGCATTGCGCCACGAGCCTACATTATGTATGTTATGTTACCATTGCGCCGCGAGCCTACATTATGTATGTTATGTTACCACTGCGCCACGAGCCTACATTATGTATGTTATGTTACCATTGCGCCACGAGCCTACATTATGTATGTTATGTTACCATTGCGCCACGAGCCTACATTATGTATGTTATGTTACCATTGCGCCACGAGCCTACATTATGTATGTTATGTTACCATTGCGCCACGAGCCTACATTATGTATGTCATGTTACCATTGCGCCACGAGCCTATATTATGTATGCTATGTTACCATTGCGCCACGAGCCTACATTATGTATGCTATTTTACAATTGCGCCACTAACATACATTATGTATGTTATCTTACCATTGCGCCACGAGCCTACATTATGTATGTTATGTTACCATTGCGCCACGAGCCTACATTATGTATGTTATGTTACCATTGCGCCACGAGCCTACATTATGTATGCTATGTTACCATTGCGCCACTAACATACATTATGTATGTTATCTTACCATTGCGCCACGAGCCTACATTATGTATGTTATGTTACCACTGCGCCACGAGCCTACATTATGTATGTTATGTTACCATTGCGCCACGAGCCTACATAATGTATGTTATGTTACCATTGCACCACGAGCCAACATTATGTATGCTATTTTACAATTGCGCCACTAACATACATTATGTATGTTATATTACCATTGCGCCACGAGCCTACATTATGTATGTTATGTTACCATTGCGCCACGAGCCTACATTATGTATGTTATGTTACCATTGCGCCACGAGCCTACATTATGTATGTTATGTTACCATTGCGCCACGAGCCTACATTATGTATGTTATGTTACCATTGCGCCACGAGCCTACATTATGTATGTTATGTTACCATTGCGCCACGAGCCTACATTATGTATGTTATGTTACCATTGCGCCACGAGCCTACATTATGTATGTTATGTTACCATTGCGCCACGAGCCTACATTATGTATGTTATGTTACCATTGCGCCACGAGCCTACATTATGTATGTTATGTTACCATTGCGCCACGAGCCTACATTATGTATGTTATGTTACCATTGCGCCACGAGCCTACATTATGTATGTTATGTTACCATTGCGCCACGAGCCTACATTATGTATGCTATGTTACCATTGCGCCACTAACATACATTATGTATGTTATCTTACCATTGCGCCACGAGCCTACATTATGTATGTTATGTTACCGTTGCGCCACGAGCCTACATTATGTATGTTATTTTACAATTGCGCCACTAACATACATTATGTATGTTATCTTACCATTGCGCCACGAGCCTACATTATGTATGTTATGTTACCATTGCGCCACGAGCCTACATTATGTATGTTATGTTACCATTGCGCCACGAGCCTACATTATGTATGTTATGTTACCATTGCGCCACGAGCCTACATTATGTATGTTATGTTACCATTGCGCCACGAGCCTACATTATGTATGCTATGTTACCATTGCGCCACTAACATACATTATGTATGTTATCTTACCATTGCGCCACGAGCCTACATTATGTATGTTATGTTACCGTTGCGCCACGAGCCTACATTATGTATGCTATTTTACAATTGCGCCACTAACATACATTATGTATGTTATCTTACCATTGCGCCACGAGCCTACATTATGTATGTTATGTTACCATTGCGCCACGAGCCTACATTATGTATGTTATGTTACCATTGCGCCACGAGCCTACATTATGTATGTTATGTTACCATTGCGCCACGAGCCTACATTATGTATTTTGTATTACCATTGCGCCACGAGCCTACATAATGTATGTTATGTTACCATTGCGCCACGAGCCTACATTATGTATGTTACCGGTATGTTAGCATTGCGCCACGAGCCTACATTATGTATGTTATGTTACCATTGCGCCACGAGCCTACAGTATGTATGTTATGTTACCATTGCGCCACTAGCCTACATTATGTATGTTATGTTACCATTGCGCCACGAGCCTACATTATGTATGTTACCGGTATGTTAGCATTGCGCCACGAGCCTACATTATGTATGTTATGTTACCATTGCGCCGCGAGCCTACATTATGTATGTTATGTTACCACTGCGCCACGAGCCTACATTATGTATGTTATCTTACCATTGCGCCACGAGCCTACATTATGTATGCTATTTTACAATTGCGCCACTAACATACATTATGTATGTTATGTTACCATTGCGCCACGAGCCTACATTATGTATGTTATGTTACCATTGCGCCACGAGCCTACATTATGTATGTTATGTTACCATTGCGCCACGAGCCTACATTATGTATGCTATGTTACCATTGCGCCACTAACATACATTATGTATGTTATCTTACCATTGCGCCACGAGCCTACATTATGTATGTTATGTTACCACTGCGCCACGAGCCTACATTATGTATGTTATGTTACCATTGCGCCACGAGCCTACATTATGTATTTTGTGTTACCATTGCGCCACGAGCCTACATTATGTATGTTATGTTACCATTGCGCCACGAGCCTACATAATGTATGTTATGTTACCATTGCACCACGAGCCGACATTATGTATGCTATTTTACAATTGCGCCACTAACATACATTATGTATGTTATCTTACCATTGCGCCACGAGCCTACATTATGTATGTTATGTTACCATTGCGCCACGAGCCTACATTATGTATGTTATGTTACCATTGCGCCACAAGCCTACATTATGTATGTTATGTTACCATTGCGCCACGAGCCTACATTATGTATGTTATGTTACCATTGCGCCACGAGTCTACATTATGTATGTTATGTTACCATTGCGCCACGAGCCTACATTATGTATGTTATGTTACCATTGCGCCACGAGCCTACATTATGTATGTTATGTTACCATTGCGCCACGAGCCTACATTATGTATGTTATTTTACCATTGCGCCACGAGCCTACATTATGTATGCTATGTTACCATTGCGCCACTAACATACATTATGTATGTTATCTTACCATTGCGCCACGAGCCTACATTATGTATGTTATGTTACCATTGCGCCACGAGCCTACATTATGTATGTTATGTTACCACTGCGCCACGAGCCTACATTATGTATGTTATGTTACCATTGCGCCACGAGCCTACATAATGTATGTTATGTTACCATTGCGCCACGAGCCTACATTATGTATGTTATGTTACCATTGCGCCATGAGACTACATTATGTATGTTATGTTACCATTGCGCCACGAGCCTACATTATGTATGTTATGTTACCATTGCGCCACGAGCCTACATTATGTATGTTATGTTACCATTGCGCCACGAGCCTACATTATGTATATTATGTTACCATTGCGCCACGAGCCTACATTATGTATGCTATGTTACCATTGCGCCACTAACATACATTATGTATGTTATCTTACCATTGCGCCAGGAGCCTACATTATGTATGTTATGTTACCGTTGCGCCACGAGCCTACATTATGTATGCTATTTTACAATTGCGCCACTAACATACATTATGTATGTTATGTTACCATTGCGCCACGAGCCTACATTATGTATGTTATGTTACCATTGCGCCACGAGCCTACATTATGTATGTTATGTTACCATTGCGCCACGAGCCTACATTATGTATGTTATGTTACCATTGCGCCACGAGCCTACATTATGTATTTTGTATTACCATTGCGCCACGAGCCTACATTATGTATGTTATGTTACCATTGCGCCACGAGCCTACATAATGTATGTTATGTTACCATTGCGCCACGAGCCTACATTATGTATGTTACCGGTATGTTAGCATTGCGCCACGAGCCTACATTATGTATGTTATGTTACCATTGCGCCACGAGCCTACATTATGTATGTTATGTTACCATTGCGCCACTAGCCTACATTATGTATGTTATGTTAGCATTGCGCCACGAGCCTACATTATGTATGTTATGTTACCACTGCGCCACGAGCCTACATTATGTATGTTATGTTACCATTGCGCCACGAGCCTACATTATGTATGTTATGTTACCATTGCGCCACTAGCCTACATTATGTATGTTATGTTAGCATTGCGCCACGAGCCTACATTATGTTTTTTATGTTAGCATTGCGCCACGAGCCTACATTATGTATGTTATGTTACCATTGCGCCACTAGCCTACATTATGTATGTTATCTTACCATTGCGCCACGAGCCAACATTATGTATGTTAACAGCGCTATATAAACTTAATAATGATTAAATTACATAGCTGATTAACACTTCCAAACGTCTGTACACTGGATACACCAAACAGCCATCTATTTCTAGTTATCCGCCATAGATACACATCTCCATTAGTTTGAATACGACATATATTACTAAATGAATTCTTAAACAAACACGAGGCTGAGAGTTGTAAACAAAAAAAAAACAAAAAAAAACAACAGCAACTTATTGTCAATCTTTACTAGCTTCATAGTAGCATGAAACCAGCGCCATACAGCTCAACTGAACTTCTAGGACTCTTTGAACATCTGAGATGTGAGATGATGAAGTTAAAACCACAATTACATGAAGGTAAAACCACAATTACATGAAGGTAAAACCACACTTACATGAAGGTAAAACCACACTTACATGAAGGTAAAACCATACTTACATGAAGGTAAAACAATCTCTTGCCACACTTCACTGCACGCACAAACACGTATTGCATTTCACCGACCTCAGTCACAGTGGAGGGAGGGATCGAATCATTGTAATGGATAGAATAGCACTAAACTGTGACCTCCTTAGAGGCTACTAATAAACATAAATGTTACATATAGAATGACAGAACAGGGTACATAATTTGTATGCATAATTAAGAGAAAAGTGTGAATTAAATATAGCGGATAAATCGAGGCCTGGTAGCACTTGCCCTGGTCGGAGAAATCTATTTACGCCCTCAGAAATAAAATATTTATATAAAAAATGAGTGCCTTTAAATGACAAACGCCGGCATTATTCATTATATCAGAATATTTACGAATAAACTACTCGATCTACGTTCTACTACGGTCCATAAACAACTGGTTCATGGACATTCGGTTCACAAAATATAGTACCCAAGGGCCACCAGGGCTATTGGTTGACCGTTCAACTGCTAGGTTCAACTCAGCGTAATGATAAATACATTTTATGACTTGTATATATATGGAGATCTGGGAGAAGGTTAGGCGCTCAGTAAACACAACTCTGCTCGAGTCGGGTGTCGAACCTCGAGCCCCATTCATAGTTAGTCATCCAAGTGCAAGCGTATTTGGTCTCTCGACCACGTTTCTCACTGATACTAAATTTGTTTTGTTTTCTAGTGTTGGTGCGTACCTTTGTGTCTCGTCCACATTTTGTATGCATGGCTGTGGGTGTACGTTGTTTTCCCTGGTCGCGGTGTAGCTGTGGTTTACAGCGTGTAACCAGTTGAGGGGGGGGGGGGCGGTGCCAGTTTGGAACTAGTGACTAAAACATGGATGAGATTCAGTGCAGTTTGGGTCAGTATTGGTCGATATGTAGGTACCCCAGTGGCGTTTCGTACCGCAATGCTATGGGTTTACTGTTATCAATTTAACTGCATATTGTTGCACATATTGTTATTATAATGGTATTATATCTCTACATAATATCATGTATTCATTCATTATGCATTTCCACAACGTGTTAACAGTTCAACTGTATCCTTATATTCATATGATAAGTTTGAGTGACTGACTGAGAGGCTCCGTCGGGGGGGGGGGGAGGTCATCGAACGAGCATACCGATTTTTAACTATTACCTAAGATCTAGATTCTAGCCGAGGCCCATTCAATGACAATACCGAAACGCACATTGATCATAAGTTCCTAACAACACTACACATCAAGGTTCGGTCATTGTTTGTAGTTTCCAGATCTACAGTAGGTATCTTAAGGCCGGGTGTGTCGCCTGCTTCTGATTTATAGAACAAGGGCTATGCCCTAAACATGGTGACGTGGCTGGGTGGGAGGGAAGGGCTGTAACAAGTTATGTCCTTCATTAGTGCTAGTGTGTGCGGCCTTACAAAGACCAATACCTTGTAGCTGACACGTTTCTTTGCACCTTAGAAAGGGTGGGTGGCAGTCGGAATGAAGCACGCGTGTGTGTTTGTGTGTGGGTGTGTGTGTGTGTAAGGAGGGGGGACAGATTAAGACATTTAAAGGTACAGTGGTGATAGAAAACAAAACTAAGGGAAATGGAGGCTTAGGTGGGGGGTATTATGCCATGTCAAAATGTCATCAACGAACTCACCCTAACCGCCCTGTTCATATGTCATCAAAGAACTCACCCAAACAGCCCTGTTCATATGTCATTAACAAGCTCCCCCAAGCAGCCCTGTTCCTGTGTCATCAAAGAACTCACCCAAACAGCCCTGTTCATATGTCATTAACAAGCTCCCTCAAGCAGCCCTGTTCCTATGTCATCAACGAATTCACCCAAACAGCCCTAGTCATATGTCACCAAGGAACTCACCCAAACAGCCCTGTTCATATGTCATTAACAAGCTCCCCCAAGCAGCCCTGTTCCTGTGTCATCAACGAACTCACTCAAACAGCCATGATAAGATATAAAAAAATATATCCAAACAGCCTTGTTCATGTCATCAATTAACTCACCCAAACAGCCCTGTTCATGTCAATGAATTCAATAGTTAATCAATATAACAATAGGATTGACTATGTAACAGTAAGTCTGTGCAGCATTAGGTCTTTACAACAGAAGGTCTCTACAGCAATAAATGTCTCCAACATCAGGTCTCTGCGACAGTAGGTGTCTATGACAGTAGGTAGGTCTTTACAACATCAGGTGTCTACAACACTAAGTCTATAAGTGACAGAACGATGCTTACCTTTCAATGAACACCACCTCACACACACACACAGTCACTTACTCCTTGGCCTGGTTGGAAATACTTTGCATTAATGGACGAGTTTATCCCCCCGTGTCTGAGCTAAGGGCCTACACTTCAGTTCAAACATGTTCACACTCTCGTCTCGTCTCTCTCTCCATATCTCGTCTATCACCACAAGTTTTCTTTCTTCTCACTGTTCATCTTTCTACTTCTCCTTCATTCTATTTTGTCTTACCCCACCCCCCACCCTATTCCTCCCTTCCTCCTCCTATTTTAAATCTTCTAACTTCCGTACCGGTGAGGTGGGGCGAGGCATGAAAAAAGAGCACATGTACGGGGGGGGGGGGGGGGTTTCCGAAGAAAGGTTTGTAAACACATATATAGGCGGAAGTAATCCAATGGACAGAACAAATGCAAGCAACTATTCTATAAGTAAGGGCAACACACTTTTACGCCAACGTAGTCGCGTTCTCTGTCCATTGAACTGCTCCATCTCTATTTGACCCCGCCCTCCCCCTTTGGTTGAAATTAGATTTCTAAATTTGTATTATTTGAGCTGTGAGTGGATCTTAGTTTTACTACCTCAGTTGTGTAGCTCTTAGCACTTGACCTAGATAGGGGAAGTAACCCTTGAAGGATTATGGGCATGCCATGGCTTGAATTGTACTGATGTGCACAAAATCCAAAACCAAACCAAATAGACGCTTAAAGACTTTTTTTTCTTTTTTTTTTGCAAAGCTTGTATCACCTCACTCTGTCTGGTCAAAAGTTTGAACACTTCATTTCTCCCACACCCGTTCTCGGAGCACGTTGAAACTTTGCACATTTATTCACTGGCGTAGATATGTCTAAATATGTCGGGTTTCGTCCCCTTAATTTCTCCAACATTCATTTTCGGATCAAGATGAAACTTTTAAAAATTATCAATTGTATCTAACAAAACACGATTCAATTAAAAAATTAACCAATTAGTCAATTAATTACGGTATTAGTAATTAATTATTTTATTTGTTATCAAAAAGGGAATTAACTTCTACATTCTTGAGTGATATAATTATAAGTTAGGAGTTATTCCCCTTAGATAAGCTTTGTTTTTTTAAAGAATGTTTTATAATTCGCTTGTTTAACTCTCTTTCAATCTTATTATTGTATAAATTGGTTAATGAATGTGATTACCCCCCCCCCCCCCATCACATTTTACTTTCAACTTGACACAAAATCTGAATAATAAATTGTTTCAACAAGGCGCAAATCCTAAATGTCACACGTGGCATAAAATTACACCGCGACATCAAAAAATCAGAAGAAAGTGACATCTTCATTTCATCGAGACATAAGCTGGGGGTGGAGGGTGGGTGGGAGAAGACAGGGGGATGCCCGCGGCGATCGACGCTTGAGTGATTTTCAGATTTGACAAGGGCAGAGCATGCCACTAGGCCGCGACATTGCTGCTGTTTCTATCTTTTGTAGTGCAATGTCAGTGTGTGACTTGCAGCAGCGCCTACATCTTTTCGATGAAGTTGCCTCGTGAAAGAACATGTCCATGGTCGCCAATAGCAATTACAACTTCAAACTAAATAAAATAACACCATAATCCATTGCTACTAAAACTAAACATCAATCGCAGATGAAGCAACAGATTTAGAAATTAGAATTGTGGACACCAAAATGAACAGCCTTCTATTTCTTGCTAATGTATACAAGCATCAGGATGTCACGGTAACGCACTACTACGTATAACGCAACTACAACTTGATGGTGAGGTATTAAAAAAAACAGTCCCACTGGAGGAGTCCAGATAAGTAGTATAAAACCACAAAACAACAAAGTACCCTAATGTTTGTGTTTATTCTAAATAAGTCTAGCACTAATGACAACTGACGTGTATGTATGATGCGGTCAAAAAGAAATGTTTACGATTTCTAAAGGACGGAAATATTCTATCTGGCATGTTTTTAGGCAGGGATATAATAACTATGCAAAATAGAACAGGAGCTGTGTAACCTGTTCTCCAGACACTAAAGTCCCACAAGAGGAGCATGTCACGTGACTTAACGGTGACATACCAAAGAAACAAATTAGATAAAAACTAAGGACAGCACACGTTTACAAGTCGCTCTACAAAGATCTAATGGGTGTAGGCACACACACACACTTCTAGTCATGTTAAATGTGTGTGTGTGTGAGGGAATGGTAGAAATCTTTCCTAAAGAGCATGGTATAAACATAGGAGGCGCGGTGGTTGAGCAGTAAAGCGCTTGACTTCCGAACCGGGGTCCGGGGTTCGAGTCCTGGGATTTTTAAATTTCGGGATCTTCGGGCGCCTCTGAGTCCACCCAGCTGACATTAGTTGGGGAAAGTAAAGGCGGTTGGTCGTTGTGCTGGCCACATGACACCCTCTTTAACGGTATGCCACAGAACCAGATGACCTTTACATCATCTGACCTATAGACCACAAGGTCTGAAAGGGGAACTTGACTTTATGGCATAAAGCACAGACCACTATAGTAAGGGAATAGATTGATATAAAGTTATAAAGCATTGATGAATGTAGGTGAGTATCAAAACATAGACTACTACAGAGAATAAATAAAGCATAGATGTGTATACATAATCTACTAAAACAAAGAATTCATGTATACAGAGCATAGATTGAAGTAGAGAAGATATTCATTAAAGTTCAGGCCTATAGATGAATAGAAAGCGTGGCTAAACAAAGATTACTAAAGATCAAAGATTCAAACTCAAAATCGCATGATTTACTAGGGATGGAAATTACAACAGCCCCTTCCTCCTGTCTCAGTGTTATTACAAGTTTAGTTTAAAATGAACATCTGTGCTCCTGTGTTTCGTAGATATGCGTATATTTCCACAGGAAACTTTATTATTGATACAATATCTCTGTTTGGATTATAGGAAGTCAATGACGCATCCTTAGGTCCACACATTGATGCATCCTTAGGTCCACACATTGATGCATCCTTAGGTCTACACATTGATGCATCCTTAGGTCCACACATTGATGCATCCTTAGGTCCACACATTGATGCATCCTTAGGTCTGCACATTGATGTATACTTAGGTCCACACATTGATGTATACTTAGGTCTAAACTTTGATGCATACTTAGGTCTAAACTTTGATGCATACTTAGGTCCACACATTGATGCATCCTTAGGTCTACACATTGATGCATCCTTAGGTCTACACATTGATGTATACTTAGGTCTGCACATTGATGCATACTTAGGTCTACACATTGATGCATCCTTAGGTCTACACATTGATGCATACTTAGGTCTACACATTGATGCATACTTAGGTCTACACATTGATGTATACTTAGGTCTACACATTGATGTATACTTAGGTCTACACATTGATGTATACTTAGGTCTACACATTGATGTATACTTAGGTCTACACATTGATGCATCCTTAGGTCTACACATTGATGTATACTTAGGTCTGCACATTGATGTATACTTAGGTCTGCACATTGATGCATACTTAGGTCTGCACATTGATGCATCCTTAGGTCTACACATTGATGTATACTTAGGTGTGCACATTGATGCATACTTAGGTCTACACATTGATGCATCCTTAGGTCTACACATTGATGCATCCTTAGGTCTGCACATTGATGCATACTTAGGTCTGCACATTGATGTATACTTAGGTGTGCACATTGATGTATACTTAGGTCTACACATTGATGTATACTTAGGTCTACACATTGATGTATACTTAGGTCTACACATTGATGCATACTTAGGTCTACACATTGATGTATACTTAGGTCTACACATTGATGCATCCTTAGGTCTACACATTGATGCATACTTAGGTCTACACATTGATGCATACTTAGGTCTGCACATTGATGTATACTTAGGTCTACACATTGATGTATACTTAGGTCTACACATTGATGTATACTTAGGTCTACACATTGATGCATACTTAGGTCTACACATTGATGTATACTTAGGTCTACACATTGATGCATCCTTAGGTCTGCACATTGATGCATACTTAGGTCTACACATTGATGCATCCTTAGGTCTACACATTGATGTATACTTAGGTCTAACCCAGAAAAATGTCAGTTGTTAAGAGTAACAAAAAAACTAAAACAAATTAATTCCACTTATCTTATTCAAGGCAAACCAGTAACACAGACTAAAAACTCAAAATACCTAGGTGTTATAATAAATGAAAAACTGTCATGGAATCCACATATTGATGAAACTATAAAAAAATCCAACAAAGCATTAGGGTTTATTAAAAGAAATTTTTATAAATCAAATAAGAACATAAAACTAAAATGTTATTTAACCTTGGTTAGGCCAATAATAGAATATGCATCCACCGTGTGGGACCCCTCAACTCAAGAAAACATTAAGAAACTGGAACAAACACAAAATAGAGCAGTGAGATTCATAACAAACGAATATTCACATTTGACTAGGGTAACACCATTAGTAAAATCACTAAATTTAGAAAGCCTTCAGGACAGAAGACTCAAAAGTAAAGTAGCAATTATACATAAAACACTGAACCATAATCTTCAAATACAAAAACAAAATTTAATAAAATACTCTGAAAGACACAAAAATAAAGGCACATTCCTCGTCCCATATGCTAGGACAAATTTGTACAAATACTCCTTCTTCCCTAGTGCTATTAGAGCATGGAATGGGTTGCCTGAGCTAGCCAGAAAAACCAGTGACTTGGCAGAATTTAAGTCATTGGTTAATATGCATGACTAAATGCATGACGCGTAGGACGTAATCATCTTCTTTTTTGAAGTAACGTCTGTATTATATAAGATAAGATAAGATGTACAACTAACAGAGCTCTAACAGATGTACAACTAACAGAGCTCTAACAGATGTACAACTAACAGAGCTCTAACAGATGTACAACTTACAGAGCTCTAACAGATGTACAACTTACAGAGCTCTAACAGATGTACAACTTACAGAGCTCTAACAGATGTACAACTTACAGAAAACTTTGTTACAAATCCACAAAAGATGTAACAGGGAAAAAGCACAAAAAATAAACAAACAAAATGGATAGAACAACAGAACACATTAAATACACACACACAAAGTTTAAACTAACAAGAGATAAACTTATCAGTTAACTGCATTACAGTATACTAAAAGATGCCACGTGTATAAAGATAAAGCATCAGTCACACACCCACAGGTCAGTCAACAAATAAATCAAGCCTCTTAAGCTCAGTCACAAGCAACAGTAGAAAAAAATAAAATCAAGTTTTGAAACTCTATGAAGTAAATGACTCTTGTTTCCTAAAGATAGTTTTGTGCTAGACATCTTTGATTTGGAAGATCACAACGAAAATGAGCAATAATGTCAAGAAAAACAAATTCTTTATTGCTAAAACTTACAAACCTCTTGAAAAACATTTTTTTAAAAACATTGTACAATATCAGAAAGTAAAAGGAAGATCAGATCTGGCTTAGTTTTTGTTAAAAAAAATAAAATCTTTGTCAGCTTTTTATCATGATTTCTGCTCATTTCTATTTCAGTTTAATCATTAAACCAATTTTCGAAAAGAGTAAAGTCATATATAGACACACCTGTTTAATTGTTAGTTAATTCTGCCCACAGTTTGATGATTGCCCCAACAGACAGCATTGGAGAAAAACTCCAAGACCATTGCTAAGCAGACTGTCATTCTCTCCTGTAGTTATTTATAATGATCAACATATACTTACCTTATCAGTTTAAGTCTTTGGTCAATAACATCAAAACTTTCTTTGAAGGGAAGCAACACATCTGTTGCTCGAAAAAAAGAAATCCAAGAATATTCTAAATCACCAATGCCCTCCACAAATTGTAGTCACAATAAAACAAATCCTAGTCCACTGTTCAATCAATTGTTGTTGGCCATTTTCCCTTCCAGATGTTGACATAGCCAGAGATATAATCATTTCAGAATATGCCTAAGTGAACACACAGCTTGATTACAGCTTGATCTGCAATTCTTGTTATGCACAAAACTTCTGCTTTCTTTGGGAGTCATGCAAATGTAAACTGGAAAAAAAAAATATTTTTAAATGTCAATTGCTTCACAGGATCCTAACCCATATTGTGGTGATTAGTTGTAAGGTTTTTGTTTGTTAAAAAGTAAATAATGCTTTTCAGTAATGTTATTAATTTCTTCCAAAGGAAATAATATGCTTTTCAATCATCTTACTAGTTAAAAAAAAAAAGTTTTATGACATTATTGAAAAGAAATACATAATTAACATAAAGTTTTCCAATTATTATATAATTATTCGATCATTTCTAAACTTTGCATTTTTTACCATAACATTGATAAATGAGAAAATCTCAGTTAATTTTAAAAGCATCATGGATGTTGATAGGCTGAGATTGTATTTTGTTGTGTGATGGATTAGAGTTAAGATGTTAAGGTACATCTCATCATGTGAGTTAAGAAGCATTTCCCTTTTTACTCAAGCATTCTTGTGATTTCACTAAGTAAGTTGAAGCAAATATTTGACACTCCAGCCTTCCTTCTCCCAGGTTTTAGAGTTTGGAACTCTATTACAGAATAAGCAAAAGAAAACAAATTTAGGTTCATAACATAACATACCGTAGTTTCAAGGGATTTAAACAAGTCCAACATTGTGAGCATAGAGAGCATTTTTGCAGCTTTTGATTTGGGATGAAGCTATTTTTTATGGTTTTTGATCATTTTGTTTTGCTTAAAACGTTGAAGCCTATATATTTCTAGTTATAAACTGCATTGTTCAAAAATGCATGCTATCAAGCAGAATTCAATTGATTTTGGATAATCCAAATTGGAAATTCAAAAGAATCTATATCTAGCCCATTTGAAAAACAAAGGAGCAAGAGTCTACCAGCAACAGATGTACTGTCATGTACTGTTTATTTAAACATAGGCATGATGTTAACACTTTAATGTAACACTGATGTTTGAGTTATTGACTATGTAATTATAGGCACGATTGACCGAGACATAATAAATATGTGTGATTAGAAATACTTTTATCAATTGTTTTTTTTTTCAGCTTTCTCAATGCGCTATGATCCTACCGCTTGTCTGGAACAGTTGTGAAAAGGGGAGGGAAGAAGGGGATGTCTTGGTAAATGTTTACATGATTGTTTTTTTAAATGCAAAAAAAAAAAAATTTCACTCAGCTCAAGAGTCCTCAGGAGGACTAATTCAACTTATACCGCCACATCAGTCAAGTATGATTTCTTTCTCTAGTTTAAGATACCAGTACTAAACAAAATAATTAATTACCTAATTAATTAACTAATTGGCTAATTTTTTTAATTGTTTCTTAGGTTGTCAGGTAAAACAAATAATTGTGCAAAAATTTCAGCTTAATCTGAGATTGGGTGTTGGAGAAATAATGTGTACAAACTTTTTACCATACAAACAGAGTGAATTGATATAAGCTTTGTAAAAATGTGTAAGAAACTAAAGTCTATCATGCTGTCAAAATAACTCCAAATAGACATTGAAACAATCATTGTCTCATAAGTACTCTCAGATAAACCATATTTAGTGTAATTTTGATTACTATAGCATTTATGTTTAAATTACTAACAAGCTAAAGAAAAAACTATGTTAATACTCCAACATTTAAAAATTTTAATATATGACATTTATAAAAAAAACAACAGTTTTTTTTAATTGTTTTCCCAAAACAGAAGACCCTTTAAACATTATTTAAATTATGGCAACAAATGTACAAAAATCCTACAATTCTAAAAATGAAACTGGCCTATATTATAACATTACCCAAAATCAATAAAGCAATAAAGAATGAAAGCACAGTTTTAAAAAAAAAGTGAGCACCTAGACATCTGCACACATGGTCATTAAAAGTATTTAGTTCATATTTCAATATGAATCAATATAACACAAGGTATTTTTTCTTGTAGCAGATGTTATTTTAAAGGGAGATAGATATTTAAATCTAGGTCTATGCAACATTACTGTAGAAACTTAATACCTCCTTAGTTACTCCTATCTATTATTCAAACTATTATTACGGGTAACCTTTTGTTCTTCTCTAAACTCCTTTAAAATATTCTTTCCTTATGCACAAAATAAAATTAGTAAGGCTTTGACAAGTTTACAAATTAGCTTTCTTTAAAAAAAAAAAAAACTATGTGTCTTCAAATGTATAATGATTTCATAACTGATGTAGAGACAAATGTAATCATAAACATGTCTGAATCAACACAAATAACAGTAAACCCAGGCATCCTGCAAGGAATAGTTTTAGGTAGGTCCCTTTCTGTTTCTAATTTACATTTAAATGAACATCTAATTGGATTAGTTCATGAACAAAATTTGATTATGTGCAGATAATTGCATAATTAAATAATACATAGAACAAAACAAGATAATGGAATTAAAAAAAAAGATTATTTACAGAACTTGGAATCAAATTGCAGCATGCATTATCACCTAAAACCACAGAATGTCTAGGTTCTGGATCTCTATCTCTTGTCTACTAACGTAGATTTAGTAATACTCCCAAAAGCAGTAAATTATGATAAACTTTATCTACATACTTATATCTAAGATATCATTCTGATCTAAAAAACTAAAGAGGCAGGTTTCAATATTTTTAGCATGAAGATCACAAGCTCTTAACTACAAACTATCAACAATCACTATCCTACCTCTCTTAATGTATACATGCAAAGCCAAAATGTTGCAGCATGATTTTATTGTTGGCTGGCTGATGGGAATATTATTATGACATTGTTCATATTCATAAGTATTCAATGAATTGGTGGCTATGAAGATGTTGTTCATGTTTAGTCTGACTTAATGGATGTAATTTAATAATCGTCTAATGATGGTTGACCTACAGACAAATGGGTTGGTGAATGGCCGATCTCTCCGTGTGTCTTCTGAAAGAACAAGCTCTATGCTGCTTTTTTGGTTGAACCATTTTTTTTTTGCACCCTGTGAAATCTATTATCCTTTATCTCCCCCCCCCCCCCCCCCCCCCCCCCAAGAACAGACACCATTTTTTGTTAAAACTTGAAATAGGGCCTCATACTCACTGTGAGAACTTAAATTTTAGAACTACAATACATGTTGATCTAGATCTAGCAATAATAAAACAGTGATTCAAATGCTAAAAACTTCATAAAGATAGTGTTCTCAAACGAAAAAAAGAAATGAAAATATCCATTTGATTGTATTAATTGCTTTTGTTTATTTTAACTGTCTAGTATAATGAAAAACAAGGAAGGGGAAATGTGAACAATTAAACATTAAATGTTGAAGTGAAAGAAAATTTCAAAACTAAAAGAAATTTGTTTTTGGGAAAATTAACTGCAGCTATTTTGATTATGAAATAAAGTTGTTTTATGCTTTCTGTAAGTAATCAGTTTAAATTATTCATTTTTTTTAGTATCCATACCTTGTTGCTAAGTTTCTTGGGCATTTGCATTGACCATTCAAGGTGCCACACATACAGTTTTTGCTAAACACCCATGTGCCTATATCAAACTTCGAGTTTCAGTAACAGACTTGGATGCAGACCCATCATTGTCTTGATATGTCCAGCTCATTTAGGTACTTATAGCAGGTACATCAATAGTAAAACCGTCAGTCACATAACCAACTTCTTTTCTTGTTTCTTCATCTGTCTCTTTCCTTTCAGGTCCGTACTCATTGTAGAGATCTTTGCAGTAATCATTGTCACATTTATTTTCTTGAAAGTCACATTTTTTGTCTTACCAAAAACACAATTACAGACAGCGCCACAATCCCCAGCACCTCCGTCATAACTGTTTGTACAGCCGCAACCTTGATTAGGTAACAGCTCTTTCATCAGCAACTCTAATTGGCTTTCCAGTGTACTCACTTGTGACCCAAAAGTACCGGTACCTATTTGTTCCAGTATCTTGTTCTTCATGTCCATTTGTTACTGCATCTTGTTTCTTACTGTGCCCATTTTTATCTGCATGAAGTCTAAATGGCCAAGGAGCTCATCAGGGTATATTTCAAATTGGCAGGACTCCGGATCCTCATCTTCCTCAATCAGAGCTTGCAGTAGATGTTTCCTTATTCTTTTAGATGCATCTCAATCCTTGCCATCTAAACTCATTTCAAATCTAGCTCATTTAGCAGTGTTACAGATGCAATGGACTTTGACACCAATGTAATAAATCTAAGGAAGGCAACTCAAAAAGGACAGGTGTTTATTTACAGGACATCAAATACACATAATTACAAGGTCAGCCTTATGCACAACTTCTTCATAAGCTCCTAGACTTGGGATGAACTCTACAGTGTCATCATTCCTTCCAAGTCTAGTCTCTAACAGTGAATGAGCAGAAGCACACCTTCTGTCCTAACTTGGATGAAGGTGTGCTGCATTGTGCAAAGAAGGGTCATAATAATAAACAATTCTAAGACAAAATTAGTAAGTATATAATTTGTTAATTATAATTTATAAAAAGACTACTAAAAAGACTACTAAGACTAATAGAGAATAAATGGGCAAATGTTTGGAGTGAGCTTGGTACATTGAATGAAGTTAAATGCTTAGATCTAGACCTACTAGATAGATCTAGATTTATATAGAGAGAATATGGTTAGGCAAGAATGGCTATCCTTACCTGTACTATACTACAAAAGATCATCTGTATTAGAAATTTATTAAATTAATAAACAAAAAACACAAACATTCAACACACATCTAATCATGCAAACATAATATAAATCTAAAAGTCGGTATAGAAGTCACTATCCCAGTGACCTAATTTTGGTAGAATAAGTGTGTTCATATTTTTATTTTTTGTGTTCGTATTTATGCATAATTTCAAAACATCTTAATGATTTAATGTGAGGGGCTATGCCTGGGGATCTTAAAATTTAGTTAATGTTAATATAGCATTATAATATATGAGTTTATTGATGCCTAAAAATAGAGACTGTCTGAAATAAATTATGGTGTCTGGAATCAAATAATGTGGGTCAAATTTGTCTGAATTAAATGAAAACACACGGCCTCTTTGACCTTAAATATAATAACAAATATAGGTTAGGGGTACAAATATAAGTAGTCATCCTTATTCTCCTTTTTGCCTTAGGCTTAAACTAAAGAAGATTTTGATACTTCATTTTCTTTTCTATGTCGAACCATTGTCAAATAATGCGCTGTCAAAGTCAAACTTTCAAATTTGGGCATATAGACATATACTAATAGGTGTCCAAATAGCATAAACTACTCTAGTATTAAAATGGGATTAGGGTATATAGATTATAGATCATTAGTAGATAAACTTTCATAAAGTAGATTTATTAGTATTACTACTATTCTATGTAGATCTAGTTATTCTAGTAAGTATCATCTACTCTAGCTTTAAAGTATTGACTGTGTGTAAATTGACATTGATTTGATGATTGACTAGAATTACTAGATCTAAATCTAGATACTAAGATATTACTAGATCTTAATTTAATAGTATAGACACTATAGACTAGAGGATAGTTATTTTATTATAATATGTATTAGTAGATCTAGATTCTAGATCTATTCTAGAGTAGAGTCTCAGTCTATGACTATATTAGTATATTATAGTTTATTTTTTTTTTACTGTATTATATTATAATAATACATGATGATGAGTGTATTATAAAATTATTATAATAAATAAATAATTATTATTATTTATATTATAATTATACTAATTCTTGTTACAAACTTGTATGTAACATTTTAACATTACCATTTTCATGATTTTGTTTCCGTGAAAGTAGCTTTACTTTAAGGTAAACTAATACCGCTTTAAGGCCTAAATAGATTGGATTCTAGACCTCTAGATCGATCTCTAGACGTCTAGATTTTAGATCTATTCTAGATTAGATCTGAATCTGGGATTGGTGTGAAAGTACAATATTAAATATTACGAAAAGAAATATAAACAACAATAACATTGCGAGTGCTTGCCCATTGACGAAGAGTCCTGGTCAACTTAAAACCAAATCTATTGAAAAGTTAACTTATAACTATACCAAAAGTCAACATCCCGTTATTATTAATTTTAAAAAGAAGATATTATATATTATTAATGTTTAAAGAATATTCATCTAATAGATCAAGATCTTACTACAGCTCTATATTTTCAATTAACATTGTCGTCAAATCACTAAATAAAATTTAACGATCTGATATAAACTTTTCACATGTAAATTATGACTGTGTCTGGACTGGTGTGAATATATATTTTGGTTTTCTATAGTTATCATATTTTGTTTGGTGACAAATTTCCATATGGATAATAACGATTATTATTATTATTATCATTGTGTGAATTTGAAGAAATGTAATGTCATTTTTTAACGATCTTATCTGGCACACAAAAAGAAATAGAAAACAAAGGGAAGTAGATGTAGATCTAGATCTAAATAATGGGAGGGCTTTATGAATTAACTTGCATTGACAAAAGAGTCTGATTATTATCAATTATGAGAGTGTTAAAATGACCGAACGTCGTCCAAAAAGGTATAAATAATTATAGGTTAGCAATTATCTAAATTATTTAGATTAGATTTAATGGAAAAATTCAACCAACTTTGAACTTAAATTCAAGTACTGTACGCCCACTGTGACTGTACCCGTCCCGTCACTTACCGTGTAAGTTGTGTACGGTATGCCTAACCTAATCCTAATGAGGCTAATGCCTGGGCCTTGCTCACCAACTAAGCAACTTCATGAACTTGCTCACTGGACTGAAGTCCAGTGAAGTTGCTGCTTACCCCAACTCCAACTATCACTAGTATCACTAACTATGTATGTCTTGAGTATTTGAACTAGTGGTCCCTACTCATAATCACTGGCCTAGGCCTAGTAGTACTAGATCTAGTAGTAGTAGCTAGAGAGTAGATCTAGTTTTAGTAGTTTAATGTATCACTAGTCTAGACTCTAGTTTATAGTTACTTAGAGATATACTATAGATTCTGATAGATCTATCATGATATAGTTAATAGTACTAATAGTAGTGACACTGTCAGTATTGACGCCTAGACGTAGAGATTAGGCTGTTAGGGATAGTCAGAGTTTAGTCAAGTGTTACGTATCTAGGCATTGTTTTGTTGACGGGTAGGTTGTCTGCCCCTTGTGTAATAAGTTTTTTTTTTATTCGTCAAGCCACACAGACGGTGTGACCGGTCCTTGACCTATGTGTGTACCTCTGGTTGAAAGGAGGGTGGTTTTTTTTTTTTTTCTGTCTCTTTGAAGAGCGTTCTAGATCTGGGAAATTGATGGCTTATTTGGTTCTAGAAACTACTAGATTTGTCTTGATATCGACGCGCGGTAGACTATAAAAAGACCGGACAGACATACGGAGACAGCCGTGAGACAGAATAGCGGAGACATTGCGTAACCCGTGCGTGGTATACCACTTGATCGTGTAAGTTAAGATTTTTTTTTTTTTTCCAAGGCCTTGCTTGCTTGTATTTGTAATTACATTTTCAAACTCTTGTATTGTAATATTTTTACATGCCATTTTTGTAAAAGGGTTTTGGTCAACCTTCCCATTTTGTATTGAGTAAATGTTTGTTTATTTTTCTTGCTTTATGTGATTCAGTTAAAAGTACTATTCGAGTTATATTTTATTAACCATTAAGTTGATATTTTACCTTCCGATTTCTTGTGTCATTTTTTTTTATCTTATCTTATATAATACAGACGTTACTTCAAAAAAGAAGATGATTACGTCCTACGCGTCATGCATTTAGTCATGCATATTAACCAATGACTTAAATTCTGCCAAGTCACTGGTTTTTCTGGCTAGCTCAGGCAACCCATTCCATGCTCTAATAGCACTAGGGAAGAAGGAGTATTTGTACAAATTTGTCCTAGCATATGGGACGAGGAATGTGCCTTTATTTTTGTGTCTTTCAGAGTATTTTATTAAATTTTGTTTTTGTATTTGAAGATTATGGTTCAGTGTTTTATGTATAATTGCTACTTTACTTTTGAGTCTTCTGTCCTGAAGGCTTTCTAAATTTAGTGATTTTACTAATGGTGTTACCCTAGTCAAATGTGAATATTCGTTTGTTATGAATCTCACTGCTCTATTTTGTGTTTGTTCCAGTTTCTTAATGTTTTCTTGAGTTGAGGGGTCCCACACGGTGGATGCATATTCTATTATTGGCCTAACCAAGGTTAAATAACATTTTAGTTTTATGTTCTTATTTGATTTATAGAAATTTCTTTTAATAAACCCTAATGCTTTGTTGGATTTTTTTATAGTTTCATCAATATGTGGATTCCATGACAGTTTTTCATTTATTATAACACCTAGGTATTTTGAGTTTTTAGTCTGTGTTACTGGTTTGCCATGAATAAGATAAGTGGAATTAATTTGTTTTAGTTTTTTTGTTACTCTTAACAACTGACATTTTTCTGGGTGGAAAGACATGCTCCAATTTGATTCCCATTTCTGTAATTCATCTAATTCTCTTTGTAAAATATCTGTGTCTTGTTTTGTTTTTATTGTTCTATATATTATGCAATCGTCTGCAAATAATCTGACTTTTGTTCCTGAACTAATGCAATTTGGTAAATCATTTATGTAAATTAAAAATAGTAGTGGACCCAAGACTGTTCCTTGAGGTACACCTGAGTTTACTGTTATTGGTGTTGATTTAGAGCCATTTATTATTACAGTTTGTTCTCTCCCTATCAGAAAATCTTTAATCCACTGATGCAGTGGACCGTTAATGCCGAAATATTTTAATTTTTTAAGCAAACTATGGTGGTGAACTTTGTCAAAAGCCTTGGAAAAATCTAGTAAGATAGCATCTATTTGTTCACTATTATCTAAACCTTTTGAGAAATCATCAATTAGTCCTATTAGTTGTGTTTCACATGATCTATATTTCCTAAAGCCATGTTGGTATGGGGTGAGGACATTATGTTTGTCTAAGTGGTTTATGATGTTGCTACATATTATGTGTTCTAGTATTTTACATGTGATGCTGGTAAGTGATACTGGTCTGTAGTTTCCTGGATCAGATTTTTCTCCTTTTTTAAATAGGGGGGTGACATTAGCTTCTTTCCAGTCCTTTGGTACTCTGCCCTGGTTAAGCGATGCCTGAAAGAGTATTTTGAACACTGGGGCTAGCTCATTGCTTAGTTCTTTGAGTAATCTAGCTGGAATACCATCAGGTCCAGACGCTTTATTTGGTTTGGTGTTGGCTAATAGTTTTTTAATTCCATTTTCTTGTACTACTAAATCTTCTATGTTGTCTACTTGGTTCAAATTAAGAAATATGTCTTTGTCTCCTGGGGCTGAGAATGCTGATGCAAAGTATTTGTTTAGGATGTTTGCTTTAGTTTCATTATCATTATGTATTATGTTATGTTCATCTTTTAATGGCGCTATGCCTGTTGTTTCCATTTTCTTAGACTTAATGTATGACCATAGGTTTTTGTTGTTATCTTTAGATATTACATTGTTTATGTATTCACTCTGCAGCTGTCTGCTTACTTTTTGGGTTAGGTGTTTAATTTTTATATACTTTTTGTAAACTCTTTCTGCCTTGGTTTCTTTAAATTTTCTATATAGGTTTTCCTTCTGTTTACAAAGCTTCTTTAGTCTATTATTAAACCAGCATTTATTTATTTTGTTTGATGTGTATTTAGTTGGTATATGATTTTCTATAATGCTTTTTGTTATTCATTGTAAGTCTTTGATTAAATTCAGACTTAAGATAAGTGACACAACTACCTTTTTTCTCTTGTCACGTTCCCCTAGGCAAGCCATTTAAAAGTAGAATTCAATTCGTAATACGTGACAAAAGAAGTTTGAGGGCTTTCGTCCCGGATATTTTTCTGAACCTATTTTCGTCTTACTTGAGTAATTTTGTAAAGGCGAAGTTGACTTTAACAAAAATTTTTGTGTGTCAAAGAGTCGGAAGTAAAGTATCAATAGTATTGACCAAACTCTCTTAAGGTTTTTTGTTGTACTGATTTTGTACTGTATATTTACATTGTATACATATTTTTGCTTGTAATAGTTGCTAGTTAGCCATGGATATTCAGGTTTTTCTTGCAAATCCCTCTGTGGAAGAGCTTGATGCTTTTACTAGGAAGGAACTGGTCCTTATTTCTAAACATTTAGGGTTAAAAATAAAATCAAATGCCCTTAAACAAGAAATCAGAGATAACTTTGTAATCCATTATGTAGACGAGGAAGTGTTTTCTGAAGACCTTTTAGAAACCCTTAGACCCGATGAGGGTAAATCAGATTTAGAACTTCAGATAAAATTAAAACAAATGGAAATAGAAGCCCAGTTAGCTTTAAAAGAGAAGGAAATTAAACAACAGGCCGCACAAAAAGAATTAGAGCTTGCAGCGGCTAGAGAGCAGAGAGAAATTAAACAAAAAGAATTAGAGCTTGCAGCGGCTAGAGAGCAGAGAGAAATTAAACAAAAAGAATTAGAGCTTGCAGCGGCTAGAGAGCAGAAAGAAATGGAAATGAAATTACAAATAGAGTTTAAAAAATTAGAGTTAGCTGCTAATGTAAGACCAGATTCTTCCCCTGCCAGTCATACTGCTGAAGCAACAAAATTTTTGAAAATAATTCCACGCTTTAATGAAGCCACAATTGACAATTATTTTCCACAATTTGAACTTGCTGTGAAAAATTTTAATGTACCTGAAACTTTGTGGCCCACTTTGCTGCAAACAGTTTTGACTGGTAGAGCTGCAGAGGTATTTTGTTCTTTGACCATTGAACAACAAAAAGATTATAATGTTGTTAAGGCCTTAATTCTTAAGGCATATGAACTTGTTCCGGAAGCTTACCGAAAGCAGTTCAGGGATTGTCGCAAATCGGATGGCCAAACCCATGTAGAATTCCTGCGGGAAAAGGAGCGACGCTTTGAGAAATGGCTCACTTCCAAGGAAATCGGCACCGACTTTGCCAAATTCAAGAACCTAATGCTGATGGAAGAGTTCAAGAGTTGTGTGCGGCTGGACGTCCGTACGCATATAGCTGATCGTGGCGAGGAAGATGTGCACAAGGCTGCAGTGTTGGCAGACGATTATATAATATCACATCAATTTGCCAAGTATATGACGGATGTCAAGCCAAAACAAGTCAAACAGCCTGAGTCCATTGCTAGCAACTCCATCAAGAACAGCAGTACAAATGACAGAAAACCTACTACAAGTAAAGCTACTTGTTCCTACTGCAAACGAGAAGGCCATAAAATTGACGATTGTTGGAAATTGAGGAAGAGAAACGAAAAAACTCCTTCAAAAGTCAGCGCTTGCACAGTACAGTGGTCGTCGAGGTTTACTCCCTCATCATCAAGTCATATCAAGAATACCTCGACACCACCTGTTTCAAATGTATTGACTGTACAAGACTCTCCGAAAATGTCTCCACGATGTTCAAATGACTCAACAGCGAGTTCTTCAAATTCATCTTTACGATGTTCCAATGACTCAAGCAAGAGATTTTCAAATACATCAAGCCGATGTTCCAATGACTCAAACAAGAGTTTTTAAAATACATCAAGCCGATGTTCTAATGACTCAACCAAGAGTTTACCTAATACATCACATCGATGTTCCAATGACTCTATCCAGAGTTCCCATAATACATCACCCCGATGTTCCAATGACTCTAACCAGAGTTCCCATAATACATCACCCCGATGTTCCAATGACTCTAACCAGAGTTCCCATAATACATCACCCCGATGTTCCAATGACTCTATCCAGAGTTCCCATAATACATCATCCCGATGTTCCCATGACTCTATCCAGAGTTCCCATACGACATCACCCCGATGTTCCAATGACTCCATCAAGAGTTCTCCAAATACATCCAAAAGATGTTCTACTGACTCAAGAAAGAGTTTCTCCACTGCGTCTCCTAGAGATGTCAATGACTCCAGCGAGAGTTCGACCCAAGTCCAGTCTGCATCAACCAAAATTGATGTTTTATTAGAGGATTTTAAGCCTTTCATTTCGGAAGGATTTGTATCACTACCCGGTGATTCTACAAGTCTACGACCTATCACCATTTTGAGAGACACAGGTGCCTCACAATCGCTACTTTTAGAGGGTATCTTGCCCTTGTCAAAATCATCATCGACTGGGAAGAGCATCCTGTTACGAGGCGTAGAGCTTGGATGTATAGATGTGCCTCTACATCTAATCGACATAAAGTCAAATCTTATTACTGGACCGGTTGTTGTAGGTGTCCGACCAACATTACCATTGGAAGGCATCTCGTTGCTGTTAGGCAATGACTTAGCAGGTGGAAAGGTGATAGCCGAACCCATCGTCACTCAAACACCCGACTTATCTGCCACACCCGAGGAAGACCTAGAGTTATATCCAGCGTGTGCAGTAACAAGGGCAATGAGGTTGAAAGCATCTCAAGAAGAGAACGTCATCAAAGCCAACAGTAACCACGATGATGTGGACTTGAGCACCACATTCTTTGCTTCTCTTGAAGAAGAACCAACGCCAAATTCTGAAAAGCCGGCATCAACTCGAAAACAGTTGATTGAGGACCAAAAGAAGCATCCAGAGCTCGCCAAACTCCGAGAAACCGCAATGACATCACAAGAGGCAGAGCTAGCATCAACGTGCTACTACATCCAAGATGATATGCTCTTCAGGAAATGGAAACCTCCAGACGCATCCAACGAAGAAGAATGGAGAATATGCCATCAAATCGTGTTACCAGAAAGATACCGAGCGTACATCATGAATCTGGCTCATGACACACCAATGTCAGGTCATCTCGGCATCCACAAGACATACCACAAGATTATGTCACACTTCTTCTGGCCACGTTTGAAGAAAGATGTCATCCAGTACTGCCGATCCTGTCATGCCTGTCAGATGGTTGGCAAGCCAAATCAAAAGATCCCTGTTGCTCCTCTGAAGCCGATTCCAGCCTTTGAAGAACCTTTCAGCAGAGTACTTATTGACTGTGTTGGTCCTCTCCCAAGGACAAAAGCTGGCAACCAATACCTGTTGACCCTTATGTGTGCTTCAACTCGTTTTCCTGAAGCTATTCCTCTAAGGAACATAAAAGCATCAAACATTGTGAAGGCCTTAATCAAGTTCTTTACTCTATTTGGTCTACCAAAGTCCATCCAATCGGACCAAGGAACGAATTTCACGGCCAATCTTTTCAAGCAAGTCATGACTCAGTTGGGCATCAAACACTGCATGTCGAGTGCGTATCATGCCGAGTCGCAAGGCGCTCTTGAGCGATTCCATCAGACTCTCAAGAACATGATCCGAACATATTGCTTTGAGCACGAAAAAGACTGGGACGATGGAATCCACATGTTGCTGTTTGCAACCCGTGAATCCGTCCAGGAATCGTTGGGATTCAGCCCTTTTGACTTAGTCTTTGGCCATTCGGTGCGCGGTCCCTTGAAATGTATAAAAGAGACTTTGTTGTCACCATCAGCCACTGAAGGACTTTTAGACTATGTAAGTAAGTTTAAAACTAGACTTTATGATGCTTGTGTTCTGGCCAAAAATAACTTACAAAACACCCAATCCAGCATGAAACGCTGGTATGATAGAAAGGCCCGTGTTAGAGAATTTTCTCCCGGGGATAAGGTGCTTGTATTTTTGCCCATACCAGGTCAACCCTTGCAAGCCAGATATTTTGGTCCCTATGAAATTGAGACCAAAATTAGTGACCTCAATTACACAATCAAAACTCCTGACCGTAGGAAAAAGACTCAGCTATGTCATATAAACATGCTGAAGCCTTATGTATCTCGGCCAGATCACTCAGATAAGAGTAATTGTGTTTTAAATACAGTCAAAAGTTGTTCAAATAGCCATGTTTCTCCTATTGATGATGATAATGTAAAGGAGAAATTTGGACAATACAAAATACCTAATTCTTTTGTATTACAGAATTTGGATGTAAAACTGTCTCATCTGTCTTCGACAGAAAGGCCAGTTATCATGAAGCTCATTAATGAATTTAATGACATTTTTTCTGATGTACCAAAACAGACTAATGTTATAATGCATGATGTAGATGTTGGCGAGGCTACTCCAGTCAAGCAGCATCCTTACAGGGTCAACCCTGAAAAACTTGCCATACTTAGGTCAGAAATCAAGTATATGCTTGAAAATGACCTCATTGAACCAAGTTCCAGTAGCTGGAGCTCCCCGTGTGTCTTGATACCTAAACAGGACAAGACTTATCGTTTTTGTACAGACTACCGTTAGGTAAATGCTGTAACAAAGACCGATTCGTTTCCTATCCCTAGGATAGACGATCTCATAGATCGTATTGGTGACGCTAAGTACATCACCAAAATAGACCTACTTTCAGGGTATTGGCAGGTTCCCCTGACTGATAGGGCAAAGGAAATCTCCGCCTTTGTCACCCCTGATGGTCTGTACCAATACAAAGTGATGCCATTTGGCATGAAGAATGCTCCTGCCACTTTCCAGAGAATGATAAATGCCCTGCTTGCTGACATGGAGAATTGCCACGCATACATAGACGATGTAGTGATTTTTAGCCAAGATTTTTCTAGCCATTGTAAACAACTGCATTGTCTTTTTACTAAACTTTTACATGCAAAAATTACTGTAAACCTGAGTAAGAGTGATTTTTGCCAGGCTTCCATCCAATACTTAGGCCATATTGTAGGACAAGGCCAGGTGAAACCTGTAATGGCCAAAGTAGAAGCTATCCAAGCTTACCCTATCCCTGCTGACCGGAAACAACTCCGAAGATTTTTGGGAATGTCTGGATATTATAGAAAATTTAGCGAAAATTTTTCTGTCATTGCCAGTCCTTTTAACAAACCTCCTGAGAAAGAACGTCCGATTTACTTGTCAGAAAGCCTTTAACCAAATCAAGCAGATATTATCTAGCTCCCCCATTTTGATGGCTCCTGACTTCGGAAAACCTTTTAGGTTAGCTATTGACGCCAGTGACACAGGTGTTGGGTCAGTCCTTTACCAAGAAGATAATTTCCAAGTAGAGCACCCTATTTGTTTCTTTTCCAAGAAATTTAATAGACATCAAAGAAATTATTCTACTGTGGAAAAAGAATGTCTTGGGTTGATTCTTTCTATACAACACTTTGATTTTTATATCAGTGGGTCCAGATGGCCACTGGTTGTATTTACTGACCACAATCCCCTTACATTTATCCACAAAATGTCTGGCAAGAACCAACGACTTCTCAGGTGGAGTTTATTTTTACAAGAGTACAACCTAGATATTAAACACATAAAAGGCAGCGAAAATGTTATCGCCGATGCCTTATCTAGATTGTAAAAAGTATTTTGATGTATATATTTTTTATATATATCATGATAAATACATTCTGTAATGTAAATATCATTTTTGTAATTATTCTAAAAAGATTTCCATTTCGTGGAAATGTAAACTTTTTATTTTTAGGAGGGAGGTGTTACGTATCTAGGCATTGTTTTGTTGACGGGTAGGTTGTCTGCCCCTTGTGTAATAAGTTTTTTTTTTATTCGTCAAGCCACACAGACGGTGTGACCGGTCCTTGACCTATGTGTGTACCTCTGGTTGAAAGGAGGGTGTTTTTTTTTTTTTTTCTTTTTTTTTTCTGTCTCTTTGAAGAGGGTTCTAGATCTGGGAAATTGATGACTTATTTGGTTCTAGAAACTACTAGATTTGTCTTGATATCGACGCGCGGTAGACTATAAAAAGACCGCCCGTGTATCGTTGACGGACAGCCATACGGAGACAGCCGTGAGACAGAATAGCGGAGACATTGCGGAACCCGTGCGTGGTATACCACTTGATCGTGTAAGTTAAGATTTTTTTTTTTTTTTCCAAGGCCTTGCTTGCTTGTATTTGTAATTACATTTTCAAACTCTTGTATTGTAATATTTTTACATGCCATTTTTGTAAAAGGGTTTTGGTCAACCTTCCCATTTTGTATTGAGTAAATGTTTGTTTATTTTTCTTGCTTTATGTGATTCAGTTAAAAGTACTATTCGAGTTATATTTTATTAAACATTAAGTTGATATTTTACCTTCCGATTTCTTGTGTCATTTTTTTTTGTTATTCATTGTAAGTCTTTGATTAAATTCAGACTTAAGATAAGTGACACAACTACCTTTTTTCTCTTGTCACGTTCCCCTAGGCAAGCCATTTAAAAGTAGAATTCAATTCGTAATACGTGACACAAGTTTAGTCGTTTCTACAACTCCCCACTTTGTATGATAGGAAAAGCAGCACCAGGGACCAAGTTTTTGAAAGAGAAAGTATTGAATTAAGTGCGATGAAAATAATAAGGGACTGTGCTGACTGTCAGGTTGGAGTTCAGTGTGTTCCCCCCACCCGAACAGTGTAAATCAAAGCAAAGAGTACTAGCATATAAACTACAAAAAAATGAACAACAAAGAAATGTCATTGAACTGAAACATTATTATTTATTCTAGTAAGTATCATCTACTCTAGCTTTAAAGTATTGACTGTGTGTAAATTGACATTGATTTGATGATTGACTAGAATTACTAGATCTAAATCTAGATACTAAGATATTACTAGATCTTAATTTTATATAGCGCTACTCTCATGCTTATAGCATGCTCAGAACACTTTGGTCCAATCTCATTTGTGAACCAGTGGGGGGGGAGGGGGTATCTAGGAGTTGGTTTTCCATGCTGCCTTTAGGCGCTCAACATTATCAATTAAACAACAATTGTTCAAAACGAACAATATTTAATAATTCATAATTGTAAATTAACAAGATATTTCCATGTGTATCAATTTCATGGTGGTTAACATTACATTAATAATTGTTCAAATTGCACACCTTTAACACGCACACTCCATCTCGGTGCCCTACAGAACAGCAGCTTCATACACCACAAACAACGCTAGCTAAAGACACAGCTTCAAGGGCAGGAAGGCGACACTCCCATAGCCCCAAGAATAACACCCTGAAACGAAAGAACTTTTCATTAGATCAGCCTACTTAATAAACTACATACTTACGTACCGTTAAAACGGGGAAACAGAAAACCAGTTAACACAAAAGTTCTCTCCACTGGAGGAACTAAGTATGATGTAAACATACACAATATTCTAGACAACAAAATGCGCCTAATACAACTTACTACCTATACATGAAAACAAAACTATTAAACACAGAAAGAAAACTTCACATGCACGAGACTCTGACCTAGGTTCAAACAAGTGATCCTGTAAACGACAGCACCCCCTAGCAGTAATGCACTGCAATGTGAACTAAACCTCTAGACCATCGGAAGGTAAAAAAAACAACATTTTTTATATTATCAAGGCTTCAAGATACAGCCTACAATATTCCTAAATTAGATCTATTTCTAACAAAAATTTGCTAATAACCAACTAGTTGAAGACTGCAATGGCATTTAAAGGCATCCTAAAACATTATGGAAAATTTAATACCAACTAAATCTTGATTAGATATAAATCTAAATATTCACCATAGCTACTGTTTAGACCAGTATTTCCCAAAGTGGGGTATGCGTAGCCCCAGGGGTATGGGAGACTTAAGAGGGGGTACGCATTGCACCTCATGTTCTGTTCATAAATTAAAGGGGAGGGGGGAGGCAAGAGGTACTCACTATTACAAAAATTATAAAAGGGGTACACATAGGTCAAAGCTAATGAAACACTGCTCTAGACTCTACTAGATCAGCCCAGTGGTTGTAAGGACTTGTCGACTATTCATTCACCCGACATATCACTCACAGACAGTGCATTCACCGACAGTTGGTTCACGACAAATCGTTCTCTGACATAGCCCTGTATGTACTTTTAATGTAAACAAATTAAACACGTGGCGACAATATAATATTAACCATATTTGGCATGAACATGTTTCATGTAAACGAAAAGTCATGAATGATTTGTCAATGAATGAAATTTCAGTGAACAAGTTGTCTTGGATCCAGAGGAATCTGAGGGTAGTTTGAATATTGATTATCCATGGCTGTGGTACCTAAATATAGCAATCTGGATACGCCTTTTGGTACTTGATATTTTGACTTCAAAATTTGGGAAACATTTGTGTCTACTGGTCTAAGTGTAGAAAGTAAACATTGTGCTGGCCACACAGTTCCAAATTAACCACTGTCAATGATCATGCTGATGAAATTCTGAAAAGTCATATATATACCCTGGTACCAGTGCTTTTTTTTAAACATTTGTGTAATTTCATTATGTTTATTCTGTAGGAATCGCAAATCTGTCGACTACTCTTTTGATAGTGACTCAGATGGTAAGTGTTATCCTTTCATTTCTTTATAGTGCTACTTTACTTCAAAATTTATCTGACTAATGTTTTCAATAAAAGTATCATTGATAAAGGAATTCAAATTCTAAATTTTTAACATTAATCTTTCACACTATAAATCTATTCACTAATTACTTATAAATAACCTATTTTAAAATTAGCTAACATTTTTGTTCTCATATTTTGATTCTGTGCTATTTCCTTTAGTTCTCGATAAAGTTTTACCTTTAGATACATGTCAGTTTTGATGTATTATGATGCCCTGTTTTAGTGGTTCTATTTTTTTTTAAGACCAATCATGGGAATGGTTCTGAAACTTTCTTTGTCATGTTGTATCTACTATTGCATTGATAGTTTGATAGTAAATCAGAAGACCACGGATATGATGGCTTAAGATTAAAACCTCCACCAATGTACAAAGATTTTCCCTTTGTTATTATTTTCATTATAAAGAGTATATACATTATTTTGTCTACGAAAGACAGAATAACTTTATTTATTTATGTTGACTTGTTCATGACATTATTTTGTTATATTTCAGATGATTTTGCTAACAGCACACCTCCACCACCTAAAAAACAGAAAGCAACAAAAACGTCAGACAAAAATACTAAAATAAAAGATCAAAACTTTGACACTGAAGTTGAGAAATTAGCAACAAAAAGTTCTGATCCTTCCAAAAAAATGTAAATAATTTACATATTTGTTAAGCTAACCTTTTTGCTTTCAATTTTATTTTAAATATTAAACCAGTGATTCCCAAAGTGGTCTATATAGACATCAGGGGTCTACAAAGACTTTCAAGGGGTCTACGAAAGTGAAAAAACAAATTGGGGGTCCATGAGATGTCCAAGGGGGTCTATGATAATAGATTTCATATAAGCAGGTCGTGACTTTAATTTTTACATCCCATTAATGTAATTCTTCACACTATATATAATTTGTAACTTAGTTAATCATTTAAATATTTATCCTGCTATTCAAATGAAAAATTTTATTTAATTTCAATACTTATTAAAATAACTTAATTTTGTCTTCATGTACGGTAAATAATGTTTAACAAAAAGAAATGTAGACTGTCAAGCGTTGATAACGTTGTCACCCTGATAAAAAGATATAGATTTGAAAAACTTTTGAACATTCAAAGATAAAGTTCAGAATAGACCCACAAAATCTCTATTCAACATCATGTAGAGAAGATGGTGGTTTATGAGTCTTACAATATCTGTTCATTTATATCAAAATAAGGGTGTGGTGGTAGTGGTTAAGCGCTTGGCTTCCGTAATGGGGTCCTGGGTTCAAATCTCTGTGAATTTTGAATTTCAGGATTTTCATGGCTCCCCTGAGTCCACCTATCTCTAATGGGTACCTGAATTATGTTGGTAAAAGTAAAGGCGGTTGGTTGTTGTTCTGCCCACATGACACCCTGCTAGTTAACCGTTGGCCAAAGAAACAGATGACCATAACACCATCACAATGTCTGAAAGGGGAAATTTACTTATTATGGCAAAATGCGGAAAATACCATAGGTAAAACATTAATTTTTACCAGCCGTTGTAGTTTTAAAACCTGTTTTACACAAACCCACATCTGATATTATTAAAAGAATTTCTTTAAGCAACAATACAGTTCAAGGTTGCTTCGGTGGCATAAGTTATAAAATTAAAAGCTTCATATGTAATTGTTTGCAAACGACATATATAAGTTTGGGCTCAGCAGCGTCACATGTTCTGACAGGATGTAGTGGTGTGTGCTGCAAACTGCATTATGGTCGCCGGCTCCTTATTTTTCCTCAGGTTAACCCACAAAACCTTTCCCATGTTTGAGTTGCAAGACAGGAGAGTTTGGAATTCAGTTTTACTTCTGCTAGGTGGGTAGCCAGCCAAGGTTAATGAACCCTTCCTGCTCGAAGCTTACTGGTTTAGGCGACAGTCACTCGCCTTCGCTCTTCCTCCCGATAGTGATAACATCTTCGCGCAGACTCAACATTTGAGCAACTCGTGAAACGTCAACAAATGCACTAGAAACTGCTCTTTGCGAAAACTCTTACAATGATACTTTAGGCCATTGTGTTTGGAGATTCCAGCAATACATGTTGCTATTTTAATTGGTTTTTGAATTTTATCAATAAAAAAGAGAGATCTCTAAAATTTCTATTATGTAGCTATAAATTACTTTTTCACTTTTCAACTCTCTACAGATAGAAATTAGGAGGCGTTTTGGCTGAGTGGTAAAGTGCTTGGCTTCTGAACCATGGGTCCCGAGTTTGAATCCTGTTGAAGACTTGGATTTTTATTTTCGGGATCTGAGGCCACCCAGCTCTAATGGATACCTGACATTAGTTGGGGAAAGTAAAGGCTGTTGGTCGTTGTGCTGGCCACATGACACCCTCGATAATCGTAGGCCACAGAAACAGATGACCTTTACATCTGCTCTATAGACCACAAAGTCTGAGGGGAACGTTACTTTACTTTTTGTACAGATAGAAATTAGTTTAAAAAATGTTGAATTTGTTTCTCTTTTTTTTTTTTTAGAAGAACTCCATTGTCTGAAAAGGTTTATGAAAGGGAGTTACAAAAGGCATTACAGTTATCACTTTGTGATGCCAAACAGATTGAAGAAGTGGCTGTTGTTCATACGTATAAGAATTCTGATCATAAAAATGCCACTAACACTAAAACAAGGGAGAGAAATTTACATCCAATTTCAACTATTTTAGAAATGTCAGAAATTTCATCAACTCATGATGAATCATCTTTTATAAACACTAAAAGTCAACCTTCTTCTAGTACAAAACTAATTGGAACTGTAATGGATGAAAGTATTGAGGTCCTAGAAGAGTCCATTTCTAAGAAGCTACCACAGAGACAATCTAAAAAAACAAACATTGCTGCAACGAAGAAACCAGTATCATCTGAAGGTAATGAAAATGTTTACAATTTTCATAAAATGCATTTCTTTTTAGAATGTTTTGACTAAATAAAAAAATATACTTAATTCAACCAATTTATTTGTTGCTCAAGGCCATTCGTTATGTACACTTGAAAGCCTGAGACGAAATAGTGAATAAAACTTTTATTCCCAAACACTGACTTAAATAACACAGACATTACTTCAAAAAGAAGATGATTATGTCCTACGTGTCATGCATTTAGTCATGCATGTTATCCAATGACTTAAATTCTGCTAAGTCACTGATTTTCACGTCTGGCTCAGGCAACCCATTTCATGCTCTAATAGCACTAGGTAAGCAGAAGCATTTGTACAGATTTGTCCTAGCATATCGAATGAGGAATGTGCCTTTATCTTTGCGTCTTTCTGAGTATTTTATTAGATTTCATTTTTGTATTTGAAGATTATGGTTCAGTGTTTTATGTATAATTGCTACATTACTTTTCAGTCTTCTCTCCTGAAGGCTTTTTAAATTTTGTGATTTTACTAAAGGGGTCTTGACTTTAGTGTAAAATGTTTGTAAATATTTTCAAAATAGAAAGTCTATCTATTTATTACTAATTTCTGATTATAGTGACCTATCTTCTTTTTTCTTTTTTTTCACTTACCAATGTTATAATAGGGGCAAAGTAATTGGATTTAAGTTTGAATCTCAGCATAGATTTTGATTCAGGATTTTTTAGGATGCCTTCATATGGGTATCTGGCTTACATATGAGAAGTAAAGCATTTGGTTATTGTGAAGGCCACTTAACACCCTCATTTATCTTCGGCCATAAAACAGATGAGCTTTACATCTGCCTTCATAAATTACAAGGGATTAGTGTCTTTTAAACATTAGAAATGTCTAATTCAAGATTCAATTAGAGTTGACTTCCTGAATTTGTGGTATGGTCTTAGCAGCGTCATGATGTCACTAAATCTGAACCCTACCCATTGCCATTCCCTACCATTGTGTCGGAAGGTAGGGCTAAAACATAATAATCCTCATTTTGAAGACATGTCCAAAATACATAAAACATCTACTGTAAACTCACTAGTCTTGGCTCTTCATTGTAATAATCTCACAGTTTGTGTTTTTAAGATGACAGTGAAGAATTTGAAAATGATAGTGATGAGGAAAGTGATTATGATGAAGACTCGAGTGATGAAGACTTTGGTAAGAAGAAAAAAACTGCATCAAAAACCAAAGCTCTGTCTTCAAGGTCAAAGTCCACAAAGACTATAAAAAATGTAACGCCCACCAAATTAAGTAAGTTAGAAAATGTATCACTATATTATAGTCTTTTATTAGTTTTTTTTTTTTTTATTGAAAGAGAGCTATATATAGCCTAATGAGTTATAGCTTAGATGTGACCAATTTCTTTTTACACAAAGGGAACTTGTAGATACAATTAAGTGACACAAATATGTTCTGTCCAGATTAGGTATTATTTGTTTTTTATTATTTATTCCAATTAATTATTTATTTTTTCACACAGAAAAACCAAAACAGTCAAATCCCATAAAAATTACAACGAACACTCTATGCTCTGAGACTAATAAAATAGCAGCTAGCTCAGTAGTAGTTTCATCTGAGATCAGGTCAGAGTCCTTCAGTGTATCTCCAGCTAGAAGAAAAAACACCCAGACCTCTGCCAGTATGCCAACAGTCAAAATGATCAACCCACCAACCGTTTTCAGCTCCAGCTGGAAGCCACCAGGTAAATTACTAATGTACCATTGTTTAAAAATAGATTTGTATTACTTAATACAGAAGTTAAATTACAGTTATTCATTCCTTCAGAAAAGAAGATAATGATGTCCTAAGTTTGATATGTAGTGTTCTATTGTTATATGCCTTCTTTGAAAGGTATAAGTCTCAGTAGAAAAGCCTTTAAAATGCATGCTAAATAATTTGAAATAGTATATTTTCTAATACGTTTTTTGGCTTACAACTTTAAAAAGGTTAAAAAGGATTTATTGATGTATACATATATAATGTAAAATTCTTTTGGCTAGTTATTATCACCTTGTTTTTGGCCAACACAGTGACCAACATATTTATAATCAACAAATTAGAGAGGTGGGGACTGTTCTAAACTCTTATATTAAAAATATCTGCTATTACCAAATTTGAACTAGAAGTTGCCAAGCATTCAACCATTTAGCCACAATGACTTTTTGTTTACAATGAGTTATTCAGGGATTGGAAAATATCTCAACATCCTTGTCAGAGACAATGGAGGGTTCTAAGATTGTAATTCTTTGGCCACCAATATGTCAGCACTCTACCTTTAGTGTTCTTTGCAAGATCATATGAGTTTGAAACAACTCTTTTCTTTGAAAAAGTGTCCACGGAGAAAGAACAAAGTCTAAAACCTTACTATGTTTCAATTAAAGTGACAAAGAAAAATGTAACAAAAGAGAGTGATACACGTGTTGGTCACAAGTACAGGTGAACATTATCTGAAAGAATGTTAAGTCTCATAAAAAATATTTAAATGTAAGCTTCAAATTGTTTTTATCTTTCTTTTTTTTTTTTTTGTACTCCAGCCTTAGCCAGTAAAAGATGCTCTAACAGTGTACCCACAGTTAAGTCACCTACAACAGGGCTACGTCTCGGCCTTTCCAGAAATCAAAATCTCAAACCTTTGCACAAATCTTTTAAAGTTATGTAAACAAATGTTTGGTCAATAATTTCAAAGTTTATGTATAAGCGAAATAGATGGAAGAAAACAACAGACTAATGGCCTCCAAATGATTGTAGTTTAGAATGTTTAGATCAGTGTGTACAGAAACTGTTTTAAGTCTTTGTCATATATTTTTAGACTGCATTCATTTTTCTTTACAATGTTCATTAGAAACGGTATGGTGTTCGTTGATTTAAAAAAAAAAAAACACTTCATTGTCGAGATTGCGATCTTTTTTTATTTAGCGTAGAAAATTTTAATTTTCATTGTTTTACATTATGAAAAATTTTATTTTTTAAAAATTTGTCTTTCATCTTTTTTTATGTAATAATTTTGTTTTTAATGACCTACTTTTAGTAATCCAAAAGGTTAATTATTGTGACTTTTTTTTTTTTAAATTTGTGACTAATAAATGTCCACTTTTTGTCCAAAATGTATTTTTCTTTTTACACATCTCCTACAATTGGCTGTTTTCTAAATTATGTTTTGAAAAGGAAAAGAATTTCCTTTAAGTTTAAAATTTGGAATTATTTAATTACATTAAAGTAATACAAAGATTTTCACTTTATCCTAGATGAATATACTTGTGTAAATAAAGTTGCATATTTTTGGGTACAAATGTAGAGAAATGGGAAAGTAAGATTAGAATGTTTTCTTGTTAAGTATTGTTCAGCTATTCTCAGTTGCCTAATTTTGAATTTTATTTAGGCATAATTGTAATTTTCTTTTTAAAATATTCATGTTTTTGCCATGTATAAAAATGACAAAGTTATCAACATATAGAGAGCATTCTATGCCTGGGGACAGAGCCTTTATAATGCTGTTTATTTTTATGTTGAACAGAGTTGCTGAAAGAATGCTGCCCTGAAGTACGCCCATCTCTTGGTCATAAGTGCCAGAATCAGAGTTGCCCACTCGAACATAGAATTTCCAGTTCTTTAGGAATTCCCTCACAAAGCAGGGAAGGTGTCCCTTTAGCCCCATAAGCTCCAGGTCCCGTAGAATGCCATGTTTCCAAGTTGTATCATAGGCCTTTTCTATATCTAAAAATACAGCTACTATATGTTCTCGTCTAATAAATACATTCCTGATGAAAGATTCCAACCTTACCAGGTGGTCAGTTGTAATCCGCCCATGCTAGAATATGCATTAGTAGTTAGGTTAGAGATTAATTTATTTCTCTCAAGGAACCAGACCAGCCTTATCATCCTTTCCATGGTTTTGCAGATGCAGCTTGTTAATGCTATTGGGCGATAGTTAGCTGGGTCAGACCCACCTCTTTCTGGTTCAGGCATTGATATAACCATAGCTTTCCTACAGATTTTTGGGAAAGTAAGTACCTGATTCCCATACAAGGTTATAGATTTTAAGCAGGCTTGTCATTGAGGGCTCAGGAAGTTGATTGAGGAACGGATAGTGGATTTCATCTTCTGGCGCTGTGCCATTTGATTTGTTCAACGAGTCCCTCAGCTCTTCATGTGAGAACAGGATGTCTTTCCTCCCTGGTTTTAATTTTTTGGAATTCTGTTGTGTAGTGTGCAGTGGATGATTTATCTGCTATTGAGGATGCAAGGCAGTCAGCTATATATCTGGGTGATATAACAGTTCATCCTTGGTTTTTCAAATGTCTGGTTGCATTTGATTCTTTCCCTTTGATCCGCCTTACTGCCTTCCAACCCGTTCAAGCAGAATGATTGGAATCCAGACTGCCTACACAATTTCTACAGGAATTCCCATTGGTTTGTCTAGCCTTCGCTCTAGCTATCCTGAATGGCTTTAGATTTTCCTGGGAAGGGTTCTTTATAAATGCAGCCAGTCGTTTTTCCTATCGCCTATAGCATTTTTGCAAACTGCATGAAACCATGGTTTGCTATGCCCTTATTTGGATTCGCCAAAAGGGGTACAACTTTCCTAGCAATATCAAGTAGCTAGCTAGCAAAAATATCAGCTGGACTCTGTTCATTAACGATATTTCTGTGATATCCTGGGAGCATCTTTCTTGAAATTGTTCCCAATCAGCTTCCAACGCTGAGGTCGTCCAAATGAGGGGAGATTGTTAGCAATGATGATTGGGTTGTAGTCACTTCCCCATAGGTCATTGCTTTCTGACCATTTTAAGTCGTCCAGTGACGCATATGGTGTGGTCAGTGCAGACGAGAGATCCCGTTCCTGGATGCAAGTAAGTTGATGATCATGTTGGAGGAAGATATCCTCATACGACCTCTTGTGCAAGTATTGATGGATCCTGACATATTGTTATGGACATTGAAGTCTCCAAGGATTTTATAGGGCAGAGGGAGCTGTTCTATGAGATTCTCAATGTCTATTAGATTCCTGATTCAATGGAGCGCCTTGAGGTAGATACAAGCTGCAGAAACTGATAACCTTGTGTGTAGAGTCATTCTAGCTGCTACGGCCTGTAGTGTGGTTTGCTGTGGGATGCTGTTCTTCACAAGGATACAGACTCCACCTGATGCTCTCTTCGAATCTTCAACAGTCCTGTTGTATGTAATGTAACTGCAGAAACGAATACTGTCTGAGTTTTTCAGAAATGTTTCCTGTAGGCAAACAGCTACAGGAGTCTCAGAGTCCTGGAATCCATGGCTTATTCAAAATGGCCTACTTGGTTAGGCCTTGGAAGACCCTTGGAGGGGTTTTCCTTAATTTCCGCGACCTTTTTGGGTTTAGACTTTGGTTTGGACGGAGAGAAACCCCCACCCCCTCTTTTTTTTTGGGGGGGGGGGGGGGATTCTTTCTCTCTGGAGAGGAATGATCTCTCCGGCCAAAGCGGAGGTTATTTCCTCCATATCTTGCACTTTACTTGGGCTTCTCCCCTTAGAGAGTTGATCAACCCCTAAACTCAGTAAGGGCTGGGGTGTCTGGTAGGGTTCTCCCAGAAGAATCCACGTCAGACATTCAGTCTCCATTTGCTCTCCCACTACAGCATTCAGCGCCTTGTAGATGAGAAAAGGGCTCATCTTTGTCATGCTTTTCCTCAGTGCATCTGACCACCAGATTTACATCTGGGGCTAGTTGGTTTTGGTTTTGTTTTAGGGGTGTTCGTTATTACAAAGCTTATATCAACCCTGTCTGTCTGGTTAAAAGTGTGTACGTTATTTCTCCCGCACCTATTATAGGATCAAGATGAAACTTCAGACAATTAATTATTCATTAACATAGACAAGACATGAATCAATTTTAAACAAAGTAACCAATTAGACAATTACAGGTAATTCATTATTTTGTTTAATAGCAACAAGGGAAACTAATACTTCAGTATTCACAGATATATGGCTTAATGTGTTGGGATTAGTCCCGTTTAATCTATTCCTCCCTCGCGCATTCTCCGAACAAGTTGATACTTAAAACTATTATTTATTGTACCTAATAAAACATGAATCAATAAACAAAAATACTCAATTAGTCAATTAATTATTGGTTATTAATTATTTTGTTTGATATCCAATAAGGGTAATAACTTGTTCATTAGTGGTAGATATAATTTTATGGACGGAGTTCTTACCATTTCAATAATTCTCTTCTTCCCTCAACAGTTTGGACCAGAAGAAGAAGTAAAGTAAAGATCACTCTTATTTCTGCGGATAGTCACCCCACGAAAAAACAATAAAGGGGGGAGGACAACACGTGGGTATTCACACGTCGCTACGGATGGCTGCGCGCTGGACTGTCAAACCCTGCCCCCTCCCACCCATCTTCGTCCTGCGGGAGGTTTGGACTAAGAAGTAAACTATTTTCATCTCTGAAGGAACATCCGAAACATGTAAAAACATTTTACAAACACTAAATAGCAGCGCCGGACTTAACCATTGTGACCAAGAAGTCATGGAAAGAGAACAAGTAATCTACTATATATATTCGCCCGTCACTAAAAAGCAGGGCTGGACTTAACCATTGTGGGGCCCTATGCGAAACGGATTTTAGGGAAGCGGACAATAAGTGGAATTTAAGAGTTTGTATTAGAAAATAAATTCGTCTATGCATTCTATTCATTCTTTACTACGTACAGAATTACTTTACGAGCCTTGCGTGTAGCGAAGTCATACAGTATATCATAATAATTCTGATTCCTACATAGATCACGCTCAATAGCATGAATTCCCAAATGTTTCAATCTGTCTTTGAGAATTGTTGACTTCAAGTAATTCTTCATTAGTTTGAGGCGCGAGAAGCTTATTTCACCAGATTACACAATTACGGCTTATGCATAATGCCGTTTTTATTTATCGCGCGTTGGATTGGTGTTTTCCATATTGAGTGACACCCCAAAATGACCAATTAATTAATCACAGTGAACATGAGCGCCAGAACGCGGTCAACGAATTTGCATACGCTGCCGCCTCTTTCGGTTTATCTACAAACCTCGGGAAAACAGAAGTCACCCAATAAAACCTACTCAGCCCCAAAGATCACAGTAAACGAACAGCCCCTTAACGTGGTAGACCACTTCACATATCTGGGTAGTACAGTATCAAATGACGCCTCACTTTCAAGGGAAGTTGATAACCATCTGGCCAGGGCCAGTAGCGCTTTTGGAAGCCTTCAGGCGAGAGTTTGGCGGAATAAATCGATGTCTACCAGGCTGTGTTCTCTCAATCCTTATATATTGTTACAAATGAACAGTGACAAGTAGAGGTCAACGTGTGACCCTAGCGAGATGACACAGCAGCCAGTGTTCTCTGGAATCGACATGTATAAACAACGACAGGATGTGATGTTTCCTCCCATGTTGTTCCAGAGGATACTAGCAGTGTTTTTGCAATATTGGACAAGCGATTAGGGACTCTATATAAGAAAGAGAGTTAATGTGAAAGTCAGTCGTATGGAGTCGTGAGTGAGCCGTTACAGTCGATACAGACGATGTAAGACGTGTGCGGCTCTAGTGGAAGAGAAATGTGTACGACTCGATGCAAGTTAACTAGGGTAGAGTTAACTGGAGTGGACTACTGTCGTTAAAGTCTATACAGCGAACTACCGTGGACTTGAGCAGTTACAGTCGACACAGTCGATGTAAGACGTGTGGGGCTCTGATTCGGTAGACTTGAGTACGACTTGGTTCAGCTTTGGGAGACCTGGAGCGACACTGGGAAGTGTGTCGTTGGTCTGTTCTGTGGAATACGGCTCGATGCAAGCTGAGAAGAGATGAATTGCAACGAAGTATAGCTAACTGTAAACTGACAGATAGTGTACAGTCTTCTACGCTACATGTTACAGTGACGAATTGTTAGAGTTAATAGTTATATGAAAGTTTAGTCGTCAAGTTCTTTGCAGTGTTTTTATTTGTGTGCCTACTAATACATTTAGCCAGAAGATTCAGAAATACGTAACAATATGGATCTGAGATGTTTACTATACAGAAAACAACTAAGAATATTTGAGCGCTTTCACCAAAGATGCTTGCGCTTTATCATGGGCATATGGTGTCAAGACCGCACTTCAAACAGTGATGTCCTTGCGAACGCCGGTATGGACAGTATAGAGAGACTTCTTATGGTCCGACAGTTACGCTGTTCAGGGCACGTATCCCGCATGAGAGACGAACGTATACCAAAGGCAGTCTTTATATATATATATATATATATATATATATATATATATATATATATATATATATATATATATATATATATATATATATATATATATATATATATATATATATATATACTAATAAAAGGCAAAGCCCTGACTCACTGACTCATCACTAATTCTGCAACTTCCCGTGTAGGTACAAGGGTGAAATTTGGCAGGCGCATTCCCTACAGCTTACTTACAAAAGTGCAGCAGGTTTCGTTTCCCAATCGTACGCGTAACGGTCGTAACGGTCGACAACGTCCGCTCTGTGCTACACATTGCACGGCCACATCAGACTCACTGCTGATGTCCGAAGGGACATTGTGTTGTATGTGCTCAACAACTGGGACAGGTTCAAGGTGTGGACAGATGATGGTACGGGAGACAATTACACAACACATGAGCACTATCACAGTGAACTCATTCATTCGACTGCTGTGTATGTGCTCAACAACTGGGACAGGTTCAAGGTGTGGACAGATGATGGTACGGGAGACAATTACACAACACAGGAGCACTTCTATACTAATAAAAGGCAAAGCCCTGACCCACGAAATAGTGAAATCGACCATGATTCACGGCCCATGTGGGCCTCACAACATCAACTCACCCTGCATGAAGAACGGAACGTGCACCAAGAAGTACCCGCGTCCCTTCATCTCTGAGACTCAGACTGGACAAGACGGTTACCCTCAGTACCGCCGGCGCACACCCTCTGACGGCGGTCACACAGTTAACATCAATGGCGTGAATGTCGACAACAGATGGGTGGTCCCTTACAGTCCTGTTCTGTCCCGCTTCTTCAATGCTCACATCAATGTCGAAGTCTGCAATTCAGTCAAGTCGATCAAATACATCTGCAAGTATGTCAACAAGGGAAGTGACCAGGCAGTCTTTGCAATACAAAATCCAGATGACGAGGTCTCTCGGTACGAAGCTGGTCGTTACATCAGCAGCTCTGAAGCAGCGTGGCGCATTTTCTGCTTTCCCATTCACGAACGCTACCCTCCGGTCGTTCATCTTGCAGTGCATCTCGAGAACGGACAGAGAATTTATTTCACAGAGGGCAATGTTGCAGAAAAAGTACACAATCCACCACAGACGACTCTGTTAGCCTTCTTTGATCTTTGCAACCATGATGACTTTGCAAAGGAGCTTTATTATCACGAAGTTCCATCTTATTATGTGTGGACAAGAAACATGTTTCGTCGGAGGAAGCAGGGGAAGGCTGTGCCAGGACATTCGGGGGTGAAGAAAGATAATGTGCTTGGAAGGGTCTACACTGTGCACCCGAACAACTCTGAATGTTACCACCTTCGATTGCTGCTCTACAAAATCATAGGTCCCACCTCTTTCGAATCTCTCAGAACAGTTGACGGTGTTGTCCATCCAACCTATAAGTCGGCCTGCAGGGCACTTGGTTTGTTACAGGACGATGTCAACTGGGACGAGACTCTCCAGGAAGCTGCTCTGTCTCGCTCACCTCAAAAGATCCGTGAACTGTTCGCTGTAATGCTGGTCTTCTGCCAAATGGAGAACGCCTTAAATCTCTGGGAAAAATATAGAGACAGCATGGCAGAAGATGTTAGGAGACAGACTGAAAGAGATCATGGAGGAACAGAAGTCCAACAGTGGTTGCCTATGATCTCCAACAAGTGTCTTCAGTTGCTTGAGAACTACGTCATTGCTATCGGAGGTCTCTCTGTCGATCATTACGGGCTGCCTTCACCTTCGAGAGAACTGGCAGAGGTTACGTCGAATCCCGAGTACTTGAGGGAAACCTCTTACGACACCTCGGAGTTGGCCAATGTAGTCTCAAACAACGAGCCTTTGCTGAATGGTGACCAAAAGAGAGTTTACGAGCAAGTCATGAGGAGCGTTGTCTCGGGCACTGGCACGGTGTTTTTTCTTGATGCTCCAGGAGGAACTGGCAAGACATTCCTCATAAACCTTCTGCTTGCGAAAGTCCGAGCGGAAGGTGACATTGCTGTAGCTGTGGCTTCTTCTGGCATTGCAGCAACTCTTCTTCAGGGTGGGAGAACTGCTCATTCAGCTTTCAAACTACCTCTCAACCTCAGCCACACCACTGATTCGCCCTCCACGTGCAACATATCAAAGCAGAGCAACATGGCTGAAGTGCTAAGACAGTGCAAGCTGATTGTCTGGGATGAGTCCACCATGGCACACAGAGGGGGTGTCGAGGCTTTGGACAGGACCCTCCAAGACATCCGAAACACCACCACACGTATGGGAGGCTTGACAGTGTTGCTGGCTGGAGACTTTCGGCAAACCCTACCAGTCGTGCCCAGAGGAACACGCGCCGACGAAGTGAAAGCCTGTCTGAAGTCTTCGTACCTGTGGCGTCAATCACTGTCGTCACTTTAAGAATAAACATGAGGGTTCATCTGAATGGCGACACAAGAGCCGGAGAGTTCTCTGATCTTCTGATGAGTATTGGTGATGGCAGCTTAAGTCAAGAAAATTCTAAAATAGCAATTCCCTCAAATCTCTGTCTCCTGGTGAAGACCTTGCAAAACCTTCGTTACAATGTTTATCCCAATCTAAGAACTCTCCAGCATATAGACGTGTCATGGTTGAGGGAGAGAGCTATCCTAACACCACGAAACGACATGACCACGGCCATAAACCACGTTTTACTCCAAGAACTCCCCTCACAATCTAAAACATACCAGTCTGTGGATTCAGTTGTGGAAATGGAAGACGCGGTGCACTATCCGGTAGAGTTTCTCAACTCTCTGAATCCTCCAGGCACTCCTGAGCATCGTCTCATTTTGAAGGTTGGGGCACCGATAATGTTGCTGAGGAACTTGCAGCCACCTAAACTGTGCAACGGCACCAGACTTCAAGTCACGTCTCTGCAGAAGAACCTCATTGAGGCAACTATTTTCACTGGCAGTGGCTCAGGAGAGACAGTTTTGATTCATCGCATCCCCGTCATCCCCTCTGACCTCCCATTTCAATTCAAACGCCTCCAATTTCCAGTAAGGCTCTGCTTCGCCATGACAATCAACAAGTCTCAGGGACAGACACTACAAAAGGTTGGCATTGACTTGAGACAGGACTGCTTCTCACACGGGCAACTGTACGTCGCATGCTCAAGAGTAAGCTCGGCGCAGGGATTGGTCATACTGCAGCCGGAGGGCCGAACTGACAACGTGGTGTACAAAGAGATCCTCAACAAATAACTGTGTATTGGTACATGTATGTTTCTTCTCTATTTCAAAAGGTTTACTTTTCTTCTTAGTAATGAAATATTTAAGGCAGTACATATGACACATTATTTTTACTTATCGGACTAACATTGCAAAAAGCCACACAAAAACTGCGTTGTTCCGGTTATTCCAAAAATACATGCGCTACATTCCCTGCGGTAACACTCCTGGCACAAATGAGAATGTTTTGTTGTTACATGTAGGCCTATTAATTAAAGCAAATTTGAAATGTTAATGCAATAATCCTCCCGCTGCAAAGCGCGGGTATTTTGCTAGTATATATATATATATATATACATATAATTCATGGGCGTAGCCGGGACCCCCCCCCCCTCCGAAATGAAATCCCGACGGAATTAAGTGACTGATTTTTGCTTTCATTTTGTTTATTTCAGGTGAGATTTAAATACTTACCACAGCACAGCCGAGGGGGTTTTGAGTTAAAAACCCTCTACCAGGGGGTTTTGAGTTAAAAAACCCCTACCAGGGGTTTTGAGATTTTAAAAAACTCTATCAGGGGGTTTTGAGATACAAATCCCTCTACCATGGGGTTTTGAATTTAAAACCCCCTACCAGGGGCTTTGAATTTAAAACCCCCTACAGGGGTTTTGAGTTTTAAACCCCCTACCAGAGGTTTTTGCAGTTAAATCCCCCTCTTCTATAAAACAAAACAAAAAATGCAAACAACAATCCCCAAATTCCAACAGCACAGTTAAGGAAGATTTTGATTTTAAAACCCCTCCAAAATTTACGATAAACCCCCTCTTCAATATAAAAAAAAGCAAATTACACATTCAAAATTCTATGAGCGTAGCCAAAAGGGTTTTGAGTTTAATTCCCCCCCCCCTCCAGTTGGAGTTTGAAGCTAAAAAGTACCTATTCAATATTTAAAAAAAAAGCAAATTACACACTATAAAATCTATGAGTGTAGCCAAAGGGGTTTTGAGTTTAAAACCCCTCCAGATGGTTTTGAGTTTAAAATTCCCCTACAGAGCGTTTAGAGTTGAAAACCTCTCTCTTCAATACTATTTTAAAGCAAACTACAGTCACCAAATTCTATGATCGTAGCTAAATGGGGTTTTGAATTAAAACCCCTCAACAGATGATTTTGACGAAAAAAACTTTCCTTTTCGGTATAAAATCTAAAACGAAATACAGGCATGTAATTCCATGAGCGTAGTCAAGAAAGGTTACAATTTAAATTTCTACCAGTGGCTTGGGCTCCATTAATAAAGTGTGAATAGTCTTCTGTCGAAATTGAAAAACACGAGCCCCCCAGACCCCCTTGCTAGCAAAGGCGGGGAGTCTACAAGTTTTCCACTAATTCCAGGAAGAATCTATTCTAAGGCATAATAAACGTCTTCCGAAAGGGTCAGAATGTAATAAAGATTAATTATGCACACACACACATACAAATATAGGCCTATATAATTTTTTTCCACGGCGGGGGGGGGGGGAATCCCCTCAACCCCCCCCCCCGAAAAAAATCCTGATGACATATATATATATATATATATATATATATATATATATATATATATATATATATATATATATATATATATATATATATATATATATATATATATATATATATATATAATTATGAATTATGTTTCCTAACTGGGATTTCTGCCAAAAAAAAAAATAATTGTACCGCTCCCCAATTGGTTGGGGGGGGGGGCGGAATTTATGCTATCGCCCCCATCAAATCGGCCAACATACCAAAATGGGGACGTCATTATATTAAGCTTGGTTAAGATATCAGTTCGTAGCTTTTATCATTATGGATCCGCCAGTGATATAGTCTCTATATATATAGTATTACATGGTACAATCCGCACCTTCGACACGGAGGTCACGGTACAATGCCTGTCGGACTGAATCGATGACGGTGTCAGAAACCAAAAGTAGAAAGATTCACATCCGTTCATATAGATCTACACAGGAAAGAAAACAAAGTTGTAGATAACTCTACTAAACAGTAGCCTACTTCCGCAATGATCGTACAGATAAGATTTATGATTAGACCTTTATAATTATCTAGAGATCTAGATCTAGATAGTCTAGACTAGATCTAAATTATATTAGATCTAATTATAAAGATCTAGAATCTGAATCTAGGACTAGGTTCTAAACGGTAACATTCAACGAATCTGAATACTGAATGCTGTCAATTATTATGAGTATATATAGAATAGTAGATTCTTATATTAGGCACACCGTATTCGGGAACTAGATCTAGGTCAAATTTTTATTTTATTTTTTTATTTGGTGACGGTTTAACTTGCAAAAAAAATGAAAGCAGATTCTTATTCTGCAACTAAAGGACTATAAAAATAGCTGTGTTTCTTTGAATTACCACTCATAGTCAAGATTTTATTTTAAAATAAATTAGGTCACTTCATGCTCCTATAATAAACGTAGTTTTTGTGCTTTCTCCTTTACTAAGCTTTAGCGCACATTGAGCACAGTTAAGAAACATCATTATGTTATTGCTAATAAATTATATCTGTGTTAATTAAAAATTTTTATTTAGATTGTATTAAAAGAAGTAGATTCACTTCTGCAATATGTATTTATAGAAGCCTCTCTCTCTCTCTCTTTCTCTCTCTTTCTCTCTCTCTCTCTCTCTCTCTCTCTCTATATATATATATATATATATATATATCGTTTATAGTTTATTTATATATGCCTACCTATATAATCTATGTGTAGAAACAGACAGAAATAAATCTATATAAATTATATATCTATAAATTAATTATTATAATTTAATAAACATATTTTCAACTAGGCTAGATGTAGGCCTATTCTCTGTCTCTTTCTTTTAATTCCCAAGGACCCTTTTCTTTTCATAATTTGGATGTTCGTTTTGTTACACCTTAACATCCCCTCCCTCCCATAGATGCTTTTCTTTGTCTTTTCATGACTCTCTCCCCCTTCCCTCCACTGCCTGTATACCTCTCCTCACCACTAGGGCTCACCTGGCGTGATCACCTGCAGTGGGCATGGTCTCTGGCTTCAAATTAGCAGCCCGTACTTTTTCTTTCATTCATAAATTATATATTATTCTAGATATCTCGATCTAGGTCACGTTTATTCATTGAAAAATCATAGATTTATTAATCCCAATAATATTTCTTATTACGATTTTGCCTTGTGCACTATAGGAGAATGTGTTAAATTCATTATTATCGTTGAAACACCTCCTTTTTTAATTTTATTTAACAGCTAACAGTATGAATGTGATTGGAATGTCTTTCCAAAGATGTTTGGAAGCTGATTTTGATATATTCACCAGCCTACGATCAAACAGGCTAATAATATAGTCTTCATCCCTTATATTGGTATGAATTGCCGGGGGAGGTTAAAACAATAACTTTACATACTTGGTTACAGAGAATCTAAAAAACTGCCATCTGCTTTGGAAAAAGCGGAACAAAAATACAGGAACTTATATAAAATTGGACATGCACTGTCCCGAAACGTTGTTTTTAGCTCCAAACATATAAACAAAAAAAGCGATGTGTTTCTTAAAGGAGAATTCATGAGCTGTGCCTAATATAAGAAGCTACTATATATATATATAATAATAATTATAATATCATGATATAATTATTAAATTTAAAATTAGACAGATATTATAAAAAATTATATTTTATCTAGATCTAGATCTAGTAATATGTCTAGTTGATAGATCTAATTAATTAATATAGTATAGTCTTCATCATAATATACTATATATATAGATATAACTATATAACTAATACTTAGTACTTAACTTACTAGTAGCTAGATTTTGGCTAGAAAGAGTTTTTGTCTTGCCCCCTATTTTCTGATAAGTGATATTTCATATTACTCACGTAGCGAACACCCCACAATCTTTGTTAAAATGAGCCTTTTTTTTAATAGCTATGACGAAACTAGTCATTTTTTAAATTTTTTTATTTTACCATTTCTTTATAGTTCAGACACAATTCGTTTTGTTTCTGTTGAAAAACAAGGGTTTTACACAGGTTCAAGACGAGCACTGGTAGTACCAGTGCTTTTTTTGTGACTGTATGCACCAGTAGTGCCAGTACGAGTACTGGCACCTTTTTCAATGTGGGGAAAAAAATATATATTACTTTTCTTGTATTTTAATGTTTATTTTTAATTTATTAGTACCCAGTAGTTAAAAGTTAGGCAATCCTTCACTGAGTACCGGCTCCTATTTTGTAACAAAAAAAGTACTGGATAGGACAATGCCATTTTTTTCCTTTTAGAACAGAAGGGGGTAGGTCCGGGGTTAAGGAGATTTTTTTAGAAAATTTAAGTATCAGCTAAACATGAACTATCTAAAATGCTTCTAAATATTCCTAAAAACACACACATGTCATAGTCTTTGTGTAAATATGGGGTGTTCCATAAAATTCATTTGTCACAATCAATGACACTAACCAATGGTCTTTATCACTATCAATGACACTAACGAACACTATTTTAATGTTGAAAATGCATATCAAGGGGATGTAACTCAAGGCCGGGAATGGACATTTCTTTGATTTATTTTGTATAGATCTAACATTTTCTTACTTAATTTTGTTTTTGTCAAGATGTTAAACCAAGTGTGATGTGAATGGGCAAAAAGAAAGGGAATATTGCTAAATGTAATGCTAATGAGGGGCAGAGTTGGATATAATAAAAAAAAGAATGTTTTTATGAGCAGCACAATTCTGCTCGCTCCCTCTTTTATTTTCTCCTTGGCGCCCTAATTATTGATTGACCAACCTAGCATGGTATCATCAATACAGTACCAGAAATAAAAAGTAGCAGGAGGGGCAATTATTGGTTGATCAGGTACCAAATTAGGTCACAATTACTGAGTAGAGTGAACGGGCTAGACGTTTGGGGTCAACTAGATCTAGGTAGGTCACAGTATATGGCCCTTTATAAAGTTGAGGGGCTAGCAGAGAAGGGAGCAATTAAAAGAAGGAAGAGTGACACTAATCTGTTGGTCTTGAGTTGGTGTAAAAAGAAATTGATATTAAAATTAAAAAAAATTGCTTATAATATTATTTTTAAATACAATAACATGAAGTCTTCATTAGTGTACAGAGAGGGCTTGTTAAGTTACAAATCAGGGAATAGTGTTAGTTAATAATAGCGCTGGACCTCATTGACCTGCACTGTGCTATAATAGCTTGCTCAGGCCTGGACAGCCTCCACCACAGGGAAGTGCGGTCAGGGCGCCTCATGCGCTCCCAGACTCCACGGGCTTTTTGGGACTTGTCCCAGCACTCAAACCACTTTTCCATTTCTGTTTTTTTGTATTATAGCCAGGGCTTGATGAAAGCTTACAGCCTGTTTAGTGGGTGGAATTTGCCCTCCCTGGTGGGCCAAAGAGTCTGCAATTGTGTTGCCAGTCACACCTATGTGACTTGGTACCCACTGCATTATTACAGGGGTGCCATAGCGTTGTTTAATGTTATGTGAAGCCTTGATGACAGTGTTGATATTGGGGGGGGGGGGGGGGGGCATGGTCCGGGGCTTTGCAAAGCCTGTAGTACAGATTTTGAGTCAGTGACAACAACAATCTGTGTTGCCCTCAAATGTCAAATGCTCAGCTGTAACTTTTTATGACTGGTAGATAACAGATTACATACAGTGGTAAATCCTGGCAGAGCCTGCAATGCCACTGACCCCAAACTGTATTGGTGCCTGCCTTTCATTTGGATACATCAGCTGCATGGGGATGGTGAAACTGCTGGGCAACATCATTCCAACCATACTACCCCTTAGCTTTTTTATGGCTTGCCTTATGCCCAGGCATTCGTTTTCATTTTCACGAGTCCCTTATTTTACTAGTTGTATAATTTGTCTCTAACGTGATCACCTAGTAATACAATAAGATTAATTCATTTTGTATTTGTATTCACATACATATATATGCCCAACCTGCAACTGCAGCTGTGTTTCAAGGATTGGCCTCTTTAGTCACACAAAAGTTGCAAAGGGAAAAGATCGTCTCTCGAGACGTAAAATGCCAAAGATAGTTGCCCTAGTACAAATCTTGGTTCGAAACATATGTCTATGTTCTCTCAGGACTATATCGTATTTGGATAGCGAGCGATTTCACCCAATCTAATCAAATATTTGAGTACTTTTTTTCACCTCCTTCATGATGCCAGTGCCAGATTTTCAAATTATGGAAAGGTGCTCGAGACTGATAAATCAGGCTGATCAGTCTTTTTACATGCAGACTGATGAATTTGGATCCTGGGTTTAAAGAAATAATACATACTGGGGAAAGTTTGATGTCCCATGCAGATTACACCATGACACATTGCTAGATATTATATGTCTCTTCTTTACTCTCTTTAGGTTTATGTCTATGTCATATATCTTTTTTTTTTATATCAATATTCATAAAGGTTGACTAGCTAAATCAAAACAGTATAAAAGAAAAAGTCAATAAAAGAATGATAGTGTCAGGATTTACAATGAAGAAAAAGTAAGTAGTCTTATTAAAATATTTAGATATATACCGGTAAATGATTGATAGATCTAGAAATCTATTTCTTTATTCTCATCTATCAGTACATCATGCATCAAAAGATCTAGGTGCCCAAAGTAACAGCCCTTAAATAATAATTGGTAGTTGTCACAGCTTTCCTATTATATAACTCTATCTACTTATAATTCGATAGAATCTACCTTAGGTCTCGATACGTCTAGGTGTCCCTGGTTCAGTTCTAGTTAACGAAATAAAACAATTAAACCACTAGATCAAACACATAAACATTAATCAGCTTTACTGCATATCACACACGCTGGTCTCTCTCTGAAAACAAAACACACTTCCGGTCATTCGCGCAGATTGTAAAAAAGATTATACATACATACACACATTCATCCGTGACAGTAGTAAATAGCCATTTGTTGTTCTTGCTGAACAAAAAATAAGAAAATGCAATTTGTTTCAAGACATTTTTGGTTCTAAAATGATGTACCTTTTAAATAAAAAAAAATATTGTAAGCAGTTGCTCTGTATTACTGGAATAGGATTTAGGATCTGAAACAAACTATATAATTCTCTTCATGGCCTAACACTAACACTAAAGTCATGGAAAGATAACTCTTTTATTTATGCAAGTAGGATTAGAGTTACCCCAAATAATTTTTGCGGTGACAGAGAGTGAGGCTCAGAAAAAAAAGAGGCGGGGGGGAGAACAAGTAATCTTTCTCTTTACCCTATACATTTATGTATATATTTTTTACACATGTCAATATCTGGTGTCATCAAAATAGTTGCATGTTTTTTCTATAGCTTAGTTTTGATTTTGCCCCTTCGTATTGCCCTTTGTTTCCTAACCATGGCCACAGCTTCACATATATTTTGTGAAGTAAACAAGTCTTTCAATGTAGTCAAAATTGAGGTAACTGTTTATTTCTAACAGATGCATATTTCTGGAAAAATTCTTGTTCTCGAACTTCACAAGATGGTTGTAAGCTTTGTTTGCGAACACTGGGATAACTATGGCCACGCCTTGTCTGTTGTTCTTACTGTCATACACTCTGCAGGACAATATGCTGCCTACATGAATACTTCTGGTGTTTATGATCAAGTTTACAATCCAGTTCAATGTCTCTTCATATCCCTGTTATTTAGTGATTGCATTCACTGCAACGTACTGGAGTGTAAAACTAACGAAACTGCTACCTCACCTACTGTCCTTATTCCCCAGATATCCCTGGCTCCATCAGATTCAAATTTGTCTTTTACCTTTACGCGCAGACAATTCCCTGTTAGATTAGCCTTTACTATGACAATTATTACAGCACAAAGTTAAAAAAAATATGCCTGTATCTTCCAAAACCTGTTTGCAGTCACAGATAGCTGTATGTTGCTCTCTCCAAAATTCCTTCTTTTCATTCACTTAGTTGTTTGCCCAAACCCACCCCATATGGACAACTGTGTCTTTCAGGACGTGTTCACCTGTCACTAAATAGCTGCGTGTGCTTCGACTAGCGTTTCTAAATCCAACAAGTGAAAGTCGGTCACATAATCTGACTTTTCTCAGTTTAAAACAAGGTTACAGTACATATTGTTGTTTTTTTTCTGGTTAAGTCTTACAATAAATTTGTCTTGATTAGATTTTATTCTGATGAGTGCAATGATCTGGCACCTGGACAACATAGTCATTGTATTCGTTGTCGTCTAGTCAACTGCACCCAGTTTGCGGACAATGTAACTGCATGTGTCATAGTGACATGCGAACTATGTGGCTGGCGCTGCCATGAGTGTAAGCAAGGAGAGCACCAACTTACATGTCCAGAAGAGCGAGTCCAATGTGTCAACAAAGAGTATGGCTGTCCTCATGTGCTGAAAAGGTCAAGGATGTCAAGTCATTTGCCAGTATGTCCAGCTAGTGTTGTATGCTGTGCTGAAGAATGGAGCAGGTAATTTTTAGCAATTTGCTATTGTTTACAATTTAAAATTATTTCTTATGCTTTGATTTTTACAGCTAGTTTTTAAACAAGCATGTTATTTTTTATGAATAAGTTCCTAATTAGTTTTATTATTACATTTCCTTTTTATTAAGGTGGCCAATGCATGCTAAAGACAAAGGCATGCGCCTTCCTCTTCCAAATGTAAAGACCTACCTTGATTGTGGGCAACTAGACGTTGGCCTCGCTATGCGAGATCAGAGAATGCTGATTGACTCTCTTCGAGCCCCTCATAAACTGCGCCGCACCTTGAGAAATCATCTAACTCAAAAGTATCCTGCAGCCCCTCTTACACACCGCAACTCTTCCTTTGATTCAGATGCAGCTGCTTCAGCTGACACATCCCAGACTGTTTCAGATGATGAGACTGATGCACCTTGGGATTTGTGTAAGCTTCATCCAGGATTAAAAGAAAGTATAAGAAGCAGGCTGTTTAAAGTAACCAAAGAGACAACAGACAGTTTAGCCAGTGCCCTAGAGGTAGCTTCCATGGGCATGCACTCATCGCCAGCAAGAGTTTTGGGGGTTACAGAAGGGGGAGACAGTCATGATATTTCTTGTGCTCTGTGCAGAGGGTCTCCTGAGACAGACATTTCAGTAAAATCGGTGATTAATGAAGACCCCACAAGTGATAATAAGCAAGATTTACCAGAAAGCATTAAGAATGGGGAGTGCATTCAAAAATTCACTTCATTTGACTCGGGAGACAGGTCAACGAGGGCATCACAGTCAGCTGATAGGTCACTGAGGAGCAGCCGATCCTCAGACCGCTTTAGTGACACCAGCATGAGATCAAAGTCCATCCTGCAGGACTTTGGGGGTACACAGCTGTACAAACTTTTAGGGTATCTACCTGAAGAAGGACCAGAAATACATCTGGGCAAAATGTTGGGCGTCAACATTGGCTTTGAGTGTATTAACAAGTATGTTGCCAAGCCAGCCAGTATGTACACATTTATCTGTGCTCAGAATTTTAGACGAGATGAATACAGGTGGCATTTTAAGGTAAGTTACATTACTATTTGCAGATAGTTTTAGATATTCTTTTTTTGTTGTTTTTTTTAGCTGTAAGGATGTTGTGAAATTAACTTTTTAAAGTAAAAAGTAGAAATCTTATCTTTAATAACCTATCTCCTTCAATTTGGCCTAGACAGTTTTCTAGGATATATTGTGGCGGTGTGGTTTGAGGTTTACTTCGAGGAATTGGATTGGTATTGTGGTATGGAATTAGATATTAGATTTTGCTTAGTATTATGTAAAAGTTTGTTCCCACTTGGAGAATCTGATTACAAACCCACTCTTAAAACTACAAAGAGAGTTATAAAAACGGTCAAGATGTGGTCTGAAGAGGCCGTAGAAAAACTACAAGGATGCATTGAGAAAACTAACTGGGAAATCTTTATTGAGAACTTTCCAGACATAAACGAACTAACAGAAACTGTTAACTCATATCTATCATTCTGCGAGGAGTTAACAATTCCAACAAAAACAATACAAGTCTATGGAAACAATAAGCCCTGAATGACCAAAAAATCAAACACCTTATTACTGAAAAGAAAACAAAGTATAAGGCTAGCAACGAAGAGTTTATAAATGCTAAAAATAAACTGAGAAAAGCAATAATTGAAGGGAAAAAAACATACAAAGAAAAAATTGAGAATTTCTTTGCAAATAACAACTCAAAAGAATGCTGGAAAGGATTAAAGAAAAAAACAGGCTGCGCCTCAAAACGAGAACGAATTTCAGTGGATGATGATGAGAAATTCGCCAACGAACTAAATTATTTTTATTCTCGTTTTGACAAAGAAGATTTTGTTGATCTACACAAAGAACTTTTCAACACTGTCCAAAGGAAAACAAGAGCCCTACGTCAATTTTGTAACTGAGGATGAAATGACCTTGTTATTTAAAAGAGTAGACGTAACAAAAGCTTCTGGACCAGACAAAATTAGTGGCAAGCTTTTATCTTCTGTCACATCTTTAACCACTCGTTGCAAATGTGCGTAATTCCACACATCTGCAAAACTTCAGAGATCATACCAGTGCCAAAAAAACCAAAAATAGATTGCTTAAATGATTTCCACCCAGTAGCACTAACACCTATTGTTATGAAATGTTTTGTAAAAATATATGCTTAAACAACTTGTAGCAAAAGTCAATAACAGCCTAGACCCTCACCAATTTGCATACAAAGCAGCTAGAGGAACTGAGGATGCCATTCTATTGCTTTTGGACCAGCTTTATAAGCATCTCGATATACCCAAAACATATGCACGAGTCCTCTTCGTTAATTTCTCCTCGGCTTTCAATACCATACAGCCACATCTATAAATAAACAAACTGAGTAACTTAAATGTAAGCCCTTACTTACAAGCATGGGTTCTAAACTTTTTAACCCAACGCCCCCAGTATGTAAACGTCAACAACTTCAAATTGTCAACTCGAGTACTATGTACGGGTGCTCCACAAGGTTGTGTACTTTCTTCTGTACTGTACACTCTTTACACTAATGACATAAGAAGCATCTATGACTCAGTTAAACTCATTTAATTTGCTGATGATACTGCCATAGTCGGTCTTATTTCAGGAGACGAAACTCAGTATCAAAGCTCGATTGAAGAGTTTACAAACTGGTGCACCGACAACTTTCTAAAACTTAATGTCACAAAAACTAAAGAACTTATAATAGATTTTAGAAAGAAAAAACAAACTATACGTAACTGCAAAAAAACACTACATCTATAGAACAAGTAAACGCATATAAATATCTAGGCGTTATCATCAACAACAAGCTTTCATGGTAAGACCACCTTGGAACTCTGAGAAAGAAAACAGCCCAGCGACTCTTTTTTCTATAGAAACTCAATAGCTTTAATTAAACAAGAAGATCCTTGAGACTTTTTACTCGCGACTATACAAAATCTGCTAACATACAGAATAACTTGTTGGCAAGGCAACGCCTCATCTAAACTGTTGCGACGTCCTGAAAACATCATAAAAAAAGCATCAAAAATTACGCTCACAACATTACCACATTTAAAGGAACTTTTTGAACAAAAGTGCCTAAGAAAAATATTTAAAAATTTTGGAAGACAACGGCTACCCGCTCCATCAGAACTACGTCAGGTCGTTGCGAAGTGGACGACTGCTGTCAATCAAAACAAGAACGGAGCTGTACAAAAACTCCTTCGTACCTCACTCAGTCAGACTTTATCACCGCCACTCATTGATCAGGGAACATGAAATGCACCAAGATATCTGTCACTGAATGAACTCTTTATGTTGTGTCTGTTGTATTTATGTGTATTTTTCTGTTGTGTTGTCTTTATATAAGAAAAGAGTCCTTGTAATCACAACAAATTTCCGTAAGGATCAATAAAGCAGTCTTAGAGTAAGGTTTATTAGTATTGTGGAGTAGATATGGAATAGAATTAAATTTCTTAAGAAATTATCCTCTTCTTCTACAATGTAGTTGAAAATGAATTTTTTTCTTCATTGTTGATTCACTAAAAATTGTTTATTCAGTTTTTAGTGGTGAAACTTAATTATTGAATTTCAATTTCTTTCAGAATGTTCACTTAGAAATTCATCAAGGTTTTAGTGGCTGGCTAGAGCAACGATGTCCACTAGCCCAGTTGGGATGCACATATTCTTTCCACCGAATGGAACCCACTCAACCCAATAGACAGCTCCATCATTCTCCACTGCTGGAGAGTTTTGGTCTCAAAAGTACTGTTCAACCTATGCAAGCTACCAGGTCAAGGAAAGTTGCTCCAGATAATCATTGTTGTTCTGCCATTTCCAGCAAGATATCCAAAGAATGCCAAGAGGCCACCATTAAGAAAGATACCATACAAGAGGAAAGTGCATGCAACAAAAAAACTCCAAGCATTAATGACTTGGTCTCAGTAGACAAGGACTTCCAACTTTTAACTCCGGATCAGTTCAATCTGTGCCACACAATTAGTGAAGATGCAGGGAATAAGTCTGAGAGCAAAACTGCACCAACAGAGAGCCAGCACAGAGATGGCAAGTCTTTGATGAGAGTGAAACCAACTGTGTATACTGCTGTGAATTGGGATTCCAAAGTTTTGTTTCAGTACGATGTAGAGGAGGACAATGAGGATAACCAAGATGAACAGCACACCTCACTCAGTTTGGCCAGTTTACCTTTTGAAATTTTACAGCACATAGGTAAATAGAATACCTTTCAATTCATAATTTTAAAGATGGGCTAATCAATATATATTATAATAAAGATATTTCATTAAATTTTTATTTATTTATAGATAACTGATTTGAACATAAGTACATTGCTAAGTCACAAAACTGAATATGCCTTGTCCTTTATTATTATGCTTAGGGCTAAGATAACTTAAGTTGTGATTATAATTCTAAGCCACAAAAAACTATAAGTCTCAAACTTATGCACATGTTTAATTAATCTGAGAATTATTTATTCCTGTTTCTAACATTTTGGGAAAAAATAGTCAATAAATCTTTAGATGCAGATGTTTCTGTACAAAATGACTGGTGTCAGCCTGTCAATGTGTGACTAGTGTCAGCCTGTCAATGTGTGACTGGTGTCAGTCTGTCAATGTGTGACTGGTGTCAACCTGTCAATGTATGACTGGTGTCAGCCTGTCAATGTATGACTGGTGTCAGCCTGTCAATGTGTGACTGGTGTCAGCCTGTCAATGTGTGACTGGTGTCAGCCTGTCAATGTGTGTGGTGTCAGCCTGTCAATGTATGACTGGTGTCAGCCTGTCAATGTGTGACTGGTGTCAGCCTGTCAATGTGTGACTGGTGTCAGCCTGTCAATGTATGATTGGTGTCAGCCTGTCAATGTATAGCTGAGTTACACAAACAATGAAGCTAGCTGAGGGGACTCAAATTCGAATCTTGATGTAGAATAGGAAATCTGAGATTCGACTTGATTTGTGTTTGTGAGCTCTATCTCCTCCTCTCACAAGAGATTGGACCAGATTTGTGTTTGTGAGCTCCTCTCACATGTCCACAAGACTATCAAGAGGTTGGCCAGATTTCTGTTTGTGAGCTCTATCTGCTCCTCTCACAAGAGATTGGACTAGGATTTGTGTTTGTGAGCTCTATCTCCTCTCACAAGAGATTGGACCAGAATGCACTTAGCAGGCTCATAGAAGATTGAAAACAGTTTGAAGGCTGCATGTTTTTCTTGCTCTTTTGGTGACTCTTTAAAGTCCTTTTGTCACTTTACATTACCAGTACCCAGAATTCCATCTTTTTTTAAATATTTAAAGTATTCTTACACATCTTTCTCTTTTATTTATTGTGAAATAGTTTCTAATTCTATTGCAGCTCAACATTTAGATAGTTTCAGTTTATGTAACTTGTCGCTGACTTGTCACCTATTACGTGATGTATGTTGTAGTCTACTCAATGACCATGGAATAGTTCTTTTAAACTGGCAGAGACAAAAGCTTGCAGAAGGCTCAGGATACACTTGGCGGGTAGCCAGTAAGGTCAGTGGAATTATTTTTCTTCAAGAAATATTTTATTTATGACCTCAGGGATTTTTAATAGATTGGGGAGGGGGGGGGGGGGTACCACAGTGGTCTATGCTTTATCTGAGTGTAAATTAATAAGACCAGTCACTATGTGTTTATGTTATGAAGTTAAACTATTGTAATGAAATTATTATTTACATGTCAAATTTTTTTTTCTCATACTTTATAAGTTAACTTTATTAGACCCTTCTGGTGTTGAAATAATAGCCCATGTTGTAAACCTATAATCAGATAGGATATCTATAATATCACCTCTCATATCATTATATACAACATTTCTCAAAGATACCAGTAAAGCAAATTTTTCAAGTAAGTTGTATATTTTGTAGTCAATCATTGTCTTCTACTTTGAACAGCGTTGGTTGTTCAGTACCAGCTTTGAACCTATACGTGCCTGGAAGTTTACAGACAATTACCTAACTATGGCAGATCATCTCAAAGTCTGTGCTTACAATAAAGATATTCTGTCACATGCCATGCCATTCAGGGTCACAGAGCTGCCTTCTCAACTCCCAGATGACTCTCAAAATAAAGCTTTATCTTGGCTTGTCTCCCACTCAGCTGCTGAGGAAGCACAACCTCACTCTCATTGATGTTGCAATTAATAGAGAGTTTAGTAGTGATAATTGTAGTTATTTATTTATACTATTGTTTTATGTGGTTGACATGATTTAAGTAACAGCCTTGAGTTTCGATTAAATGTTCTGTAAAATTACTCACTGTTTAATATATTTTGTCTTACCAAACACAAACTTGGTATAGCATAACATTCAACAAATTATCTTTAAAAAGTAGTAGAAAACAGATATAATATTAAAACTATATAAAGAAATGCTAGTTACACAAACGCAATGTATTGCTTTATATAGCTATTCAGTGATAAAGTTAATTTTGTAGTGCTCAACATACTGCGTTTTAGTTCTTTTGAAAACAGCAAGTGGAAAGAAAAGAAATCTATAAACATTTAATTTTAGAAATCATTTAGTGGACTCTTTCTTCTTGGAGTTTTTTATTTAAATTTGGTGATTAATTTTCTTTGGGCAGGGCTCACAACCCTGCTCATGAGATTTTTAGAAATTTTAATTTGCAGGCCTACATGCTTGATATTAATTTACCTCATTCCATACTGGTAAAAAAAACAACTGTCCATATCTTTTACAGCCAAGCCAAAACATTTTTTTTGTTCATTTATAAAGTAGAGGATCAAAGGACTGAGTTCAAAAGGTTAAAAAAAAATTTCTTGCCTTATAAAATTTATTTTTCATGTTTTAAATTTTTTGTTTTGTTTATTTAATAAGTTATTAATGTTAACTAGATCTATATTATTTTAAACCATGTCCCATCCATGGTGAAAGTAAAATGCAGGTTTGGCTGGCTCCTGGAAAAGTAGCTGCTTCTTACAGGCTGAGCTCTTTGAGTTCATGTAACCTGATCAATCGGTGATACACCTTTGTGCCATATCCAGTCAGTGATGCTGTGCTACCTGGCCTTCTGTCCTAAAAAAAAAGATAAAGCAGCGTTGTGATAAATGGAACCTTGTTATATTTATTGGGTCAATATGTGTCTTCTCTCTTTCAAAATCTCTGAGGCATGAAATTATGTTCCTGGGTGACTGGGGGCAATAATTTGTACAGGTCTATGTAGTGAGAAGAATGTCCAGCTAAGTTTACTCTCTCCTCTAAAATCTCAAAAACGCCTATTAGTGGCATTAGGCTCAGATTGTACTCATGAAGATTTGCTTTTTTTGATTATCTTCCATGCAAAGTTTAACCATATAAGAACAGTTTGGTTTAAGTTTCCGACTTTTTGTTACTATTAATGATTGTGTTTTGCTTCTCTTTATCCCTGGGTTTATTTTAACATACTCTAGTCAACTTCTATTGGTGCATTCTGTCATTGTAAAAGAGAAATTTGAATGTACAATAGTTTCTTATCAAGTCTCACCTAATAGTAACCCTGAGGATAGAATCTAGTAAGCAAGGGGAAAAAATTCTTAGCAATGAATTTTCTGACCTATTGACCACAAGTTTATTTTATTCAAAATGTTTTTTCATAATGTTGGCCTAATTTGTCAACCTGTGGAGCGCATCTTCCCCTCCACAAGTGGCAAGAAAGTTGTGGGGTTTTTAAAGGGATAAAAATTCTGTTGTTTTATTTGAATTATTATTGTTTTAGATACATTTTTAAAAATAAAAAAAGTAAAAAGGTAATTGTTTTAACATTTAAAAATTAAATAAATATTTTTACTTTTATTAAATAAATAGACTTCTTTTTATCTTTGAAGAATAACTAGTTATATATTGTCTTTACCAAGATTAAGATCATTTTCATCTATTTCCACCAATGTGTTTCTACTACTTTCTACATATTACTTTTAAGTCAGAAGAGTCAAATTTCTCTTAAGCACTGTACCATCATTCTGTTGCCTTTTATGTCCAAAACAGGCTGGTTACTATGTGTTGTATGTTACCGGACCTCGAACCAGACAAGCTCGCAGGCGCATGCGGCCTCGCCACATGTAGCTTTGACACAGAACTCACTGCGATAATCATGGCACTACGCCATAAGGGGAAAACTCCATAAAAAGGAAACCGTTGCGGCTTCTGTTGTAATGGTTACCGATTATAGCATCTGCCTCCAAGCCATGGCTGGCTTGAGGGGGAAAGTCACCTTTGGTAGAAGAGGCATTAGGCGCTTCAAATAGCATTCACCTATTTATTGGAGCTGTCATCTTTATGCAGTGGGTACCCTCGCACCGTGGTGTGTTGGTAATGAGGCAGCTGATGCTCTAGCACGAGAAAGAGCGCTGGCCGTGCCCACTTTCAAGGCCCCAAGTGCGTTTAACCAAGCTACGACATTAATCCGAGAGTGTGTACATGACAAGTGGTTGAAATCTTGGGATAACTCCAACAAAGCCCGTGGAGTCTGGCAGCATTTGCGTCGCTCCATGGTGGAGGCTTAAAAGACCGGAACAATCAATCAATCTGCCCTGTTGGTGCTTGGTTCCGGCCAAATTTTGATGCCCGTTGCCAACACTGTGGAGAGTCGGTGGAAACAGTGGCACATATCTTGCAAGAGTTTCCGCAGCTCAGAGTTAGTCTGCAGTCACTTGACTTGTATGGGATCTTAAAGGCACTTTGCCTAACAGCAAAGATTCTTGCCAAGGCTCTACGGGAGGACTAATCCTTCCAGCCTTGCTACCAAATGGAGTTCATCTCAGGTTACTATGTGACTTTCAAACCTATTTCAAATCTCACATTGGAGTCCCCTTCTTTAAAATTACTTCTGCAGCTCTTAATGCAGGAAATGGTTTTGGTACTGGGGTTCAGCCTTAGACATGAAAAGTTGGAGGGGGGGATGATATGGAAAAGGTTGAGAAACATTTATTGGGTTAACATTATAAATGAAAAAATAGCAAAGGACTTGAGGCAGGTTATGTCTAACAATACTTTAAATAATAATGTATTGACGTCCAAAATGTTTGGGTCATATAGAATTCTAGTAGAAGCACAATCTATTTCTTTGTAGCCGAAATTTGTACTCTAATGCCAAATATATTTTTTGAATAAATACACTTTGTATAATTTAATAAAAAACTTTATTCAATTTGTACTAAGCATTTTGGTTTTCATTGAAAGATGATATCTCACAATTTTTATCATTGCAAGTACAGACCTATGCATAGCAGAGTAATAAATAACACACAAAGAAAGAATAGAGAATGAAATCTAAGATTATTGATAGTGATGGGTAAAAGTTAACTAAAAAAAGTTAAGCTAAATTCGTAGTTTAATTATTTTTTTTTATAGTTACTAACTAAAAAGTTTAATTAAACTTTTTACAACTTTTCAACGTGTGGTTAGGGTTGAAACACACATCAATAACTGATTATCAGAAAAAATGATGCAGTTAACAACTATTTAGTCAGTCTGCATTTGAAGAGGGTAAAGTAAGGGAGTAAATATTTCCAACTGAAAGTAGCAGTATTATAAAATGTTAAACATTTTTTGCCAAAAGCTTCTATGCAATATTATGAATGGGGTTGCTCCGAATTTTTTTGTGAGCCTATGGAGGAGGTCAATATTTAGTGGTTTCAATCGAGGTGTTTAATTTCTGTTTATAGTGGGAATCTGATTAGTGAGTTAGGTCAATATTTAGTGGTTTTAATTCTTTTCTTTCTAAAGTTTTTAATTCAAGGCAAAAATGCAAGCACACATATTTATTTAGACATCTTTTTTTAAAAATTTTATTGTGCATTAGCATTTGTTAGAAACATATTCCTTATTACTGATTTTACTATGGATAAATATTTCTACAATGCTAAAAGAACAAGATCGAACCGTGATCATTATATCTATATAGATCTAGTCCTAGTTCAACACCGCCCCCTTCCGAAAAGAAAGTTATGAAAAGTTTAATTTTTTTTAGTTTAACTATATTTTTAACTTCATGATAAAATTTTAGTTTTAAAAGTTAGTTTAGTTCCCATCACTAAAGAATTAAAGAACCTTGCAAAAATCAATAATAGTGAAAGAAGGCCAAAGAATTATATTGAATTTTTATTGCTTAAAAAAGAACTACATGAAGGATCTGCAATAGATATCAGTGTGGTTGAACTCATTGAAAAGATTGACATACACTTATGTAACATTTTACTGATGCAGACAATTATCTTCTATTTCCAGTACGGGTATAACACATCAGTTCTGTTTTTAATTGCACATGCAGTCTTCTGTATTGAAAAATACAATTGGAGCTTTGTTTCTCAACATGTTGGTTCTTATTAATGGAAACTCAGTTGAGTGCATTGAAACAAACCTTGAATGTATTGCTCATCTGGGAATGCTTTTCAATTGGTATTTAAAGTATTGAAACTTAAGTACAATTTTTTAAAAATTATTGTTCATTGTGCTGAATGAAATAATACTAGCGCATGAGTTGAGTATAGTAATGCTGACTACACTTCAACCATTCATTACAATACCACCAGTACTTTATATAAATAATTAAAAAAGAATCAGACATTTTAACTCTTTCTCTCCTCATCGATGATCCCATCATTGATTTGACCTCAATAAATTCAATTAAAATTTAATTTTTTATCCTCATCAATGATCCCATCATTGATTTGACCTCAATAAATTCAATTAAAATTTAATTTTTTAAACTTGACTTAGTGTTATATAAAAAGAGCATGCATTTCCCTATTAATTCTAGACCAAATAAAACAATTTCTGATAAACAACAAAGCTATTGAGCTTAATCATAACAGGGGAGTGAAATAGTAATGAGCTAAAAAAAACTTCTAAGCGTGGAAAAATAATAACGGAGAGAAAGAGTTAATAGTCAAGCTTATAGTAGAGATAAGATTACAATCTATTTCTGTTACACCTCATTATGATTAAAAAAAAAGATTCATCTAATAGTTTGTTTTTTTTTTTAGTTTTTGGCACATCAAAAAATAAAATCACAAAAAAGTTCTTATTTTTTAGGAACTGTTAATACTGTTATATATGAGTTATGATCCTTTGTTAGCTATGGTGTCCTTTGTTGTGAACAAGCAGTTCTGCCCAAGATGGTGTCAGATGATATCAAATAAAATGTGTACTGCTCAAATTCTAAATTTGTTATTTTGATGTTTCAATACTAATTAACAGAGTGGCAGCAGTGGGACTCTTGTTCAATAAATCTTTAAAAAAAAAAAAAAAAGTTCCCCTTTCCAAGCTTGTGATCTTTGGGGCAGATGATGTAAGGCAAAAAGACCAACCTTAACTTTTCCCTAACTAATGTCAGATGCTCATTTGAGTTGGGGGAATTACAGTAACTACATTTCAGTTAATGAAGAGTATTCTTTAACCAAACAGGTTATTTTTAGTACAGGATGCTTTTCTCATTACTGGTTATTGTAGAAAGAATGTTGTTTAGGAAAGTGTTGCTATCTAATAGTCAATCAACACATAACTGCTGGCAAGCATTAGTAGGATTACTTTAATCTTATTTTAAAAATACATAAATGCTCATATCTTTCATATCAATTTTTTTTTTCATTTTCCTGTAGCATTTCCATTTAAAACTCATTCACAGACTCGTTTTCAATTTGAACAAATCCTTGACATCACTAACATAATACAAAGCAACATACTAAGATGTAAACAGATATGTAAACAGATCCATCAAAAATATATAATATTTATCTCATGAGTCTGCAATTAAAATAAAATGAGGCAACAAGAACAAGTCCTAGTTTACATAACAGAAACACAGTGCATGCTGATTTAGGACTTCCCCTAGTTGGATGGCCAGCTTATGATATTCCCACACTTGATTAATTGACAGCATATCGCTGCTGGCTTGTATTTATAATTATTTTAATCATTAGACAAAACACAAAGCTCCATCCCACCCACTCTACCATTCTCTCCACACTATACTGAACAGAAACACAAATAGTAACAGCTCCTGGTATAGTTTTTAATAAACTACAATGTAGTGGTTTGATGGGTGGATTAAAGTTCTTATCTCCTCGCATGAATACACAGTAATTTGTTGTTGCACTGAATCAAGTATCATACTTTATGTACACATTTGATTAGATAATTTTTAGAATAAATAAAAAAACAAACGAAACAAGTTAAAAATTAAAAAAAACATGTTCATTTTGTTGAAAACACAAACAACTAAGTGATTCAGTTGACACAACACTTTTCTGATGAATAAACTAGAGCAAAAGATCATACAATTTATTGCCTTGCTTTTTACTTTCAGCTATTTGGCTTGTTGTGTAGAGTTTCTGTTCATTACTTTAGACTTTCCAAAAGTTGAACAGCCAGTTGCTAGAGAAAACATAAACATGTATGTATGTATGAAAAAAAACAAACTGATTCAATGTCAAGGATAGAAACACATTTCACTGTCTTAGCTAAACCAAAAGTTAAAAAATTATGGGAAAGGTGACCGGCATTACGTAAATGTGTTCCAACTGAGCTGGGTCCATGACTACAAATACTTGGTGACCATTCTCACCTAGAGAAAGACCAGGTTGTTGAAGGTTCTAAAAATAATTTACCTGGTGCCTACAATGTAAGAAGGGTACTGCTTGGCTCTGTCCCATTGACAAAGGAGGTAGAGTGTTCATGACATCCTCTGATCAGGAAAAACAAATTGTCTACCATTAATTGTATTTAAAATTTAAAAAAAGAATTACATCAAAAAATACTTTAAAAAAAAAAAAAAGCTTATATTAAGTGTTATTATATCAATTAGTTTGGATCAGTCATATGATAAATCTGTGTGATTGGAAATATTTTTACCAATAGTTTTTGCTTTCTCAAAGTGCTATGATCCTATCATTTGTCTGGACCAGTTGTGAAAGGGGGAGAGAAGAAGGGGGTATCTTGGTGAATGTTAACATGCATTAAGAAATATTCACTCAGGACTTAAGTCCTCAAGGGGACTAATTCAACTTGTAGCACACCTGTCTAGTACATTTTCTTTCCCTTGTTCAAGAAAATAATTAATTAATATTTAATTAACTAATTGGTTAATTTTTTAAATTGATTCATGTAATGTTAGGTAAAAGAAATAATTGTGCAAAATTTCAGCTTAATCTAAGATTGGTTGTGGGAGAAATAATGTGTACAAACTTTTTACCATACAGACAGAGTGAGAAGATACAAGTTTTGTAAGAACAAAGCCTCTACTACAACAATAAACTCATGACAAAATAATTGCTGAAGTTTAATTTCAAAAGCAAATACATCTCCATATCTACTTCCTTCTACCCTGATGTTATATCCATTCAAACAATCACATCAACATCATGCTGCACTCTCTAACATATACATTAACTACCCGGTAAATCTCTCTAGGAAAAAGATTTAAAATTTTGCTTTAAACTCCAAGTAGACAGAATCTTATTCTTTAAACCACTCCATAAGTCCTATGTAAAATGGTTTTAATATGATGAGTTAATGTTAATAAATAATGACTACAACATTGAACATTTAGAGCTAAGTTTAAATGAAATAAATACCATAAGTCCTCTCATGAATCTTGTTCAGTCAGATGGCTTGACTCTTCAGATTCATATGTTTTTATTTGCAGATGGTTTTAGCACTCTTCTAAAGTTGCTGATGAGCTAGATGCATTCATGAGACTGTGTAGCTTTGTTTTCTCCCAACTGTTGTGCTCCAGGTTTAAGGATTTTGCCTTCAGCTGAGATAAATGAAAGTTCAGTGAAATCTGTCATTTAAAAAAAAAAAGGGACATGATTAATGACAAAGAAAAGCTAAGTGATTTGTGATTTTGGGAACATCCGCACAATTAAGGCCATGTCGTGCCTGCAGTCCCTCAAGGGCCACTCTCCCTCCACACAACAAGGGCCAAATTCCATACAGTCAAATCATTAAAATCAAGGTCTATTCACAGTTAAAATAGTAGAGGTAGTAAAAATTTAATAATTTGGTAAAAATCTAATGTAAATAGTGCATGTCTACAGAATTCATAAATCAGATCTTCGTAGACAACCCCACTTCCCGGATAAAGCCCAGTACCTTCCCAGGGTCGACATTATTGAATAGTGTTTTTAAATTAGTGGCTCTAAAATATTTTTCCCTGACATCCTGGTATCTGGGGCAGTCGATGAGGATATGTTCCACGGTGAGGCGAGAGTCACAATACTCACAAAGTGGGGGCTCTTCTTTCTTCAGCACAAAAGAGTGTGCGATGTAGGTGTGGCCAATCCTAAGTCTGGACATGGTCGTGCTACCATGCCTTGTCAGACCCTTAGATGTGGACAGCCACCTGACATCCGCCACAATCTGCCTGAGTTTATTGTGAGTCTCAGCCTCCCATCTGTCCTGCCACTCTTGGTAGATGGCAGAGGCAATACTTAGTCTCAGGTCTGAGCAGGGAATTTGAGTTCCTGACACCGCATGATTTAGGGCTCTCTTTGCTTCTCTGTCTGCGGCTTCGTTTCCCTCAATGCCCACATGGGAGGGGACCCAGATGAAGGTGACATCCGTATGGTCGGCTGTTATTTGGTCCAGCTGCTTCAGGCTCTTATGTACCAGTGGAATGTCAGTCTTCATCCGCCCCAAAGCTTGCAATGCAGATTTGGAGTCGGAGCAGATTATAAATTTCCTCCTTTCTGATGCTTTGACGGCCATAAGTGCAAGCGATATTGCATGCAATTCGGCCGTAAAGATGGAGCAGCCATCGGGGAGTCTACGGGAGATTGTTTTGTTCCGAAAGGAGCAGGCACACGCGACCTTTCCATCCATTTTGGATCCGTCTGTGTAGATGGTGCCACAATCTCCGTAGCTCTCTTGCAGTTCCCTAAAGTGGACTTGTAGTATGCTTGGGTCTGTATTTTCTTTTTTGAAATTAAGGAGGGATAAATTTAATTTGGGTTTATTCATTAGCCAAGGAGGATTCTGAGGGGTTTCTATTTTAGAGATTTGGTTAATGGGTGGAGTTAAATTTTGGATAGGTTCTCTCATTCGAAGGCCTAACGGCTGTATGACGTAATGCATTTCTGATACAAGCTTCAAGCCTTACCAGGTGGTCAGTTGTTGTCCGCCCTTGCCGGAATCCGCACTGGTAGTTAGAGATCACTTTGTTCCTCTCCAGGTACCAGACCAGCCTACTGTTAATCATTCTTTCCATGGTTTTGCAGATGCAGCTTGTTAGTGCTATTGGTCGATAGTTAGCTGGGTCAGAGCCGTCTCTTCCCGGTTTAGGTATCGGTATAACTGTGGCTTTCCTCCAGCTGTTTGGGAAAGCGCCTGTTTGCCACACACAGTTATAGACCCCTAGCAGGACTGCCAATGAGGGTTCGGGAAGGTGCTTGAGGAACTGGTAATGGATTTCATCTTCTCCAGGCGCTGTGTCATGTGACTTGTCTAGCGATTCCCTCAGTTCCTCAAGCGAGAACGGTTTGTTGTAGTCTTCATTGTTTTCTGACCTGAAATCAATGGAGTGTCTTTCCTCCCTGGTTTTGACTTTTTGAAACTCTGGCATGTAATGTGCAGTGGATGACTTTTCTGCTATTGAGGATGCAAGGCAGTCAGCTATTTCTCAGGGGGACGTGACAGTTCGTCCTTGGTTTTTCAGATGCCCTATTGCATTTGATTCTTTCCATTTGATTCGCCTTACTGCCTTCCAGACCGCTCTAGCAGAAGTTTTGGCATCCAGACTGCCGACAAAACTTCTCCAGGAATTCCTTTTGGCTGACCATATGGTTTGTCTAGCCTTTGCTCTAGCTATTCTGAATAGCTTTAGGTTTTCCTGGGATGGATTTTTAATAAATGCAGCCAGTCGTTTTTTCCTATCGCCAATAGCACTTTTGCAGGCTGTATCAAACCATGGTTTGCTAGGCCGTTTTGGGTTTGCGGAGGTTAGGGGGACAACTTTCCTGGCTATACTAAGTAGCTTGCTAGCAAAGGTATCAGCTGGGTTCTGTTCATCGAGGATATTTTCTGTAATATCCTCTGAGCATCTTTTTTGGAATTGTTCCCAATCGGCCTTATTCAGTTTCCACCGCTGAGGTCGTCCCAATGAGGGGAGATTGTTAGCAATGATGATTGGGAAGTGATCACTTCCCCGTAGGTCATTGCTAACTGACCATTTAAAGTCGTCCAGAAGTCCAGGGACGCATACGGTGAGGTCAATGCATGTGAGAGATCCAGTTCCTAGGTGCAAGTAGGTCGGTGATGCATCATTAAGTATGCTTAAATCATGTTGGAGGAAGATATCCTCCAGCATAGGGCCTCTTGTGTCGGTATTGTTGGATCCCCACATGGTGTTATGGGCATTGAAATCCCCAAGGATTATGTAAGGCCGGGGGAGTTGTTTCAATAGGTCCTCCATGTCTGTTTGGTTTAATGGAGCGCCTGGTGGTAGATACAGGCTGCAGCAAGTGATAACCTTGTGAAGTGTTATCCTAGCTGCTACGGCCTGTAGTGTGGTCTGTAGTTCTACCCTCTCATGGGGGATGCTATCCTTCACAAGGATACAGACTCCACCTGATGCTCTCTCTGCATCCTCAACATTCTTGCTGTAAGCAATGTAGCTTCGGAAGCTGATGCTATCTTTCAGAAATGTTTCCTGTAGGCAGACAGCTACAGGAGTCTCAGAGTCCATCAGTAGCTGCATTTCCTCATAATTGGCCTTGAGGCCTCTGCAATTCCACTGTACAATTCTGGAATCCATGGCTTATTCTAGATGACCTACTTGGAGCTATTTGGCTTTGGGAGGCCCCCGGAGGGGTTTCCCTTAATTCCAGTGACCTTGGTATTTTTATTCTTGGGTTTGGATGGAGAGGAGGACAACCCCCTTTTGGGGGAAGTCTTTCTCTCTGGAGAGGGGAGATCCTCTCTGGTTAGAGCGGAGGTTATTTCCTCCTCGCTCACCTCGGGCATCCTCTCCGCTTTGATTTCTCCCCTTAGGGAGTTGGTCAACCTCTAATTCGGTAGAGGTTGGGGTGTCTGACTGGTTTCTCTGAGGAGAACCTGTGTCAGACATGTCTCCGGGTTCTCCCGGAGTATTGGTTTTGACTAGCTGCTCAGTCTCCATGATCTCATCAGCGAGCACAGAGAACCTGTTCTTTAGCATGACAACAGGGCTTTCTTGTTTCTTCAGAGGTGTGTTCTTTGGCGGTGTTTTCTTCTGAGTTGGAGGAGGAGGAGGGGGTGGTGGGGTCAATGTGTCCGTCTGTGTGGCTATGGATCTTCCTATCTTAGCAACAGCCTGGGCATAGGTTTTTGTCAAGCCAAATTGGCCCTTGGCTAGGGCCAATACAGCCGATTTCGCCTGGCTGAAGGTACATCCATTTCTTGCCTTGTACTCCTGGACGGCAACCTCCTGTTTCCACACAGGGCAGTCCTTGGAGTAGGCTGAGTGGCCAGCGTGACAGTTTGGGCATTTGAACTGGGCTGTGCAGCCCTTGTCCTCATGACCTTCTCCAGCACATCTGGCACACACAGTGTTCCTCTTGCAGACTGCCGCGCCGTGTCCATAACCCTGGCACTTGAAGCACCTCATGGGGTTAGGTATGTAGGGCCTCACTGGAACTCGTAGGTATCCTGCCTTCACATACTCTGGCGGTGTCCTAGTTCCAAATGTGAGGATAATAGTGGCGGTTTTGACCTCCTCACCATCCTTGCGCCTGGTAATGAGCCGGGCATGGGTGACTCCTTCAATGCCCTCCACTACTTCCTTCTCGGAACATTCCAGTAGGTCCCTAGAGCTGATTACACCTCTGCTGGTGTTCAGACTCTTGTGTGGCATGACTTCCACTTGGAGATCACAGAGTCTTCTGCATTTTAAAAGCCCATCAGAGTGTATCTTGCTATCAACTTCTACTAGAAGTTCCAAAGACTTGTGTAGCTTAGACACACTCTTGGGCTCTCCCACTACTGACTTAAGTCCCTTGTAGATGACAAAAGGGCTCATCTTTTTCAGACTTTTCCCCTCCTCTGTGCACCTAACCACCAGAAATGATGGCCAGGTAGCACAGCTTTTTGTGGCCTTCTCCTTTCTGTCCTCCATGCGGCATCTCTTGCCCAGACATAGGTCTGGGGCAAGTAGTTTTTTTGAAGTTTTTTTTTCCATGGGTGTTATTTATTAGTTCGGCACATGTGCTCCCCACCCGCAATCGAGTCCAACAAGGGGACGGGCCATTCGGAAGTCCAGAATGAGCCCGCCAGGGCTACACATGTGCTATACTCAGGCAGCTACTGCATCGGACATGTGCCCGATACAGCAGCTCCCTGATTGACCCTCCAGCCACCGCCCTTGGCATGACCAGCCGGTTGACCCAGAGCGGGCCATCTGGGCCTCAGGTCTAGGGGAACTTGGAGCCAAAGTATTGTGTTGTGGTGGTTTATCCTCAGATAGCCACCACTCAAACACCAGGATCTCTTTATCCCCCCTTACCCGTTGCAGTCCACGGCAAACGGACTGGTCTAGGACGTAGTGAGATATTTAGAGATAAGGAGACAGAGTGATGATCAATGAAGGCAGACTGAGGAAAGGAGGAGGCAGACACAATGATAGAAAAGAAGTAGAGCACTTTTGAGCTCCAAAAGTGCTAAGGAAAGAGGAGCGCAGTTTAACGTTAGTCTCGGGACGACGAAAAGCTAAGTAAAAGTAATGTAAAATGTATATATGTAAAGATAACATATACAAAACTAATTGGCTATTTGACTTACTTCTTTTTTTTTATCATCCTTCTGAATATTTCTTTGATATACATAATTTAGTGTGCTGGGTTTGGCACAGAATTGAACAAATGACCAAGACAACATGTAGGCCCATTTCACCATTTATTCCAGATAAAAAAAACCTACCAAAGGCAAACATAAAACATTGTTAAATAAAAGAAAAATATAAAAAATAAAGACATAAAACAAGATGAGCTTGGCTTGGCAAAGACAAAACAGTAACTGAAGTTCCAACATAGGCCATTGTAAATTAAAATAAACTCCAGAGCGAGCTTTCCTTCTAAATACATACCGAAAACTACATAATATTCAAGCTTTATGAATATACAGGCAATAAATAATGAGATTTGCGAATGTATGTAGACAATCCAATTTAATTATAGCCAAAACTCGACGGATCTAAAGATCTATCATAGAAAATATATACAGTACAAATAATCCAATGATGGACAAATTCAAGAAATGTAAACTTATATCTCTTAATAAAGAAATATGGAGATGTGAACCATGACATTATACTACTAGGGATAAAAAAAAGTTATTACATACCAAAAATAAAACCAATAGAACATATCCTCATACTGATAGTAAAAAAATACATTTATAAGAAGTGTGTGCGGTTCATAGCTCTAGATCTTATGATCAAGTCTATCAATGTGGACAAAACCAAAGTATTCTAGGTACAAAATACTTCTAAATAATAATAATGAAAACAAGAAACAGTAGAATGTATTTACCTGCAGCCGAACACGAACACAACTGTAAAAAAAAACACAAAGGGAGGCAACACAATGAGGCATCAAGGAGCAGAACCAAGCCTCAGCAAAGGGTGCCAGCAGAAAGGGACAGTGACCACAATGATTCTTTCTTTTAAATCCGTGGTTTGGTGGCATTTCCGGGCAGAGGTCAACTCGTTCTTTGCGGACCGGTGCTTGGTCGAGTTTGGCCTCCCAGCAGATTTTATCTTCCTTACAACATTTGATTTAATCAAAGTCAGCTTTGGAGTCTGAAAAAAAAAGGAAAAAAAACAAATTAAAAAATTTAAAAAACACACACATAAATCAAGCTTATTATTTTTTTAAATTATTTGACTTTTTTCAGTTTTTGAATTCTCAGTTTATAAGAAAAGAGAAAAGACAAATATACACATTTCATTTGATATTTTGAATACCAATTCATCTTCTGCTAGTTTTCATTTAGCGGAACAAAATAAAAGTATGAGCTCCTATGTATCTCCTGAATTAGAGTCAGTGCCAGTAGAGCTCTACTTGGTTAAGACAGCTTGTTCAGGTGCACCTAGTCTATCTATCAGGCCAGTTGTCTTTTTTTTGACATTATCCCCCTAGCAGACACTTCTGTTTTCTATTTGTGTACAACAGGTTTTACTTGGACTGATGAGTCAATGATGGTTGCTTTCTTTTGGGCCTTACAGTCTAGATTTAGCTACTGCTGCCTTTATTTGTTGTCTTAATCTCTAGAATGATAACATACCAAGTTTATTCATCCCAACTTTTTAATTTCACAGCAAACCAGACACTTAACCTCATGTCAAACTGAAAACTTTTTAAACTATTAGACCAATAGCTTAATACCCATTGTGAGAATTATAAACTGGTTCGATAATCCTCATTAATTTCTAGGTAGCAAGGTGTATTTTATAGTATCCCCTATTAATTATCAAGATATAAAATTTTTTTTTTTTTTTTTGGTTAAAAAAGGAAGATACCTTCTTCATGCAGTCAATGACTTTTAGTAAGAGCCATTACTTTACTCTTAATAACTTAAGACTTTAAAAAAGTGGAAACATTTTTACCCCTCCCTTATTCCCCCAACACAAATCCTGGTTATGACAATGTATAAATCTACTCATAGTATATAGAATTCTAGTTTGGTGCAGATCCTATTGTGAAGAGAATTCTAGTTTGGTGCAGATCCTATCGTGAAGGCAACATTAAAAGATAGTAGTCTGAATAATGGATCTAGACATATGGTATAGAAGATTCTAATTTGGTGATAAACATATGGATACTGACTTAGAAGACAGTGCTTTAAATGTTCCTGAACTTCTATTTATTTAGTTAACTCTGAATACATGCAGGAATACTTGCTGACATATGTGAGTTCAAGATAAAGATAGTCTAGAACTCCAGACCAAATTTAATTATTTTCTTATAATATTTTTAAAATTATTGCCAATTAGCTAGTACTTTTTTTTTTTTACCCAAAGGCATTACATATACTGTTAAATTTCTAAGAAAATTGTTAAAGCTGTTTTTGAGATCCATATCTAGCCACTCTTTACCCATAAAGAGATAGGAATTATAAAAAAAAAATTAGATTCCAATCCCAAAGTATATTCTGCTTCAAATCTTACCTTTGCACAGATAAGTAGCAATCATCACCAAGTGTGTCACTATCACCAAGTGAACCTGTGTCACTAACAGAGGACACAGGAAATAGTCTATGGGAATGTCCAACATGACTGAGTCGATAATGTGGTTTTGGTGTTTTTCTGTTTCTGACTTTGAGATTCAACTGCCTGAAGTTCTAGGAATCAACCTTGAAAAGAACACAAATTATAGTGTTTCTGATTCACCACAACACTGATTAAATGAAGAAAAGTAATCCAAATTTAAAACAAATGTAAATATTGTATATTCCAAAGCATTATTTGTATTTCTGTTCAACAATGAAATGAAAACTTAAACTAAAAACAAACAAAAAATAATTTAAACAAAAAAAACCTCACCTTTTCTTAATTCCTTTATTCTTTTGATCCAAATTCAAAACAACATCCAGTGAAACAAATCCTAATCCATAACAACTTTTTAAACTATACCAAAAGATGACTTTGAGTCTTATTGAAAATTGTCCTTTTCTTTTTAGTCACTTTAGGAAAGATTCTAAAACTTCTCATTGAACAAAGAAGTTTTTGGTACATCGGCAGAAAGAAAATTGTAAGATATAAAAAATTGAAAAAGAAACAAAGGACAAGAAAGATTCCTGCTCCAAAAAATTGTACTTGTCAAGAAATACACAGAAAATGAATGACTAAAGTCATTTTTAATACTTCTAAAAATGAAATAACTCTCAATAGAATAAGAATACTGCACTAGCTAGAACTTATAATAGATTTTAGAAAGAAAAAACATACTATACGTGAACTGCAAATAAACACTACATCTATAGAGCAAGTAAAGGCATATAAATATCTAGGTGTTATCATCAACAACAAGCTTTCATGGAAAGACCACCTTGGAACTCTGGCAAAGAAGGCAGCCCAGCGACTCTTTTTTCTATACAAACTTAATAGCTTTAAATTAAGCAAGAAGATCCTTGAGACATTTTACCGCGCGACTATGCAGAGTCTGCTAAAATACAGAATAACTTGTTGGCAAGGCAACGCCTCATCTAAACTGTTGTGACGTCTAGAAAAAATCATTAAAAAAGCATCTAAAATTACACTTACAACATTGCCACATTTAAAGGAGCTTTTTGAACAAAAGTACCTAAGAAAAATCGAAAAAATCTTGGAAGACAACGGCCACCCGCTCCATCAGATTTACGACAGGTCGTCACGAAGTGGGCGACTGCTGTCAATCAAAACAAGAACAGAGCGGTACAAAAACTCGTTCGTACCTCACTCGGTCAGACTCTATCACCGCCACTCATTGATCAGGAAACATGAAATGCACCAAGATACCTGTGTGTAGTCGCTGAATGAACTCTTTATGTTGTCTGTTGTATTTGTGTGTATTTTTCTGTTGTGTTGTCTTTATATGAGAAAAGAGTCCTTGTAATCACAACAAATTTCCGTAAGGATCAATAAAGCAGTCTTAGTCTTAGTATTAGATTTTAAAAAATACCAAAAGATAACTTACAGTCTTGATAATGATATACAAATGGTGTAAGAATAATAGATCAAGTATTCAATAAACTCCAAAAAAAAATGAGCAGATTGCTAGATTGGAATAACTACCTCAGTTATTAAAGACATCTATAAAAAGGACCCAGGATATGAAAGTGAACCTCTCCAAACAGAGCTTTACAGCAACGATAACCAAAGCTCCACAAGATGAGTCACATGAAAAATAACAGGGAAAAGCTGCAGAGAAGAAATGTTTGACATTATCTTAAAGGTAATCCTTAAGAATCATTTTTATTTGTTTGTAATGCATATTGAATTTGACGTCAATGGCATAGTTCAAAACCCGAGCCTCATCCAAATTCAATTATATCCTGAATTCAAAATGCTAAGAGAGGTGAAGACAGGAAAAAGCTTGAGAATGGGCGGCATGGCTCAAAATTAAGAAAGGGACAGAAGTCCCACATTACATTCATCTCAAGTATGAGGATGATTGTATGTCAAAGAAAGTCCTAGTTATCATTCCAGGGAGGAGACAACAGTGCTGGCACTAATTTAAACAAATGCCCTAATAAATCCAACTTCAAGGGGAGAAAAAAATCACAGTAAATCCAAGGAACCAACAATATCAATAAAGTGGTGAGACCTTGCCCCAATGAGCCTGGACTAGAAAGAAAAAAGGACAAAAAAACTCAAAACAATGGGGAACAACTCAGCCTCAACTACACCCAAAAAAAAAAAAAAAGGAAAAGAACTATCTGAGGATCCAAGTGAGGATGCTCAGCCAGAGGAAAGGAGAAGAGGAAGGAAAGCTAGAGTTGAGCTCTCTCGACTCACCAATCTACTTAGTAATAGAAAAGGAGAGGATCCAAACACATCCAGTATCTCATTTGTAGAAATCCTTTGGGGAGGAGAGTAACATTAAAATTGAGATGAGTCCTTTGGAGGGAGAAAAGTCTACATCACTCTCCACTGGGTCTCCCACAATCAACAAGACAAAGATCAAGGATATTTCAAAATCCTTTGTGTGAACCAAACTTTGTGGTGGAAGCAAATCTTCCTGGGTGTGACAGATGAATGGGCCACATGGCTAACCCCAGAGTTTACAAGGTTCTGGTAACATTGCTGGCATGAGACAGCATTGCTGACTCAGTGGTCAGAAATAGCACATGTCAGAGGCTCCAGCAGAAGAAAAAAAAAGCTCCCTCGAGCTATTCCTTGTAAACATTGATAAATAAAGAAAATATAACAGTGCCTCTTAGCTAATGATGTTGCTATGATTGACTTGGATAATGAGCATGTAATCACAAGTAATTAATAAGGTCAAGAAATATGTGCAGTGACTCAAGTCACAAAATACAGAAGTATCTAACAAATCAAGCAGCTACTAGTAGAATACGAAGATGTCATCACTAAGGAATTAGGCCTAACAGACATAATAAAGCACAAGATTGAGCTACATCAGCTATGAAATGTTCTTTTCCAAATTAAATGGATCCCAATCCCAAGGTTGTGATGATGCCAACAATGCAATCTAGCACTCTCCTAATTCCTGAAGTTGTTGCACACCTAGGATGACATGTGCAAAGTAAAGTGACATCCCAGCAATCAAGCAACAATCACTAGCGACAAATTGTTCAAACTGTAATTTTTATAAAAGACAAAAGTGAAAGGCTAGAGAAATCTAGACAATGCCAAGTCTTATAAGTGGTGAAGAATTTATGAACGTGTAGAGAATGTGAGTGGCCAATCTAAACAATGCCAAGTCTTATAAGTGGTGAAGAACTTATGAACGTGTAAAGAAAATGAGTGGCCAATCTAAACAATGCCAAGTCTTATAAGTGGTGAAGAACTTATGAACGTGTAGAGAAAGTGAGTGGCCAATCTAAACAATGCCAAGTCTTATAAGTGGTGAAGAACTTATGAACGTGTAGAGAAAGTGAGTGGCCAATCTAGACAATGCCAAGTCTTATAAGTGGTGAAGAATTTATGAACGTGTAGAGAAAGTGCTAAGAAAAAGAAGATATTGAGAATAAATAATTAGGTCAATGGCTGGAAAGAGAAAAACAAAAAGGAAGAGGAGAAAGAAAAAAAGAAAGAACAAGTAAAAGGAAAAACAGGCTAAAGACAAAAAGTTTGAAATGTAGCAGAAGAGGATGCATGGTGGCAAACCTAGTGCAGACACAACTGCATACAAATTTAATAGAATAGAAGTGGAAACATTTAATTTTTATGACATTAAATAACATTAAACACATTTTTAAAATCATGCTTTGAAGATCAATTAACATAGATGTTATCAGTATGTAGAACTTTTTTAAAATGGGTTAATAACTGTTAATCTTTGTTATTTGCAAAGAGCATGTATTTTTTCTTTCAAGTAGATTTTTTGAGCTAAATACATGGGATTTAACTTATCATTTTTGTCATGCATATTTCATGTTAAAATAAAATCAATTTAACATTGCAGTCACATGATTTCAGTTCATTATTTTAGCCTGTAGATATTAAAATATTATGTATAAGCTTAATAGTAAGCTAAATAGCTACAAGTCAAATAAACATAGAAATGTTATTCAATATTCAATTCAATAATTTTTTTTTAGAAATTACATTACAACTAAAGCATATCAAGATTGCATCTATACATTACAAGAAAACTTAAATCTGTGTGACAATGAATAGATGTTGAAATAAGTCAATGTATTATGAGTAAAATAATGCTTTGTAGGAGATACAGCTCTGAAATAACAAACACTTAAGGTATACAGAAAGAATTGATTCAAGCAGAAAACATTTGTGTTCCTTGCATATATAAAATTTCACAACACAAAGATTCTTGGTTTGAAAAAGTAATAGTTCCAAAGAACATTATTTGTAAATTTGTTTCCTTATGGCTCACCATGCTGTTTCCTCATGTGAATTTTCTTAATTAAGTTAGAATTAAAACTGTCACAGACTGAACATTTTCTGAAGAAAATGTGTGAGCGCCACAAATTTGATGCTGTTAGGAGGTGAGAGGCAAATTATTGAAAAAGACGATGTGAAGTTTGGACAGAGTTAAAACAATAGAGGGGATGGTTTTTAAGAGGAATGTGGATTCTTTGGAGGTATCAAGTCAGGCTCAAAAGGCAGAACCAAGGAAACTCTTTTCAAATGATTAAAGAAAGGATATTCTCTGGTAGGACCATAATGAGTTACAATAACATCAACCCTGAAACTCCACACATTAAGAGGCTCTGGAAAGAGATGGTGTACAAAAAAAAGCTGTAACAAAGACATTACAAGATGGGACACTTGATGGCATTCTATTCCAATTTAAGCACACTGTCTTCCAAAGAAGATACTACATTTAAAAGCATCTCTTGTTTATTCAGGCAAATTTCTTCCTATATTGAACTAACCACCACACAATGGACCAGAATTTTTATGTCAGTGAAAAGAATAAGCAACAAAGATTGATGATTAAAAATGCAGGTTTCAGGCCAGATTGTTTGGACCAATACAGCCTACAAACTGCACATCACAATTACAGAGAGCTGTTTGGAGACCAGTTGATGATCAACATCAATACTGTATTTCTAGATGATATATTGAAAAAAAAAAAAGCCTGTTTCAAACCTACTATTCTTTAGATGAAGCTAACCCTAGACCAGTGTTCAAGAGATGGCAAAGAACATCTTAAACAGGCTCTGTAATCATTACATCCTTTCAAAGTGAATAACTACAAATAGAGAATATAGCTAGATCCCTAAAACAAAAAAGAAAATATATAATGAGATGATCAGATTAATGTTTTTTAATTGCCTTTTACAACATCTTTAATCTTACCTATTTCCCTAGATTATCACAGGGATAGGGTAAGCTTCTTAATTGCTTTCTCACAAAACATCTGTAGACAACTTTCTAAGGGAACTTGGTGTTATTTCAGATCTTCAAGCTGCTAAGTTACCATGAAAACACCACACCACAAAAAATTGTCCTGAGACCATTCAAAGTAGACAGGAACTTTAGATTTATGTGAATTAAGCAATAAATGTGCTGAACAATAACTGCTCTTTGGGGGCTCCACAGGTTGCCCCAATCAGTAAGTTTACATTGAGCTTAAAGTAGGTATGTCACAATAAGTGGTGATGCCACCAGCCCAAACAGTCAGAAATTTGATCCAGGGTTTTCTAAATACAGATAAACATGACAATGAAAAAAACAAAATAACTCAAGCAAATTTCTCAGTACAAATTTAAAATTCAATGTTTTAGACTCCTTTAATCTTTGCCTACATTATTAACTTAGTATATCTTTTTTTATTGTCACTAAGATTTGAGCAAAAACTTGTTAAAAATTGAAGTCATTTGAAGACTTAACATATGCCTTCAGGTGTTTTATCTTTCAAAACAAATATTTTTTCTAGTAGAGAATTTATGTGACTATGTGTACCAAATTTTGGCTTTGTAAGTTAAACCAAACCATCCGTAACTGTACATTTAGTTTGTATTGATGCCATATAGACAGTGTTATAATCTCAACAGGTAATATCAGTTAAAAATCTGTTTATTTATTTATTGTTTTTTACCTTGCTCCCTGTGGAAAATTGATATGTTTTTTTTTTTAAAATATTTTTGTCAACATTCTGTCGTATGCAAATGAGCCTAAGCCAAGTTAGCCATCTTGATAAATGTGAATTCCATTACTTTTACAATAGATTATATGTCTAGATCTAGTCTAAATGTTTTAAATTATTTAGAATACAACTGAAGTAGATCTAGATGAAATATCTAGATTTAGTTTTGACTAATTTAGAAGTCTGAGATTTCAAAAGAGTGATGATGACTAGAGACTAGATAAGTATATTTTACATAATCTTAGATTATAAAAAAACTAATACTAGAAGACAAAATTTAAAATTAGTAAAAGAGTTTTTTTGTTAAAAACAAAACAAAACAAAAACATTATTTTGTTAGATTGATAGTGTATTATATATATATATGACTGTATACATCACAATGTTCCCACCTTTGGTATGCAACCCATTATTAGTAGTTTACACAAACAATTGGGCTATAAAATTGATAGTGTTCCAAAAAGAACTTCTATAGAAAATATGGTTATGGTGTTGTATCAGAGCTACAAGCTGCTGAGGTTGCCATGATCACCCCAAACCTTACTTTTGGGTTTGTCAACAGCATCCATCTAACAACTGAAACTGATACTTTTACCACTGCATTGGATGTGGTGGGACAGCAGAGGACTATGAAAAACACTTTAGACAATTCATTTATAATCTGACTAAATTGTACTCTAATTTTCACTAGGCTGAGTTACACAAGTGCTGGGATGGTAAAATAGAAATGTCTTAATTTACCTAGGTAACACTAAATCTAACAGCTATTGTGTTAACCCATCATAAATCTTTACTGTGCTCAGGAGTCTTAGGAGTAAACCTTTAATGCCCAACACTTACACCCACTTGATACTTTTGCAAGTGAGCAGCATTGAAGACTCTGGAGAGGGAAAGGGGTGACTTTCTTGGAAATGATTGTTTCTAAGCAGAAAACATCGTTCTCCAAATATAGAAAGTAAGATATCAAAAAAGATATAAAGATAATGAGGATACCAAAGGATTTGTTTTATTTTTAAATAATGAAGGTTAAACAAAGGGCCTTATTCCATATCTTTTTTTCGTACCTCTATTCCTTTTTTCTGACACCTGCTGAACTGTCTAAGCAGTGAAGGAGACTGCATGGAAAGAAATATTTGTTTTGGGCATAATAGGGAAACTGTTGACAAGTTCTTGAATGTGAAACCTGATGGGCAAATTATTTCTCATCTTAAGTTATTAAGGATGTTCTAACCCATGGTTTTTGAAACTCTACTTCAAAATATGGATACAGGGTATGCAATTTTTGCTGGCCGGTTTCTACACAGGTACACTCAACATCAACAGACTTGGTTTTCCAAGAGCAGTCAAGAGTTTGATTTTGCACCACAGGGAAATGAAATGTTTCCTCCACAAAGAGAAAACAATGTTCTGTGTGTTGCTTTCAGAGGCAACAACAAAAAATGTCATGATTTCTACAGATGCTGAAGTGGGCACCACAAAAGTGAATGATGTTGAAAAGCCTTCGATGGTCAACACACACAACAGAAACATGAATGGATGTGACAAGCTAGACCAGAAAGTGACCTACTACTGTGTCTTTGAAAGAAAAACCATCAGGTGGTGGAAAAAATTGTTTTATTGGCTGTTTGAAATGTGTTAAGCCAACTCCTATATTTTATTTTGCCTCAGCCAGAAACCTGGTACAAGAAAGCTGTCTCTGAAAGACTAAAAGCATGTTCTTCTTTGTCAGCAAACACAGAATGTTGTTTTAAATGAACATGTCAGAGTTCCTGGTACACAACAAGAGAAAAGTCCAAGAATAATCAACATAGAGTGGACTACAGCAAACAGAGACTGCGATTTTTGTTCAACAAGCATTCAACGGGCCACAACTCATTTTTTTGCCATGGATGTGATTTTTAGTGATTGCTGGAAATTGTACATGTCTGAATAACAAAGGTTTCAAACACTGTACGGTGAACAAAAGCATTGTATTGTGAACCCAAATATAAATGTGGAAAGAAGTTCGATCTCTGGTTCCCAGCTACAAAAAACATTTAGATAGCCATTTAGCGAACTTTTTATTCCGCTAAAAATATCCAGTTTACAAAACGAGGATTCATCACATTTTTAAGGCTATGGGGAACTTGACATTGACTTAGTTACAGAAAGACCAAATTCTGATACAGAGTCTCATAGCGAAACTTAAAAGTTACAAAATACTTTAGCATTGCAATGAAAAATTGCAAATGAATCAGGGGTATAAATGTCTACTGCTTTTTCAGAGCAGTATCCACTAGTATTTATGGAGATGATGCACAATATGCATCTATAATAAACATTATTGTTCAATTCTTGAATGACCACCAGAACTACTTCAAACAATTCATAGATGGAGATGTTCAGGTAAGTGATAGTAAGCATAGATCTAGTTACTAGAACTAGTATTAACACTTAAGTTGAAGACCTAAAGAAAAAACTATTAATAAAAATGTGGAGAGGTTTCCGTTGACAATCAAATAGAGTAAAGTATGATTACCGGCAACGAGCTTACAGAGCACCAACGTATTATTATTATATCCTCTTTATTTAAATATTTACTACCCTACTTCTTTATGGATACTGGGCATGCACTATTTTTTTTACACTTCCAACATGTGCTGCTTCTGTTTTCTTCTGTCAGCAGAGTTTTATGATAAGGACAAACTCAGCAGGTAATTTTTTTTTTTTTGCGCCAGGAACAAGAGTAAGCCATGCTTGGTTCTATTTGTTAACTTTAATAGCAAAGTAGATAAAGTAGTTTCCTATATGTGATTCTTAAAATAAATGAGGTAACACGCTTTTTAATTTGGTTATCATTTTAGCCTTAGGGTTATATTTGGGGGCGGCTATTTTTTTCTACTGACATACCACATAACAACTAATAAAACAATTTATTTTTGTATTTTCCCTCACCAGCGGGAAGACCGCAGCCATTGAACAGATGCTGCTGGTCCAGTTTAAACTAAGCGCCGAGTCTTACCATAGAAAGTTAGGGTCATCAAACGCAAAGACTAATGTCAATCTCTGCGACGGGTTGGATAGGTATCTGTGAAGGTATCTGGAAATTTAGGCACCCTGAAATTTAGGCACAGGATAATTAGGCACTTTTTGACAAGGTGGAAAATTAGGCACTGGAAAATTAGGCACTCTTTAATAAGCGATCTTTATTTTGAAAATAATGTTAAAATGTTAACGTATAATTCATCCTTAGGCTATTGGCGACGTTATAATAAATAGCAACTATAACGATTCTAGCTATAGAAAATAGGGAATATGACATTCATGAGGATGTGTGGAAAAAATGACCCCGGATTAATAGTCATTATAAAATATAGACCTCACAGGATTCAGGGAAGGGGAGGTAGAGTTGATTCTCCTCTCATTGCTTCCCCTCCTTAGCCCTTCCCACTCTAAGTACTCCCACTCCCACTAAAAGGAGGGGATCGCGGGTAGATGTTGAACTTGGTCATGAAAATGACGTAATGAGTCTCAAGGCTACACACTGGAGTACAGGGCAGGGTACACCATTGTACGTAACTGCTAAAATGGAAGTCTGGAGAAAATTGTCTTCTTATAGTGGGAATGGGAATGAGCAGGAGGGATTTGCGAGCGTTACTTATAGGAATTAAATATGTTGATAAACTAAAGTAGTATTCATATTTTATAATAGCATTAATATCTATTACCAACACTCCTTCTTTTATATTGTTAATGGGTAACCCCTTTAGAAGATCTATTGTGTGAGTGTATAGGTGTGTTATGTCTTTCAAATGTGGTAATTAACTTTTATTGAATATATATGTAAATTTATGTATTATAATATTTATATAAATTGCAATAGAAATCGCAAAATGGCTAGAAATTACGATAAAATATGTTTTGAAAATTTAAAAAAAAGTTTATGGAAAAGACAGATGAGTTAAAAATTTAAATATCATTTTTTTGGAATATTGGTCTCTTATTAATACTTATTCTGCTTATAGAAGATTGTTGATGTTCCAATTTAACCCCGTCTTCTCTATCATAAACCAAATATATTTACTACAATTTTCGAGAAGGTATAATTCCCCCATTCCTTTTGTGTTCAGTTACATATACAAATTTTTTTTCTTCAGAATGAAAAAAAAAACGACAAAAAAGGTTTCATACACACACATATATATATATATATATATATGATTAAAAAAATAACAAAAAAAAACAAAAAACACTTGTTTCCTTAACTTTTAACACTGCCCAATGAAATTTAACAATCTTCATTTCCCTTATATATATTATTATTTTACTTACTGTTATTAATATTATGATGGTTTTAACAGAAATGGTTCTACCAAAGTTTTTGGAAGGCCTCAAAAATAGAATCCCCAGACTTCCATTGTATCACCTTTGTTTCCATGCCCTTTAGTCCAGTGTGTAGCCTTTTGAGTCACTACGTAACATTATATTTATCGCCAACACTCACCGACATAATAAAAATATTTTATAATACTTTTTAATCCTAAGTATTTACATTAGTAACTAAATATTTACACAAATTACATAATCATCAATTTAAAAAACTCACCAGTCAACCGTAGGGGTAGGTGATGGAGGGAAGCAATGAGCGGAGAATCATCTCTACCTCCCCTTCCCTGAATGCTGTGATGTCTATATTATATGACTAATGAGTCATTTTTTCCACACATTCTCATGATTGTCATTTTTCCCCATTTTGTCAGCTTTCCTTTAGCTAGAATCGTTATAGTTGCTATTTATTATAACGTCACCAATAGCCCATAGCCTAAAGATGAATTATACGTTAACATTTTAAAATTATTTTCAAAATAAAGATCGCTTATTAAAGAGTGCCTAATTTTCCGGTGCCTAAATATCCGGGTGCACGCTCTCAGCAAACTGCCAGAAACATGAAAGCCTAGTGAGCCTCATACTCTCTGAACAGTCTACTGGAGTGTATGTAGTGTGAAGTTTTTTTTGTAAGGGAACAGCAAGCTTCTGTACCCTCCGAAATAGCTTCTGTAAAACAGGTTTAGAAGGCGGGGGGGGGGTACTACTACTAGTACAAGTATTATATTAAACATAGAAATTAATAAGGATAAAAAAATTCATGATGGAGAGGATGTATTTATAGCTCAAAATGAGGGAAATAGCATACTAATTGTCACTAACCGCTGTGAGCCCACACCCGTTTGTATGTGTGTAGCAGAACAACAGCAGTCCACTATGGGCCTGGCTAAGGAATGTTGACCTAACTGACCCCTTACCCACCATCATGGCCTTAGTTATTGTGGAAAGTTTTATTTTTGTTTACTGTTATTTCTATTTTAGATCTAATGCAATTATTTATGTTTTTAGTATATTTTAATTAGTTGAATTAGATTTATTTTAGTATTGGAAGGGGAAATAAGTATTTTTTTAATACTTTTAATATTTATTTTATTATCACGTGACCATCTGACCTGGTCTACAACGAGGGAGGGTGACCTGGGGAATTTGGGGACAAAGGGGCAGTTGGCGTGGGTTTTGTAGAGCGGACGGTTGCATTTCGCGCTTCTTCGTGTTTTCCTAATATTATACTAGAATACTATATTGGAATCTAACGTTCAGTCATTTAGATATCTTAGTTTAGTCGCCAGTTTTATTGATGTACCTGCATTTAAACGTTTTTGGAAGATCCTATATTGCATGTTAATAAAGTTATACGCCTATGTGGTTCTAACTAAATTCTGGTGTTTAGTTTTATATGTTAATTGTATAAACAAACACCTAAATCGCGACCAGCTAAAGCCACGAAAGATTAATAACCTACACGTTCCAGCGTCAACAGTCGGGCCTCCAGAATCGTTCTAGACAATGACCAGTTGAAGCAGGTGCCAGCACACTGCTAGCGTCCTGTGACAACTAAAGTGGATCTCAACAGGCAGTTCATTGTAAGAACTGACACATTCGATCAGAGGCTAGGGGCAGTCCTGTTACAAAAATTTCCGGATGGGAAATTCCCAATATCATATATTAGTAGGAAGTTATTGGACAGGGAAAAGAAATACCCGGCTATAGAAAAAAAAAGGCTTGGAGAGAATGTTCAATGTGGTTCAGATTCATGTCAATACAGCATCAAGGCCAACAAAGAAAAGAAAGCATTAGAAGTTGTAAATTTGACAGTTTTCTCCTGAAAATTTAACAAATATTGTTACAGAGCAGTATGAAGCAGTAAAATTGTTAAGTATGGAGAAACATCAGTTTTAAACATTATTCACAAGAAATTATTTTAACCAAAAGTGAGCAAAAGATGAACACAATTTCTTAAAATAAAATGAGAGGTCAGAAAAATGAACTAAAAAATTAATAACATTTGAACCACTTATCTGATTTTCAAAATTCTTTAAAATGTGTCATTTATCTCATTGGCATCTAGATCTATTTACTTTTAGTCTTATAATGGTATTAGGTATTAGATTACGAAAATGTAATTTGATTTTTCTGGACATAAAGAGATATATTTTAGAAACTATTTAAGTTAATTTGATATAGCGTATATTGTTATTGGAAAGACAGGCTGCAATGTTTTTTAAGCATATTGAACTTTTAATAACTTTTTAAAGAGTTAGAGAGATCTATTAAGTCAACAACCAAGCAAAATATGGATAAAAAAAAATAATGCATGAATAAAATGAAACATGCATCTATACAAAATTATGCATTATGACTTAGTGTCATAATAGAGCAATGACAATAAATGACAAGAAATAAAACATTTTATGTCAGAAGGTCACCAGTATCTTAATACTTTTATTTTTATCTGTTAATGATTAAGACTACTGTTAGATTCTAAACATTTGTAATGAATTTCAAGCGTCCTCAATTTTTGTAAAATTACACCACGAAGAGAAAGAATGAGTTTATTGAGCTAACACAGAGCTCTAGTGACGACGTATCCTCTGTGAAGACCAGAGATTGTTTGTCGTGCGTTTTATTGCCAGATAGGACAAATGTCCATATTAATGGTTATAATACTTACCACTACCTCTGGCCCCACTTCTCTTGGGGGACAGATAGGTCCAGAGTAGCTAGATCAAGAAAGTCTTTGTTAACCATAACATAGCACCTATTAAACTGTTAACTGTTTCACACTCTGAAATTTTGTTTGGGTAGGGCAGGGAACATATGTTGAAGAAAAAGGTAAGAAGCATATACACTACTATTTAGATCATTTATGCATCATTATTTAGGGAGTTCATCAATATAAAAAACTGCTCCCCTATTACACTAAACGTGTTAGTGTTCCTTGCAATTTTAAAATATCTCAACACATAGGTTCTTGGTTTGAAAAAGTAAAGATATTGTTTGTAAATTTGTTGCTTTTTAGGTAACCATTAGGGTGGGTCATAAAAATTATTTTTCTTAAGACATTATGGAAAAGTTGCATAATGTACTAAGTATTCAATAAGTAATTTGCAAAAAAATTTCTGAAATCGTCTACATGCTGCAACTTTTAGTTTTGTCTCACCCTGCTGTGACTGTGTAGTAAAAACGCCTATTTTATTATAATTTATGCTTTAAATTGTGACTTACTCATTTTTAAACTTTGCATTTGGGTGTGTTTCAGATCTCTAGTATTCAATAACAGTGAATTTGAGGTAAACAATAACTGGAATTTATTGTAAAGTTACTAATATTGATTCATATCTTGGCTTATTCATCGATATTTGTACAACAGGATTGTATTTGAACAGCAACATTTATTTGAACATAGAACATGGCCACAAGGAGTTCTACTGAACACTCAATATTTGGTAACCCACAGCCAATGCCCAAAAGTCAGTTGCCCACTTCTGCTGACGTTTTTCATGCGTATGATTATCAGCTGAAATTCGGAGAATGTTCCTCAGTGCATGGAAGATCTTCATTAATTGGCAATGAAGTGAAGAAGATCTACGATACTGCTGGTATACCTACAATTAAAATCAATAATGTAGTAAAGCGTGTTGAGAGGCTTGTTGCTAAAGTAAAGGAACTCAACAAATACTCTACCTCGAAAAAATCGTCAGCAACTTTTGAAGAAACCTTTCAAAGTTTGCAAAGTGTATTTGATGTATGTTGTTGCAAGTGTTTTGATTCTGGTGCACGAGAAAGATTGGCATGTACTTGTCCTCTGCCAATGAAAATACCAGGGCTAGAATGGAATTTTTGGGCAGATTAAAAAACAACACGAAAAATGTATATAGGGAAAATTGACAAAGAAATGACAATGAAGTTGCATAAGAAAGTTGACAGAAGTAAGAGACAGAAAAGCACAGAGACCATGAACGATGTGGAGATGGGTGATGAATTAAATTTGTGTTGTTGTGCTCCTTCTGATGTAAACGGCATGCACAATGACTATGATGATAATGATGACAAGCAGTGACGAGGAAATGAAAGCAGTACGAAATACTTTACAATATCCTGAATTGTGTAGATCTCTGGACAGGTGTAAAGTTAGTAACAGGGATGCCTGCCTAATTGTCAACTCTTTGCTGAAAGATCTAAATCTTCTGACTGCAGAATCATGCGTAGATCCAGCAAAACTTCGCAGACAGAGAAAAGTTTGGAGAAAAAAAAAAAATAGACATTCGGATGATGTAAGACAATTAAAATGTATGGGATTTGATGGCAAGCAGGATGTAACAGTTGTTAGGACAGGTACAGGATGTAAAAGGAAATCAATTAAAGAACAACATTATGTCGTAGTCTCTTATCCTGGTGGACAGTACGTAGATCATGTTGTGCCGGACAGTACCAAATCAAGTGATATTGCCAAAGAACTTTTGTCAGTTATCACCCACACCGAATCCATGGAAACCTTGTCAGCTATAGTTTGTGATGGTACAGTCATCAACACTGGTAAGACAAATGGACTGATTCCAAAGGTAGAACGACATGTTGGAAGGCCACTACAGTGGCTCATTTGTTTATTGCATACAAATGAAGTTCCTCTACGAAAATACATTTCTGTGGTTGACGGCGGACGCACAACAGGTCCAAGTACGTCAACCGGTAAAACCATGAGTTCCTTAGACTTTGATCCCAAAGATTTACCTCTCACGAATTTCAAAACAGTTCCCGGAAAAGTTGTTGACATTGCCGATGATGTGAAGAAAGATCTTAATACTGATCAAATTTATCTACTACGAAGTTGCTTAGCAGTTCAGAACGGTATCATTGGAACTGAAAACAAACAATTTCTTCAAAATTGTATGCCAGGAAATCTTAACCATGCAAGATGGTTAACAACGGCAAACCGAATCTTACGGTTTTATATGTCTTCATCCAATTGTACATCATCTTTATACAGAATTGTCAGATTTGTTGTAAACGTTTATGCACCTTCTTGGTTTTATATAAAGCTTCATTCAGAATGTTACGATGGTGCTCAGAATTTTTTCCATCTTACGAAACTATGTTTTGAACTGGGTCCTGATGATTGGGATATCGTGAAGCCAGTTTTACAGAACAATGCTTAATTCGCCCACCCTGAGAACATTCTCCTTGCCGGTATTCTCGATGAAGATCAATCTGTTAGGAAAATCGCACATGGGAAGATAAATCATGCACGAATACATTCCCAGAATAACATTCGACTTTTTGATAAAAAGTTGATCGATTTGAATCCATCTGCATCGTCATACATGGATATGATTTCTTTGGAAACAACAACAGTCACCCCACCACCATCCTATCAATGGTTTCCAATGACGACCATGACAACTTCTCTGCTTCATCTGTCCATGGTATATTATGTCATTCTCAGCCCGTTGAACGAGTTGTGCAAGACGTATCAGCAACCATTTCCAGGGTTATTGGACATACCGCACGTCATGGAATGGTGTTGCAGTGTAAACAATCCAGGAATCAGTTACTTTCTGTTGTATCAAAATAAAGTTTTTTGTTAAATGATAAATATTGCTTGATTTTACGTTATGTTGACTTTTTCTTGTTACTATGGGATTATAAACTTTAAAGTTGCAGGTAGTAGACATTGTTTTATTGGAAAATTGTTTTTTAACCCTTCATCTGGATGCTATGGGGCATCTTTCTACACATCTTTCACATATGCAACTGAAAAAAAATTTTTTAGGACCCAACCTAGTAACCATACTGTTTCCTCATGGAGACTTTCTGCAACTAGAATTAAAGTAATTATCAAGGAAAACCTTCATAGACTGGTCACCCTTTTTAAAGGGAAATGTGCGAACACAATGTTTACAGTACTTTTGAAATGCTAGAAGGTGAAGGAAAAATTGTAGAAATAGATGAGGCAAAGTTTAGAAGAAGTAAGAACAATTAAGGACATTTTTTAAGAGGTGTATGTGGGTCTTTGGAGGTATCCAGTGAGATACAAAAAAAGTATTTTTAACTAAGGACCAACATTAAAATATCAAAGAAAATTTTGAAATGTTTGTGGATGGTGACTTCATAGTAAGCAGCTATTGATTTTTTTGCTTACAAGAAAAAAAAAAAAAAAGGAACTAATTAGTATGTAACATTTCTTACTAATATTTTAGATTAGATTATAAGTTACATTAACAAGAGAAGGACAAAGAACTTGCATTTATAGCTAACATAGATCCTTTTTTTTTAACAGCAGCATATGGAAATTATGAAACAAGAAACAACATGGGCCACAACTGCAGAAATGCTGGCAGCTGCTACAAAGATTCTGATTCCACTGTGGATACAGTAAGTGCACAGGTTGTCTGTCAGCTGACACAGAAAGGCTTTGACTATATTTTAAATGAAGACAGACAATTTTTATACGACCCTTACGTTTTAAAAAAGACTCGACGGTGTGATCAGTGTGACAAGACAATGACTTTATGCGACTCAACTTTCTACTGTAACAAAAGGACTTTTACTAAAAATAGAAATAAATAAAGTGTATCTGTCCAATGTTGTTTTCAAATCTCTCAAAACTATGGAACATGGTTTGACAATGCATGTATTCCCGCGGACTAAAGTGTGCAACTTAGTTTCTTTGTGGATGCTGCTGAACCAACCTAGAATTGTTATTATGGCAATCGAGCTAAATATCTGGGGAAAAAAAACATGCTTCGTTTGCTGCACATTTCTTCGTGAGGTATGTGGGTCTTAGGAGGTATCAAGTGAGATACAAACAAGTGTTTCATTATCCCAGTAAAAGACAGAACCAAGGAAACTTAAAAAACCATTAGAGAGAGAATTTTACCAGGTACCACCATCATGAGTGATTGCTGACATTCATATGACTGCCTAAACAGTGAAGGATATACATATTACAGTTAACCACTCTTATGCTTTTGTCAATTCAGAGACCAAAGTCCACACTTAACATATTGAGAGGCTCTGGAAAGAAGCTGGCAACAAAAGACATCACATGTTTGGACACTTAAAGGAGTTTATATTTCGATTTAAGCACACAATATATCAAAAAAGATTTCATGAAATATTTTTTAAAAAATCGCTAGATTATATTATATAGGCCAATATCTTCTGACTTTAAACCAACAGCAACACAAGAACCTAGACCAACTGAGACAGCCTCCCGCTACAACAGAAAAAAAAAACATCATCTACCATCACAACCCTCTAGTTGCACTCATTTTGACAGCAATAGAAATACATCACAAATAAATCACCACCATCACAAAACACCCACTGACACAACATCATCATCAGTTGTTTTTTTTAGGGCAATTACTAAAGTTCTATTTTTAACAGAGGACCAACATTGAAATATCAGAAAAGATATCACCTCTTTTATGATCACACATGAAGAAAATTTTGAGATGTTTGTGGATGGTGACTCCATGGTAAGCAGCTATAGATTTGTTTGCTAATAAAAAAAAAAGTTTAGAAGTAAGAACAATAAAGGATGTTTTTTAAGAGGTATGTGGGTCTTTGGAGATATCCAGTGATGTTCATAAAAGTGTTTCCTTATCCCAGTAAAAGACAGAACCAAGGAAACTGTTAAAAATCATTTTGTCAATTCAGAGACCAAAGCACACATTTAACACATTGAGAGGCTCTGAAAGAAATTGGATGGAACACACCAAAAGCTTGCAAAAAAAGACATCACATGTTTGGACACTTGAAGAAGTTTATATTTCGATTTAAGCACACTGTATATCAAAAAAGATTTCACTAAATATTTAAAAACATCGCTAGTTTACATGGGCCAATATCTTCTGACTTTTGAACCAATAGCAACACAAGAACCGACACCACCTGAGGCAGAGCCTGCAGCTACAAAACAAATAACACCATCAACTACCATCACAACCCACTAGTTGCACCCATTTTGATAGCAACAGAAATTGTAGGGCCTAAGTAATTACCATTTTTAATGCACGCGCTAAAAAATTCTGTTAAACTTTAGCGTCAGTTCCAGCCAGTTAGACTTAAGGCCTTTGATTAGCCAACTTAGATCTCTGTTGTTTACTAATTAGTGCATCATGGCTGCCAATTTGAATTAGTGCATCTGATTCTACTGTGGATATTTTTTCAATGTTTCTCACAGAAAGTGCACAGGTTGTCAGCTGACACAGAAAGGCTTTGACAATATTTTAAATGATGAAGAGAGACGATTTTATATGACCCTGACGTTTTACAAGAGAATCGACGGTGTGATCAGTGTGACAAGACAATGACTTTATGCGACTCAACTTTCTAGTTACAAAAGGACTTTTACTAAAAATAGGAATAAATAAAAGTGTCTGTGAGTCTGCCACGTATCAGTTTAAATAAACCTAATCTTGGGTAACATAAACTTAGGATTTAGTTCACACGCTGGAAGTACGCGCCAAGAGACTGTGTGAGAAATGGTCCTCCATATTCGGGCGAGTATCGTCATTATCGCGGGTAAACTAATTAAAGCGTAATTTTTCGTTTAGTTATCGATACTAATTGGGCGTCATCTGAATCAGAAAGAAAAGACGATTATTTTGATACCAACTTTATCGCATAGTTTTGTTGAAAATAAGGTAAGTTTGAATATTGATAACTTTTTTGTTTCTTCTCTGTAATTATATCATACTTCTTAGTAATTTGAAGCATCCATAGCTACACACTAATCAATTAAGGATAATATGCATTTTCTACCGGCACTCTTGTGGTATGAATGCCAAAATCACTATCAAAACGAAAGTAGCCATTACTATTTTTGAGCAAACCAGAAACAGTAATTAAATCGTTTTTTAATGAAAATAATTCAATTTTTTTGTTTTAAATAACATTCTCAGATATCTTCATAATTAAAAACAGATCTATATGGATTTTTCAAAAATCATTTAAAGATAATTACTGTTATTTTGGCTATTTTAATGTCTACTTTTCTTGACTAATCGGGCCTGAATTTTTCTTTTTTTACTCCTTAAAATTAAAATCTTGTCTTCTCAGTCTCAGACGGCTCAGTAGACATGAGTAGGAGTCTAAAATCTAGATTTAGACATTTCATATTAAAAAACATTATTTGTCATAATACAATTAGTTTAATAGTTGAGTTCTTACTAAGTCAAGTCTTTTTATTTATATCTTGTTAAGCTCTTTGCCTTTGGAAATGACTTCATCACCTGATTTGGATAGTTTCATATCTACTTTTGCAAATGATGCTGAAAAGGGAAATGTAAGGAATGGGTATGCACTTTTTTTTTTTTGTACCAATGGAATGAGGCCAATTTGAATGTAACTGCTACACAGATTGACCAACATTTGCAGAAGACGGATAGCACTTGGACATCAAAGCAGCTGACAGTATTACATTTTCTGAAATATATGAAAAAGCAGATAAATTCCTGGAAAAGACAGTTGAGCTCCAACTGGATGTGGATTCAAGACCTTTTGGAACGTCCTGTACAAGTGCCAAGATCAAGAAAGAAGCAACAGATGCCCTCAACCAGTTTGGCTGAAACAGAAGATGTGCTTGAAGATGTAGACCAGGTTTAAGAGATCTCGGCTCCTGTTCAGAAGCTACGGAATGATTGTGAACGATGTGAGATGACAGAATGTATAAATAAGTATAATGTACTGGATAGTAAGTTGAAGAAGATGAGGGTAAGTTTCAAATCTCTTTCTGGACTTTATAATGTTAAGCTTGTAAATAGAATGAAAAACAGGAAATATGAGGTGATACGAAAATTGAGACTAGAAAATCAAAGATTAAAAGTAGAACTAAGAGTGGCAAAAAAAGTTTAAACCTAAAACATCTGTTGTAAATAAATCTTATAAAGAAAAACTTGATTGTTTAGGAAGGAGTTGAAAAATGTTAAGGATCAAGTGAACAGAATGGTGGCTAAGTTAAGAATGTTAGAGGAACAAAGAAAAGAGTTTGAGTTGGATACCACCAGACTAGAGAATGTAGAAAAAGACGAGTGCCTAAAAAAAATTAAAATGTTTGACCCTTTCACTAGGAAATGTATATATAGTTGTATTTTACATCAGGTTCTTTTTGAGAAAACGTGTTCATTAAATAAATTTGTCAATGAACTAACAGGACTCTCTTTCACAGCTCTACCATGTCTAATATGGCATTAGACATAGAAATTCTCTCTGACATTCGAATTGGTGAGCTAATGTTCAAATAAAATGAGTTAACACTCTCATGGGACTTGACACCACTTGATGGTCAGCAAATTAATTCCTGACATATTTCCTCAAAGCATCAGAACCTGACTCTGTAAACACATCCTAAATGCCATACATGATATTGGTTGTCAGTGCTCTACCTACCATGGAATACAGCAACATGTTGTACTTTACACTTTATTCAATTCTTTGCAGGCAACATTAACTGACAGACCTAAGGCGAATAAGTGTGTGTCTGACAAGCTGGAAGAAATGGTTGATAGGAAGCACCCTTTAGATCAGTGATTCCCAAAGTGGTCTATATAGAAGCCCAGGAGTCCACCAGAGTGGATCTCATTTGAGAAGGTTGAGATTTTAATTTTGATTTCACATCAATGAAATTAACAAAAATCTATAACTTATCACAGTCCTCTAATTTTGAATTCTATTATTACAACAGGAAATCATTGTACATTTTAATACCTTGTGTAAATTACTTATTTTAGTTTACAGATAACTAATATTTAGTAAGCCGAATCTAAATATAAAATGTCGACAGTACCGGTACCGTAGTGCAATTTTTTTTTATTTGGCTTTTTCCTTGTTGAACTTATATACTTATGTAACAAAGTTTAAGCAATGACACTATTAAACCACTCTAAGCTGGAGAATCCTTTGAGACAATGCAACCGTGATAATGTATTAAGATTTGAAATACTTTTATACAGTGAATGATAAAGTTGAGAAAAGACCAAAATCTTAAAGTATCTTTTACTTATTGTGAAATTTGGAAAACATCAAACAAAAAGGGAAAAAAATAATGATTTTGCCAGCAGCTGAAGTTTTAAAAACTTTTGTACACAAACCTTCATCTCGTATTATTAAAAAATTCAATTAAGCAATAAAACAGATAAAAGGCCAATTGATGAAATAAATGAATAATAACATTTGTAGCTTCTTATGTAATTATTTGCAAATGACTTATTTCTTTATGCAAGTGGACGAATCAACCCTAATGAACCATTTTTATTTGCACATGCTCATAAATCCAAGAAAAACTTCTTTTTGTGAAAACGAATAACCGCGTATCAATATTTGATGTTTCAAGGGCTACTTTATAGCAATCAAATATAATATCAATAGCAACGAATAGAGCACCTTTCATGGTTGAGTCCCACTGTGGATATATTGTAGGCCTACCTGGATTGTTAATAATAGAGTGAGTAATCCATCGAAAACTTAAGATCTGAGTGGTGGATTGCATGAATATCTTTAATTTGTTAGCACTGCAGTTCACCAGAGCAACTTTTAACACGTTCAATACAAAAATTCTTGCTCAAATGTGTTCAGAAAATGACGATAACTTCATCCTTTGCTTCTTCACACTGAAGTTCAATGGATGTCAAAAAGCTTTTGTTATATAGGAAGATTTTTTTAGAATGGTTCTTTAGGACAGTATCTGTCTTAGCTTCATGTTTTGTTATGGTTCTAGAAAGGCAGTTAGATGACTATCTAACAGGGGAACTGGCTAACTCGACAGAAGTTATGATGCAACAAACGCCATCTGCCCTTTTACATAATATTCATAGTGAGAGGGCCCCTAATGCTTCTATGGGTTTTGTTGATGCTAAGGTTAAGTGCCAAGCTAACAAAACAATGGACTGGTTGCTGACAAAACCTATTAAGGAGCAGGGCAGCTTGATAAAATTTGCAGTTAAGCAGGCTAGGAAGAAAGGTTTTTGAGGAAAGGGTGCAAGTTATGAGCAAGGCTTTAATGTCTAGACAGAATAAGATATCTTAAATGCCTTCTTTCAAGGGGAAAGGGAAGAGGAACCACGCCAACCTCACCTAGCCTAGTGAGTGGGGAGGAGTTCAGGATGGCTTTAAAAAGAAAAATGATGGAGAGAGAAGAAGTTGAAACGTGAGGAAAATAAAAAGAAGAAAGAAGATGAACTTGAACAGAAAAAGGTGCAAAGGGAATTAAACAAACAAGAGATGCAGAGAAAAAAGAGCGGGCAAGAAAGAAAATAGATGCAAAACGACTTTAAAAATTGACAAGTGTTGCTTTTAAAATAGTGATGTTAGATTAGAAGACACACAAAATCAAATATTTCCTGAACGTCTGTATTTGAAGGTTTAAGTCGCACTGTTGCAAATGCTTTTAAAATACTGGTACCTGATGATCTTCTTACAAAATGATTTGTCACTCAGTGATCTGCCCTGTGGAACCTACGACCAAGGGGACCCCTAGATTCTCTGTGACTCATGCGACTTGGTGGCACACTGCCTGCACATATAATGCAAAAAAACTTGACTAAAGCACAGCTGAAAAACTTTAAATTTGTATGCAGCTGTTGTGGCTCTGGTCTTGCATTGTAACGGTCAATTTAGAGGTTCCCCACATGCTGCTATTTATTAAAATTTTAGTTTGATAATGAATTAATATGTATAAAATGTATACAAAGTGTCACGTATGCATTGTCTATTTTTATCTCAAGGTTTGCCAGCAGACAATAGCTAGCTCAGGAAAGTCCAAGTTTGCATCGTCTTTTTAATAGAGAATTTATAATTGGTCAGAAATGCAAACTAAAGTGTGTTGAATGACGTTAAGCTGTAATTTGATAGGTCAGATTGCTTGGCCAAGCGGCAAAGAAATAATAGTCACGTGATGACACTAAAGGTTGAGGAGATTTAAGATAAACAAGGGAGTCTCGAGTTAGTATTCATTGAAATAAGACACAAGTTGTTTTGGTCTTAAATATTATCATATTGCGTAGATCATCTAATCCAGTAGAAATATATTAACCACTTCATTTAATTACAGTTTACTATTGTTATTATTGTTAATAGCTGTTCCAAGTTTTAAATTAAAAGTTTCTGTATGACTAGGAAATGTTTCTTCACTGAATCTATTAGTAAAAAGCTTAGATAATCTATCAACTAGCAATTTCTAGATCCTCGGCAATCACAATCATTGTACTGCTTGTAGCCACTGAGCATGCTTGTTAGATGGGGTGCTTGACCTATGTAACCCCCCCCCCCCCCCCATGTCCTCTAAGCTTGTCAGAACAGGGAGAGTAGACTACCAATGTTGCCAATGTATGACTGTCACGTCAGTTTTAGAACCCCTGTAATATTTTGTGACTAGTAATCACTGAACCATTCCGTGCACGATTCGCACGAGATTTTGTTTTTTGGTCGGAAGCTGACCACGAGGTGGACAGTCAGTTGATTTATAGACTCTGGTAAGAGAGGAGTGTTTTGGATATTAATGTACAAGTAGAGTGTCATTGAATTGATTTGTATTCAGGACTAATTTTCTTGGATGTATTTTGTGATGGCTGAAGTCGCCAATATATTATGATTCATTATTTTATGTAATAAAAACCATGTCTGCTACAAGTGAGTCTAGTTAATAATTATAAATATTGTGGTCAAAGAGTTCAGCATGTTAATGTTCTCACGCACTAGCAAATCTAGTGCGCGAGTGGAAGTAATTAATCAGCAAAGAACATTGTAGAGGTATCTACAACACAGAGACATTCGCGTCATCACGCCTATAACTAAACCAGGCTGTGACATATGGTGGCCAGTATGTCTTAAATGACAGAACGAACCTACACTCTTTAACAAGTAAATCGTCGATCGTCTACATATAACTGGCATAAACAATAGCCATACATGCTTCATATTGAGAAATATTTGAGCTATTGCATTTGTGAATATAATTGATTTGATACATATAATTATTTGAATATATGACTATTAAGAAAGTTCATTGATCTTAAAAAAAATTTTTTGTAAAAATATATTGCATCATAACACACATTCTCCCAGTGTAATATTTGTAACACATCTCATTTTTTTTTGGCAACCATATACTTTGATTAATTTACTTCATTAACTTCTCATTAATTATAAATTAATACATTAACAAATAACCATGGCATCATATGATAAAATTCTAGAACTTGTAAAGGTGATGGAACTAGAAGGGGAGGAGAAAAAGGAATTTATCAAAAAAGAATTAGAAAAGGCTTAAAAGGAAAAAGATAGAATAGATAAAAAAGAAAAAGAGGATAAAGATAGGGAAGAAAGAGCTGCGGAAAGAGCTCATCAAAAAGAACTAAAAGAACTAGAGACAAAACAAAAAGAAAGTCAGGACAAAGTAGAGTTAGCTAAATTAGAAGCAGCCAAAATTAATCCCAACATTATTACCCAGCAAACTACTAACAAACCATTCATTTCCAAATTTCATAAATTTAATATTAAGGAGGAGACATTAGAAAATTACCTAGTTCAGTTTGAACATATTTCATCCACTTACAACTTAAATAATGAGGATATGGGAAAAACATCTGCTGGCTAATTTATCTGGAGAACCTCTAAACATAATAAGCACACTCACAACCGAACAAAAAAAAGACTACCTTGCTGTTAAAACTAGACTTTTGGAACATTTTGGGAAAAGTGAAGACTATTATAGAAAACTCTTTAAAAAAATTAAACTAAATAAAGATGGAGACTTCAATAGAATTATATTTGACATGAAGGCAAATATGCTTAAATGGTTAGAACTAGCTAAGTGTGACATTAAAGATCCAATTCAAATTTTAGACATGATCCTAATTGACAATGTACTATCTAATGTAACAGACTTAGTGTTTACTTTTCTTAAAGAAAAGAAGGTAAAAACAGAAACTGATCTCATTACTAATTTAAACCTTTTTTAAAGATAGCCATCCTGGTCATACCATGGATAAAAGAGACCTACATCAATTAGTCGCAACAGTCAGTACATCAAACAGTAATACTAATGATAGATTTAAATTCTCTAACTCTAAAATTTGCTTTAATTGTGGCAAGAAGGGCCATGTTAAAAGCCAATGCAGACAAACTAATACTAGCAACTTTAGATATAGAAGTTACACTAATTACAATAACCCTAGCAACTACAATAGAAATTATTACAACAATCCTAGTAACAATAATAACCAATATACAAACTACAGATCAAACCAGAGTGCAAGCCCTAGAGAAAGAAGAAGCCTTAGAAATAACAACTTATATTACAATAATTATAATACTAACAGACAATCAAGGAGGGACACATACAATCATCAGTCTAACTACAATACTAACTATCAAAACAGAAACAGAAATAGAGGCAATAACAATAACAACATTATTAGAGTAGAAAATTTATCAGGATATACTAGATGGCAAACTATCATGGGATAATTTAGCAATGTTGCACATGTTAAATGGGTAGATATAAGAACTCAGGATATATCAAATAAAATTGCATTTGTACACTTAAACACAGTAGAAGATTGTTATAGACTTATTAAAGCATTCAATAACAAGTTATTTAGAGGAAGATATATTACTGTAAGCTATGAAAATGTTTAACTTCACAATATAATTAGAAACAACTTGACATTTTTCAATCAGGTCAAGCTGACATTTTTTTCTAGTTATCATGTAACTAGGTCATGACATATTTTTGTTACACTTGTATCATTTTATTGGGTCATGATAACATTTTTCCTTTCATTGATGCTATTGTACCATCATTTTTTATTAACTGTGCATTACATATTAATTTATCACAATTTGTTAATAACATAGAATATCACAATAACTAGATGTGCTAATAGTTTATATAGTTAGTAAACACAGTAATGTAAACAAACACATTGTAAACAACAGTAAACTACTTGAACTGTTGACCTAGATTTTTTTTGGAAACTCACAAATGTAAATATTGTTGATTTTTTTCCAAGTGGTACACACTTGAATGTTATCATTTTTTATACTATTCTACTTTAAATACCACATATGTGTGCTAGCAATAGCAATTATAGACAATGTCACGGTAACCTTATATAATGGTGACAGAACTTAAAGTAATACTGAACATAAATATACTTGTATAGATGTATGTAAAAAATTTTTTTTTGAACTTCAATAAATTCACTTAGTGTGTCAAATGATACACATTGGTTGTGTTATATCATAGAAATAATTTAATGTAAAATGACTTTAAAATTTTATTTTTTTCTTCTCTTATAATTGAGATGTCAATGTATGTTAACAGGAGGACCACATAGCAATCAAACAATGCATTTGTCAATTAGTATATGAAACCATTCATAGTTAGAATGAATGACATAACATTAATATTTATGTATAATTGAGTAAGCAGTATTGAGATGATTAATTAGATCAGCTTCACATGATAGATTAAGCTAATAGACATATATGTATATATAGAACAATAATATCATATGTACTTTTGTAAAAGATTTTTTTTCAAAAATCTTTTCTAGGGGAAGGGGCGTATGTCACGTCAGTTTTAGAACCCCTGTAATATTTTGTGACTAGTAATCACTGAACCATTCCGTGCACGATTTGCACGAGATTTTGTTTTTTGGTCGGAAGCTGACCACGAGGTGGACAGTCAGTTGATTTATAGACTCTGGTAAGAGAGGAGTGTTTTGGATATTAATGTACAAGTAGAGTGTCATTGAATTGATTTGTATTCAGGACTAATTTTCTTGGATGTATTTTGTGATGGCTGAAGTCGCCAATATATTATGATTCATTATTTTATGTAATAAAAACCATGTCTGCTACAAGTGAGTCTAGTTAATAATTATAAATATTGTGGTCAAAGAGTTCAGCATGTTAATGTTCTCACGCACTAGCAAATCTAGTGCGCGAGTGGAAGTAATTAATCAGCAAAGAACATTGTAGAGGTATCTACAACACAGAGACATTCGCGTCATCACGCCTATAACTAAACCAGGCTGTGACAATGACCCCAGTTGTACTAATTGTAGGCACTGAGCATGTGGAGTAGTGTTATAGCTGAGGAGTATTCTGATACTTTCACTTTTTTCCTAAGTCTAAGCATTTCAAATAAAAAAATTATCAAGTCCAAGTCAAGTGAAAATGAGAGCAAAAGACTGAAATGTGTCCGCGAAACGCACTTGACTCTAAATCTAAATGGAATGCATCAGAATGCATACTGAGTCTATCATTTAAATTTTTATGTTGAAGTGCCTGTCTATTATTAGGCACTTCAACATAAAAATTTAAACTACTCAGATTGCATTCTGATGCATTCCATTTAGTAGAGCTTGCCATCCCATTTCTAAAAGTGTTTAAGTTATTTTTCTAACTTGAATAGAAAAAAAAGTTTTTTGTTTTTTTTTTATTTGCCTTTGTTACGGGAAAAAAAAAATTGCTACCCAATTTTGTTAATTTTCAAGGATAACTCGAATAACTTTTTTATTTTTCAATATTTTTATTTCAAATTTTCAGGAAACGTAGATCATGCATTTGGCAACACAATGAATAGTAAAGCTTTATTAAATACTTTTTAAAAATTCTGTACTTACATGTCTGAAGGAAAATAATCCAAAAATTCTGCGCCGAAGCTACAAAAATTTGAATAACTTTTTTATTTTTCAATATTTTTATTTCAAATTTTCAGGAGACATGGATCATACATTTATTTAGCAACATAAAGAATAGTAAAAATTAATAAAATACTTCTAAGAAATACTTTTAAAAAAACTTTGTACTTACATGTCTGAAGGAAAATAATCCAAAAATTGTACACTGAAGCTAAAAATGTTTCCTAGCTATTTTTTTTTAATTCTCAGAAATAAATTCATATATTAACAAAAGGGTTTAAACAGACTATTTATATCTATAAAAACAACAACAAAAAACACTATTCTTAAGAAAAATCTTTTTACAATTATTTTCTAAAATGCTATCATTGAAAGAAAAAAAACCCCTAATCAATAATTTAAATTGCTATGATTTAATTAAAAATTCTTTTACTTTTTACTATAAATACTGTAGATTTATTTTATATATTTTAAATTAATATTAAATATGAACAAAACAAAAAGTATGAATAACAAATGGTTGAAAATATATACTGATTTAGGTAATTATTATTAGAAATTTCTAAAAGTTTATTTTAAAAGTCTTGGTATTACAACTATGGATAGCTAATTTAAATTTGATTGAATTAAAAGAGTGTTCAATTAATTTAATAGAATTTGAGATAAATCCAATAATATATTTTCTTTTCTATTAAAAATGGTTAATAACAATAAAATTAAATGAAAACAAAACAAAATTAAAACTAAAATTAAAATGAAACAAAATAAAATAGAAAACAAATTCAAATACAACTATACAAAATGGAAATCTCCCATTACAACATCTGTAATAATTTGAGTTGTAGGGATGTCTCTCTCGCCTTCGCTGTCCCATACAATCCTGCAGCACTTCTTCTGCCCTTTCTTCACATATCTGACTATCTTTCCATCAAACACTTGATCTTTCCCATCAACATCCCAGACATGTCTGATAGACAGAGGAAGGAAGTCAAATCTCTCTGAAAGCAAAGAAGACAATATTAGCTTGGTCTCTGTGGAAAGAGCAACAAAAATATCATTTCCAAATCCTGCATCTTCCTCTAAACACCCCAAAACTTTTTTCTCAACCTTTTTCCTTTCTGTCTTATCCCTTTTCTGACCTATAATCGGTCTAGACATTATAGTCTTGCTCATAACTTGCACCCTCTCCTCTAAAACCTTTCTCTGCTTCCTAGCCTGCCTTAATGCAAATTTTATCAAGCTGCCCTGCTCCTTAACAGGTTTTGCCAGCAACCAGTCCATTGTTTTGTTGGCTTGGCACCTAACCTTGGCATCAATGAAACCAAAAGAAGCATTAGGGGCCCTGTGAAACTGACTGTCTACCATCCCCAGCACCCTCTCACTATGAATGTTATGTAAAGGGGCAGATGACGTTTGTTGCATCATAGCTTCCGTCGGGTTAGCCAGATCCCCTGTTAGATAGTCATCTAACTGCCTTTCTAGAACTTTAACATAACATGACGCTAAGACAGATACTGTCCTAAAGAACCGTTCTCCAGGCTGAAGCTCCACATCCCTTAGCACAACAAGCACATCATCAACAAGTAAGGGGTGTCCAAAAACATCAAACTCTAGGGTGAGGATCGAAGCAGGATTTAGTTGAAGCTCCTTCAATGTAGTGATGCTTCGTCTCACAAAAGGGGTCTGTAACACATAGAAAATTTGTCAAATTAACCTTATAATTACTAATTTTAAAAAGCAGCTAGAAATATAAAATAAAAAAATCTTTACCATTTCCAAATGGCTCAGTTCTCTCAAACCACTGGACTTGTAAAATAGTTTCATCCAAGGACCAGTCAAGAGCTTCCCAAAAAGACCTGGGAAAAAATACTCTGTTATATTATATTGCATTTATATGTATAATAAAAGGTATGTGTAAATCTGTGTTGTTTTTTTTTCATTATATATTTAATTTAATAATTACTTAGCTTCAAAGAATGATAAACAAAAGTGTAACATTATACCTAAGACTCTTATCTGCACCATTACATCTGGGTTGGTCAAATCTTTCTCTATTGCCTCTCTTAGTTTCATAGACTTGCAGAACTTTTCTAAATAGACTGCCAAGGAATCTTTAATCTTGTAGATTATCCCAGCAAGCAGAAATAAAACGTGCAATCTATTTCCAACATATCGAGGAATGTAAGTTTTTTTAAGACCTTCCCTCAGCAGATATGCCTTAAAGCCTTTGGGGTCTCGAGTTCTCCTTGTATCTGTGAACAATATTTAGTGCATGAGTTTAAAAATTCTAAACTGTGATTATATTAAAGGCTAGATAATTTCTTTTGATAAAAAGTAAATGGTCTACATAGGTACCTTAACTTTGACAGGGCATGAACAAGATTAGCTGCAGAGCCTTCATGTCCATACAATGAGGTACTGACACTCCAATCGACATCCAACTTTTTAAGCTCTTTCCGGGCTTCAGAAGCCATTCCATCTAAAGGGTGCAAGAAACATTTCAACTGCACTAGCTTCATATCAACCATTTCTTCCAGCTTGTCAGACACACACTTATTCACCTTGGCTCTGTCAGTTAATGTTGCCTGCAAAGATTGGAATAAAGAGTACAGTACATGTTGCTGTATTCCATGGTAGGTAGAGTACTGACAACCAATATCATGTATGGCATTTAGGATGTGCTCTAGATAATCCTCTGTTATTCCACCAGGCATTCCAAAAGTTTCAGAGTCAGGTTCTGATGCTTTGAGGAAATATGGCAGGAATTAATTTGCTGACCATCAAGTGGTGTTAAGTCCCATGAGAGTGTTAACTCATTTTCTTTAAACATTAGCTCACCAACTTGAAGGTAAGAGAGGATTCCTAGCTCTAATGCCATATTAGATATAGTCCCAGTACATGGTAGAGCTGTGAAAGAGATTCCTGTTAGTTCATGGACAATAAATTTAATTAATGAACAAGTTTTCTCAAACGGAACCTGATGCAAAATACAGCTATATATACATTTCCTAGTGGAAGGGTCAAACATTTTAGGCTTTTTTAGGCACTCAACACCTTTTTCTACATGCTCTAGTCTGGTGGTATCCAACTCAAAATCTTTTCTTTGTTCCTCTAACATTCTTAACTTAGCCACCATTCTGTTCACTTGATCCTTAACATTTTTCAATTCCTTCCTAAACAATACAAGTTTTTCTTTGTAATAAGATTTATTTACAACAGATGTTTTAGGTTTAAACTTTTTTGCCACTCTTAGTTCTACTTTCAATCTTTTATTTTCTTGCCTCAATTTCCGTATCACCTCATTTTTCCTGTTTTTCATTCTATTTACAAGCTTAACATTATAAAGTCCAGAAAGAGATTTGAAACTTACCCTCATCTTCTTCAACTTACTATCCAGTACATTATACTTATCTATCCATTCTTGCCTTGTTGTCTCACATCGTTCACAATCGTTCCGTAGCTTCTGAACAGGAGTCGAGATCTCTTGAGCATGTTCTACATCTTCCAGCACATCTTCTGTTTCAGCCAAACTGGTAGAGGGCATCTGCTTCTTTCTTGATCTTGGCACTTGCACAGGACGTTCCAAAAGGTCTTGAATCCGCATCCAGTTGGAGCTCAACCGCCTTTTCCAGGAATTTATCTGATTCATCATATACTTGAGATTCTGTAATACTGTCAGCTGCTTTGATGTGTAACTGCTATCCATCTTCTGAAAAAGTTGATCAATCTGTGTAGCAGTTACTTTCAAATCAGACTCATTCAGTTGGTACAAAAAAAGGGCATACCCATTCCTGACAGTTCCCTTTTCAGCATCATTGGCAAAAGTAGAAATGAAGCTATCCAAATCAGGTGATGAAGTCATTTTCAAAGGCAAAGAGCTTAACAGGATATAAAAAAAAATGGCTTCTTAGTAAGAATCTGCCTATTTAACTTATTTTATTATGACAAATAATGTTTTATAATATGAAATATCTAAATCTAAATTTTAGACTCCTAGCTAAACTCTGGGTCTAATTCTAATCACTAATAAAAACTCTCTTTACAGTACACTTTGTTCTCTTTAGCTTTAGGTTGAACAGGTCAACCGTTGGTGATTAGATTTTATTTAGTTAGTTGTTTTTTTTTAGATCTAAGACTGTAGACTTGAACAGACTTTAAAAGAGAGGCAAATTAGAAGGAAAATACTAATAGAACAGAGGAACAGTGAATCTGAGAATGTCTGAATAATGAATGAGACTAGTCATTTCACACTCATGTCACACTCTGAGAAGATAAGATTTTAATTTTCAGGAGTAAAAAAAAGAAAAATCTAGGCCTGATTTGTCAAGCAAAGTAAACACTAAAATAGCCAAAATGACAGTATTTATCTTTAAAAGATTTAAAATAGATCTATATAGATCTGTGTTTAATTATCAAGATTATGAAGATATCTGAGAATGTTATTTAAAACAATAAATCAAATTATTTTCATTAAAAAACGATTTTATTACTGTTTCCGGTTGGCTCGAAAATAGTAATGGCTACTTTCGTTTTGATAGCGATTTTGGCATTCATACTAGGTACTTCAACATCGCTAATTTAGTGCGCCGGAAGTCTGCTTAAAAACTGGTCCTCATGGTTTTGGTAGCGTCCCCGGTTACCGTCGGAAAAGTGCGTAAAACGTCATTATTTTTTAACCGATCTTCTAGATTAGAGTCTCATTTTGTCGGGGAGAAAATGGCGATTCTTTTGATAACAAATTTGACGGGATTGGCTTACTAGATCATTTTTTTTTTTTAGTTTCCAAAATTAGGGTGTGTTCCAGATAGGATTACTTTTTTATTTTTGTTTTGTAATTATTTATATTGGTTAGTAATTTGTAGTATCCATATCTACATAAGAATCACGTGTGATTATTAAGCTATTTTGGATGGCGCTCTTGGTATATGAATGCCAAAATGACCACCAAATCGAAAGTAGCCATTTTGCTATCAATTCTACCGGAAGTAGTAATAAAATACTTATAAAAGATTATTAAAACGAAGTTTTCTTGTTTATTAATATAGATAATGAAGCAAAAAAAACTCATATTAATGTAGATCTAGATTTAGTTAGTTATAGATCTAGAGAAGCAACAGATAATGTAGAAAAATCAAATTATTGTTTTAATCATACACTAGGTCTAATACTTAGATTTAGGCTTAGATTAGTTAGATCTATTTTCTAGAATAGGAACAGAGATGCATAGAATGAAATCTAGAATTAGATAAAGATATATAATTGATTTGATATATAATATACTAGTCTAGTCTATACTTAATTGTCTTAATAAACTAATACTAGTTTCTAGATCTAGAATGTTGAGGACTAAATTTTTTTTTATGTGAAATTTAATGGGAGAAAATCTGAGAAAAAGCCTAAAAACTAAAACAGCTTTTCAATATATATAAATTAGATCTAGTATTTTAGATGTTATAAGTTTGTTTAGATTATGTCTGTATATATAATATATGTATTAACTTTATAAAAGAGACATTCTGATATCTAATCTTGGCAATTTGACTAATAGTATTGATTTCTATTGCCTCTTGCCTTGCTCCCCCCCCCCCCCCCCCCATATATCCAAATATTTTGTAATTTTACATCTGCGTTTTTTGTTTTGTTTGGTAAAAAAAAAAGTTAATATTTTAAAAATGTTTTTTTAAAGATTAATTTTTCATACTCCAGCTGTTTAAAGTCTCCTTTTAATTTTATGATTAAATATTAAAAAATAAAAACAAGTTTTCGTCAACATTTGAAAAAAATCTAGCTGTTCCCGTTGTACAAATTTTAAAAATAAATGTCACAATTTTGAATTGCTATTTTTCTTTAAAATTAATATTTATTTTTGTAGCAAATAACATGTTTAAAGTTTCTTGAAAATTTGAAATGGTAATTTTAATAAATAAAAAAGTTGTGCACGAATAAGTCAAATTCCGACCAAATTTTTTTTAAGCTGCGTCTGGCTGTAAAAGTATAAAAAATAGATTTAGATGAAAGATTTGGGGGTTATAAAATGATATAAAGAAAATTTAAAGTCTCCTGAAAATTTAAAATGGAAATATTGAGAAATAAAAAAGTTGTGCATTAATTAAGTCAAATTTCGACCAAATTTGTCGTCTCTATTTTCAGCTTCGCCCGGCTGTAAAAGTATGAAAAATCGGCTTAGATGAAAGATTGGGGTCATATCACACTTTAAACAACATGCATAAAGTCTTCTGAAAATTTGAACCAAAAATATTGAATAATAAGAAAGATATGCATGCTTTAATAACAAAAAGTCAAAAATTCGGGTCCCAAATTTTTTTATTGAATACAAAGCCAAAGGAAAAAAAAAAAATACAAAAAAAATCATAACTTTGCTTCTACTTATCATAGAAACATAAATTTGATATTTTTGTAAATGGGACACCAAGCTCTATTTAATGATATCAATTTTTAATCAATTACAAAACAATATCATATGATCAAAACAAATTTTTTTGTTGAAGTGCCTATATAATATATTATACTATATACTATAGTATAAGTATAATAAGCCCTATTGAATTCATACCACAAGAGTGCCGGTAGAAAATGCATATTATTCTAAATTGATTAGTGTGTAGCTATGGATGCTTCAAATTACTAAGAAGTATGAATAATTAGCTATGCGAAATTCCCCGGATGTTTACTAATTTTGAGTGGCGCGAAAAGTGTGCCGCCATTTTGAACTTTTATTTTTATTTGAAGTAATAGTGCTATTGATTTTTAATTAACAATAAATAAATAGTTGTGTTAGAAAGGATTTCAACTGTTATTTTAGAAGTGGGAACATATTTTCTAAAATAATTAATTAAAAAAATGACAAGAAAAAAATATTTTATGTAAAAATTTTTTTTTTACATCATCTCGATAAAAGTTTGTCATTTTTGCAGAACTACCACAAAATGTAGGTTGAATTTGTTCTTTAGAAGCTTTGTTTTTTGTGTAGTTAATTAATGCAACCATACAATCAGTGAAAAGTAACTATCCTGTATAATGCAGATCTAATTCTATTTTGATTTCTGTGAGGTGACCGTGAGTTGCTAGTTTACAAAATGGCGTCCAATGGGACAGATCGACATGACCTTGCCGTATTGTATAGTTCTAGCTGAAAAAAATACAACTATGTGATTTTGTTTCATTGAAATTGATTTCATTGTGTAGAATATGCATTTGTGCATTTATTTTATATGGTTTTTATATGTTTTAAAATGCAAAAATGCTCCTATTTAGTTTTTAATCATACAGGTTATATGTTAAAAGGCGAATACAAATTATTTGATCACATGATTAAAAATACAATTTTGCCCCGTAGTCAGGTGTAAACATTCAATTTGAGAATGGAAGATCTTAGATCTAAATACTAGATATAGGTCTAGATTCTAGATCAAATTGTTTATTCAGTAATAACTTGAATCTATATATAGTATTGACTTAGTGAAAGATCAATACTAGGTACATTATTCTAAAGTGTAGATTAGATGAATTATTAGATCTAGACTATAGACTAATAGTACTAATACTTAATTAAGTATGATTAATTACAAAGAAGAAACAAAAAAGCTATCAATATTCAAACTTACCTTATTTTCAACAGGTCCAAGAAGAAGAACGAACAAAACCACGCGGGTAAAGTTGGTGTCTAATTAATTTTCTTTATGATTCAGATGACACCCAATTAGTATCGATTACTAAATAAAAAATTACGCTTTAATTAGTTTACCGATGATAGCGACGATACTCTCCCGAACATGGAGGACCAATTCTCACGCAGTCTCGTGGCGCGTGAGAATAGCGTCTGTTGAAGTACCTACTATTATCTAGATCTAATAATCCAGATCTGCTAGACTTGGCTCTTTATCTAATAATTATAGATCTACTCTCATAAACTAGACTACGATTAGTCAGTTTAGTATGATAAACCTTAACTGTCCTTAACTCATAACTGGCTTAACCAAAACTCGCATATTATGAAATTAATTTTCAAATAACACAAAAAAAGAATATTTTTGTTAGTTTTCACAATATTAACTTTAAGATTAACTAGACTAATTAAATTATTAAACTAATCAAATCTATTGCTCATATTGATCTAGAATCTAGATATAGATCTATATATCTGAATTCTATCTAAAATGCTAAGAATCTATATAAATTTTAAATTAAATTATAACAATTTGAGTGGTTTCATTTTTTTCCCTAAACAAGCTGAAGAAGAAAAAAAAATTGCGCCAATTAGTTCGCAATCGGTGATTTACTCTTAACCTAGATCTAGTGTTTGATCAACACGTCCAGCAATTACAAAAATGTAGATCGAGATTTTTACATGCTATGATAATGATTACATGTGGTGAGGATCTAGATCTAGATGGCGTCCTTTACTTAGAAAAACCTAGATCTATTAGTTTTGAGTGAAATGTCTGTCCGTCCAGTTTAGATCTCGTAAACTAGAAAAGATAGTGAAAATCCGACATCATAATCTTTTAGTCCATTAAAAGTTCTGATGCAACGCTACTTTTTAATTTTCTAAAAGCGAAAAATCTATTTTTTAAAATCACTTATGCAAGCAGTTTTTTCATAAAAATACACCACTTTTACAACTATTTACTATTAATAGTAATAAGTAAGGAAGGCTCTTTAGTGGGGGAGGTTCCCAAATGCCATATTTTAACACATTTATGCAAATGGTTTTAGACTTTTTGTTTAAAAAAAAATATTTTTTTTTACATTTGTATTGCTACGTTATGTAAGTTATGTCCTACTAACTACTTCATTTACCCCAAAATAATGTTTACTTTTTTTAAAGAGAAAAAAAATCTATTTAGTATGCATATAAGTTGGACATAATTTAAAACAATTAATAAGTAGACTTTCATATTATCGCTTGAACTACAGTGCTAATCCAGTTACAGAAGACTCAACTAAAGGATTTTTTTTTTTTTACGAAATGTTTTTTTTTTTTTTTTTTGAGGATTTAAATAATAGATTGACCTTTTACAAAACAATTATCCATTATAAGACATCAGTTTGGCCAGGTTCGCATTTACTTCACATTCACTTTCACCTATCCTTTGGTCTGCTGGGGCACCACACAAGATCTGTCAAACTTCTTTCTCCATTATTCTCTGTCATTTGTCTTTAATAGAGTTTAATTCTGATGTTCTTTCTGAAAATATTGATACCTGCCTTTTTACCTGCCTGGGTGGGCCACTTCGGGGGCCGATTTTGAGTTTGTGTTTCCACACAAACTGTCTTTGTAATGCATAGTCATTTTATATTTTAGTATCAATTAGCTGAAAGCGACTTTATTACCAAATTTTAGGAGAAATTAAATTATTATTTATTTGCCATCGTCGTATCGTCCAAATAGAACTTTTCTACGTTAGCAGTACGATCGATTCAATAAACCCAGTGAAATGACATTATCAATGTTTAAAAAGTTAAAAATATTGTAAGATAAAGACTTCGTATCATCTACTTATAAAGATCTTTTTAAATGTATACCGTTTTTTTTTTGTTTGTTTGTTTGTTTTTGTGAAGCTTCTGCAAAAATATAAATTAAAAACTTTTTGAAGAAGACATTTCAAAACGTCTCTGCTGGCGTGATTCTTTTTGATTGGTCAGAATGGTCCACATTCTCTCAACTAACGATTATGTAACAAAAAACGACAAGTTTGCGGCAAGGCTTCATACTGAACACTAAGATAATGTTAAGACATACGTGCGCTATTTGTACCTCGAACATCTCTCGTATAATAGTAGTGGCCAATTCTGCCTTCTTCTTTATTGGACTTAATTTGAGCAACTTTTTTTAACTAGTATAAAAATTGCGCTCATTATCTGATCGTCCGACACCGTTATAATTTAACACTGACATGGGCTCTTCTTACTACGGGAAGAAAAATGCGTTGAATACGACACAAGCTGAGAACGAAGGAAAACGCTTAAAGGAGCTAACGGCACTTCAACAGACCACCTTGCTGATGGATAGGGAACCTGATGACCTCTAATACCATAACTAGAAAGAACTTTTAAAAGTATATACATAACACTATTTTTGAAAAAAAAAAAAGACTTAAAGTTTAGAGGGTGGTGCGCCAACGGTAAAAGTTTGAGAAACTTTGCCTCGAACAACCAATTTTCGTTAATGAGAAGAAGATTATTTGTTGTATTTGTTAGTAGAGGGATTTCAAACAGTGTTTTGGCGTTAGTGGATTTTTCTAATAAAATTCGGAACAATTTTGGCAACTTCTTCTTCTTTGTTTTCTTTTTTTTTTCTCTTTCTTCTCTTTTTTTTTCTCTTCTTCTTCTTCTAATTTTGGCGACGATTTGTAAGATTATTAATGTTATGTAGGTCGATTTCTTTTCAAAAATAAATCCGGAACATTCTTTACCGATTTAAAAAACATTTTCTATGTTTTAGCAAGAAAATTAAATGTAAAATAAGTCTAACAAACCTAATATCGGCTTTTCCCCTTACGGATGCCACTAAAAGTGATTTCAATACATAGTCGTTGCTAGTAAATTACTTTATTTTAAAATCCTAAACAACCTATTGTCGATACTTTTGAAAAAAAAGTCATACATATACATTTGTTTTAAGTTGAAAATACGGAACGATTTGATATCGATAATTAAACTATAGTAACGTATTGTCAAAGAATATACGTGTAATGTAAGTCAATGATGCAATTTCAAAAAAAAATTTCACATAATTTATTTTTATATAACAATTTCAGGAACAATTTTATAGTTAATGAAATATAAGCCCGTATGGAGATTTTTTTTATAATTAAACATATGATTGATCAAGTGTTTTGCAACCTTTAAGCATGGAAATTAAATATAATATAAATTAGAAGAGCAGACATTCGTTGACATTGATTTGTTTTCACAAAACCACCAGGAACAATCTATTATAGATAGTTAAAACTATATAGACGTTTTTAAAGGAACATTAGAGGTTAAATTTGATTTTCAATTGCTTTTAGTGTTCTTTTTTTAATTTAATATAAACGTGACGGACAGACCGACAACAGACAAAAATAAGATAAAATCTGATAATTTAGAAATTTAGTTTAGCACCTAGTCATGTTGCACGAAAGTCGCTGCATTAAAAAATTTCATTTTAAAAAATGTGCCTGATATTTACATACAAAGTGCATTATTAGCCTTTATAAACAGACATAAATGTTTTCTTTTAATTTTAGCAGCTAGTTGACCAGAAAAACATCTTTAACTATTATTTATATTTGTTGTTAACATTTCTTGTACATTTCATAAATATATTCGACTTTGAAATACTGTAAATACACAACAGTTGTATATGTCTGTTAGCATATTGTAACATTACCTCCTTTACATTTACGTAATTGTTTTAGAATTGGTGTATTTTTATGAAAAAATCGCTTGCATATTTAATTTTATAAATTAAACGGTTTGCTTTTAGAAAACCAAAAGTAGCCGTTGCACCTTAACATTTCAAGCCGTATCGCATGGTGAAATAATATTTTTCATTTCTCTTCTAGTTTTCGAGATCCTAGTGTAACCGACGGACAGACGGACATTTTGCACAAACCTAATTTATAATAGCGGCTTTTCCCCTTAGAGGGCCGCTAAAGATCATAACCTAATAATATAGTTACAATGACACAGCGATATAGACACACTTTTTTATTTCATATGCTCGCATATATTCATACAAGTAGGCTTACTCCTTCTTATCCCTAGCACCAGTAGACTATGGAATGGGTTGCCTGGATCAGCCAGGAAAACTAAAGACTTAGCAGAGTTCAAGTCATTGATTATTATGCATGACTAGATTGATTGGTCTGTCAACTGGTGGAAGTTCTTTCTCGTTCTTATGAATGGCGGATTGGAGCAAACATTTCCTTTCGATTGTTCGTTCTAGTTCATATTATACTGTGTGGAAGCTGTTAAACCTATTTCTATACTTTCAGTTGGGCGGTAGCTGCTATCACAGAGCTGAACTCCGATTGGCAACGGTACAAGAAGGCTTAGTTCTCCCGAGTATTCTAGCGAGAAATTGTTGTTAGGCATATTTTAGTGCCTCAGAACTCCCATACAGGTCTAGTGACTCATATCAGATACTGGTACTTCACCCTGCAGTTCCGATACACTTTTGCAAGACATGCACCACTGTTTCCTGAGTCACCACAGTGTGGCCAACGGGCATCAAAGTTTGACCGGAATCTGGCCAAATACCGGTATGCACTTATCGTGTAGTGTCCCGTTCCGTACTGCGCCAATTCAGTTCAAGCTTCAGACTTTTGTTATCATGGTAACTTTGTTGTACTAACATAGACAGCCTGTTTGTCTTTTGTTTCTCTTCATTTCTGGGTTAATTTTTTACTCTCGAATCAATTTCAGCTACTGTAGTTACACCGGTACCGATTTATTCAGCCGAACTTGTCAGTTATCTTGAATTCTTCTTTTTTAATGGCAAATGTTTGTAGTCTTTTCCTGTGTTATTCTAACAGCTAAGTACACTATAGAAAAGTGCAATGAGTGCTTCGACCCTAGAGATGTCCTTAGAAGAAACTCTTACTGAAATTGTTTTATTGGGAACACATTGGAGTGCATAGAAACACAATACGAATGTACTGCTACTCTGTGTAGTAGTGATTGCATTGAGATTGGAATGAAGTGTCTTGAAACAAAGTAAAAATGTAAAAAATAAAATTTATTGAATTTTTGTTCATTGTGCTGAATGAAATAATACTAGCACAATGGACTAACAATGAGTCAGTACAGTTTAACAAATCATTAAAATACCACCTAGTGTTTATATACATATCCAGACTTATACAATTTCATAGGCAAAGCTTAGACTAGAGGCTATAAGCCATTTCTGTGTTCGGACTTCATAAAAATGATTATGGGAGTCCAATTGATTCTACACTGGTCCACAGAATTAGATCACTATGGGTTATATTTTTTTAAGGACCACAACTCTTGTTATACTTTTAATTAAACTACATTTTAGTTAATGAAGATTATACTTCACCCAAACAGATTCTTCAACATATGATACATTTCCCATGAATTCCCAATACAAGAACTGGTTTAATGGGTGGGAAGTTCTCTTCCTGTTCACATGAAGACATTCTATGGACACAACTTCATTATGGATGTAATCTCATTTTTGTTGTTTATTTCATGTACATTGAATCAAGTATCATTCTTAATGTATACATTACATAACATGATTCTTAGAATAAATAAATAACATGTCAAAAAAACATTTCCTTTTGTAGAAAACACTATCAAACAACTAAGTGATTTAGCTGAAACAAGTCAATACCAGCATTTTTCTTCCTGAACAAATCTAAAACAAAAAGACATTAAGTTTTACTGAACATCAATATGAAATGGCCACCTGATCACCAATGTACAACTACAGGTCAGGCTGAAAAGTCTTTGCAACATCATTAACAAACACACAAAATTTGTCAGTCATTTGTTCATCAAGTCTTGATCAAATAAATATGTAACATAAATGTAGAGGTCTGGTACAGATTGTCATTTTTAAGTCTGTTTCATCTGGACAACAATCTTGCCAGCATAATCTATTCAGTAAAAGGGTAAAATAAATGGTTCTACTCAAGAAATCATATTAAAGAGACAAAAATCTTTTTTTTTGGTCCCTTAATATTTCTGTACGATTATGGTTTAGAATTTAATAAGTAGTAATTAAACCATTTCATTGTTATCAAAGTAGAACCTTTTAAACCTGATAGTCACTGATTGCATACTTAGAAAGTAATGCAGGGACAATACTAGATTCTAGTAGATCTAAGTTCCTTCATTCATTTTGATACAAAACAAATCTATAGGAAAACGCTTTCATTTCATTGGCCAATCAAGCCTCCATTAGAACAGTGTTACTGCGAAAGAGAAACAACAGCTAGTTCATTATTTTCAGCAATTTGTCCTTCCAACCCTGGAGACTGGTCTGTGGTTTGTAGTGTGGCCAGAGTTTCTGATGATTGGTTTAGACTTTCCAAATGTTGAGCAGCCAGTTGCTAGAGAAAATAAAAATAAGTATACTCAGCATCAGCATTATTTCCATAAATCGTAGGCATATTCTAATTAGAGATCTAAAGACTGCCTGATATTGCCTATGTTTATATTTCCACCCTAACAATGTTAATAATGGAAAAATGCAACAGAAAATGATATTTGGTAATGATAATCTGGAATTTTACTCTTCCTAGATAAAAATAATAACAAGCTCCTCTTTTGTAATAAAAGATGAGCACAATCACATTTTCTTATGAAGGAAACAAATCATGCACACATATAGGAGAGCAGAGGTCAGTCATCTTAACTAATCTTCACACTTGAAGTTTCCTAGAATTGATGGCTGAGTAGGTAGCAGAAAGTGAAATGCCAAAAAGTGATAAAATGTCAAGACTAAAAACACATTTCATTTAGTAGCTTCAAAAAGTGTTAATAAATTAAGGACAATGTGACTGTCACTACCTGAATGTGTTCCAATTGTGCTGGGTCGGTGACTACAAATACTTGGTGACCATTTTCACCTAGAGAAAGACCCGTAAGACCAGCTAGTCCTGCCTGTTGAAGGTCCTGTAAAATAATACTGCCTGGGGCCTGAAGGGTAAGCAGGCTGGCTACTGTTTGATTGCCATCTGCCGTTACAAAGGTAGCAGCTTCTGACGTATTCACACCAGGGGTTAATAACATCATCTGATCAAGAAAAAAAATGTTAATTATTCTTTTCATAAACATATAATACCGGTACGTATATGTTCATATAGATATTTTTAAAAATTTGGTTGAAATTTAAAATATATGTTGGAATCTACTTATTTCAACCCCCTGGCGTGGACATCTTTCCCTATTCGTTAGTCTGTTGGTCCATTAGGGCACCACACAAGATCTGTTGACCATCTTTCTCCATTCCATCCTGTCTTTTGCCTTGAATAGAATCTATTTCAAAGGCAGGCATGTTCATTCTTTTATGTTGTCTTCCCATCACTTTCTCTGTCTGCCACTTCTTCTTTTTCCTGGTACTGTTCCCTGAAAAAATGTTTTTGCGAGCCCCAAGGATCTTGTAATATGGCCAAAGAGTTTGAGTTTATAATTTTTAACAGTGGTTAGTAGGTCATCAATCATGGGGTCTAATTGCTGTACTAATCCTGGTTATCAATCATGGGGTCTAATCGCTGTACTAATCCTATCTTAAATCTTTTTGCTTGTGATGCATTCTTTGTATGTGAGACCATAGCATCTCAATTCCATTGCTAGGATCCTCCTCTCTAGTTCTGCAGTCAGCGTCCAAGATTCATAAACATACAAAATGTGGTCAAGACCAAAGAGAGCATCAGTCTGATTTTAATGCCTTTGTCTATGTGGATATCAAGCCACATTAAATGGACATTAGTGACATCCAAAGATGCATGCAGCTGATGCCTACAATGACCACATTAGCTCATTTTAATAACTATAATACCAATTATTACATAATTATTATATTATGACATTAAGTCAACTGGGTACCTAAATATGCATTATAAATGTTGAAAACTGCAAGTTTTTACTTTTCTTTTTTTTTTTTATTCACCAGTCAGTTAGTAAATTTTAAATGAGTAAAAATTGACAGAGCTGGATGTACAATGACATGTAATGAGACTATATGGTCAGGATATAAACAAAAGTGAGGTACATGAGGCATTATAATGATATTTAGATTCATGTTAAAGATAATTTATCAAGGTTGAGCCTACTAGATCTGATTTCTGTTATGAAAATTTTTAAAAATATCCTAAACAAAGAGGGGTAACTAAATAAAAAAAAAAGTAAGAACTTGTACTAATAAATAAACAGCACAAAAAAATAGACCTAGTCCAATGACTAATGTAGAAATGTATGTCAGGAATTGAACACAAGTTCTAGCTCCCATGGCTAGCGACCCCACCCTGTAAAACCACTATTGCTACAGAAACGGCAAACTCGACACATAATGAAAACTATACATGCGGCGAGGGCGGCCAAACCCTGATGACGGTGTTGGATCAAAGCCAACTGGAAGTCCAATACCCGATACATGGCAAGCCTTTCAACGCAAGGAAACCAACTCTTATAAGCATGTGGAATGTAAGAACCCTGAATCAATGCGGTAAACTGGCCCAACTTTAAAGAGAATTTGACTCTTACCGGCTGGACATCCTTGGGATCTGCGAGATGCGGTGGACATCAAGTGGTCAAATAATCAATGATGGCAAGACAATAATATATTCAGGACATGATAAGGAGCACATTGGTGGTGTAGGAATCATCATGTCTAAAATAGCAGCTTCAGCGCTAATTGCTTGGAAGCGGTCAGTGACCGCATCATTACAGCTCGACTCCAAACAAAACAAATCAAAGTCACTATCATCCAAGCATATGCCCCTACAGAGGATGCAGAAGATACCATCAAAGATAGTTTCTATAACCAACTACAAACCACTCTTGGTGAAACACCTACTCACGACCTAATTCTAATGATGGGAGACTTTAACGCCAAAATCAATCCCAACCGAACTGGCTTTGAATATGTAATGGGACCGTATGGCTCTGCAGAAAACATCAGTGATAATGGCGAGCGCTTGATTTCTCTATGTGCATCCAACAGCCTTTCAATTGGAAACACATATTTTAAGCACAAAAAAACATGGCGATCACCAAATGGAGAAACCTTCAACGAGATAGATTACATTTGCATCTCCAAACGATGGAGGTCATCTCTGTTAGACGTGCGGACCCGCAGAGGAGCGGATATCGGCTCAGACCACTACATTGTCAGTGGCAAATGTAAGCTCCGATTGAAACACCAGCCAAAACGAGCCACACAACCCCGCCCATTTAATGTAGAGAAGCTTAAAGACGGCAATACTGCAGCAGTGTTCCAATTGAAACTTACGAACCGCTTTGAGGCTCTTGCAGATATATTGACCCTTGAAGAAGAGTGGGCCAACTTCAAAGATATCACTATTGGGTGCGCGGAAGAAGTTATCGGAAGGAGGCGAGGTTCATACAAGGAACGGTGGATACAAGACAGAACATGGAAATTGATAGATGACAGGAAAGAGGCCAAACGTAGACGAGATCAGAAAAATGAAACACAGGATCGCAGCCTAGCTGAAAAAGCCTATAGGGAAGCAGATCTGAAAGTAAAGAGAAGTTGTCGGCGAGATAAACGGGACTGGATTGAGCAGAAGGGACAAGAGGCACAAGCAGCTGCAAGCAGAAATGACACAAAAACCCTCCATCGTATTGTCCGAGATCTCACTGGAGCAAAGAGTGGACATGGGGCACCGATAAAAGACAAGCAAGGCAAAACTTTGTTAACGAAAGAAGAACAGGATGCAAGATGGGTAGAGCACTTTAAAGAGACCCTTAACCAACTGTCGCCAGACCAAACTTACATATTCAAGGACCCCTCTCCAGACAATGATCTCAAGGTCAAGACAGACCCAATAACTGCTGAGGAGGTTACCATGGCCATTGCAGTGTTAAAGAATAACAAAGCACCAGGGCTAGACATGATATCAGCAGAAATGCTAAAATATGGGGGACAGTGCATCGTTAACAGAATGACAGATCTTTTAAATCTCTGTTGGCGAACTTCAAAAGTCCCAGAGGACTGGCAAAAGGGAGTGATTGTAAAGCTTCCAAAAAAGGGCAACTTGGCAGACTGCAACAACTGGAGGGGCATTACTCTCCTCTCTGTCCCGGGCAAAGTTTTCAGCACTGTTTTGTTGAGACGGCTTCAACAGTCTGTAGATGAAAGGCTCAGAGAAGAACAAGCAGGTTTCCGAAGAGGCAGATCATGTACAGAGCAGATTTTCGTTCTACGAAATATCATAGAACAAAGTCTTGAGTACCAACAACGGCTAACGATCAGTTTCGTGGACTTCAAAAAAGCGTTTGATAGTATCCACCGAGAATCACTATGGAAAATAGTTAGAGAATACGGTATCCCAGAAAAATTCGTCCAGATCCTACGACACCTTTACAGTCAATCTAGTTGCTGCATTAAAACAGAAGAAGGAATCGAGACAGGTGTGAGACAGGGGTGCATCTTATCTCCCTTCCTTTTCCTCCTAGCCATCGACTACATAATGAGGAGAGCAATGAACCAGACTGCCTTTGGTATTCCATGGCATGAACAGCTCCGATTGACGGACTTGGACTTTGCTGATGATGTTGCATAAACTTGGATAAGACTAAAATTATGCGAGTGGGATATAAGGCAAAGGGTGTCCCCGTCAGACTTGGCGATTCAAAGCTTGAAGAGCTGGACAAGTTCACGTACCTTGGCAGCATCATAACAAATGATGGAGATGCTTACCATGATGTAGAGTGCCGAATAGGAAAGGCAGGGAGCATTTTCCAAAGGCTGCAGCCTATTTGGACTAGCCAAGCCATTGGACTCGAGACAAAAATACACCTTCTCAACACAATCGTCATCCCAACTGCTACATATGCATGTGAGACGTGGAAGTCATCTGTCAAAATTGAGAAAAGACTAAATGTGGCTCAACAGAGATGGCTGAGACGGATTTTGGGAGTCAGCTACACAGATCGGGTCTCAAACAAGGAAATCCTATGCCAAACTGGGAGTCGAACACTTGGTGAGGTTGTGACTGAGCGTCGCATGAGGTTTGCGGGACATGTTCTACGTCAAAATGAATTACGCACACCAAGAGTTGCGATAACATGGAAGCCAAAACAAGGAAAGCGCAAACAGGGACGCCCTCGTATTACTTGGCGAAACACCTTCATGGAGGACCTCAAAACAGTGGACACCAGGTGGGAGGAGGCTTCAGACATTGCCAGTGACAGATCTTTATGGAGACAGCTTGCCGCCCAATGCGCCGAACGGCGCGGGAGGACCTAAGTCTAAGTCTAGCTCCCATCCTCTCAGCGTGGCCCCTCTGTGAAAACCTCTGCCCAGTGAAGCACACACAGGCTAACAATAAAAGTGAACATAGTCTCCAGTAGTAAAAGAGTAAAGTAAAGTTCCCCTTTCAGACCTTGCGATCTATGGGGGAAGATGATGTAAATGTCATCTGTTTCTGTGGCCTCTGGTTCATGAGGGTGTCATGTGGCCATCACAACTACCAACCTTTACTTTTCCCCAATTAATGTCAGGTACCCTTTAGAGCTGGGTGGACTCAGAGGCGCCCAAATATCATAAAGTTAAAAATCCCAGTCTTCACCAGGATTCGAACAAGGGACCTGGGTATGGAAGCCAAGCGCTTTACCGCTCAGGCACAGCGCCTCCAGTCTCAAGTAGGCTACCATACATATGCTCCAGCGCATATGCATGCATGTGTGGAGGATGGAAGAAAGGCTTGCTAACCCTGTCCGATCCGTCACACCGTTCCCCCAGCTGGGACCATATGGGCGGTGATGGTTCCTTAACGGAACTTAATGGTACAGTAAAGAAATATGAAGTTTTTACCCTTGTGGGCTTGGCCTTTGGCCTCAAATGGGATGGAGGAACTGTGACCCAAGAACAAACAGATGTGATTAAATTATCATCTAGTTGAAGGGTCTGTGAACAGGCAATCCTTCATCCTGGCCACAGGATAGAAGTTTTCCCAGGCCAAAGGTTCATAAAAGGGATTTTTCTTAAAAATTTGTGGACAAATAGACAAATCCAATGAATACAGTAATGTAATGTGCAAAAGTATGTTAGGAATTTCAGAAAATTATAATTGTTATACCTGTGTTCCTTCCCCTGTACTGACAATGAGATTCTGATTTGTCTCCCCTTCTGCAATTTCTGTTTTGATTAATCGTTTCTTAGATGGAGGTTCCTCCGAATCTGAAATTGAATAAAATAAGACAATTGATCTAAGTAAACAAATTGTAAATATATATGATGTATTTCAGAATTACAATTAATAACAATTACTTAAATATTAATAATATTTACAATGCCTACTGATGTGAAGACAAAATAGTTCTCATACAGATCATTGCTATGTGGCCACATTAGTGATTCTGAACTTTAAATTTCCAAAAAAGTGTCATAGACTATATCACTCAATTAATGTTGGAACAGTGACTCTGGGTCTACATAAATACACTGTAGGCTGAAGGGGCCAAATAACACCCATGAGCATCACTGGACAAATTTATGTTCTCTCCAACTCTACAAAGGTAGTTATGACTTTAACGCAACTATTCACAAGATTGCTAATTCTTACACACAAAAAAAAAACACAACATTTTAAAATAGCTCAAGCAATTCCAGTTCATCAAATAAAACAGTCAAGAAAGAACTTTTTTTTCTTCAAGTACCTCCAGGAAGATAGTATAGAGAAGAAAGATGGGGCAGGCAACTGATATGTGAATTTAAACGAAGATTTATTTCTGGTTAAAAGGAATCAATTTTATGATTTCGTGTCATTATTTTCAAAGATACTATCTTGCCTGTTTATTTAAAAATTGACTTTAGTTAATGAAAATATTTAAGACAAGGGCTAATAGACTAGGCAAATCAAAATGTTCATTTCTCAATAATGTTTTTTGGTCCAAAATGTTCTTCCATTCCTTTATTAAATTTATTTCACAGAAGGATACCAAAAAGAGATGTCATAACCAACCATTTTCAGGTGATGTCACAAGGATAGTTCCTGAATCTTCCCCATGAGCTGTTCTTTTGTGCATGGCCAGTGTACTGATCTGTCTATAAGTTTTCCCACAGTGACATGTGTAAGGTTTGTTGTGCGTGTGTACAACATGATGCTTGTACAAACTACTGTACTCTGTGAACCTCTTACCACAGCCTAGAAATGTACACACATAGGGCTTCTCACCTGCAATGTAAGAGTTAAAGTACATGAAGAGAGAAAAGACAACAAGCTTAAGATACATCTACATCCACTCCTTCCTATGTACCAGCACTGAGTACATGAAGAGACAAGCTTAAGATACATCTACATCCACTCCTTCCTATGTACCAGTACTGAGTACATGAAGAGACAAGCTTAAGATACATCTACATCCACTCCTTCCTATGTACCAGTACTGAGTACATGAAGAGACAAGCTTAAGATACATCTACATCCACTCCTTCCTATGTACCAGTACTGAGTACATGAAGAGACAAGCTTAAGATACATCTACATCCACTCCTTCCTATGTACCAGTACTGAGTACATGAAGAGACAAGCTTAAGATACATCTACATCCACTCCTTCCTATGTACTAAGTACATTCATCCATATCAATTATAGATTGTGACAGAAACTTGAAGCGAGTCATAAAAAATATTTTGGTTTTGACAAACAAGATTTATAAAGAAAAAAAAATGTGTGTGTTTACATTAATGAAATAAAGGTTCATGAAAAGTCTACTACAAGGACGGTAGACAAAAAAAATATAGACAAACACTGTTGGACTTGATTTTGAATGTCTGTGTCACAGTCTTAGTTGACATTGCATGATTTAAAGTTCATGTCATGTTAAGAGTTTAAAAGACATGTGGAATTCCTGATTTAGAAAACAGGAAGTAGAATGAATGAAGTTGACTTTGAGGTCAGTCAAGCCAAGCAGTCAAGTTAAGTCAAGTTAGTGAAGTCAAGTGGTATACTTTGGACCGGGTGGTCAAGTAAAGTGTTTTCCTCTGTAGGAGGCAGTCTAGTATATTTTAGTCCGCAATGGACAGTAGGACTTAGAAAAGTCTGTAGTAATTGCAGTTAGAAAGTAACTTGTGGGCAGTTGTTGCTACTTTTGAGATATGTATTATTATTAAGGATTATTCTGTACAGTGTTACCCCCTGAGATGCGGACGTGATTTGTAACTAACATATATTGGATACATTTGATACCGCTGTCATGCGGATAGGATTGTTTATTATTTCTTGACTTGTAGCACTAACAAGGAGTGCAGTATTATTATTATTGTAGTAAAATAAACTTTATATTGGTCTGCTGAAACGGACTTAAGTCAGTTTATAGTATTTGTCTTGTCACCTGTCAAGAGTACTTCAGGAGGCAAAAACCCAGCATTACACGACATTCGCATTCTCCAACGTTACACCATTCAACACTCATTTACAGTCTGCTAAATCTGAGTTCAAAGATGTTAAAACTATTATCAAATAAAAATAATATGAAATTTAACACCATAAGTATATTTTTTGTGTGTGTGTGTTAGAACAGCGCATCCTTAGGTGTTAAATATATAATGGATATATTTGATAAAATTTGTCATAAAATAAAGTGAAAGAAATAAAAGCGTGATGGTATAACATGGATGGTTAATCAACTATTGGTACAATGGCCACGAACAAACTAACTTATGATGGGATGAGAATTTAAAAGTACCTGTGTGTATACGGATATGATTTTTATAATTTGTGGCAGAAGCAAAAGCTCTGTTACACCCCTCTGCATCACAAATGTATGGTCTCTCTCCTGTATGCGTTCTGATATGAACTTTACGGATATTTGATGTGGTAAATGACTGTGTACAACCTTCAAAAGGACATTTAAATGGACGCTCTCCTATTAAAAAAATAATAAATTATATCTTTAAGAATTATTATAGGTATGATATTACTTTATATAAAAAGTATGTATAAAAAATTACTTTACAAAATATTTATTGAAGTCAATTTTATTAAAGTTTTGAAAGTAATGAAAAGATTTAGTTTTACCAGTATGTGTTCGCACATGTTTCTGTAGATCTCCAGATGTTTTAAAAGCTTTTTCACATCCTTTATCTGTGTGTGGACATGGATATGGCTTCTCGCCTGTATGCACCCTGTTGTGTGACTTGAGACCATAGCCAGTGGCAAAACTTTTACCACAGTTGGGTGATTCACACTGGAATGGACGATCTCCAGTGTGTGACCTTTCATGGACCTGCATTTTAAATACAAGATGTTATTGTATTTTATCTTCAAGTAAAGAAGTATCTCCCCTCAAGAATTTAGAAAAAAATAAATATAAAAAAAACACCTCAAAGTCACCAGAAAATTAACTACCTGTATCATGGTTGGAACCTGTAACACATGATATTTCAACTAAGAATATGATGCTCACAAAATTAAATAGAATAAACCAAGCAAGAAAACATCTTTCACCCATATGATCATGTAAAGCATGCTTCATAGTGTTCTATCCATAACCCAAGGTTCTACAGTGCACAAAGAAATCTAGGGACAAAAAACCCAGTACACTAAAAATGGGCGAAGAAGCAAGCAGTCAGATATTTTATTTTATCCAGAAGAGTTGTAGAAAATCACTAACATTAAACAAAGATAATCCAGCTCTCATTCAAACTAAAATCACAAAAAAACATTGTCATATTGTTTACACACCAAGCATGATCAACCACTGCAAAATTATTGTGAACCACCGACACTCCTTTTTTTGATTGGCTTATGTGTGGTCCCAAGATACAACTCCTAAAGTCAAAATCTATGGTTAAATACTTTATCTGAACACTGTGCATTCATCTTAGAAAGTTATGTATAAGAATCCATAAACCCTTTATGAAAAGATCATGCTGCTTTCTTAGGGCATGAACTGCATACGAGTTAAGAACTAAAGCTCAGCATCAAACAAGCTGGCTACAACAAGAATGTCTATGATATGTGATTAGATCTCAATGTATTACCAACCTAAACCTAACTAAAAATCCAAAACTAATCTTAAAACCAGGCCAAACCAAAGTCCTAAGTTTATCTTCTTCTTATCTTATATAATACAGACGTTACTTCAAAAAAGAAGATGATTATGTCCTACCCGAAATGCATTTAGTCATGCATATTAACCAATGACTTAAATTCTGCCAAGTCACTGGTTTTCCTGGCTAGCTCAGGCAACCCATTCCATGCTCTAATAGCACTAGGGAAGAATGAGTATTTGTCCTAGCATATGGGACGAGGAATGTGCCTTTATCTTTGTGTCTTTCAGAGTATTTTATTAAATTTTGTTTTTGTATTTGAAGATTATGGTCAGTGTTTTATGTATAATTGCTACTTTACTTTTGAGTCTTCTGTCCTGAAGGCTTTCTAAATTTAGTGATTTTACTAAAGGTGTTAATCTAGTCAAATCTGAGTCTTGTGTTGTTTTTATTGTTCTATATATTATGAAATCACCTGCAAATAATCTGACTTTTGTTCCTGAAGTAATGCAATTTGGTAAATCACTTATGTAAATTACAAATAGTAGTGGACCTAAGACTGTTCCTTGAGGTACACCTGAGTTTACTGTTATCGGTGTTGATTTAGAGCCATTTATTATTACAGTTTGTTCTCTCCCTATCAGAAAATCTTTAATCCACTGATGCAATGGACCATTAATGCCGAAATATTTACATTTTTAAAGCAAACTATGGTGGTGAACTTTGTCAAAAGCCTTGGAAAAATCTAGTAAGATAGCATCTATTTGTTCACTATTATCTAAACCTTTTGAAAAATCATCAATTAGTCCTATTAGTGGTGTTTCACATGATCTATATTTCCTAAAGCCATGTTGGTATGGGGTGAGGACATTATGTTTGTCTAAGTGGTTTATGATGTTGCTACATATTATGTGTTCTAGGATTTTACATGTGATGCTGGTAAGTGATACTGGTCTGTAGTTTCCTGGGTCAGATTTTTCTCCTTTTTTAAATAGGGGGGGTGACATTAGCTTCTTTCCAGTCCTTTGGTACTCTGCCCTGGTTAAGCGATGCCTGAAAGAGTATTTTGAACACTGGGGCTAGCTCATTGCTTAGTTCTTTGAGTAATCTAGCTGGAATACCATCAGGTCCAGAGGCTTTCTTTGGTTTGGTGTTGGCTAATAGTTTTTGGATTCCATTTTCTTGTGCTACTATATCTTCTATGTTGTCTACTTGGTTCAAATTAAGAATTATGTCTTTGTCTTTGATTTTCTATAATGCTTTTAAGATGGTTTTAATGAAATTCCAGAGGTCATCGACTGGTTAGTTAATGTCTTTTTCTAATAAGAATGTTTGTTGAAAGTTTACTGCAGCTTGGTGTAGTTGTGTTAGGTTACATTTATTCCAGAGTAAGATTTTTCTTTTGGGTTTTGTATTGGCTACTGCTTTTATCTGACTGTGTATTTTTATGATCTCATGGTCTGATAGGCCAGGGATAATATCATAATCAACTACTAATCCAGGTCTGTTGTTTAAGAAGAGATCTAATGCTTATGTCAATCCTTAGCACCAAATCTCAAAACCAATATCTACAAAATCAACCACATCTAAATAATATCAAATGTGTAGTCAGCACACTTCTCAGCTGATGCCAGATATCAAGTGAGGTGGAAATCTACTTATCAACTTACTTAGAAATAATAGACAATGAATAATAACAATAAGTAAAATTACTTTTAAATGGTGGAGTGTGGTGTAGAGACGCCCACAATCTTCATATATACACTTGTATGCCTTGTCTCCTAACATAACTGCTTTCTCCACTGGTTTAATGATCAGTGTCTGAGGAGTGTACACAAATAATTAAAAAATTGTAGCCGCTTCAATATTGAATAGGTTTGGCCAGTGTCGAATAATTTTACTAAGTTATTATTGCAAATAAAAAAAAAAGAATAATATATTCATTATCTGTAAATCAAAACACATATTATATTTAAAAAATTGGAGTTTCCCTTTAAATTCCTGCTACAGACCAGAAAACAAGTAATTGAATCTATAAAGAACTAAGTGAATCACCTGATTAGCTATTGCCATATTTAAATTTCTCTCATCTAGCTCTGAGGTGGCAGCAAACAAAGTCTCTGGATTGGTCCTAGTTATAAATGCTGTTGACCCATCCTCCAGTTGGATAGCTTGTAAACCTCCAGCTACTGTAAAAACATTTCATAAAGTAATTAGAGATGACTACTTGTAGACATATATAGTAGAGATAGCAGAAAGACATATTGCTTTGATCCACATTTATCTTAAGATTATATTAAATATAAAGGGAATGAATTCAACAATTTTCTAATATATAAATTGAGTGTGCTAAATACTCTTTTTCAAAAAATACAATACAACTTGTACAGCGTTTTTTTGTTCTCTTAATAAGGTAATGTATGTTAGATAAAAAATAATAAAACATTTTTTACCCCACCCCATTCCCCCAAGGAAGAATCCTGGTTAAGCAAATGTATAGATCTACTAGACCTTACATAATATTCCAATGATAGGCCTTTAGATCTAGACGAAGAAACGTAAGTAAAATTGTTTGATCTTTAATTTATTAAAGGAATGCAGAAATAACAGAAGACATATAGAGTAGTTTATGCTATTCGGACACCTATAGGCCAAAATTTCAAAGTTTGACTTTGACAGTGCATTATTTGACAATGGTTCAACATAGAAAAGAAAATGAAGTATCAAAATCTTCTTTAGTTTAAGGAGAATAAGGATGACTACTTATATTTGTATCCCCTAACCTATATTTGTTATTATATTTAAGGTCAAAGAGTATTTAAGGTCAAAGAGGCCATGTGTTTTCATTTAATTTAGACAAATTTGACCCACATTATTTGATTCCGGACACCATAATTAATTTCATAGTCTCTATATTTAGGCATCAATAAACTCAGATTTAAATTCTGTATTAACATTAACTAAATTTTAAGATCCTCACATGAAATCATTAAGAGGTTTTCAAATTATGCATAAATACGAACACAAAAAATAAAAATATGAACACACTTATTCTACCAAAATTAGGTCACTGGGATAGTGACTTCTACACAGACTTTTAGACAATTTATGTTTGCATGTTTAGATGTGTGTTGAATGTTTGTGTTTTTTGTTTATTAATTTAATAAATTTCTAATACAGATGATCTTTTGTAGTATAGTACAGGTTAGGATAGCCATTCTTGCCAAATAACTGAATCCTCTATATTCTCTCTATTTAAATCTTGATCTATCTAGTAGATCTAGATCTAAGCATTTAACTTCATTCAATGTATCAAGCTCACTCCAAACATTTGCCCATTTATTCTCTATAAAAAAAACAACAACAAAAAAACAAATATAATATAAGATCATTAACATTGATGTCCAAAACTGGCTGTTAAAAATACATTTTGGTAAGAAAATCGTAATTTAATTCAAATACCCTATTAATTTTTTTTATGGAATCACACAACTTGGCTTATGAATCAAATAAATCAGCTCCAAAAACAGAATAAATATTGCCGGGCTCATAAGCATAGATTTAGCCAATCAAAAAATATAGCCTTAACCCTAGGAAGAGGTAAAGTCATCCGCGTAACATAGGAAAAAACAACAACCTGACTTACACATTTGAAATTCTTTTTTCATACATAAAAAGATAGCTAAATGGAAGGAAATTGGGTTAGAATCATTGGAAAATGGACAAGCACATTATACAGCATGCTAGTTTCATATGAAATATCAAAATAAAGATGTAATGACCACAAAAACAGCGAGTGTTCGAATTTATGTAATGTCTGGATTAAATAAACTACTCTAGTCCATTCAAGAGAAATATGTTCTGGTTCTTTAGCAAAATTTATATTTCGTTCTTTTTTTTTTATTTAAAAAATTATAACAGTCAAACTAGGAGTTTTCCCAGTGTGGCCAACAAGCTAGTAATTCTTTTCCTAATGATATACAGCAACTGTCAAATTTCAAGAAAAATAGAGCTATTTTCAAGATTCGTGTCCATGAAGGTTTCACCCACCTACCCAGAAGTTTCAACGAATGTAGGAGTTAAATAGAGGTTTGTAAAAAATAAGTTAAATTTTGGGTCAGGTACAAACATCTTACTTTGATAAATGGCTTTAAAAAATACGTCAAAGCACTCCATTCCGACCTTGCAATCCATAGGGCCAATGAGGTTAAGCTCATTTGTTTCTATGGCACACAGTTTACAAGGGTGTCATGTGACCAACCTCTTTTACTTTCCTTAACAAATGTCACGTACGTATCATATTTCAAAAGCCCAGTGTTTACACTGAGATTTGAACCAAAGACCCCTTGGTTTGGACCCCTATGCCCACCTGCAAGATAGTAACTTTCAATAATTAGCTGGCTAGAAGCATATTTCAATACCACATACCCTAGTTTTGACCAAAAAAATTAAGCACTATATATGACCAAAGTAGATCTATTGAAGACAGCTCTTCAAATAAGAAATACTAATATACCTTATCAATTAGATATTAAATACATTTTATCAGCTTACAGATTTCTTTTGGTGTGGCCCTTAAAACTGCAGTAGATCCATCGTCCAGTTTGATTGTTTGTCCCTCCTCAAACTTTGGCAAAACTTGTGACTCATCATCAGTGACTGCAAAATAAGAGACATTAACAGTTTTTACACTGAATAGTTTTATTAAGAATAAGTGAAAGCACAACTTATACCACAGACTTTTGAATAACTCATTTGATTTGATTTTTTATTTTGGGCACATTGGCACAATTTAGGCCATGTCGTGCCTGCAGTCCCTCAAGGGCCACTCTCCCTCCACACAACAAGGGCCAAATTCCATACAGTCAAATCATTAAAATCAAGGTCTATTCACAGTTAAAATAGTAGAGGTAGTAAAAATTTAATAATTTGGTAAAAATCTAATGTAAATAGTACATGTCTACAGAATTCATAAATCAGATCTTCGTAGACAACCCCACTTCCCGGATAAAGTCCTTCCCAGGGTCGACATTATTGAATAGTGTTTTTAAATTAGTGGCTCTAAAATATTTCTCCCTGACATCCTGGTATCTGGGGCAGTCGATGAGGATATGTTCCACGGTGAGGCGAGAGTCACAATACTCACAAAGTGGGGGTTCTTCTTTCTTCAGCACAAAAGAGTGCGTGATGTAGGTGTGACCAATCCTAAGTCTGGACATGGTCGTGCTACCAAGCCTTGTCAGACCCTTAGATGTGGACCGCCACCTGACATCTGCCACAATCTGCCTGAGTTTATTGTGAGTCTCAGCCTCCCATTGGTCCTGCCACTCTTGGTAGGTGGCAGAGGCAATACTTTGTCTCAGGTCCGAGCAGGGAATTTGGGTTCCTGACACCGCATGATTTAGGGCTCTCTTTGCTTCTCTGTCTGCGGCTTCGTTTCCTTCAATGCCCACATGGGAGGGGACCCAGATGAAGGTGACATCCCTATGATCTGCTGTTATTTGGTCCAACAGCTTCAGACTCTTATGTTGAATAACTCAAGGAATGAACTCATGACTACTTCTAATACACTTTAGAACCTGTAATCTTTATAGTTTGGTTTTTAGTTAAAAAAAATTTCACAAAGGTTTGGCACACCGTACCTTAGAATATAGTACATAAAAATAAAGATAAACGATGTCATGCTCTACCAAGCAACTTTAAAACTCCACATTTTATTTTAAAATCCTATATCTAAACATGATTAAAAACTATAATTTCAAATGGCCAGAGCAGATAAAGTAGATCTAAAGGTACATTTAAAACATGCTAACAAAACACAGTGCCAGAAAGGTGGAAAACATTGGGAGGATAGCATTAGCCTATATCTTTTCAAAGGGTAACAGAACCTCACAAAATACATTTTCCAAATCTTCACTGAATGACAATAAAAAGGCTTACTGGATTAAGTTCCACCACACATCCCTGGGATTTGAAACCCTCATGATTATCTTATGTCATAGTTGGAAACATTCACTAAAATGGGAGAGAACTGAGGTGGTCTTGAGGAAGACAGAAGTACAGTAGTAATCAATGTAAAGAATACATTAAAAAAATAAACTCAAGAATTTATTACAAATTTCTCTTATAGTTTGTCTTGTATGTACTTACAGATAATTATTGTATTAAACATAATAGACCAAAGATATGGCACTCATTCTACATCAAACTTAGACAAACCATATACTACAAGTAACTACAAGAATAACCAGTCCCAAATTTGGTTAATTTACTGCACTATAATTAGGAATTATTCTGTTTCAATGGCATAGTCGGAAAAGGGGGGGGGGGGTCAAATTGTGCCTTTGGAAATTTTTGACTGTTTTTTGCATTAATTTTGTTTAATGTAGGTAAATTTTTAATATTAAACCATAACTTGCCCCAGTGCAGCCAAGGGGGAGGGTTTAAGTTTAAAACCCCCTCCAGGGGGTTTAGAGGTTAACTCCCATCGTCTATAAAACAAAAATAAAGCAAACGACAATCACCAAATTCCAAGTTGTTTTTTTTAGTTCGAAGCCCTTCCCCCCTCCAGAGTTTTTTAACGTTAAAAACCCCCTCTTTAATATAAGACTCAAGAAAACAACAATCACCAGATTCTATGAGTTTAAAAACCCCCTCCAGATATTTCTAAGCTTAACCCTCCTAGTATGTTTTGAGGTTAAAAACTCCCTCTTCAAAATTAACTAAAGCAATTAACTACAGTCACCAAAATCTATGAGCATAGCTAGGGAGTTTTGAGATTTGGTTTTTGAACTGTAGATACTTCAGAATATGCATTTTTGTTGGTTTTAAATACCGGAAATAATGCTTTGCAAAAGGGCTCTGTCCCCACTGGGGAAGCGCTGTGAGCTAGCAAGAGTGGGCTGTTTACTATCTTTCCACTAAATTCAGGAAGAACCTATTTCAGGGTATAAAAAACGTCAGAAAGAATGAAGGGTCGGACTGCAATAAAAACTAATTATGTATACACACATACATAAAAGGGAGGAAAGAAAAAAAAAAATCGTGGTTACGCCCATGTTCTGTTTTATTCTTTTTGTCTTAGTTTTTAAAATTTCCTTTGCATATTTTTTTAAAATATAAAACTTTCAGTATATAAACTTTAGCTTAAAGTACATTTTTAATGGTATTAGATAAATAATAATAATCCCATAAGGTGTAATACAATTCATAACATTAAATTTCATTTTTAACTAAGCACTCATACTAAAAACTGATTTCAAGACTGCTAGCCCCAAGCTACCTTAACATTGCTATTACTTTGCTCTCCATTACTGACACATTAAAAATTTCAAAAATAAACTGTGTTCAGCTATCATTATCTATCCATCCATCCATCCCAGTGGCACTACAGCATATGCAGGGTCCTGACCTGCTTTAACACATCTTTCCGGTGCTTTTCATCTTAAATTCTTAGCTGTTGTAGATCTGTCTCTGTATCATCAGGCCATCGTAATCATGGTCTCGGGTGCCTGTCTTTGGTTTTTGCCAGCTTACTATTTTTACTCCTTTGTTCTTTGACATTCTTTTACGGTGACCTTCACAACATAATCTGTTCTTTTTTTCTTATTTCTGTCACTATTCTGTCTTCATATAACTAGTATATTTCCTGGTTAGTGCATGTCCTTCATCCAGTTTCATCTTGTATAGCACCATCAATTTTTTTTAAGGATTTCCCTTTCCAAAGTATTAAGCTGATTTTCTGTTGTTCATTTATCTTGCATACATAGCTACTGATCTTATGACTTTTTTAAAATATAGTTTCCTTTGTTTTTTCTTGATATTATTTTTCTTTTAAGTATGTGCTGGGTGGTTTAGAATGCCCTGTTGCCTGCTGCTAGTCGTTTCTTTATTTCTGTCAAAAGGTCATTTTTAGAGTTTATCATACTTCCTATGAATTTGAATGGGTATCATCATCAACAAACTAGCTACAAACTAGAAAGTCTGGATTAAAATTTAATTTTGATAATTACCAGCCTATAGCAGTAGATAACTAGTGTTTATCTATTCTCCGTCCCAATATATATTTGAGTTAATCAGCGTGTACACTTCTTGGCATAATCTATAAATATTTAAGTTTGTATGGGGTGTGATGGCTGAGTGCTTAAGCGCTTGGCTTCTGAACCGATAGGTCTTGGGTTAGAATCTTGGTGAAGACTGGATTTGTTAATTTCTGGAATTTTAGGGCACCCTGAGTCAACTCAACTCCAATGGATTCCTGATATTAGTTAGGAAAAGAAAAGTGATTGGTCATTGTGCTGGCCACATGACACCCTCGTTGACCTTCGGCCATAGAAACTGATAACCTTTACATCATTTGCCCTAAAGATCGTAAGGTCTGAAAGAGATACAATTTAAGTTTTTGTGAATTATGGCATAATCCAGGATTAATTGACTGATTAATTTTACATGTTGGTATAATCTGTGATTTCGAAACATTACATACATTTTGGCATAATCAGTGATATTTAAAAGCCTCTAATCATTTTGGCACAATTTGTGATTATTAAAGTTTTTAGATATGACATTTATGTCTTGCATATCTATTTTGTGACACAAAGGACATAGAAATGGCAGTGGTACAAGACCAAAACATAGAGTACAGAACAAGAAAGTGTTACATTACTCTTACCCATTTCAGTCTTAACATTTTCAATAAGAGTTGTTCCATCTGCTAAGGTTAAGGAGGTTTGAGTGATTTCCCCTGTTTCTGAGCTCATCACATTAGACATTGTGAACTTTATCGCCTCCATTGAAGCATTTGCTGTGACCACATTGCCCTGTCACAGTGAATAAAATTATCATAATAGAATTGACTATAAAACTAACTAATAATTTAACTTAACATATCCTGTCATTATAACATGATAACAGGTTGAAAACAAAAAATTTAGAAGGGATGAACTACTTACATCAGATGCTTGCATTAGCAGCCTAATGACTTGGTCAGCTGATACTGGAACAGAAAGATTACCATCAGCATCTGACGTTATCAAAATACCATCTTGTTCACTCGCTTGAACCAAATGTGTTTCAGTATGTAATACACTATTTTCATCCAATGTAGCCTATAACAAATTGGGTATAATAATTTTTTTAAAATTACAATTTATAAATTATGGTAGCTAAAATATTAATTATAAAAGAAAAACAAAATAATTTTTTTTAAATAATTAAGTATCAGTGTCATCTAATCATGTGTTTATTCATTATTGTTAACAAAGCAAGAAGCTATTTAACATTTAAGAATGGCTACCGCTGATGTCATGTTCCAAATCTCAGGTCATTACCAAGAAAGCTAAATAATTCACTGAGGATAATTAAAGTTAAATTTTTTTCTGAGTCTGGATGATTCACGAGTCTAGATACTTGACTTCGAGTACAGTCAATCAGTTCAATCCAGATTAGTTTAGTGTTAATATACAGAAACATTTACATAGTCACCTTTAACTGAATTGTGTTCAAAATAGATGTGCAAACTTTTTCATTAATTAAAAGAAGGCTTTAAATTGAGTAGAAAGATTGGGATGAGGGAGGTGAATTATTCTTGAATGCACCACTTTTTGTGGCATTTTAAATTATTTAGCTAAGTTAACCTGGGAAGAGTCTTCTTCCAATCCTCTGGAATTTACCATGTCTTCAGCCTCAGCACCATCCAAGCCCTCGACATCTGGGTGTATATCCTCATGGCCCCCTGACACCCCAAGTCCAATGGGGTCATCGTCATCACCAGTAATGGACGAGGTGACAATGTTGACATGATCATCATCATCATCTTCTCCTCCAGAATGACCAAGACTGTCATTTCCATCAGAATTTATGTTGGAGTCTTCGATTTCTCCCTGAAAACCATAGGAGAAAAAAACAATAAAAAGTAACAGCATGTAATTGTACGAGTCTAAAATAGATTAAATAGCAAAGGTATGATAGATGATAAGTCATAGAATTGGGAATTCAGCAGTAGAAAAATGGTTCAACAGAAATGCCCAACGCCTGCATAGCATATCCTCTTCATTAAAATGAGAGTCAAGCCTTTTATTATACAGTATTGTACAGTATTTGTATAACGTCACCAGAATGGCACATCCTGTTGGTCCAAAGGATGTTCATGTTAGCAAAGTACCAATGTTTAAAAACTTTCATAGAAATGAATATCCAGTACCTACAATTGCAAATTCATTCAGTTCAATTTTTATTGTCAGTTTAAGTACAGGTAATTAATTCATTACTGATTTTAATTAATTGATTACTGGTATTATCAATTTAACAAAAATGTTTATGTGATTGAAACTTGTTTCTTCTTTAAATTAAATAACTTTGTCATGTGACAATGTATGCACATATACTATTTAATTGTAAGTATGGATGGTGAAATTAGTATTTGATGTTCAAACTTAAAAACATTTGCTTGTGTGAGCTGCAGCATTGTAAAATGTTTGCTCTATTTAACCTAGCAATCACAAAACCCTCAAATCTGCTTCTTGGAACAAATTTCTTTAAGCAAGAACAAAACAAAAGATCCACACACACTTAAGCTATGTCCTCAAAACACTGTTCTAAGATTCAGTACACTATTGTATGGCATTAAACACAACTTTGTAAGGTACAGTACTTACACCTGCATGATCTCCAAGACCTGCAAAGTCCTCATCATGGTCATGGACATTAGATGAAAGAGGTGAGAGAGAGTTAGACTCTCCAAGTCCATCCAGAACATTGTCCATAGGGATGACACACAATTTCTAACACAACAATCTTGCGTGCAACAAACAAAAATTTGATACAAACAAATATTTCAATATAGAAAACAAGCAAAATATAAAAATCCTCTTTTAAAAAACAAAGCTTATATAAAGGGGAAGAACTATCCTTAAAACTACATCTACCAACAATGTACAAGTTATCACTCTTATTCCATATCAAACAAAATAATTAATTGACTAATTGAGTATTTTGGTTTATTGATTCATGGTTTGTTAGGTACAATAAATAATTGTTTAAAGTATCAACTTGATCAGAGAATGCCTGAGGGAGAAATAGCGGAAGCAATTATTATAGGGCACTAGACCCAACAAATTTAGCCATATCTGTGAATTCTAAAGCATTAGTTTCCCTTGCTGCTATTAAGCAAAATAATAAATTACCAGTAATTAGTTGTCGAATTTTTTTTTATTGATTGATTTCTTGTCTATGTCAATAAATAATTGTGCAAAGTTTCAGCTTGATCTGAGAAAGGGTGTGAGAGAAATAACATGTACACACTTTTGTACCAGACAGACAAGAGTGAGTTGATAGAAGCCTTGTAAGGTAATAAATACTTTTTTTTAATAGGTAACACAATGTTAATCAATATCAACTTGATTATTAAATGTAAAGAATACTTAGACTTTATATCATTAATAACAAAGTATACACTTCACTAGGCCTAATGTAGTCTAGCTGGTACCGGTAGCATCCAATCTATGTCTCTTAGAATTCTCTGAGTTATTTTTGTAAAACTGTTCAACATTACTTTCTGTCCTATAAACAACTATCTCGGTACACTATCATCTAAATAAATATTTTACTTTATACTTGCCCACATTAAACATACCAGTATGTTTTGTTTTTTTCACTTGGTTAGAATGTGAGGTAGTTATGTTTGGTTATCATGTAAGACAGCATTCCGTGCCAATAGACATCAAAAATTAGCAAAAGAATTTTTAGTACCGGTATCTTTTACATTTAAAAATATAAATAGTGTTTTAATAGATTAAATCTTGCAAAATAAAAAACCTTTGTATTTTAAATTATGTTAATAAAGCGTCTTAGCAACTTCAAGATAACTGTCGCACTGCCATTTTGTAGCCTATTATTTAGTGGTGTTGCCAACTAAGAATATTTAATTTTTAGGAATTTTTTAAAACACAATTAACCTTAAGACCTCTATCCCTAATTATGATGAAAATCTGGCTGTTGATGGGAACCCTGGCGATGGCTCAAGGAGCTGTATCTCACAACAATGGATAAGATGAAATGATCATACAGTTGAAGGGAACCTCCAGACAATGGATAGGATCTCTCATTACTAGCCTTTGGGTATAACCTTTCCTTTGGTCAAGGGGCATAATAGGGTGCAAGCTCTTAATGGACACTCACTGAGGCTATGTTGGTGAGGCATTGGCAACAAAGAATGTCATGAAAAATAATTCAGGGCGCTGATCTGTTTTAAAATGTTTTACGTTTCAGATGTTCCTTCAAAGTTGAAGATAATCTACTTTCTAGTTCAAACCTCCTGCAGGACAACAGGGGATGGCAGCAGGCAGGATATGAACCCAGAGAACAATCGAGACAAATGAATGACAGTCCAGTGTGCATAGCACATGGCCAGGCATGATTACAGTATATTTTATCAGAAATACAAGATTATTATTATGCATGTACCCCAAGGAAATTAATAGTGCTATTAGTCAAAAGAATTGAGTAAACTTCTAAATGAAACTTCGCCAATTTCATGCTTGACTGGGCACTTCTTGCAGATCTAAAGCTGGTGGTCAAAAGCTATGACATACAAGTGTGATGGATTCTCATTATCAGCATCAACAATCTGCTTCGGTGCAACTTTAAGATGTTTTAAAACTATATGCTTCTAAATGATGTTTTATATACAATATATGTGTAAGTCTCTATCCTTATCTTGGAAGACAACAGCCACCCGCTCTATCATAACTATGTCAAATTGTCGCAAAGTGGGTCACTTCTGTCAATCAAGACTAGAATTGAGTGGTACAAAAACTCTTTCATTCCTTACTTGGTTACTATATCAATGCCACTCGTTGATCAAGATGCTCAATGAACTTTTTATGTTGTCTGTTCTATTTATGTGTATGTTTCTGTTGTGTTGACTTTATATGAGAAAAGAGTCCTTGTAATCACAACAAATTTTTCATTTCTAATCTAAACATTGTCATCATCTGCTTATGCCCATCTTGGCTAAATTTTCTTCGCAGAGACTTATCAAGAAAGCTTTTAGATACAATGAATCTATTACAGTGTCAGTGATTAGCTTTTCAATTTCAGCACAAATACTTCTAAACATGTACTGCTTGTATTTGATTTCATTTGTTGTAATGCTATTTTGGGTTGCTTAGAAGTGTTAACCTTAAGCTTGCAAAATATACAAATAAGAGAAACATTTTTAAATGCTTTTAACAGAAAAATCAGATATGTGCCAGTTGTTGTTAATTGTAAGGTCATTGTTGGTCCTAGTGAACAGAAATAAAGTTGGAAATTATTATGCTGGCTATTTGTAAGGAAAAGATAATGTAGGCAATTTGTATGGTTCATATATTCTCAATAATGAAAGTGATAAGAATGCTCTAAAAGTAGGACTGTGAATCTTTAACTTTAATTTTTGGTTTTAAAATTTAAATGAACAATATATACCGGGATATCTTTTTATTTTTACATACTACCTTTTTTTGCAGGAGTTATCTCCCTTTTATCAAGGCTCAGAAGGGATTGTGCTGAAAGTGCTCAGTGAAGAGTTTCTACAACTTTTGCTAAGCTTATTGAATCTTTTTAAAATAAAAAAAAAAACAACTCCATTCTTTTAATTATTGCTGCCTCTTTCAAATTTCAGTCATTTCGAATAATAATTAATACAAACTTCAAAACTATGCAGATCTAAATTTCATTCTGTATTCAACTCTTTCAGATTGAATATGCAATATTCAAATGTTTCCATAATAAAATTACTAATACATGTATCCAGTGTACCTGACTGATTGACATTTTAGCCTTTGTCCTAACGATACATTACAATATAAATGTTTAGAAAGAGTGCATTTTTTTCCTGCTTTACTGTAAAATAAAAATGGATCAAATAGTAAACATTCAAATTGTAACCAAGAACATGTCAACATATATGATGTTTTAGGATGCTATTTTTTTTACTTAAAGAAGAGCTCATCATGTTTCGTTCAGAATAAGAATGTGAATATTCTGTTTTTTTAAAGTGAAAACTGGATATGTTTAGTTATTTTATTCTAATATTTAAAAAAAAAATAAAAAAAATCCCCCACCCATGAAAATTTGTTAACCTTATCTTCTTATCTTATATAATACAGACGTTACTTCAAAAAAGAAGATGATTACGTCCTACGCGTCATGCATTTAGTCATGCATATTAACCAATGACTTAAATTCTGCCAAGTCACTGGTTTTTCTGGCTAGCTCAGGCAACCCATTCCATGCTCTAATAGCACTAGGGAAGAAGGAGTATTTGTACAAATTTGTCCTAGCATATGGGACGAGGAATGTGCCTTTATTTTTGTGTCTTTCAGAGTATTTTATTAAATTTTGTTTTTGTATTTGAAGATTATGGTTCAGTGTTTTATGTATAATTGCTACTTTACTTTTGAGTCTTCTGTCCTGAAGGCTTTCTAAATTTAGTGATTTTACTAATGGTGTTACCCTAGTCAAATGTGAATATTCGTTTGTTATGAATCTCACTGCTCTATTTTGTGTTTGTTCCAGTTTCTTAATGTTTTCTTGAGTTGAGGGGTCCCACACGGTGGATGCATATTCTATTATTGGCCTAACCAAGGTTAAATAACATTTTAGTTTTATGTTCTTATTTGATTTATAAAAATTTCTTTTAATAAACCCTAATGCTTTGTTGTTTTTTTTTTTATAGTTTCATCAATATGTGGATTCCATGACAGTTTTTCATTTATTATAACACCTAGGTATTTTGAGTTTTTAGTCTGTGTTACTGGTTTGCCATGAATAAGATAAGTGGAATTAATTTGTTTTAGTTTTTTTGTTACTCTTAACAACTGACATTTTTCTGGGTGGAAAGACATGCTCCAATTTGATTCCCATTTCTGTAATTCATCTAATTCTCTTTGTAAAATATCTGTGTCTTATTTTAAAGGCATTAAACATGTATAATATTATTTGAAACTAGACATATTTTTTAAATTAAAATTTTAAAGCTGTTTAATAATGATTGTTCTGTTTTATATTTTGAATTATTATTTTTTTTTAAATTAAGAGTTACATCCCTATTGTTAGGCAAAGTCCAGGTATTTTTCAAAATGGAAAAAAGCACTACTGGGTTAAGAATCGTTTTATTCCTGACAAAAGAATTTATTTCAATTTGTTTGCCTGAATTTCTAGTTGATTCAAGAAGAATGCTTATCATCTCTTCCAGCAGCATACCCAAGTTTTAGGTGTCTGTTTACCACGGTCTGTCAGCGACCCCCTTCTTATCTCCCAATCGTTTATGGAATTCATATTTGCATAAATTTGAGCAATATAAAACTTTTTTATACACATTTTGGCACCCCTAATTTAACTTTGTTTACTGTGTGTGGAAGTCTTCAAAATCGACACTAGCAGCTGGAAAAAAGTAGCACTGGAGAGAGAGCATACAGGAGGGGTCTCGACTTGCAGATGCCATACACAACAGAAGCAGGAAGTAGGGTGAAAGCGCAACGGAGCCTGGTGATTACATATGCCAAACCTGCGACGGCAGCTGTGTAACAAGGATTGGCCTTTTTAACTCATTAGCTAATAATGCGCCCTTCCCCCCTCACTACTAATGCGCCCACCACAGCACACACACAGCAAGACTTGTGTAGCACTCGTTTTCCAGCGCGACGCGTGGTGTTATTTTAAGCTGGCTGGGTTTTTTAAAAAGTAGAAATATAGATCGTTTCGTTAAAAAAAAAATGGATGTTTTTACATCTTTCGCTTCAGTTTCTAAGGGCCTTCAAAGTTCAGTGATTTTTTTCGATTTACCTTAGCTGCGCAGGCCATTTTCTCAATGACCTTTCAATTTTTAGACCCATTATCGCAAATAATAAACTAAATACAGCTAATAATGAACTTGATATTGATCAAGACTTTGATCATTAGAATTTAGCGCTACATTTAGACTTAGATCTAGTCCGATTCAGAGAGAGAGAGTGAAGTGAGCATTAGATCTATCATCTAGTCTAGATCTAGACTATTCTGGATCTAGCGTCAATGAATCTTCAACTTCTTTGACTGATATTTTGAACAGTTTTTATTTACCACATGAAAACTTTTGATGAAATAGATCTAGTTGGGGGTGTTCACAAGGTTGGTTTGGACAATGGTTTGATTACTTTTACTTTGTTATGCTAGAAGTAATGAAATCTGAGGACACATGCAGAACCACAACAGCATGATACCATGTTCAGGCAACTAAGGGCCTCACGCGCACCCAGTGAAAGTCAGTAAATACTCAAGACATATACAGATTTTATATATAAGCATGTTTATTGTATATGCCTACTAAATTCCTACTTATAAACATTACTGGTCTTTGGGTAAATGTTAAAGGTTACCAAAAATTACAGATCTGAGGGGGGGGGGGGGGTCCACCAGTCTTCAAAAAATCAGGCACTCGAACAAATTTTCGTCTTTACGTGTTGTTTTTATTGTTTTAATCTTGTAAAACCTATTCAAATTATACATCATTTTAAAGGTCATCCATTTCTCTTTTTCTAGAAGTATTTTTTGTTATTGATAGATGTTGTTTTATGCTTTTTAAAATATATTTTGTAAAGTCAGTCTATTTCTGTTTTGGATTTACCTCCCTTTGCTTAGTATTTAGAGAGATGCTGCTTAGGTATGGGCTTAGTAGCTAATGAGTTAATCACAAAGAAGTTGCAAAGGCAAAAAGATCGTCTCTCGAGACGTAAAATGTCATAGGATTTGACTTTGTAAACTGTTTGTGGAAGTAGAATACTTTCTGTATTACATCTAAAACAATAGTTATTATCAATTTTGAAACATCTTTTCCGCCAGAACAAGGATACTAATCAATGCTTTGAAATTTCTTATCATTTTCTTTCTTCATTAAATGTTTTAAATTGCTTCAAATTTGATCTAGAACAGGTTCCCTTGTTAATACATCCAGATTGTTTTACTTTAAACATTTTTAACCAAGCATGAAGCATTCAAAGCAGTTACCAGTACTTTTCTTTTTTTAGTAGCAGGAAAATAGTTTTTTCATTATTTATATATATATATATATATATATATATATATATATATATATATATATATATATAATATACATTCTTTTATTCAACTAAAATATACTAAAATACCTAGAGTAATTTCAATTTGATTTCATAATGTAAAATTATAATAGTTTTAATTCTAGAAAAATTAATATGAAGGTCTTCTATACTTAGATAGATCTGTTTTTTTTTTTCTGTAATACAAAGATCTCTGTTTGTGGATGCTTTGTTAGCAAAAATGTTGTTGAAATTCATTTTTATAAAGAGTACCAGGTATGTGCATTTGTGAATTCCATGAAGTATGCAAAATGCGATGAACGGGATTTACTTTTATCTGACTCCATATGAAAAAGGTAAGTTTTTTTTTTTTTAAATGTTACTTTTGCTTTGTTTTAGAAATGATTACTAATGTAATAGTCTTTTTATTTTTAGATCAGTTTTTATCTAGATAAAATTTAGTATTTATTAAGTAAGCCTATAGTCAAGAATGTAGTCATTCTAGTCTACATTGACTATAAATACAAGTATGTCAATTAAATAAAAAAGAAGAAATACAAAAATATTTGATTAAATGTTAATTTTATTTTTTTGCAATTCTCACATCAGCCATGACTTGACTTGTGTTCATGACCAAGATATCCAGTCTATTTCTATAACTTGAATCTAGATTGTTAGACTCTACATATATTTACATTCACACATTGGATAAGGTTCATATCTGGAACATCTCCGAGTCTAGATCAAAATCTAAGTAGACCAGGACTAGTGTATAACTATAGTGTTACTATTGAATCATAGATTTGATAGATCTATCTTAAAAATTATCTAATTCTAATTCTTCAATGACTTGAAATTGAAATTCTACTCTTAAGTTTTAGTAGATCTACATTCTATATCTATCTTATTTCTTAATGTTAGCATATGATATATTATATAAAATTATATATCTATATATAGTTATTAAAGTAATTACATTAGTATATAACTATATAAAGTATATACCATACTATACTAGATGTATATAATAGAATCTCATATATATCTACTTTTGTAGCTGATAGCTAGAGCTAGATCTAGACTATGTCTCAATTTAGATCTTGTAACTAAGGTCTAAAGAGTTGACCTAGAAACGTAAAGATTACTAGAGTTGAAAGATGTTAAAAAAAAATATTTAAAAAATATTATCATAAGAATATCATTATATGAATGGATATGGACAAGGACATTGCTTTGGGATTTTCTGTTCATTCCCAGTCTTCAGTTTTGCTGAGATTGTTACATTTGAAATAAGGGTCATAGACTACGGAGTCAAGATCTAACGATATGATTATCATGGAGTCATAAATTGTATTTGTTGACAACAATGTGAGTTTACACATCTGCAACTAATTCTCAGATGATAGCACCCAGGAACTGTGCCCGAATAACAGTGAACACTGGGAAAACTTACCCAAAAATCCCTGTTCAGTACCGCCATGCACTGCTTAATCTTCAAGATGGCGTCGTTTAGAAAATAGCTTCCTTTTTTTTTTCTCGTTCTTACACTAAAATAAATTACTGTAAACCTCCTACATTTTTACTTTAAATTCATGCAAAAATATATTACCGTAAAAATGTTTCCTTATTTTTAGTGTTTTAGTTTACCTGTTTATAAAAAAAAATTATTTACTGCGTGATCAAGCTATCGGGGTCGTCTCAATTTCAGTATATATCGATAAATAGAAGTCTAATAAGTCTAACATACCGTGCTATCCGTAGATCTATTGACATGTATCAACTCACTCTGTCTGTCTGGTAAAAGTTCGTACACGTTATTTCTCCCACACCCAATCTCGGATTAAGCTGAAATTTCGCACAATTATTTCTTTTACCCGACAACACAAGAATCAACAAAAATTTACCCAAACCAATTAGTTAATCAACTATTGGTAATTATTTATTTTGTTTGCTATATTGAACAAGGGAAAGAAATCGTACTTGACAGATGTGATGGTATAAGTTGAATTAGTCCACTTGAGGAATCTTGAAACCTAAGTGAACATTTTTTATGCATTTAAAAACTTTGTTTTCTGTGGCCTTTTACGTCTCGAGAGAGGATCTTTTCCCTTTGCAACTTCTTGCGGGACTAAAGAGGGCATATGTAATCACCAGGCGCTGTTGCATTTTCACCCTTCTTTCTGCTTCTGTTGTGTATGGCATCTGCAATCCGAGACCCTTCCTTTATGATCTCTCTCCATGTAGATCTATCCAGGGCCACTTTTTCCCAGCTGCTAGTGTCGATTTTGAAGAGCTTCATGTCGCGTTTGCATACATCCGTATACCGTAAAAGTGGGCAACCAGCGACTCTTCTGCCTTCTATTAGAACACCATACAGAATGTCTTGTGGAAGTCGACCTACTGGCATTCTAAGAACGTGGCCAAGCCAGCCAAGGCGTCTTCTGCTGATAACAGAGTGAATGTCTTGGCCGCCTGCTCTTCGTAGCACTTCCTCATTGGTTATTTTATCTTGCCACCTTATTTTAAAGATCCGCCTTAGGCATCGGAGGTGGAAGACATTCAGCTTTTTATTTCCTGCCATGAGTAGGTTGACCATGTTTCACTTCCGTATAGCAAAGTGCTCATCGGTAGACTAATCTTTAGTATTGTTAGTCAGCAATATGTTGTCCCACACTCTTTTCTGCAACCGTGACAACCGTGACATGGTGCTCATTGCTTTGGCTATCCTGTTGGATATGATGGAGCCAAGATAGCAAAAGTGATCTACAATTTCTAGTGGTTGGCCCTAATGTTTACTTTAGGTGCAGTGTTGTGTTCTGAACTAGTATCTTAGTCTTGCTTTGACTAATATTTAAGCCGAACTTCTGGCAAGCAGCAGATATTTTGACAGCCAGGGACTGAAGCTGAATATCAGAATCAGCCACAATAGCTGCATCATCAGCATACAGGAGTTCCCTGATACGTATCTTCCTAACCTTGGTTTTGCCCGCAGCCTTGATACATTAAATAGTTTTCCAGAGGATCTTGTATGGAGAAATACACCTTCGTTGATGTCGGTGTACGCATAATGCATTAGACAGAAGAAGAATATGCCAAGCAGAGCATTAAAAAAAACTATCATGTAAATAATTAAGTGATAGGATCATTGCACATTTGGGAAAGCTAAAAGCTAAACAAAAACACTATCGCAAAGTATATTGATACAAATTTAAAGAAACTAAGGCAGAAAGAGTTTACAAAAAGTATATAAAAATTAAACACTTAACCCAAAAAGTAAGCAGACAGCTGCAGAGTGAATACATAAACAATGTAATATCTAAAGATAACAACGAAAACCTATGGTCATACATTAAGTCTAAAAGATGAACATAACATAATACATAATGATAATGAAACTAAAGCAAACATCCTAAACAAATACTTTGCATCAGCATTCTCAGCCCCAGGAGACAAAGACATATTACTGAATTTGAACCAAGTAGACAACATAGAAGATATAGTAGTACAAGAAAATCGAATCCAAAAACTATTAGCCAAAACCAAACCAAATAAAGCGTCTGGACCTGATGGTTTTCCAGCTAGATTACTCAAAGAACTAAGCAATGAGCTAGCCCCAGTGTTCAAAATACTCTTTCAGGCTTCACTTAACCAGGGCAGAGTACCAAAGGACTGGAAAGAAGCTAATGTCACCCCCCCCCCCCTATTTAAAAAAGGAGAAAAATCTGACCCAGGAAACTACAGACCAGTATCACTTACCAGCATCACATGTAAATCCTAGAACACATAATATGTAGCAACATCATAAACCACTTAGACAAACAAAATGTACTCACACCATACCAACATGGCTTTAGGAAATATAGATCATGTGAAACACAACTAATAGGACTAATTGATGATTTTTCTAAAGGTTTAGATAATAGTGAACAAATAGATGCTATCTTACTAGATTTTTCTAAGGCTTTTGACAAAGTTCACCACCATAGTTTGCTTAAAAAATTAAAATATTTCGGCATTAATGGTCCATTGCATCAGTGGATTAAAGATTTTCTGATAGGGAGAGAACAAACTGTAATAATAAATGGCTCTAAATCAACACCGATAACAGTAAACTCAGGTGTACCTCAAGGAACAGTCTTAGGTCTACTACTATTTGTAATTTACATAAGTGAATTACCAAATTGCATTACTTCAGGAACAAAAGTCAGATTATTTGCATACGATTGCATAATATATAGAACAATAAAAACAACACAAGACACAGATATTTTACAAAGAGAATTAGATGAATTACAGAAATGGGAATCAAATTGGAGCATGTCTTTCCACTCAGAAAAATGTTAGTTGTTAAGAGTAACAAAAAAACTAAAACAAATTAATTCCACTTATCTTATTCATGGCAAACCAGTAACACAGACTAAAAACGCAAAATACCTAGGTGTTATAATAAATGAAAAACTGACATGGAATCCACATACTGATGAAACTATAAAAAATCAAACAAAGCATTAGGATTTATTAAAAGAAATTTCTATAAATCAAATAAGATTATAAAACTAAAATGTTATTTAACCTTGGTTAGGCCAATAATAGAATATGCATCCTCCATTTGGGACCCCTCAACTCAAGAAAACATTAAGAAACTGGAACAGACACAAAATAGAGAAGTGAGATTCATAACAAATGAATATTCACATTTGACTAGAGTAACACCTATAGTAAAATCACTAAATTTAGAAAGCCTTCCGGACAGAAGACTCAAAAGTAAAGTAGCAATTATACATAAAACACTGAACCATAATCTTCAAATACAAAAACAAAATTTAATAAAATACTCTGAACGACACAAAGATAAAGGCACGTTACTCATCCCATATGCTTGGACAAATTTGTACAAATACTCCTTCTTCCCTAGTGCTATTAGAGCATGGAATGGGTTGCCTGAGCTAGCCAGGAAAACCAGTGACTTGGCAGAATTTAAGTCATTGGTTAATATGCATGACTAAATGCATGACGCGTAGGACGTAATCATCTTCTTTTTTGAAGTAACGTATTATATAAGATAATTACACTGGATATAAGATTCTTTTTTTTTTTTTCAAAATATTTTTAAAAAATGTTTTTCTTGTTAATTTTTATTGTAACCAGTAAAGATCCTGGCAATGATTTTTTTAACAAAGCAGTATTTTCAGTGTTGTCTATATTGAACAAATACATAAAGTAGAATGTAAGGTGCATGGGCGTACAGGATTTTTTTTTGCGGGGAGGGGGTTTGGGGGGGATTTTTTCTCCTCTCCCCCCCCCTTTTGCAAAAATATTTATATGTGTGTGCGTGCGTGCGTGCGTGTGTGTATATAATTAATCTTTATTACATTCTGACCCTTCATTCTTTCAGAAGACGTTTATTGTACCCAATAATAGGTTCTGGAGCTAGTGGAAAAATTGTAGACTCCTCGTCATTGCCAGCTAGGAAGCCCCGCCGTCCAGCACTTTTTCCGGTATTGAAAGCCAACAAAATGCATATTCTGAGATATCTAAAGTGCATTATTCTGCTATTAAAAACATTATATGCAATTTTTACTGACTTAGATCCTCCCGCGTCGTTCGGCTCATTGGGCGACAAGCTGCTTCCACAAAAATCTGTCACTGGCAATGTCTGAAGCCTCTTCCCACCTGCTCCGAGGACCTCCATGAAAGTGTGGCGCCAAGTTGTACGAGGGTGTCCCTGTTTGCGCTTTTCTCGTAATGGCTTCCATGTCATCGCAACTCTTATGCGTAATTCCTTTTGTCGGAGAGTATGTCCCGCAAACCTCATGCGACACTCTGTCACAACCTAACTAAGAGGTCAACTCCCATTTCGACATAGGATTTCCTTGATTTAGACCCGATCTCTATAATTAACTCCCAAAATCCGTCTTAGCCATCTTTGTTGAGCCACATTTAGTCATTTTCAATTTCAGCAGATGACTATTCTATGCACTTTATCAATGGAGCCCAGCCACTGGTAGAAATTTGTAACCTCTCTTAGTTACGCTCTTGGAATTAGGTGATTGTAGTTTGCTTTAGATTTTATATCAAAAAGGAAAGTTTTATCGTCAAAATCATTTTGGAAAAGGAAAAAAGGGGGGGGGGGTGTTTAAACTAAAAAATCTGTACAGTTTTTTTTTTTTTTTTTTAAATTCAAAATCCCTTTAGCTACGCTCATAGAATTTGGTGACTGTAGTTTGCTTTAGAATAAAAGTGAAGAGAGAGGTTTTCAACCTGAAAACTCTCTGTATGTGGGTATTAAACTCAAAATCATCAGGAGGGGGTTTTAAACTTTAAAAAAACAACTCTGGAGGATTTGGTTTAAACTCAAAACCCCCCCTTGGCTTGGCTAAGCTCATAGAAATTTGAGTGTGTAATTTGCTTTTTTTTTAATATTGAAGAGGTATTTTTTTAGCTTCAAATCCCGCTGAAGAGGGCTTTTAACTTAAAACCCCTTTTGCTACGCTCATAGAATTTGTATGTAATTTGCTTTTTTTATATTGAAGAGGTGGTTTTTAGCGCTAAACCCCGCTGGAGGGGAGGTTTAAACATACAAAAAAAAAAACAACCTTGGCCTCGCTCAAAGATTATGGTGACTGGTGTATGGATAGCCTTATATTGAAGAGGGAGTTTTATCGTAAATTTCGGAGGGGGTTTTGCTATGCTCTTGGAATTTGGGAATAGTCGTTTGCATTCTTTTCTTTTTTGTTTTTGTTTTATAGAAGAGGGGGATTGGACTGCAAAACCCCCCTGGTAGGGGGTTTTAAATTCAAAATCCCCATGGCTGCTCTGGGGAAAGTGATAGTTTAGTATTAAAATATCACCTAAAATTAGCAAAAGTAAGAAATCAGTCACTAGATTCCGATCATTTCGGGGGGGGGGGGTTGAACTCCCCCTGGCTACGCCCATGGTAAGGAGTATGTATGTATGTATGACGTATGTATGTATGTATGTAATGTACTGTAATGTATGTATGTTATATGCTCCTTCTGTCTCGGAAAACAATGGATGCGCCCAGACGAGTCACTGGCTTTGGTTACGTCTTGAGATGGGGCAGAATGTGGACAATTCTGGAGCGGCAGAGTTTGCCACAGTTCGTGCATGTATATTCATCTGTCATAGGGCTAACTGACAGGACAGATTTCTTTTTCTTTCTCTTGGCTGGTGCAGCTTCGTTTCTCTTGCATTCGGCGAAGGAGATAGCCCAAGACCGGACAGCATGGAGACAGACTGTACGTGCTGGTACGTGCTAGTGTAGTTTTATTTATCTCTAAGAATGAGGATCATGCAAATTTTCATAATTCGGAAATCCGAACCCAATAGATATACATATTTTCAAGTTACATGAAGTTACTTCCTTCGGCCAGTCTATATTTAATTATTTATTAATGTCTATGGTATCATTGGTATTTCTACGACATCTTGTGCCAGGATTTCAGTCTTGGAGAGGCTTATTGTATGGTTAAACTCTTGACAAGCAGCTGCCAGAGCATTCACAAGCCTCTGCAATCCTTCTTGTCAATGAGATATGAGTGCGGCATCATTGGCGAACAGCAGTTCCCTAATCAGGGTTCATTTCTTAGCTTGGCTCGACTTGGCTCCTTAGGCTCGTAGGGGTTACTTAAATACTCAATTACAAATTACTCACAAATAAGAACAATTAATACTCAATATACTTCAACTTAACTCCATCTGTCAATGAATAACAAAACTCTTTAATATTAAATAAAGCACACAATTATATCACTCTCAAGAAATAATACAAACACCAGTTCATCAACTTTCATGAAATATACATAGGCCTATACTAGTCGACCGGCGGCGTAGCATACGACGCTATTTTGCATGGCCGGTCTTGGGCCACTGCAACCTATGCGACCGCAGTGGGCCCCCACTTTCAAAGGATCCGCACTTTCATAACACCCGCACTTTCATAAGACCCGCGCTAATTCAAGGTGTATAAATTATTAAATTAAACCATTTTATAAAACAGATTTCCCGCGCCCTCCTGTCGATTTATCAGGAGCTCCTGGAAATCTCCTGAAATTGCAAAATATACGAAAAAGTCATTAAAATATACGGAAATATATAGAAAAAAATTGTCATTTTGTGGTGTCATTCAATATGAAAAACGCCAATCGTACGCGCGATAAATAAAAACGGCATTATGCAGTAGCCGTAATTGTGTAATCAGGTGAAAGAAGTTTCTCGCGCCTCAAACTAATGAAGAACTACTTGAGGTTAACAATTCTCAAAGATAGATTGAATCATTTGGTAATTCTTGCTATTGAGCGGGATATATGTAGGAAACAGAATTATTTTGATATACTGTATGACTTTGCTACATGCAAGGCTCGTAAAGTAATTCTGTACGTATTAAAGAATGAATAAAATGCATAGACGAATTTATTTTCTAATACAAACTCTTAAATTTCACTTATTGCGTTCTCCCCCCCCCCCCCCTTGTTATTTCGTGGGGTGACTATCCGCAGAAATAAGAGAGTGATCTTTCCTTTACTTCTTGCTTCTCGTCCAAACTCTTGAGGGAAGAAGAGAATTATATATATATATATAGATAAGCACCAGTCCAGGAAGCAACTATCTAACCTTTCTAACTTAACTTAACACACTCTCTCTTACATTCAAGGAAGACTTAACCATTCAGTTCATAACACGTGCAAGACTATTCACATAACAAAGGGATATAACTAACATATCGAAATATCAAAGTAACATTCATTCTCGCCATACCCCCCTCCCTGAATCTCCCGTGTTGTTTTAGCCGCTTTGCAGCAGCACCAGAGTTTCCTCTCCGGGGCGCATTCCTGGGCCTTAGATAAAGGGGTCATGGGTGGCCCATGCGTCATGCTCCCTCTCTCTCGACCTTGCTGATGTGATCCAAGGAACGCATCGCGTTACATTTGGCACCAACTCAGTTGCAGAAGCTGATACTCCCAACGCCTAAGGGGCTGCACTCCTGATTTTTCCTCGAGGTTGTGTCCTGAAGCCTTATTACTGCAAGGCAGCGGGGGTTTGAAGTCAGAGTACTCCTCTCCTAGATGAACTGCCTTACTAGGCTGACGAGCTATATCTGCCCGAAGCTCCTGATTTTGTGGCGCGGCGTCCGCCTTCATCCCTTCACCTGTTAGTAAGAGCAGTTTTGCCGGGCTTAGATGCTACGTGCTGTATGTATGTATGTATATGTATGTATGTATATGTATGTATGTATGTATTGTATGTATATGTTTGTATGTATGTATGTATGTATGTATGTATGTATGTATGTATGTATGTATGTATTATGTAATGTTTTGTATGTATCTATGTATGTATGTGTGTATGTAATGTAATGTAACGTAGGCCTAATGTTTTGTTAAAACTAACAAAAAATAACAAAAATTTATCTCTATTAAAAAACGAAACTTTTTAACAAATCGCTTAAACTCGTATTCACATAATTTAATATTAAATTAAATATGTCGGTTAAAAGGCTAAACGGGAACACCCAATATCACACACTACTTTTATTTTCGTGGAAAATAATTTTAAAAAATGTGAAGAGAACATTCGCCATGTTTGGTATAGACCTAAATCCAGTCCACTACACCAGTAATACCCTAACTAAGGCCCGCAAGCTACGGGTCATATCCAGCTAGTAGCTATATGAATGAAAAGCAGTGCGGGATTTACCTATATAAAACAGAAGCTATAGCTATAGATTAGGGCCCCGATAAATGGGGTCCCCCCAAAATGTTGTCCGAATTGACTCATTTATAACTATACTAGCATTATCCACCTGCTACGCCCGTTGATTTGTTCCCAGGATATATATTGTTAATTTTGACATGGACTCCAAATTTTTCTTACGTATAACAATATATTAATATAACCCCCTCCCAAACACACACACACACACCTCTGGCATGTGAATTCTATATTCACTTTTCTCTCTCTAATCGTTTTGCATCGCCACCCCCCCCACCCCCAATAACTAATTTTAGTTTCTGTTCCATCTAATTGGCACGGCCCGCTATATACCGCTTCCCCTCCTAAACACACACTTTTCGTCCGTGAATTCGATGACCTGAGATGAACTCTAATTGGGCGCAGAGCAGGAAGGACTAGTCTTCCCGTAATGCTCTGGCAAGAAACTGGGCCATACGGCGTAATACCTCGTAATCCCCATACAGGTCGAGTGACTGTCCAGACAGGTCCCCCCTTAGCTCCCGGAGCTAGGGACACTCGTACAAAATATGCGACACTGTTTCAACGCTCTCTCCACAGTGACGGCATCGGTAGTCATAGTTCAGACGGAAGCGGACAAAGTATGGCCCATTAGGACAGTGTTCCATCCTACACTGCGCAATGATTGCCTGGTCTGACCTACTCAACCGCCACCACGGATCGTCGCGATTTGGGTGACGCATATGCTTCCAGACACCACGGGCTCTGTTGGACTCCTCCCAGGACCTTATCCACTTTTCAAAAATAAATTTCTGCCGCAGCCTGTAGAAACGTGCTTGATCCTTCGAGATACGTAGCTCCCAAAGCGCCCTTCTCTAGCGAGGATGTCTGCCGCCCCATCACCCCGCAATGTGAGGGCACCCACTGCATAAAAACGACAGATCCAATAAATCGGCAAAATGTATCTGCGGCGCCGACAGCCTCTTCTATTACGGCTGACCCTTCCCTACCGCTACCCATGGGTAAGACACTGGAGCGAGAGTCCTTTACCACAACGACAGTGATCACGCTAATTTCTTTGTTAGACATGCGGTCTCTAACAGTCTTGAATGCCCTAAGTTATCCCTGTCATTTCCGCGCCAATGGATCTATCGGGGTCCCTCAACACTGACCCATTGGTCTAACAGAAAATGGCATCTGATGGGTAAGAAGGTAACTGATGCCATCTTTTTGAGAATTGCTGGTGTTAAATGCCTCTTGGTGGCTTCGTCCTGCCCTTTAAGGGTCAGATTTAGCCTATCTATTGGGTTGGCTTTCTCCTCCACGGAGGGCAAGTACTAATCCGCTTTATAGGTACCGGTAGCGGTCAGTGGAGAGCCCAGCTTTCTTTAGACAAATTGGCCGCAATATGCAACAATGATCTCATTTTGATGCGATTTTTTTCTCTCTCCACTAATTGACTAGAATGGATATGGGTAATCTTGAGTCGCTCGTACGCTGCTAATATCGCTTGTTTTAAAGGATGACAACTCAAATCATAGATGCTGCGTAAGCAAACTTCAACATAATAGGCCTACTTGAAATAAACATACAGTCTATAATTTAAAAAAAAAGAACAAAGAATCTACATTATTATTTTTTTTTTATACAAACGTGATCCATGATTAACGTATTAATTTAAAATGTAAAAAAAAAATCAACAAAGAAGATAATTGGATGTTATCGATTTGTTTTACTGAGGCTTCTCTTTTATTATTTTAAATACATTTATCAGGACATTGATAGTTATGGTAAGATTCATAATTTGGTCCTATAGAATTAGATAGGTCTGTCGTCTGATAATTAGGAATTTTAATTTTCCATAGTTATAAGCTTGAATCAATTTTTTTTTTTTTTAAATATTCCTCTTATTTAGATTTTACGCTAAAATAAAATGGGGATTAACTTTTGATGATAAACCATGTACAAAATATTTATTGAATTGTCTTTCCTTAATTTAGCCTTCTTATTTTTTTTTTAGACCGTAGACATTCTTTGATTCAGACCCACTGATCTAAACAAACTTTATTTCGCGCCAAGTGCAGCCAATTGGAATCGACAGGGGTCACGGCTGAGAGGTCAGCGTGTCTTCTTAAAACATGGAGGTAATAACAGCGTTATCTTTCTTATCTACAATAACTGAATAAGCCTACAGTACTAAACTAGATTCAATGCACTAATTTATAGATCTAGTGTCTAAATAATTCCATAATCTAAAAGGCTATCAATAAATACGCCAGAGTAATGTGGAAATTACAATGACAGGCTGGCTATGCTAGGTAAGTTGAAAATCTTTTAATAGTTTTAAAAATGTAATTTTTAGTCAAAAAATTTAGTCACAATTTTTTATTAATTATTTAATTATTTTAATTTTATAAATAATAATTTTATTCTAGATCTAGATTTAAGATTACCTAGACTAGTCTACTGATAGTACTGCCTAGACTGATCTAAAGTTAGTAGGGTACTACATCTAGATCTAGAACTAGTTTACTAGATCTAGATTGATCAAGACTCTACTAATGTTACTGAAAATGTTAATGTAGATATAATTATAATCGTCTAATGATCTAGATCTAGAATCAATTAGTCTAGTAACAGTCAGTAACTAGATCTAGATGATACTAGTCTAATGATAGTCTAGATTGACTCTAGATCTATTCTAATAAAGTAGAATGATAGAATCTAGAATCATAGTTTCATACTTATAGTCATAGTTATACTAGATTTACTAGACCTAGAAAAGTAGAATCCTAGATCTATATATAAAAAAATAAAATATATTATAGATCTATATATAAATATAAAATAATGATTATTTAAGAATTTCTGATAATAATAATATAAATATAATTATACTCATCTAGATCTAGTACTAGATTCTAGATGTAGACTCTATGATACTCAATCAGTCTATCTAAGACTTATTATTATAAAATAGGTAGATCTATAATTTAGTAAAAATTTTTAGATTAGAAACTAGTTGTAGATTCTAGTCTAGGTCTAGATATATGTATAGTTTATAATTTATTTATAAATAGTGATCTAGATTCTAGATTAGATCTAACTATAAGATAAAATAATTTTTATTGATCCAATCAAATGGAAATTCAGTTTGACTACAATTGACAACCTCAGCGTACAATAACAATATATATATAGAGAGAGATGAAAAATTCGAACAACATTCACACACGAAACAAATACACATTCACAACCAGTGCTTTATATATTTGACTTCTATGTACTTCTCGATGACAACAGATGATCTTGTAACACTCTGACCGAAAGTGGGATAAAGGAGTTTTTAAATCTTTCAGTTTTAGTCCTAATGGAAAGAAGACTACCACTTCATTCAGATATTATGTAACAGTGGTTTAATGGGTGCAAGATGTCTTTAAGAATTATGTTTTGGAAAGGCATCTTTCATGAAAAAGCTCTTCAAGAGATGGTAGCTGTGTTCGAGTGATATACAATGCTTTTTTAATTAGTCTATTTTTGTGCCAGTGAAGTATTACCATACCAGCAGGTGATGGTAAAGTTAATTAGACTGCTGATGGTTGCTGTATAGAAAAGTTTAATTAAATTGTTTTGTCAGTGTTAATTTTCTTAGCTTTCTGAGATAGAAAAGTCAGTGGATTTTTGTGTAAAGGTTTTGACAGTGTTCACTCCTTAATGTCTATTATAGTATATAGAGACTATTACATGAGTACATCTATTATGTATGATCTAGAATTCTAGTAGATTCTAGATTGACTGTAGGTATAGATCTAGATTCTAGAGTCAGCAGTCAGTATATAGACTAAGTCTAAGTAGACAGGGTTGTCAGACTGAGACTGTACTGTGTGTAGACTAGTCACTAGTTGGACTAGTCTGTAAACTGTATGTTACTCTGTACTAAGTCTGTACTGTTCTTGCCAGTATGATGGTATATAGAATATAGATCTAGTCTAGATCTAGAACAGTCACAAAACAATAATAGCCTAGCCTACTAGATCTACTATTCTATTTCTGGTCTAGAAATTTATTTTGATGTAACATCTGCATTTTATAAGATAAGAAAAATCTAGACATTCCAATTCTAGTAACAATCTTGTGTCTAGATCTTTATATATATATATATATATATTCTTAAATTAGATCTATAGGCATCTAAAATCTCAACCTAAGAGTCTAGTCTTATACTGATATAGATCTAATTCTAGTCATACTAGTCATAGATAATCACTGATAGTGTAGATAATAGATCCGAATGATAAAGAATGAGGGTTCCAAACCATATGAAATATTGAATCCTGGTGAAGAATAAGGTTTGCTGGCTTTGGATACCCCATATGTCCACCCCACTTTAATCATTTATAATTAAAAAATCGCATACTCTAATTTCTGTAGAGATCAAATAGTTGAAGAGGTTTGGATGTTGGCTAGTATTTATTTCCTTAGAAAAACCACATTATCGAGTCTGTAGTTGTAGGTTTAATAATTTAACCCCCCCCCCCCCCCCAAAAAAAAAAAAAAAAAAAAAAAAAAGAAATAACCACATTCTAGGTTTACGGTTAACATTAGTATTACTTGATTGTGCTGATGCTTTAATGGTGATTGCAATAAAAACTCTCCACTGCTTCTGGTCAGCCATCAGGCTACCATGGTATAGATTGTGGGTTGGTCCTTCATGTTGTGCAATTTGTTTCTCTCAGCTCCATGGGAGAAAATTTCATACATCAAACTTAAACCAAAAGTTTTCATATCTTCACTGTCTTTATCATAATAAACTTTTAAAAATTGAATAATATAGCCTGTAATCTTGTATATTTTATTAGCACATTTACACTAAAAGGATTCATATCTCTGTCACGTACACAGTATCTATATTTAGGTCGTCAGCGACCTCGGGAAATTCCATCACGCGGAGGGCTATGTGTCAGAATAAATGTGATTGGATTTGAAATATCAATTTTTGTACATTGAGCTGCATTTATTGGTTGGCATTGCAACGAGGTGCGTTAGGCACGTGACAACGCTATACCCGGGGAAAAGTTCTAGATTTTTAGTCAGTCTTGTATGGAACGTGTTAATGAGAACATGTACTAGAGTTTTGTATTAGAACTCAATTATATTATTGTGTGGATCTGTTATTTTATTCAAGTACATTTAACCATTGTAATTATTTGTGAATAGCTTTTTCAAGTTCTGAATTAAAGTAATTGTTTTAGACGAAGAGAAGTTTCTTCATTGAATATAGTAACATACTTAGATCGACTTAGCGATTGGCAACTTCTAGATGATCTTATTATCAACTGGCAACATTCTGAATGATCGTATTATCAACTAGATCTAGCTACTTCTATACGATCATCTTATTTAAAGACGATTTCAAGATCCTCGGCAATCACGATAATTGATGGTGTGATATAGATCAAGATAATCTTCAACGTGACATCTATCATAGCATATTCATAGATCTTGACATCTGACATCCACAAATGATGATTGTGACAATATCAAAGTATGTATTTTATGTTCAACTTCCACAGCCATATATATATCTATACTATTAGCAGAAAGTAAACTATGTTTATTATATTTTGTAGATTTATAAGAACCAGGAAAAAAATTATGCCAGTTCCTTTGCTTTAGCTTTTGTTCAATACATATGTCAAGACTTTGGCATGCCGTTTGTATATTCACTTTAGTGTTCTAAGAATTTCAGTATGCATTCTATTTGATTGATCTTTTTTTTTTAATTAAGTAAAAATAGATACCATTAACATAGATTTAAATTTAAAAAAATGCAACAAAATAAAATAAAAGGAATACAAATACACAATAATAGTTAAAACAAATTTATACACAAGAGCAACAAATTCAAACATAGCAATACAAAAAAAAATTAATTGATATAATAAGATTTAAAATTTTCATTCTATGCTCAAGATTTGCATTTAAACTAACAATAACATAAATATTGAAATACATATGAATCAAAGTATTTACTTAGGCCACTGCTTCAAATACATAACATAGTAAAGTTCCTACTTTGGTTCCATAGTTTCTTATAGTTTAGAATGGTCATTCATTCACTCTTGTCTCTATCTTTGGATCAATGTGCTTACCAAAAGGCCACTCCAGCCTTGAATCAGTGTCGTTCAAATGTTATTGCTTATAAGTTTAATTAAAATCATTGTTATAAACACTTACGGATTTAAACTAAAAATATTAAACACTATTGCTGGCTTCATATGTGAACTTTGGCAAAGAATTGTTGTCCTTTCCTTTTATTGTCAACTTAGAAATTCTTTACCAATTTTGAATTTTCTAGTTATACCGTCTGTTGCAAATTGTTAATTTTACTTTTGTGCACGCCCCTTTTTGTCTTTCCCCTGTTACATTACGTTGAAACGAAATTAAGAGCAGAAATTTCAGTATACTTTGGTGTTGCTGACCAGAGTCTGCAGATTATAGATCTAATGTATAAAGTTGCAATTAAAGCTGCCAGTGTAAAGTTTACCTGACAACATTGCTAAATCATTTCATATGTTTGGTTTGACTTAATTGAATGTATTATTATTATTTAAAATGAACAATGATTAATTGTGTTCTTGTTGTGCAATGGAAGCAAAGTGACGGTGAGTATTGATTACTATCGAAGTAGATCTATGTCGTATCGTTTCCAAAGCCGATCAAATAGTGTTCATCGTTTACTTTGTACTGTGCTATAAGACATATGATGTCCAAGTTTATTTGGAGATTCGGAAGGCTGGCTTTTGCACATGAGATTCTTTCATGGTTGGGGTAGGTCTATGTGCTTCTTCTTCGGGTGAGGAGTCTTTGGGATACTATTGCTGACCTGAGCCCATTAGACTCTGTTGTTTTTCAAAAGAAGAATATATTCTCTTTGTCAAGTGTGAAAATCTCCAATGTTACCTTTTAATCTGATCAACGTAAATCTACTATATGTATTATTATTTTGACTGTTTTTGTTAATGCGTCTATTTAGGAAATGTTTCGTAAGGAGATACTCGAATCACGTGACTTTTAAAACCTAAACAGACGTGAAGTTGATACCAAATACCAACAAATACTACACATTTAGAACATTGCTGACTCTCTTTATCGCATAACCTCACTAGAAGTCAAGAAAATGTGTTGACTTTCTGCATAAACCTCACTGGAAGTTTAGAACATGTGCTGGCTCTTTCTTGCATACATATCACTAGAAGTTTAGAACATGTGCTGACTCTTTCTTGCAGACACCTCACTAGAAGTTTAGAACATGTGCTGACTCTTTCTTGCAGACACCTCGCTAGAAGTTTAGAACATGTGCTGACTCTTTCTTGCAGACACCTCACTAGAAGTTTAGAACATGTGTTGACTCTTTCTTGCAGATCCCTCACTAGAAGTTTAGAACATGTGCTGACTCTTTCTTGCAGACACCTCACTAGAAGTTTAGAACATGTGTTGACTCTTTCTTGCAGGCACCTCACTAGAAGTTTAGAACATGTGCTGACTCTTTCTTGCAGACACCTCACTAGAAGTTTAGAACATGTGTTGACTCTTTCTTGCAGACACCTCGCTAGAAGTTTAGAACATGTGCTGACTCTTTCTTGCAGACACCTCGCTAGAAGTTTAGAACATGTGCTGACTCTTTCTTGCAGACACCTCACTAGAAGTTTAGAACATGTGTTGACTCTTTCTTGCAGACACCTCGCTAGAAGTTTAGAACATGTGCTGACTCTTTCTTGCAGACACCTCACTAGAAGTTTAGAACATGTGCTGACTCTTTCTTGCAGACACCTCACTAGAAGTTTAGAACATGTGTTGACTCTTTCTTGCAGACACCTCGCTAGAAGTTTAGAACATGTGCTGACTCTCCCTTTTTGATGCGTACACCTCACTAAAAGTGCGTGTGTGTGTTTTAACAGAATGTTTTCATGTTTGTGAGAGGCGAATCTCTATCTTGGAGGGGCTTTATATTGTCAAGTTATCAGAACGTACGCCCTGTTATCAATGTCTACATCCCTGTACACCGGGAGGAATGCCTCAACAAAACACTGAATATTATCTAAATCCTCTCGCCCCCCCCCCCCATTCTTTCAATGACCCCGTTTTGTCATTTTTTCCTCCTTTTTAACTTCTACCACCTTAGCTGTCGGCAGAGGAACTCTTTCGTTTTTCATAATATATATATTTTTTTTGTTTCAAAGAGTTAAAATGTATGGCTCTCGTCCTATTTATCTATTTCCTACCACTTGAGTTAGAGACGGCACCGACCTCTGTTAAATACCACGTCTGTGTAATCCTGGGCCAAACTCACCAGGCAAGCTATCAGAGATCTTAATGCTTGCGACCTTCTTTCTCTCCCGTTTTTTATCTTTTTTTTATTCTTTTATTTTTGGCACGTGAAAACTTTTGTTTTGTTAAGTCACGTCTCATCTCACCACAGTGCAAGTTGTGTGAGAAGTACTGTTTGATTTAGACATCCGGATGTAAGTGGAAACATTGAAGATACGCATTCACCTTCACCTATCCTTAAGTTTGTGACCGTTCGGGCACCACACAAGATCTCTTGACCGTCTTTCTCCATTACCCTCTGTCGTTTGTCTTGGATAGAAATCTCTTTCAATTCTTTGATGTTGTCTTCCCATCGCTTTTTTGTGTGTTTGGCTTCCTCTTCTTGTTCTTGGTACTGTTCCCTGGAGAAAGGTCTTTGCGAGCCCTGAGGCTATAGAGTTTAAGCTTTTTTTGTGTTTGGCTTCCTCTTATTGTTCTTGGTACTGTTCCCTGGAGAAAGGTCTTTGCGAGCCCTGAGGCTATAGAGTTTAAGCTTTTTTTGTGTTTGGCTTCCTCTTCTTGTTCTTGGTACTGTTCCCTGGAGAAAGGTCTTTGCGAGCCCTGAGGCTATAGAGTTTAAGCTTTTTTTGTGTTTGGCTTCCTCTTCTTGTTCTTGGTACTGTTCCCTGGAGAAAGGTCTTTGCGAGCCCTGAGGCTATAGAGTTTAAGCTTTTTTTGTGTTTGGCTTCCTCTTCTTGTTCTTGGTACTGTTCCCTGGAGAAAGGTCTTTGCGAGCCCTGAGGCTATAGAGTTTAAGCTTTTTTTGTGTTTGGCTTCCTCTTCTTGTTCTTGGTACTGTTCCTTGGAGAAAGGTCTTTGCGAGCCCTGAGGCTATAGAGTTTAAGCTTTTTTTGTGTTTGGCTTCCTCTTCTTGTTCTTGGTACTGTTCCCTGGAGAAAGGTCTTTGCGAGCCCTGAGGCTATAGAGTTTAAGCTTTTTTTGTGTTTGGCTTCCTCTTCTTGTTCTTGGTACTGTTCCCTTGGAGAAAGGTCTTTGCGAGCCCTGAGGCTATAGAGTTTAAGCTTTTTTTGTGTTTGGCTTCCTCTTCTTGTTCTTGGTACTGTTCCCTGGAGAAAGGTCTTTGCGAGCCCTGAGGCTATAGAGTTTAAGCTTTTTTTGTGTTTGGCTTCCTCTTCTTGTTCTTGGTACTGTTCCCTTGGAGAAAGGTCTTTGCGAGCCCTGAGGCTATAGAGTTTAAGCTTTTTTTGTGTTTGGCTTCCTCTTCTTGTTCTTGGTACTGTTCCCTTGGAGAAAGGTCTTTGCGAGCCCTGAGGCTATAGAGTTTAAGCTTTTTTTGTGTTTGGCTTCCTCTTCTTGTTCTTGGTACTGTTCCCTTGGAGAAAGGTCTTTGCGAGCCCTGAGGCTATAGAGTTTAAGCTTTTTTTGTGTTTGGCTTCCTCTTCTTGTTCTTGGTACTGTTCCCTGGAGAAAGGTCTTTGCGAGCCCTGAGGCTATAGAGTTTAAGCTTTTTTTGTGTTTGGCTTCCTCTTCTTGTTCTTGGTACTGTTCCCTGGAGAAAGGTCTTTGCGAGCCCTGAGGCTATAGAGTTTAAGCTTTTTTGTGTTTGGCTTCCTCTTCTTGTTCTTGGTACTGTTCCCTTGGAGAAAGGTCTTTGCGAGCCCTGAGGCTATAGAGTTTAAGCTTTTTTTGTGTTTGGCTTCCTCTTCTTGTTCTTGGTACTGTTCCCTTGGAGAAAGGTCTTTGCGAGCCCTGAGGCTATAGAGTTTAAGCTTTTTTTGTGTTTGGCTTCCTCTTCTTGTTCTTGGTACTGTTCCCTGGAGAAAGGTCTTTGCGAGCCCTGAGGCTATAGAGTTTAAGCTTTTTTTGTGTTTGGCTTCCTCTTCTTGTTCTTGGTACTGTTCCCTGGAGAAAGGTCTTTGCGAGCCCTGAGGCTATAGAGTTTAAGCTTTTTTTGTGTTTGGCTTCCTCTTCTTGTTCTTGGTACTGTTCCCTGGAGAAAGGTCTTTGCGAGCCCTGAGGCTATAGAGTTTAAGCTTTTTTTGTGTTTGGCTTCCTCTTCTTGTTCTTGGTACTGTTCCCTGGAGAAAGGTCTTTGCGAGCCCTGAGGCTATAGAGTTTAAGCTTTTTTTGTGTTTGGCTTCCTCTTCTTGTTCTTGGTACTGTTCCCTGGAGAAAGGTCTTTGCGAGCCCTGAGGCTATAGAGTTTAAGCTTTTTTTGTGTTTGGCTTCCTCTTCTTGTTCTTGGTACTGTTCCCTGGAGAAAGGTCTTTGCGAGCCCTGAGGCTATAGTGTTTAAGCTTTTTTTGTGTTTGGCTTCCTCTTCTTGTTCTTGGTACTGTTCCCTTGGAGAAAGGTCTTTGCGAGCCCTGAGGCTATAGAGTTTAAGCTTTTTTTGTGTTTGGCTTCCTCTTCTTGTTCTTGGTACTGTTCCCTGGAGAAAGGTCTTTGCGAGCCCTGAGGCTATAGAGTTTAAGCTTTTTTTGTGTTTGGCTTCCTCTTCTTGTTCTTGGTACTGTTCCCTTGGAGAAAGGTCTTTGCGAGCCCTGAGGCTATAGAGTTTAAGCTTTTTTTGTGTTTGGCTTCCTCTTCTTGTTCTTGGTACTGTTCCCTGGAGAAAGGTCTTTGCGAGCCCTGAGGCTATAGAGTTTAAGCTTTTTTTGTGTTTGGCTTCCTCTTCTTGTTCTTGGTACTGTTCCCTGGAGAAAGGTCTTTGCGAGCCCTGAGGCTATAGAGTTTAAGCTTTTTTTGTGTTTGGCTTCTTGTTCTTGGTACTGTTCCCTGGAGAAAGGTCTTTGCGAGCCCTGAGGCTATAGAGTTTAAGCTTTTTTTGTGTTTGGCTTCCTCTTCTTGTTCTTGGTACTGTTCCCTGGAGAAAGGTCTTTGCGAGCCCTGAGGCTATAGAGTTTAAGCTTTTTTTGTGTTTGGCTTCCTCTTCTTGTTCTTGGTACTGTTCCCTGGAGAAAGGTCTTTGCGAGCCCTGAGGCTATAGAGTTTAAGCTTTTTTTGTGTTTGGCTTCCTCTTCTTGTTCTTGGTACTGTTCCCTGGAGAAAGGTCTTTGCGAGCCCTTAGGCTATAGTGTTTAAGCTTTTTTTGTGTTTGGCTTCCTCTTCTTGTTCTTGGTACTGTTCCCTGGAGAAAGGTCTTTGCGAGCCCTGAGGCTATAGAGTTTAAGCTTTTTTTGTGTTTGGCTTCCTCTTCTTGTTCTTGGTACTGTTCCCTGGAGAAAGGTCTTTGCGAGCCCTGAGGCTATAGAGTTTAAGCTTTTTTTGTGTTTGGCTTCCTCTTCTTGTTCTTGGTACTGTTCCCTGGAGAAAGGTCTTTGCGAGCCCTGAGGCTATAGAGTTTAAGCTTTTTTTGTGTTTGGCTTCCTCTTCTTGTTCTTGGTACTGTTCCCTGGAGAAAGGTCTTTGCGAGCCCTGAGGCTATAGAGTTTAAGCTTTTTTTGTGTTTGGCTTCCTCTTCTTGTTCTTGGTACTGTTCCCTGGAGAAAGGTCTTTGCGAGCCCTGAGACTATAGAGTTTAAGCTTTTTTTGTGTTTGGCTTCCTCTTCTTGTTCTTGGTACTGTTCCCTGGAGAAAGGTCTTTGCGAGCCCTGAGACTCTAGAGTTTAAGCTTTTTTTGTGTTTGGCTTCCTCTTCTTGTTCTTGGTACTGTTCCCTTGGAGAAAGGTCTTTGCGAGCCCTGAGGCTATAGAGTTTAAGCTTTTTTTGTGTTTGGCTTCCTCTTCTTGTTCTTGGTACTGTTCCCTTGGAGAAAGGTCTTTGCGAGCCCTGAGGCTATAGAGTTTAAGCTTTTTTTGTGTTTGGCTTCCTCTTCTTGTTCTTGGTACTGTTCCCTTGGAGAAAGGTCTTTGCGAGCCCTGAGGCTATAGAGTTTAAGCTTTTTTTGTGTTTGGCTTCCTCTTCTTGTTCTTGGTACTGTTCCCTGGAGAAAGGTCTTTGCGAGCCCTGAGGCTATAGAGTTTAAGCTTTTTTTGTGTTTGGCTTCCTCTTCTTGTTCTTGGTACTGTTCCCTGGAGAAAGGTCTTTGCGAGCCCTGAGGCTATAGAGTTTAAGCTTTTTTTGTGTTTGGCTTCTTGTTCTTGGTACTGTTCCCTGGAGAAAGGTCTTTGCGAGCCCCGAGGCTATAGAGTTTAAGCTTTTTTTGTGTTTGGCTTCCTCTTCTTGTTCTTGGTACTGTTCCCTGGAGAAAGGTCTTTGCGAGCCCTGAGGCTATAGAGTTTAAGCTTTTTTTGTGTTTGGCTTCCTCTTCTTGTTCTTGGTACTGTTCCCTGGAGAAAGGTCTTTGCGAGCCCTGAGGCTATAGAGTTTAAGCTTTTTTTGTGTTTGGCTTCCTCTTCTTGTTCTTGGTACTGTTCCCTGGAGAAAGGTCTTTGCGAGCCCTGAGGCTATAGTGTTTAAGCTTTTTTTGTGTTTGGCTTCCTCTTCTTGTTCTTGGTACTGTTCCCTGGAGAAAGGTCTTTGCGAGCCCTGAGGCTATAGAGTTTAAGCTTTTTTTGTGTTTGGCTTCCTCTTCTTGTTCTTGGTACTGTTCCCTTGGAGAAAGGTCTTTGCGAGCCCTGAGGCTATAGAGTTTAAGCTTTTTTTGTGTTTGGCTTCCTCTTCTTGTTCTTGGTACTGTTCCCTGGAGAAAGGTCTTTGCGAGCCCTGAGGCTATAGAGTTTAAGCTTTTTTTGTGTTTGGCTTCCTCTTCTTGTTCTTGGTACTGTTCCCTTGGAGAAAGGTCTTTGCGAGCCCTGAGGCTATAGAGTTTAAGCTTTTTTTGTGTTTGGCTTCCTCTTCTTGTTCTTGGTACTGTTCCCTGGAGAAAGGTCTTTGCGAGCCCTGAGGCTATAGAGTTTAAGCTTTTTTTGTGTTTGGCTTCCTCTTCTTGTTCTTGGTACTGTTCCCTGGAGAAAGGTCTTTGCGAGCCCTGAGGCTATAGAGTTTAAGCTTTTTTTGTGTTTGGCTTCTTGTTCTTGGTACTGTTCCCTGGAGAAAGGTCTTTGCGAGCCCTGAGGCTATAGAGTTTAAGCTTTTTTTGTGTTTGGCTTCCTCTTCTTGTTCTTGGTACTGTTCCCTGGAGAAAGGTCTTTGCGAGCCCTGAGGCTATAGAGTTTAAGCTTTTTTTGTGTTTGGCTTCCTCTTCTTGTTCTTGGTACTGTTCCCTGGAGAAAGGTCTTTGCGAGCCCTGAGGCTATAGAGTTTAAGCTTTTTTTGTGTTTGGCTTCCTCTTCTTGTTCTTGGTACTGTTCCCTGGAGAAAGGTCTTTGCGAGCCCTTAGGCTATAGTGTTTAAGCTTTTTTTGTGTTTGGCTTCCTCTTCTTGTTCTTGGTACTGTTCCCTGGAGAAAGGTCTTTGCGAGCCCTGAGGCTATAGAGTTTAAGCTTTTTTTGTGTTTGGCTTCCTCTTCTTGTTCTTGGTACTGTTCCCTGGAGAAAGGTCTTTGCGAGCCCTGAGGCTATAGAGTTTAAGCTTTTTTTGTGTTTGGCTTCCTCTTCTTGTTCTTGGTACTGTTCCCTGGAGAAAGGTCTTTGCGAGCCCTGAGGCTATAGAGTTTAAGCTTTTTTTGTGTTTGGCTTCCTCTTCTTGTTCTTGGTACTGTTCCCTGGAGAAAGGTCTTTGCGAGCCCTGAGGCTATAGAGTTTAAGCTTTTTTTGTGTTTGGCTTCCTCTTCTTGTTCTTGGTACTGTTCCCTGGAGAAAGGTCTTTGCGAGCCCTGAGACTATAGAGTTTAAGCTTTTTTTGTGTTTGGCTTCCTCTTCTTGTTCTTGGTACTGTTCCCTGGAGAAAGGTCTTTGCGAGCCCTGAGACTCTAGAGTTTAAGCTTTTTTTGTGTTTGGCTTCCTCTTCTTGTTCTTGGTACTGTTCCCTTGGAGAAAGGTCTTTGCGAGCCCTGAGGCTATAGAGTTTAAGCTTTTTTTGTGTTTGGCTTCCTCTTCTTGTTCTTGGTACTGTTCCCTTGGAGAAAGGTCTTTGCGAGCCCTGAGGCTATAGAGTTTAAGCTTTTTTTGTGTTTGGCTTCCTCTTCTTGTTCTTGGTACTGTTCCCTTGGAGAAAGGTCTTTGCGAGCCCTGAGGCTATAGAGTTTAAGCTTTTTTTGTGTTTGGCTTCCTCTTCTTGTTCTTGGTACTGTTCCCTGGAGAAAGGTCTTTGCGAGCCCTGAGGCTATAGAGTTTAAGCTTTTTTTGTGTTTGGCTTCCTCTTCTTGTTCTTGGTACTGTTCCCTGGAGAAAGGTCTTTGCGAGCCCTGAGGCTATAGAGTTTAAGCTTTTTTTGTGTTTGGCTTCTTGTTCTTGGTACTGTTCCCTGGAGAAAGGTCTTTGCGAGCCCTGAGGCTATAGAGTTTAAGCTTTTTTTGTGTTTGGCTTCCTCTTCTTGTTCTTGGTACTGTTCCCTGGAGAAAGGTCTTTGCGAGCCCTGAGGCTATAGAGTTTAAGCTTTTTTTGTGTTTGGCTTCCTCTTCTTGTTCTTGGTACTGTTCCCTGGAGAAAGGTCTTTGCGAGCCCTGAGGCTATAGAGTTTAAGCTTTTTTTGTGTTTGGCTTCCTCTTCTTGTTCTTGGTACTGTTCCCTGGAGAAAGGTCTTTGCGAGCCCTGAGGCTATAGTGTTTAAGCTTTTTTTGTGTTTGGCTTCCTCTTCTTGTTCTTGGTACTGTTCCCTGGAGAAAGGTCTTTGCGAGCCCTGAGGCTATAGAGTTTAAGCTTTTTTTGTGTTTGGCTTCCTCTTCTTGTTCTTGGTACTGTTCCCTGGAGAAAGGTCTTTGCGAGCCCTGAGGCTATAGAGTTTAAGCTTTTTTTGTGTTTGGCTTCCTCTTCTTGTTCTTGGTACTGTTCCCTGGAGAAAGGTCTTTGCGAGCCCTGAGGCTATAGAGTTTAAGCTTTTTTTGTGTTTGGCTTCCTCTTCTTGTTCTTGGTACTGTTCCCTGGAGAAAGGTCTTTGCGAGCCCTGAGGCTATAGAGTTTAAGCTTTTTTTGTGTTTGGCTTCCTCTTCTTGTTCTTGGTACTGTTCCCTGGAGAAAGGTCTTTGCGAGCCCTGAGACTATAGAGTTTAAGCTTTTTTTGTGTTTGGCTTCCTCTTCTTGTTCTTGGTACTGTTCCCTGGAGAAAGGTCTTTGCGAGCCCTGAGACTCTAGAGTTTAAGCTTTTTTTGTGTTTGGCTTCCTCTTCTTGTTCTTGGTACTGTTCCCTTGGAGAAAGGTCTTTGCGAGCCCTGAGGCTATAGAGTTTAAGCTTTTTTTGTGTTTGGCTTCCTCTTCTTGTTCTTGGTACTGTTCCCTTGGAGAAAGGTCTTTGCGAGCCCTGAGGCTATAGAGTTTAAGCTTTTTTTGTGTTTGGCTTCCTCTTCTTGTTCTTGGTACTGTTCCCTTGGAGAAAGGTCTTTGCGAGCCCTGAGGCTATAGAGTTTAAGCTTTTTTTGTGTTTGGCTTCCTCTTCTTGTTCTTGGTACTGTTCCCTGGAGAAAGGTCTTTGCGAGCCCTGAGGCTATAGAGTTTAAGCTTTTTTTCTTTTTACTGTACTTAGCAGGCCATCATGGTGTCCAGTTGCCGTGCTAATCGTGTTTCTAATCTCTTCATTTGTGATGCGGTCTTTGTAAGGGGCATCTAGGATCTTTCTGTAGTATCTCAGTTCCATTGCTACGATCCTCCTCTCTAGATCTGCAGTCAGCTTGTAAGATTCGCAAGCACATAAGAATATGGCAGTGACCAAGGATCGCTGGTTTTAGTGTCGAGGGTTTTGCTTTTGTCTTTCCAGATTGTTTTGAGTTTTGCAAGTGCTGCTGTGGACTGTCTATATTCTGACCAGTAGTTCAGGTTTGGTTCCCTCACGCCTGAGGCTTGGTTCGTTACAAGTAAAACTATTGACACTTGTGAGCTTTTCGCCTCCAATACTGATGTCCCTTTGAAAGCCTTGTTGGGGCATTATTTAGAATGAAAATCAAATTTGGAGAGTTGGCACGTTGCTCTGGCATATCAGTGGAGACGTCTAAGTAGTGGAATAACGGGTAAAGATCCAGGTCTCGGGTTACCTTGGACTTAGAGCGAGTGGGCCCGTTCCGGAGCGCGTCGCTCTATGTAGATCTATACGGTAGGACCCAACGCAGTATTGGTCACTACCATTGTTGAACCTTCAGACAGGACTTGCGTTGAAGAGCTCCGTGTTCATGCCTGGCCATTGAATAAAATCCTTTCTAGCTGTCAACGGGATAATGGCGCCTTGGGCGCCAATTGCCTACTAGACTTTACCGAAGACTATATCAGGGTTGATATTGAGGCTACAAATGTCCAGCAATGTTAGTTGATCCTCACCAACGTCTTCTTGTAGTCTGGATAACTTCACGATGTACCGCTTTTATTTTCTGCCGCAATGTTTACTGTCCATGATGTCAAACATGGCCAACGGACTAAAGATTCATTTAGAGTTAGCCGCGACAAACTCTTGTTGCCGTTACGAAATAGAGAAGTTAACATGTAAACAAACTGTTGCTATGGAACGTTTGAAAGCGTCTCCAGATTGTGCCGGTCCCTAATCTCATCTTATTTGACTTTACGTTTACAATGAAAACAACAAAGTTTGACACTTAAATCTACAAGAATTGTTTTTGGACCAATGTGACATTTCCTGTGCGAGGCTTAACGACTCACGTTTTTGTTTTCTATATGGATACACTCATACCATACTCACCCAGATCTAGGCAGGTACATGTGAACAATGAGCATAATATACTTGTGTGTATGTGCGCGCTACCTTCATACATTATCTTTTTTTCCCCTTGACGATCTTGTCTTATTACCTCACTCCTGCACCTTTATTGTTACGGTAACGTGGCGTACGAAAACGGCCCCCTTCTCTCCCCCATTTTGTTTGCAAGCACTGCCTAGTTTCAGTTGAAGCAGTCGGCCCATGTAGCACGTTTAGATCTGGGTGTACAGCATAGCTGGTCTGAAGGTTGCTTGATACTAGCGAGGACGTTCAAGATGCCGGGAGAAATGAATGGACAGTTCTAAGTGATCTAATATCACTGCCTTTGTTTTTAGAAAAGAAAGTAAAGCAATACAATTGTATAGTTTCTAGACACATAGCAGATCATCTCTGCAACACAGCGATATTTCTATGTGCGAAATAGTAGCTAGAACTAAAGGACTACACTTTTGTATTTCCAGCTTCCACTTTTTGTTTCCAACCCCAATGTAAGATAATAGCAGGAGTTGTCCAAAAACAACAACACTCAATCATTTAGAAGATCAAAAGTAGCCGTTGCGTTGATTTCAAGCGCGACTATGGGGGAGATGGTGAAATTTAAATTTCAATGACGCTTATGTTTTGAGAAGTTTTCTTTTTTTTTTTTAAAACACCACAATTAGCCGCAACTGTGCTCGTCAGTTCCATGCACAGTATATCTACAGACACAAAGTTTATGTTGGTAACTGCTAGTAGTTTTGTGAGCACAGTCTCTCCTCACTTGATCAATGCTCCCATTCATACAACGTCAAAGAGATTTATGCAGTGATTGCAAGAAAACATTGGACTTTGTAGCACTGGAACAAATGCGATACTCCAAGTGTACGTATACAACATTTGTACAAAGTTTGAGACCAAGTCCTTCCGAAAAAGAAACGAGTGCATTGCATTGATATCAACTAGTATTGGCTTAAAAAAAAACAACAACTTAAGGCTGAGTGTACATACAACTCGAGGATGTTCAGTGTCCCAAGGAGTCCGAGGAATGCAATCATGAAAAGCATTGATTCTGCCAGTTCTGTGTTGTCCCTGTTCAAACTGCCCATATCACTGGGAGAGAGAAAAGAAGAAAAGTGCCATTCCCTTTAGTGGACCCAGCTGGATCGATGAGCTCCCTTCCCTTTATATAACATTCATAAACTGAACCGCTCCCCATCGTGACCCTTTTTTTTTCTTTCTACACTTGAGCATCTTTTGATACTGAGATCTCGCCCCTCCCCTCCGCCCCACGTAGGGTGAAGAAGGCGTGCATTTGTTAGCATGAGTTTTTCCCGTTATTTCGTTGTCGTCTTATGGAAGTGTCGAGTGGCTGATCCTAGTCTCACCATTTTACTTTTAGTGTTGAAACTTATAATTTTTATATTGATTGACGTGAACATTTCATCATGAACTTTCAATTCAACCCTTGAACAAGTCCTTACCTCTGGCTCCTGTTTATTGCCTCATATTGTTGTCTTTAATCCACAAAGGCGCGGAGACTATTTTCTAACATGTTCACACAACCAACATTGCGATGTCTCGCTCATTTCCCTTTCTTTGTGCTCTTTAGAATAGAAAATATGAACGTAAAGGCATAAGCAATGATATTTTTACAGAAGAAAATAACATTTTAACCCTTATCACAGTTTTTTTCTTTACAAAGCTTCTATCAACTGATTCTGTCTGGTCCAAAGTTTGTACACGTTATTTATCTGACACCCAATCTCGAATTAAGCTGAAACGTTGCACAATTATTTATATTACCTGACAAGACGAAAATCAATTTTTAAAAATTAACCAATTAGTTAATTAAGTATTGGTTCTTAATTATTTTGTTTGGTATCTCGAACAAGGGAAAGAAAATGTACTTGTCAGATGTGGTGGTATAAGCTGAATTAATCCTTTTTACTGGTCGCCGTCTTAAAGTAAGTTTTAAACAAACAATACATAACTATACAATCTTCTGTAGTCATAAGCACCTCACTAGCAGAATGGCTATCATGTTGGCTTGATGAAGCGTGAGTCATGAGTTCAAATTCAGGTTGGCCCCTCTCCCCCTTTTTAAAAAAAAATCTTTGAGAAGTTTAAAACTATATTGCAACATTTCTTTTCTCCTTTAAGATTTCTCACACTTTGTTAGTTACTTGATAAAATACAATCGCAAATATTTGGTCACTGTCATCTAAAGTTGTCCTCAGAAGTAAGTTTCATGTCATTGTGGTTCTCGCATTGCTGGACATGAGCCACTGACACTGTTTAGTCATTCATTAATGTTATTTTAAAATGTACAATTAGTATCTATTAGAATAAAGTCAATAAAAGCGGAAAACAGACTGTCGCTGTGATGCAATAACTGGTTTTAGCCGGACTGTGGAGTTTCTTGTTAGTTTGGGAGCAAGGAAGTGGGAAACTTTGGCTCTAGTCTGCTTCTGAGAGACTTCAATTCGGAAATGCTGAGGTGGTGGCTTTAAACTGTTTGCAACAAAAAACAGTTTTACTCTTGGACTTGGCACGAATCTTTTAATGAGTAATTGGATGGAAGTCATTTCTTGACACAAGCTACAGACATTCATTTTTTCTATAGCGGCTGCTGAAAGTGGAAAATGTCGCTATTAGTTTGGAGTCCGCCTGTGGCGTTTGGATCTCTCAAACGTAAGGCCGCTACTGAAAGTCTTTCCACCATATTTGGCAGAGTACTCAGAATAGATGCTACCGTAAATTTTTGTCTTCTGAAAGCAAACCTTCTGTTTCGAATAGCTTATATGAATACTACGTTGTTTATTTAAAATAAAACTTCTTAAAAGGCATATTTTTTTTTTCATTTTTTATACAATTAAATATAACGTTTTTATTAAATGTGTTTTTCTTTTTAATAAACATTGTATAATACACACGCGCATTTATTACATTACTTAATGGGTAGGGTTTCTTTTTATATTATTGTTGGTTAACAAATTCACCATTTTCTCTCATTAAACCATTGGCGTAGCGGGGAATTTGGGTCCAGGGGGCTTGGAATCTTTAGGGGCCCCTGCATTTTTTTCATTCTACATTATGACACGAGAAAATGGTGTAATATTTCATATTAAATGTAAAAAAAAAATACGAACACTCATTAGGGGTACCCCCCCCCCCCTTTTAAAATGGGGGGCCTGTGGGAATTTTCAATATCTCTCCCCCCATCCCAACTACATTTTGTCCCCTATTTCTGTCTGTCTCTCTCTCTAAATATGTAATATATATGTGTCGCCTCTCTTAGTTTAAGTGGCCTAGAAATTGTCTTCTGCATTTCAAGAATGGTGCTCTGGAGACTAATAATTTATTTGTCATTTTCGCATCGCAGGTAAGGTGTGCGTAGCTTTGAATTGAAGCGATTCATCATGTCGAGATTGAAGTTCGTTGTTTCGATCGGCAGCGCCTTTTAAAATGAGGAAAAAAAAAAGAAAGCCTTAGCGTAATCGTCTGTTGTCATTAAGAATGCGTCCATCATTTATAGTGTACCATTACCACTGCGGGCTACACGGGGGGCCGGTAATTGGCTCCAACTGTCTGGGCCTTTAGAGAACTGAGCGACGCCGATGTCCTCATTATTGTCTACATCTAAGTAACAAGATACCGCCCTTTCACTTGCTTTATCCTTTTAAAGTCACATTTCCCTCGAACTTGAACATTTTTTTTTCTCTTGGCTTTATTATTTGTTTTTTTCCTAGACTGGCATTCAGTGGTCGAGTCTCTTGAGCCAATCCGTTCTGTGTGTGAGTGTCCTCCTGTAGGGAGTGGGAAATGAAGCGGCTTGCTCATATTTACACAGGCCTAGCAAAATTTCTCATTTAATTGATTTTCATTGCGGCAACATCGGCCGTTATTGTGTGTCATATTTCTTGCTATGTTCTGGAATCCGGTGTTAAAAAAAAAGACTTGGGATTTTCGCTTCTCCATCAGACCAGGTCCACGGATTTATTTCTAACTTTGGCGTAAAATGGGCTTACAAAGTGTTTAATTACTTTCTGCACTCTGTTGTAGCTTGTTTAAGTAAGGTTACGCTTCGAAGTCTGTTGTAGCTTGTTGAAGCAATGTTAAGCTTCGATGTCTGTTGTAGCTTGTTGAAGCAATGTTAAGCTTCGATGTCTGTTGTAGCTTGTTGAAGCAATGTTAAGCTTCGATGTCTGTTGTAGCTTGTTGAAGCAATGTTAAGCTTCGATGTCTGTTGTAGCTTGTTGAAGCCATGTTAAGCTTCAAAGTAGCTGCGGCTTAGTCTCTCCCAGTCTCTGTACATTGAAGTCAATGTTGAAAGCGTTGAAGGATATACTCATCTCTTCATATGATACGTCACTAAGAAGAGGCATGGCTTCGCAGCTCTCATGTTACTAATGGATCGCACAGGCACATATCAGCATTAACATTAGTCTGAGACGTTAGTATTGAGAGGTTGATATAATTCGGATTTCCCAAGACAAGCTCGGGGATACTTGAAATGGTGAATACTTTATTATTTCAATTTGGAATCAGCAGCCACAAGGAAGAGCACAATTCCTTGGAACATAAATCCACAGAAATCCTACGTTTCATTTTCGCCCCTTTATATAGAATCACAGTCAACACTTTCTAGCTGACACTGTTATAGTTATTGCAGCATTTTTTTATTGCAACTTTAAATTTAGCCTACTTTATAACAGTCAAACAAGAGTTTTCCTCGTGTGGCCAACGAGCTAGTAATTCTTTTCTCAGCGATATGCATCAACTTTTTAAATAGGCAAATCGTTAGAGCTGTTTTTGAGATCAGCTGTCCAGGTTCCTGGATCCAGGTTTCATGAAGGAGTGACTTGAGGTATTGTAAAAATACTATAAAAAAAAAACAATAAAAAAAAAGAAGTGTAATTGTGTCAATTAATCTAGATCAGTCATGTGATTAAATTTGTAATAGATCTAGACTAGTGATGGGCAAACTACGGCACGCGGGCCAAGTCCGGCCGCAGAGCACTCCCGACACACCTTTAAAGAAAAGTATTTTGAAACTATAAGTCTACCTCTAAAACTAGAACAAACATCTAGAGTCGAATGAATACATGAACGTTGTCCATCACAGTTCACCTCAAAGATTAGTAACAGTAAGTGCTGCTCCATTACTATGAAGAAAAATATCAACGTGAATGCTGCTGCGAAAATATTATTTATAAGAAACAAAGTGACCTCATTTCATTCTTAAGTTTAACTAGCTTCCACTGGAACCAAATTATGAAGAACTATTATCAAAACACTCGCATCTTGAATGCATACACTTTTTGATAGCTTTGATTTAATACGAAATTTCTGTATTTTTTAATTTTTTTTTTACATTCTGGCCCGCCAATTTTTTTTTCTATAAGTTTTTGTCCCGCTTTAAAAAAAAAAGTTTGCCCATCACTGATCTAGACCAACATCGAAATTCTGTCCGATTAGAAATATTTTTACCAATTGTATTTGTTTAGCGCTGTTTCATGCTTTTAGCTGTCTTAATACGCTACGATCCTATCACTTCTCTGGAACAGCTGAAAACATTGGGGGAGGGGAGGCCAAGAAAGAATGTGAATTTGACAGTAATTGCTTTTTATAAGCACTCATAAACATTTTACTCTGGGTAGGACACGTATCCCGTATGGGAGACGAACGTATGCCAAAGGCAGTCTTTATTTGGTGAGCTAAAAGGTGGTCGACATAACAGATGCGCCCCACGGAAACGCTTCAAAGACCAGCTTAGGCGTCAACTTTCCTTGGCTGACATAGAAGAGAGCACCTGGTTGCATGCGGCCTCAGAACGAGACAGCTGGAGGTCACTCACGAAGGCCGCGGGATACACATTTGAGACCAAAAGAAAATCTGCTGCCGAGGACAAACGCAGACGGCGAAAAGAAAATCTAAATCGACCACCTGCGGACAATGGTTATGCTTGATATGGATGTGGCAAAATATGTAGGTCACAGTTGGGACTGCGCAGCCACGGGAAATACTGCATTCCTCACTAATCTTCGGACTCGAAGACTAGCTTATTATTATTAATATAAACAAGGAAAAACAAAAAGTGCTTTTAAAAAAGCTTTTTTTAAGTGTCATTGTATCAACTAGTTTGGACCAGTCCTGTAATGCTGTTTGAGATATGGGACTCTTCATTATCCAGACATAACATTTCAGTGCCAAATATAATTTTTGGATACCTAGAGAGTTTAACTGAAAAACAAGAAGCATTAAGATAGTATAATAATATATTTCATTTATCTTTAGAGTGGGGCCCTGTTATTGGGAGACCTGATCTATTGCTTATGTATCCTACAAATCCCTAGTTCAAACAACGCTATATAATTGTAGTGTTATTTACTAAGTACATTGTATTAAAAAAATAATCAAATCTGATTGCCAATTAGAATAATCTTTGTTTACATGCAACATTTTAGCTTGATAGAAAATGGTTTCTTTAGCCTCTTCGTCAGCTGAATCTATAATATAACATTTAATTAATACAAGAAGTTTAGACAGATTTTAAAAAATTATATAGACTACTACAGAAATTCATATTTATAGATATATTAAAAGGCATAATTTCTGTAGGTGTCCGCAGGTGGCATAAAATGCTCCGGCGAGCCGAATGTGGCCCACGTGTCGTAATTTGAATGTGTGTGTTTGTGTGTGCTTCTATGGTGACGGTGGGAAGATGTAAGTGATTGGTTGTGAATGATGCAAGTTGGGTGGCATTGTCGTCATTGGTATAAGTTAGTGGAGACGACTCCAGAACATGAGACTGAGAGGTTGTGTTATTGTAGTGAGTTAGATTTGGTTAAAAATATTTTGACTTAAGTCTACTACATTTATTTGTATGTAATATCATCTTGATTTTGTGTCTTTATTATAATACAAGTTCTATTTAGTCTTGTTCACAAAGAAATTACTCAAGTTATTTCAAGTTTTATTAGTTGAGATTTAATACGACTACACCGGTTTACTCGCCTACCAGCAGATTGGTGCTACAAGTCAACGACCATCAACATCTCTGCTACTCATTCTATCTCTCTGCTACTGAGTTCATTTCTGACTCTTTTCACAAATCTCTTTCTCGTCTCTCCCTCTCTCTCTCTCTCTCTCACTCTATCGCTATTGATAAAGTTGATGCTGGCTGCTTGAAAAACTTGTCAGAAGTGAAATTATATTTTTCTGTGTAAATGGTCCCCCTTCCCCCTCTGTTTAAAATCGAACCAAAGACGTCGTTTAGAGACACTCAACGCTGACTTCTAGGAACTAAAAAAAAAGAAGGTACTTAATTAGGATCAGGACTTTCATTCTTATTATACACGTTATTTCCCCTGAACGTATGCATATTTAAAAATGTACAGCATTATTTAGTTTGGGGGCCAAGTCTGAGAAATGAGACATAAAATACACATTACGTGATTACAGTCATGGTTTCTAAACGCCAACAAATTTCCGTCAGTATGTTTGAACTGTTTGTGCTTGTTTCATATGTAAGGCTTGTCTTCGAGTCCGAAGGATCAGGAGTGCAGGGGCTAAATGTTGCATTTCCTCCAATCTTGCGCTCTGTATTTTTTTTTAAAGTGGTCATTGGCTTGCGCAGACCCGGAGACAACTCTTTACACTAAATCACATGTGGATCTTTTCTAAGTATTGTTAAGTCCTTTTCTTTGGTAATAGTGTGTGTGTGCGGTACTTATTGTTTGTCTTTAGTAACTGTGACAAGTCAAAAGCTTGCTGTCAGAGTTACTCAAATTTATCACAGCATTAATCATTATTTACTATTATTTATTTATTTTATTTTAATTATTTCCCCGTCCTATCCCCAATTTCTTCACACGCGCCACCTCTCCCTCTCCAGACTAGACTTAGGCCACCACCTTGGCGGCTTTTTCATTTATCTTCCCTTGACCGGGGCAAAGATAAACACACAGTCTCTTTGATCTCACCCGCAGGATGTCTGACAGCCGCAGTGGACACCACCTTGGGTGGAATGCGAGTCAATCTTTCTCTCCCACCCTCTCCCACTTCTCTCTTTGATATAGGAGACCACTCGGACCAACTCGCCTATTGACCTCTCCATGGTGCGACTCTTGTCGGATTCACCCACTTGTAAGATAATTCTTAACCTAGGACATTTCCTGTTTCCGCCCATATCTCCCGGCCTTTATAAAGTAGAATGAATCAAGCCAGACTCTTTCACATTTCTCATTCTATCTGAGCAATCGAGTCTGGACTAGTTCATTTATTCTTACTCCTAGAGGAATACCTGGTGGTAAGCCGAACTTAATCACAAGTTCCACTTAATTACTTTGTGCATATTTCTCACTGGATATTATCATGTGTATTTTATTATTTTATTTATACTTAATTAGTGCATTATGTATTTCTCACTGTCGTAAGTAGAAAACATAAACATGGCATATGTATTTATTTATGTATTGCATTGATCTATTAATGCTACGTTGCTCAATTGATCGTTGATGCAACCATGTATATATTTGTACATCTTATTTTATTTCCTTTATCTCGGCTGTCCGCCTTGATAATTTTACTAGCGCACTGATACTGCGTTTAGAAAAGATATATGAATTATCTCCCCTTTAGTGATTCTACTTGGACGAGAGTTGCGCCCCTTGACCGGCCGCTCTCCCCATTCAATCTCGCTCCATTGTTCTCGGCCTACGGTCGTATGTAAACAAACCGTCATGGTTGCTGACCACCGCCCATTTCCCCCCCCCCTCTTTTCTCTTCGAACTTTATTTGTTTATTTGATATTATTATTCCCCCTTTTATGTACATTTTATATTGCTACTATCAGCCATCTGTTTTCCAAATCCCATTTGTCATCATCTCCCCTTTGTGCTCAAAAGCAATCTTCCAATCTGACGAATGCACCTCAGTCGAGGGCATCGATAAGATGCATGAGAGACATGTCCTAACTTGTCTTTATTTATCCGCAGCCTCCCTCAGGTGTCTGCCTATTTATTTGGCATTATCTGCCTTATTATCGGATCACTTGCCCACTTGCTTTTGAGTATCTTCTACAGTCTACGTGGATCTACTCAACTCTACTACTTGGCGCTATCGGCTCTACTTGCCCGCCTATTCGACAGCCCACCTGTCAACTCATTAGGTGCGACGTCCCTATAGACCCAGAGTCTGTGCGAGACGTCATAGCTCCGCCTGAACTTCGTAACTCACTGGACACATCCTGTTCACTACGCTGCTCACGGCAGATCCGCTCTGTCCGCAGTACCACTTGTGCCCACGGTAGCCGGCCACCCGTCCTACTGTGCCCACTACAGATATCAGAACTTTGGATTGAGACTCCACAAGAACTATCACCGTCGTCCCTCTACCCGCTAGAGCGCCATCTCCAGCTGCAGAACCTCAAGCTAGGACACAGCCAGCTGCGACATCATCAGGACAACCAGCTAAGTTCAGAAGACAAAGTGACATACTCTCTTATTAAGTGCAAGAGTGATGATTAAATATAGTATCAATTAAAGATAGATGCAAACCCTCCCCTTTTTTTTATTTTTTTATGTAAATATTTATGTAAATAAATATTCTTCATTTTTAACCTTGTATGTTTCTTTCATTGCTTGTCTCGCTGCGTGCCTTCTCCCGATTTATATGCTGACGGGTTGGTGTGTGATAATTTAAAAAATAATCATCCCCTAGACATTTAACGCGCCAAATACACGTCACTTTCCCCAACCTGTCACGGTAACTCTACACATATTTCATTTTACTGGCTTGCATTCTTGATGATATCCCTCGTGTAATGATAGCACTAAAACCTTTAGGGCGATACAGGCTACACTCATACTCACTGTAGTCTCAGGCATAGCAACTAAAGTAGGCATATTTCAGGTAGTCATACTCATAGTAATCTTATTCAATGAAGTTCTACCAACCACTGACATAACTCTTATAGTCATACTCAGTGCAGTTCTAGAGAACAAATGTTGCCTTCAAAAGAATAGTGAAACATTCCGACAGAGAAATCAAAGTGAGAAGAAGTTGAAATGTTCAAAGCAATTATTTCCTTCTCGTCATTGTATCCAGTCTTTTGTTTTCTTTGTCTTATATCAAACTCTTGCAGAAATCTTACAACCACTGCATGTTTTTGTTGTTGTTGTCTGCCATGGTTTGTACTATATGTACGTCGCAGATTAGTCAGGGGCAAGCCATTCAAATGTAGTATCCAATATTTATAGTTTGGAGAAAATGAAATGGATTGTTGATAGCAATTAGCACTAATGCATGCTAGGACTTAATCTCAATCAAATCGTTCTAAAAAAAAAAAAACAAGAAAAAGGATCCTAGTTTAAATGCGGCCCCATGACAACATAACAGGGTCCCTCGATTGACCCCCTTATATGACACTCGTGGCATACAGCAAATCCAATGGTTCTAGTGTCGATGTTGCGGGTGTACACAGCAATAAAACTTAGGCGAAGAAAACAAGAAGTACGTCACCAACAGGCTTCTAGTGTTACCCGTGTGGATCTGTGAGATTATCACAATCACTTGATGATTCAATCTGACGAGAAATCGTGAACTAAGTCTTGAACATAATATGGGTTTTAGTCTGAGCGAGAAAGTCTAGGACATGAACGGAAATGTCTATCCTGGTCTAAGCTCATGATGCCACGTGAGGTTGGGTTTGGTGATATTCTGACTCGTAGTTGGATATTATATTCTCAACAAAATATTCTTAAATCTTAAAATCAGACATTGTGAACCTTATTGTTTAGCTAGTGCTCCCTTGAAATGGTATCAGTATTGTTTACTTTTAAGACATAATTCCTTATGATCTGTATGATCTGGTTACCAGATGGCCAAGTTCACGTTTAGGTCTGCCGGATGACGCGATGCTACCCTTTCTGTCTGCCGGATGACGCCATGCTACCCTTTCTGTCTGCCAGATGACATCAAGTTATGGTTTCTGTGTGTAGGATGACGTCAAGTTCATGTTTATCTGTGACGGATGACGTCATGTTAACTTTTATGTGTGCCGGATGACGTCATGTTCACGTTTATGGGACTTACAATTAACTTTTAATTTCTGTCTCGACGCTTGACTTCTTTAAAAAGAAAAAGCATGAAGCCAGAATTCAAACTTGTGACATTCCGTTCTTAAGCCAATCGCTTTACTTATCAGAGTGATAGTTGGTTTTATATAATATTTTATTAGCAGAGCTGTCACACGTGGACTTCAGCTGTGACATTTCGTCGCATGCACGTCTTAGTATCTGCCTGTCTGTGTCTGTTGTTAGTAAGTAGGTTGTAGTCCCTGACTCTACTGGTCGTCATGTCTATTGTTAGTAGTCTGTAGTCCCTGACTCTACTGGTCGTCATGTCTATTGTTAGTAGTCTGTAGTCCCTGACTCTACTGGTCGTCATGTCTATTGTTAGTAGTCTGTAGTCCCTGACTTTACTCGTCGTCTCGTCTATTGTTAGTAGTCTGTAGTCCCTGACTCTACTCGTCGTTATATCTTTGGTTAGTAGTCTGTAGTCCCTGACTTTACTCGTCGTCATGTCTATTGTTAGTAGTCTGTAGTCCCTGACTTTACTCGTCGTCATGTCTATTGTTAGTAGTCTGTAGTCCCTGACTCTACTGGTCGTCATGTCTATTGTTAGTAGTCTGTAGTCCCTGACTCTACTGGTCGTCATGTCTATTGTTAGTAGTCTGTAGTCCCTGACTTTACTCGTCGTCTCGTCTATTGTTAGTAGTCTGTAGTCCCTGACTTTACTCGTCGTCTCGTCTATTGTTAGTAGTCTGTAGTCCCTGACTTTACTCGTCGTCATGTCTATTGTTAGTAGTCTGTAGTCCCTGACTCTACTGGTCGTCATGTCTATTGTTAGTAGTCTGTAGTCCCTGACTCTACTGGTCGTCACGTCTATTGTTAGTAGTCTGTAGTCCCTGACTTTACTCGTCGTCATGTCTATTGTTAGTAGTCTGTAGTCCCTGACTCTACTCGTCGTCATATCTTTGGTTAGTAGTCTGTAGTCCCTGACTTTACTCGTCGTCATGTCTATTGTTAGTAGTCTGTAGTCCGTGACTCTACTGGTCGCCATGTCTATGGTTAGTAGTCCCTGACTTTACTCGTCGTCATGTCTATTGTTAGTAGTCTGTAGTCCCTGACTCTACTGGTCGTCATGTCTATGGTTAGTAGTCTGTAGTCCCTGACTTTACTCGTCGTCATATCTATTGTTAGTAGTCTGTAGTCCCTGACTCTACTCGTCGTCATGTCTATTGTTAGTAGTCTGTAGTACCTGACTCTACTCGTCGTCATGTCTATTTTCAGTGGGCCTGTTGGACAGTCTGCAATTTATAAGTGGTATTGACCTGCGCAATCCTATTGCCACTTTAAAAATATTCATCGCAGGCTCGAGGCCTTTCAGTGTATAATGATTTCTTCTAAGAAAGTAGATTAACACTGAACCAAAACGTGTCATGAAAACCAACAACAAAATGAACACTACAGTATAGTGGATATATATGGATGATGACTCTAGCTAAACTGTCCTAAACATTTGTCAACGAAGTATGCGACAAACAACCCATAGTTCACTTTGACTTTTTTCCCCCCTTTGAAATATGTGATCCGTTCTTGCACCATTGGCCCATTAAATCCTGAGAATGTGACAGCTCTAGGCTTTGAATGTGACAAGAGGTGGGGACAGATTCAACAACAGATTGCCATGGAACAAGTTATGAGTTTCAAAGACCTCTGTGTGTGTGTGTGAAGGGGGGGCAGTGTTGGCGGCGTTTGTTTCAGTCTACAAAGATATAGAGATTGGAAAGGGGAAAGGGGAGTGGGGGATACGTGACTTATCTCTCACGCCATGGTTGATACAAGTTGGGTGAATTCCTTCCTTTCACTTTTAGCATTGAGCAAAATACATTGTCAATGTACACACCAAAATGATAGCATGCATGACTCTTTCGCGTGAAGTTACACACTTAACTTGGGAGGATTTCCCCCTTTCTTGTTTTATTTAAACTTTTTTTTTCCCCACCTAACTTGCAAGGAATTAAGTGAACAAAACACAAAACAATCAGACATCGTTCTTACCGTCCAAAGTGCAAGGCTAGATCCAACCGTGGAAAATGGTCGTAGAAGTAGATCTAGTCTGATGCGAGGAACCGCTTCAGTTCAACTGGAGCATTAAAAACCATGTGCATTTAAGTCCCAATCAGATGGTAGATGTATGCCATTCAACCTGAAAAGACTGCGTACTTGGAGATACGCACACAATGTCATAGAATATATATATGTCGGACTCATTGACAGCGTACATAGTCTTTGCTACTAGTATTATTATTATAGCTTTTATATAGCGCTACTTTCATGCTTATAGCATGCTCAGAGCGCTTTGGTCCAATCTCATTTGTGGACCTGTGGGGGGAGGGGGTATCCTGTACAAACAAAGGTGGGTGGTGTCTGTTTCAGGCCGTCCTGATTTTCTTGTCACCTTTAGGGCCGGATTTAAAGTTGTTCTAGGGAATGAATTTTCATGCTGCTTTGCTGGTGTGCCATTGGAGGCTCAGAGGTGTTATCATAAGTAGTTTTCTCAGGTAATTTGTGGTTTCCCAGACCTGTCAAAACGGAGATCAGCAAGTCAAAAAGAAAATGAGACACGGCTTCTTCTTCTTCCCCTCAACGGGGGCACCGTGAGTCAAAGTTTGACCATAGCCGTGAGAAACATGAGCTAACAGGACATTAGCCTGTCCTGCACTGTGCTATAATAGCTTGCTCAGGTCTGGACAACCTCCACCACGGGGACGTGCGTTCAGGGCGCTCACAGACTCCTGATTAATAGTAAGACATAGCCTTAGATTTGGAGAGATGGTTACAAAGAAAGCTACGGTAGGAGTTGGTTTATGTGCTGCCTTTAGGCGCTCAGTAAACGCAACTCTGCCCGAGTCGGGTGTCGAACCTCGAGCCCCCTTCTAGGTAGCCAAGCTAAGTTCAAGCGCACTTGGTATATATAAATGTAGTAACTTTAGAGATGATATTTTTTATGTTGTTGTTTTTTAAAGAGTTAAATGTCGGAACATATACGAGAAATTAGAACATACAATATACATATTATTAAAGGAAACGGTGTACGACCAAAGAAAAAACACAGGGCGCTAAGGCCATTGGGCGGTCATCGGCTACAAACACATGAGAAAACAACTCGCATTAGGCTTATAGTTAACTTTTAATGTTCGATGTTGTTGTTAGCTATTCACGCCTCGCTGCGGTAAATCTTTTTATTTCTATATAATAAAAGGCAATCCTAAAGTTTCTTAACAGGCGCCATTTTCTCTCGTCCTGACGCAGTTGATAGTAAAATGATAACAGTTTGTGCACAAGTTTGTATTTGAAGGAAAGTCTGTTCAATGATTCAAAGATAAGATTCAACTCTTCCTTGCAATCAGCGCATAGCGTAGAGCCTGTAGACCTGAAATATGAATCTGTCTTTACACTTCCTCTCTCTCTTTAGTTCTTGTTTTTTAAAGTCAGGTAAATCTTCAATATCTATGCATGCGTTTTATTTCTTTGACCCCGATTATCCTATGTGTACAATGAATGTACACTACAGCCTACATGTACAAATGGCGCTTGTTAAAGCATGAGACGGGTGCTTTGATAAAGGTTTTTTTTTTTTTTTTTGCGGAAAAAAAAGGGGGAGGGGCATAGATTCTAGTTGTTGAATACCAAAAGAATGAGGCGACACGGCTGGACTTGATGTGCAAGGAATTTAAGATTTCTTTTTCTCTCTCCAAGTTTCGCTGTTACTCATATAGGAAGGGGGGGGGGAGTACAAACAAAGGTGGGTGGTGTCTGTTTCAGGCCGTCCTGATTTTCTTGTCACCTTTAGGGCCGGATTTAAAGTTGTTTTAGAGAATGAATGTTCATGCTGCTTTGCTGGTGTGCCATTGGAGGCTCAGAGGTGTTATCATAAGTAGTTTTCTCAGGTAATTTGTGGTTTCCCAGACCTGTCAAAACGGATATCAGCAAGTCAAAAAGAAAATGAGACACGGTTTCCTTTTCTTTCCCTCAGCGGGGGCACCGTGAGTCAAAGTTTGACCATAGCCGTGAGAAACATGAGCTAACAGGACATTAGCCTGTCCTGCACTGTGCTATAATAGCTTGCTCAGGTCTGGACAACCTTCACCACGGGGACGTGCGTTCAGGGCGCACACAGACTCCTGATTAATAGTAAGACATAGCCTTAGATTTGGAGAGATGGTTACAAAGAAAGCTACGATAAGCGAAAACGCACCGGCCTCCGCTCTGGAAGAAATGCGTGTGCCAAACGAAAAGTTGGTGGTTCCTCTACCGCCAAAGCAAATACCACCTCAACCTTCGTTCTATGTGGACGAGAATTTCTCTCCAGAATAGGGCTGTCATACGATAAAGTATTCTAAGAGATGAACCTTAGTCGTTGTACGAGTTGAGGAGAAGAAACCAATGTTCAAGTGCTATAGGACTTCTTGTGAAGCGAGTCACGGAGACGTATCACATTGACAGTTGCCCACTAAATAGGGTACAGGTTCGTACATAACATTCACGAACACATCTGCTGAAAAAATGAACTTCACTTGGAACACAATGTCAAATCCAGTCACGCACATTAGTTTCTTTAGTAATGTGTGCCATGAGTAAAGAGATTCATTAATTGACCACTTACCAAGATTTTCATGCCGATTGCTATATTTTGGATATATATCTTACATATATTTCGGACCTAAACACTTATTTGTATTAATAGGGATCACTGCTGTGCTGTCTGCACCTCTCATAGCTCTCGCCAGTTAAAGCTCTTAAACATTTTTTTTCCTTTTCTTGAATTCTAATGTCGTTGTTAAAGCCTGGCGGAGGTGAAGTCGTTTTTGACGGCATTGATACAGCGAACAGTTAACATCAATGTCAGGAGCGCACTGCCAGCTCTTGGCCTCATGTTCTTAGAGTCCGCTAGAGCAAACTTTCCTTTGGAATTTTCTTCTTACTCTCACAGTCAGGACTATAGCGAGGCCACATCTGACCTTCAATTTAATAGTTCTGTACACTAAGCGATCAATTTAATAGTAGTAGGCACTAATAGATTAATTTAATAGTAGTGTACACTAATAGATTAATTTAAAAGTAGTGTACCTTAATAGACCAATTTAATAGTAGTGTACACTAATAGATCAATTTAATAGTAGTGTACACTAATGGATCAATTTAATAGTAGTGTACACTAATGGATCAATTTAATTATAGTGTACACTAATTGATCAATTTAATTGTAGTGTACACTAATTGATCAATTTAATAGTAGTGTACACTAATTGATCAATTTAATAGTAGTGTACACTAATTGATCAATTTAATAGTAGTGTACACTAATTGATCAATTTAATAGTAGTGTACACTAATTGATCAATTTAATAGTAGTGTACACTAATTGATCAATTTAATGGTAGTGTACACTAATAGATCAATTTAATAGTAGTGTACACTAATAGATTAATTTAATAGCAGTGTACACTACTAGACCAATTTAATCGTAGTGTACCTTAATAGACCAATTTAATAGAAGTGTACCTAAATAGATCAATTTAATGGTAGTGTACACTAATAGATTAATTTAATAGTAGTGTACACTAATAGATTCATTTAATAGAAGTGTGCACTAATAGATCAATTTAATAGTAGTGTGCACTAATAGATCAATTTAATTGTAGTGTACATTAATAGATTAATTTAATAGTAGTGTACACTAATTGATCAATTTAATTGTAGTGCACATTAATAGATTAATTTAATAGTAGTGTACACTAATTGATCAATTAAATAGTAGTGTACACTAATGGATCAATTTAAGAGTAGTGTACACTAATGGATCAATTTAATTGCAGTGTACATTAATATATTAATTTAATATTAGTGTACACTAATTGATCAATTTAATAGTAGTGTACACTAATAGATTAATTTAATAGTAGTGTACACTAATTGATCAATTTAATTGTAGTGTACATTAATAGATTAATTTAATAGTAGTGTACACTTATTGATCAATTAAATAGTAGTGTACACTAATGGATCAATTTAAGAGTAGTGTACACTAATGGATCAATTTAATTGCATTGTACATTAATAGATTAATTTAATATTAGTGTACACTAATTGATCAATTTAATAGTAGTGTACACTAATAGATTAATTTAATAGTAGTGTACACTAATTGATCAATTTAATTGTAGTGTACATTAATAGATTAATTTAATAGTAGTGTACACTTATTGATCAATTAAATAGTAGTGTACACTAATGGATCAATTTAAGAGTAGTGTACACTAATGGATCAATTTAATTGCAGTGTACATTAATAGATTAATTTAATATTAGTGTACACTAATTGATCAATTTAATAGTAGTGTACACTAATAGATTAATTTAATAGTAGTGTACACTAATTGATCAATTTAATTGTAGTGTACATTAATAGATTAATTTAATAGTAGTGTACACTTATTGATCAATTAAATAGTAGTGTACACTAATGGATCAATTTAAGAGTAGTGTACACTAATGGATCAATTTAATTGCAGTGTACATTAATAGATTAATTTAATATTAGTGTACACTAATTGATCAATTTAATAGTAGTGTACACTAATAGATTAATTTAATAGTAGTGTACACTAATTGATCAATTTAATTGTAGTGTACATTAATAGATTAATTTAATAGTAGTGTACACTTATTGATCAATTAAATAGTAGTGTACACTAATGGATCAATTTAAGAGTAGTGTACACTAATGGATCAATTTAATTGCAGTGTACATTAATAGATTAATTTAATATTAGTGTACACTACTAGACCAATTTAATCGTAGTGTACCTTAATAGACCAATTTAATAGAAGTGTACCTAAATAGATCAATTTAATGGTAGTGTACACTAATAGATCAATTTAATAGTAGTGTACACTAATAGATTCATTTAATAGAAGTGTGCACTAATAGATCAATTTAATAGTAGTGTGCACTAATAGATCAATTTAATTGTAGTGTACATTAATAGATTAATTTAATAGTAGTGTACACTAATAGATCAATTTAATTGTAGTGTACATTAATAGATTAATTTAATAGTAGTGTGCACTAATAGATCAATTTAATTGTAGTGTACATTAATAGATTAATTTAATAGTAGTGTACACTAATAGATCAATTTAATTGTAGTGTACATTAATAGATTAATTTAATAGTAGTGTGCACTAATAGATCAATTTAATTGTAGTGTACATTAATAGATTAATTTAATAGTAGTGTACACTTATTGATCAATTTAATAGTAGTGTACACTAATGGATCAATTTAAGAGTAGTGTAAGTTAATTGATTTATTTAAACAATAGAATGTATTAAGTATATTGACATCGAGCATGTTTATAAAAACAAAAAAAGGACTAGGGAATTTCTCCCTCTCCCCAAATAAAAATTGCATTTGAATTTGTTTTTTTCTTGAATCTAAAAAGATATATGTACGTTATAAAACCTAAAACATTCTCAACAAGGGCTGTCACTGAGGGTCCGGGGCAGCGAGTAGTGGTGCTGACCCCGCGCTCATTATTTTGTGCAAATATTGTTTTGTTTTCGGTTTCCAAAGGTCCCGCAATTATTTTGGTCTGCACTTCTCTGCTTGCCGGCTCTAGATGAAAAAGACTTACAAGGGTATGTAGGTTTTTGTGTGGAGAGTCCAACTCCTATGGTGTCAGTATCTATTCTCATACCAGATTCTAGACCTGCCTAGTTTCATCTTCAGGGTTTCTGTCGTTTGCTTCTAGATCAGCACAGAGTGCAAGGAGACGTGCGGTTTTGTGATCACGCCGTCAGCCTTTGAGAACCTCTCTCGGTGTCGCCTTTAAAAAAACAACACAAAACTTTTGTTTTGGAGGAAAGGGGGATTACCAAGGAGCAGGGTGGATCTTCGTGGATTTATAATGGAATGTTTGATTTTCTCCCTTGACATTTGGAGATATTTTTGTTCTCTCTTCTGTTTCCAAGTGGATCTAATTACAGTGATTCTACTGTTGATGTATTAGTTTGCCGTGTGGGGGAGGGGGGTAAGCTGATTGGTGCAGCAACAAAAGTGCTAAGTTTGGGGATATTCCTTTGCACATTATTTGTATTATCTTCCAGAGAGAACCCAAAAAAAAATAAAGAAGGGGAATGACATGTCTGTGTGTTTGGATCTAGATCTAAATAGTCACCAAACTCATTGTTCGTATACAGCCTCATCCGTGGCTGGTTTGGTTTGAATATTTGCATTAACGTACATTTCAAAGATCTTTGGGGTCTGGTTAGAAAAACCCCGTATGACAGTGCTGAACAGCAGGCCATATTTCCTTGACACATACAGATCCTACAGCTCAGCAGTAAAAAGAATAAACGCTCGTTAAAATCATCGGAGGACTCGAAAAGCAACAGATTTTTTTTTTTTTTTTTTTGTTCTTCTCCGGCCTCTGTGAGATACTGAGTGAAGCTCGTTTACATGTGGGTTATCACTGGACTAATCTTAAAGAGATGGATTAGAATAGTGCCATTAGTGTTCAGCGGTACAAACACCTATGAAATACATACGTTTCTGGGAAAGAGAATTCAATTGGTTACTAGCAAAGATAGAACGTTAAAAAAACACCACCACCACCAAAACAAAACCTTTGCTCCTCATTCAAAAATGAAAGACTACAGACGAAATGAAGTTGATCAATGAAAACATAAGCAAAATATTTAAAAGTGTGGCAGGGATAAGCTCCTTTTTCTATATAAACAAAATAACCATTAAGTGTTATTTTCTTTTTATAGAGTTTGAAAATAATTTTATGTCAAATTTCAACTTGATCCAAGGATGGGAAGTGGGAGGTAAAAAGGTGCACACAAATGTAAGGGAAATAACTCTACAAAGACATCCACATCCAGCATTTATTTCCCATTTTCTATACTACACAAAATAATTAATAACCAATGGTTAATAACTTCCTGGTTAATTATTGGACTGATTCGTGTTTTTAACTTGATCCGAGAATGGGCCTGGAAGAAATAACGTGTACAAACATTGCACTAGACAAAGAGAGTTAAAGAATGAGATTTGCAATAAGCTTTGTAAAAACAAAAGTTGAGAGAATGTGTTATGACTTACAACTTACTGTGTATATATGTTTACACTCTAGTCGAGATGATAGACACAGTTTGTACTCTATTTTATATATTTACTCTGCACAGAACGACTAGATCTAAGGCTCCTAAAACGCTTCCATCAAAGATGCCTTCGCACCATGATGAACATGCGCTGGCAAGACTACATGACTACAAGACTACATGACTACTAACTAGGCTGGAGACCCGTGTGGGTGTACGCGGCCTACTGAAAGTCAAGGATGTCCTTGAATCTCCTGGAATTTCAGACAAAATCAAAAAGTCCTGGAAATCTCCTGGAATTTTAAAATATCTCCTTGAATGTCCTGGAATTTTAAAATATCTCCTTGAATGTCCTGGAATTTTAAAATATCTCCTTGAATGTCCTGGAATTTTAAAATATCTCCTTGAATTCCTGGAATTTTAAAATATCTCCTTGAATGTCCTGGAATTTTAAAATATCTCCTTGAATGTCCTGGAATTTTAAAATATCTCCTTGAATGTCCTGGAATTTTAAAATATCTCCTTGAATGTCCTGGAATTTTAAAATATCTCCTTGAATGTCCTGGAATTTCGCCGATCGAAAAAAAAAAACGGCATAAAAAAATTCGGCACCGTTTCTGCGGATGGGCCGTCGCGGCGGAAATAGATTCGAAATGAGCATTTCCGAGTTTGCGCAGACTGTGTTAACTGCTCCTTGACAAGAGATAGATCTAATCTATTTATAGATTAGTATCGATATCGGATCGCTTTTTCACTGAGCACGTTGATTTTCATCCAAACTACGTTCCATAACTTTTTACGGGCAAGGCTGTGTCAATAAGCTGATCAGTGACGCGTCTACACCGCCTTTCACCCACTTGTGAAGCGTGATTGAAGATGGCCTTGGCTCAAGCGAGCATTTCACCTGGCATTATAATGATTATTTTCTGAAGGGCCCTCCCTCACCTAAAATCTTGTTGTAACAGAGTGTTTTTGCGTAAATCATCTAGACTCTAGCTAGAAATAGTATCTACATTTAGATCTAGTGAAGATAATTTACACCTAACTTGAAAACTTCGTGCATTTTAGTCAATTTAATGATCTCGATACATCTAATGTCTAGATTATTCTAGAAATAGACCTACGCTAGATTCTTTATTTACGGTTAATCACTAGAATATAGTGAAGATAAGCCTTAAAAAGTCCGCGAATTTTAGTGAATGAAATTAGATCTAGAGTCTGGATTTACGGTATATTCGGTGAAGATAATTCTCACATAGCTGTGAAAAGTCCGCGAATTTTAGCGACTTAGATCTAGAGTCTAGATTTACGGTAGATTAAGTGAAGATAATTGTCACACATCCGTGAAAACTCCGCGAAATTTTGTGACTTAGATCTAGAGTCTTGATTTACCGTAGATTCAGTGAAGATAATTGTCACACAGCCGCGAATTTAGTGACTTAGATCTAGAGTTTAGATTTACAGTAGATAGGTGAAGATAATTCTCACACAGCCGTGAAAAGTGTCTTTAGATCTAGACTCTAAATTTTACACTAAATCATTAGAATCTAGTGAGGATAATTCTCTCACAGCCTTGAAAAGTCCGCGAATTTTTTAGACTTAGATCTAGACTCTAGATCTACTGTAGATTTAATGAAAATATTTCTCTCACAGCTGTGAAAGCCCGTAAAAGACAGGGAAACTACATAGTTGAACAAGAAATTGTGCTTGAAAAAAAACAACAACGCTAATAGGCCAATCCCCCCCCCCCCCCCCAATCAAAATATAAAAAATCCAAAAGCCATTATTTAGTAAGCAAATGCCATCTAAACATACAAATAGGCCTGTACGTTACAGCCTCTGTTTATGAGGAGGATTTAAGCACAGTTAATTAAACAATAAAACATTACATACACATAGGAACTAAAAAATGTAGCCTACATTTCCACCACAGAGGAGACAACTCTAAGAATGTTTCTTTCTTTTTTTTTTTTAAATGGAATAGTAATCATTTGTAATGTTCTTTAATAAATCTTTGAAAAGAAAAATGGTTGTTTGAGGTTTTGGGATGACAGTAAAGTTGTTACTTGATTAAATGATGACTTACATTACATTTTCTGTGGGCATACCAAGCTGATGACATTACTGTATTTATTATTTCAAAATAGTTTTGTGTGTGTTTTACAATGTGGGACACACACATACACACATTATATATTTGTATATATATATATATTTGTATATATATATATATGTATATATAATATACAATAAAGCTTGTCTTCGAGGCCGAAGATTAGTGAGCAATAATAATAATCAAATTTGACTATTGTTATGTAATATTTTGGCGCGAATTTTATGTCCTGGAATTTTAAAATTTCTCCTAGAAAACTCCTTGAATTTCATATTGACTTAAGTGCAGAAACCCTGGAGACGACCGCATGGCGAAGGCAATCTTCTTTGCCAAGCTTAAAGGAGAACGGCGTAACAGAGTTGCCCCCCCCCCCTTCCCACCGTAAGCGCTATAAGAATCAACCCAGACGCCATTTCGCACTCACTGTTATAGAGGAAAGCAAAATAATGATAATCTTATTAAATTGTTGACTCCTGTTTTCTAATTGTGGACTTGAATAAATAGTTCAATGGCCTAGGTGTAATCTGTTCGTTTATTTTATCGTGGTAAAAGTATTTGGAGTTAGTTCTAGGATTGGTTCAAGTTTTGTCTTTGCTCAATGATGAAATGTGAACTTGGTGTTTCGTCTTCACATTACAGAAGTGCAGAGTTTGTTTTCTGACCAAACGTTTGTCGTCTGCTCGTTGCTTTATTTTTGTTCTCTACATTACAATTAATTGCCTTTGTAAAGTACATTAGTAAAGTAAAGTTCCTCTTTCAGACCTTGTGGTCTATAGGGCAGATAATTTAAAGGTTAATGTCATCTGCTTCTGTGGGCTACGATTAACGAGGGTGACGTGTGGCCAGCATAACGACCACCCGCCTTACTTTTCCCCAACCAATGTCAGGTACCCATTAGAGCTGGGTGGACTCAGAGGAGCCCGAAGCTCCCGAAATTAAAAATCCCCGGTCTTCACCAGGATTCGAACCCGGTTCTAAAGTCAAGCACTTTACCGCTCAGCTACCGCGCCCTCTAATTTCCTTTGTGGTGTGATTTAATTGTGCCTAGATTGTTTGTATGCATTGAGATAGAGATAGAAATATAAAGACTGGCCAGTGAGAAGATTTCTATTCTCTCATTTTAGTACACTATCAATACCGATAGGGAAAAGAAAAATCCACCATGATCGTTAAGCATTTTGTGAATTTGATAAATCTCGAAAGAAAACTTGTGTTCTTCCGTTTTAAAACACAATTTCCACATTCCCCAGATTTGGCGCCGAACATCAAGGAGCAATATATTCTTTGCAATCATTCTTTTTTTTTTTTAATGACTCCGGGACAAATTTTGTAAAATTTTGGCTGACGTCTCAACATTGTAGATTTTATTCGAGATTAGAGAGTACTCTCAGGCGTTCATTGTCGCTTGAATCACTACAAAGCTTAAGGGATAAACTTGTAAAAATCATTTGTAGTGTATTTATAGACACCATAGAGTCGAGATTTAAATCTAGATATCTAGATCTAGCAGGAAGTTACTTTATATGTAACTAGCTATGTTTTTTACCCGTCTTTGCTCGGGCTTTTGTATTCTTTATTTTTGTTTTGTTATATAATACAAGACATCTATGTTGTTATAATAGTTAAAATCTATGTCCAATTGCCTCATTTGCCTAAATCTAGTAAGCTCTCTTGCTGTAAGACAACTTGACATCTCCTAAGATCACCGCTAGTATCTAAGGAACGTTCATGCCAAGTTACATTAACATTGGTCAGACTGTTTGGATCTCTGTAAAGCACATAAATACAAACTGTTACATTCTACTTTATTTTTCTGGAATAGAGCAAACACCAACACACGGTTAAGATTCTCCTTTCGAAGTTCTGAAAATAGGCAATTGATAAGACATACACCTTGTCCAGTGTAAATGTATACTCGTACGTCTGGCGTTGTAAAGTTAATGCAAAAAACTTGTTCTGGTTTTTTGGTGTTTTTGTTTTTTGTTAAAATGTGTATTACAAGCTTGTTAGATATTAATCGGAGAGAGCAGCAGTCAATGTGTGGGTTCATTTGGTATTGAACATGTGTGAATAATGTGCACTGCTTACTGAGCACGAGAACTTGTCTTATGTCATCTGAAACATTGTTTAATCCTATCAGTGTTGCAAGACCTAGATCTAATACTTTCTGTAGCAGACGATTGGCAGTGGATTACGCCACCCTGTGCTCTTTGATTTCTTCAAAACTTGCCTTCAGCCGCCACGTGGGTTTTCTCTTATCACAGGGATTCCCAAATGTATTCATGAAGTCACCACGAGGTATTCCCAGTTTGAGCCACGGCAAAGAAGCGACGTTAATCGCACCGGTCTGGGAGGGGATCACTGTCTTATCAGAAAGATTTACAGTACAGTTGAAAGTGTCAACGATTTTTAGAGTTGTACTCGAGCATTATTAAAACAGAGAGACGCCCCGCTCAGACAAAGGGGGAATGGAGTGACTTGGACAACTCCCCAGAAATATCCGCAACTCTATTGAAGTGTTTATGTTCCCGCTTTTTTTTTCTTATTATTTATTTGTACCTTTCACGACACGGATTGTTGGTCTCTGCCACTCTGTTGCTTCCTTTGGAAGAGTCGACTCCTGCGCCGCCATTATGTTGTGACTGGTTTCGTTTGTGTGTGAATTACTCTGCATTCTACGACCTCAATCGTTTTTTTTTCCAATGTAAAAGGTAAATAGTGTCAAGTGTTTTGTTTGGATTGCGGGTATGCTTTGGTTTGTTGCTCATAGAAATAATTCTAAGTTAGTTTGGAATCCTTTTAAAATCTAGCCATTTTATTTGTGGCGATTATAATATTTAGATTTAAACAAGCTTTTTGCCCATTTTAAAGGATATTGTGCAGCCTTTGATGGCGCAAGAACAGTACATTATTAAATGTGTACATTATTGTTCTCTTCAAATGTCTTTGTGCATGCTGATTGAGCGCGAGTATTTCTCGAGATTACACATTTAGCGGATGGGGCGCGCTGGCTGAGTGGTTAAGCGCTTGGCTTCCAAACCTGGGGCCCTGGTTCGAATCTCGTTGAAGACTGTGGTTTTGAATGTCGGGATTTTTAGGCCCTCCTGAGTCCACCCAGCTTTAATAGGTACCTAACTGGCTGGGGAAAGTAAAGGCGGTTGGTCGTTTTGCTGACCACATGACACCCTGCTCGTTAACCGTTGGCCAAAGAAACAGATCACCTTAACATTATCTGCCCTATAGATCGCTAGGTCTGAAAGGGCAACTTGACTAGACACATTTAGCGAGGGTTGTGTAAATCTGCCTGTGCTAATTTGTACACTCTCTTACACTAGGATGGAATTCTTTTCGCTTAAAAAAATAGTTTGTGTTCCAGTTTAATCACGTGCTTATGGCCCAATTATTGTAGACGTTTTTTTATTATTGCCCAGTTGCCCACTAGGTGACATTTTCTTTTTCAATAATAATTTTCAGGCATCATCGATGGATTTACCAATCGTAAACAAATACTCATGAGTCAGGGTCATGTGCTTCTCTATCTATTCTACACAACTTACGACCTAATTTGAATCAAACATGGATGTCACGTAACCTTAATTTTCGTTGTTTTATCCGCGGACATCACGTGGCCGTTCTTTTTGGTTAACGAGGTCCATTTAAATTGTATAACACTTTTTAAGGTTCATTCCCTCGTCTGTTCTAAGTTTTAAAATGGACACATTTGTAATCAAACGTTGATTCCCAGAAGAAAATAACAGTTGACTGGATCAGTTGCTGTGACTAACAAGTTCTTGGTGTCATCATGGTCTCAATGCTATACTCACTGCAAGAGTTTAATGTCATCACGGTCTCAATGTTATACTCACAGCGAGAGTCTGTCATCGTGGTCTATACTCCCAGCGAGAGCTCGGTGTAATCCTCCTGTTGAAGTTTCAGTTCCAAGCATTGTACCTTGTACATTACGTCTTGTCCTCTCTCCTCGAGATATTGCAAACATCTGATAACTTTAACTACCCCTAGAACTAGATCCACTTTAAAGTCATAAACTTGTCAAAACTCACGTTTTTTTTCATACGCATAATAGTGTAACGTGTCAAGAGAATAAATGTAAAGATCTTCTATTAACTTTAAAGACATTAATTTCACACGACTTTTTTTTTACGCTTTAATTCCCACTATCAATAAATCTCTTTTCAATCACTGTATAGACTCCAGACAGCCCTCCCCACCCCCCACCCCCTTGTAGGCCGTCTCTCTCCCTGAGCTTCATTAAAGTCAACCCTGGGCAGATTTCTCCATTATGTTTCAATGTCTGAGTCTGATGTTCCGAGACTGTATGTTTTGAACACCAATAGACTTTTGTACAATTGACAGCGTTACGATTTATGAATGCACTCGTGCCAATGTAGATGGGTCTGGAGTTTAAACTTTTGGAGTAGAAGAGCTTGGTAATATTTCCTGTCTGTGTGAGAGAGGTCAAAGGTGTGGGCGTACATTTGTCACAATTAACCATTAAGTAGATATGAATACGACTTCGATCCTGGTAAATTTTATTATTGAAATATATTTAGGTGATATATCAAACATACAATTGAAGTTTTAGTTTACTTTTGCCTTATCCTTTTGTGTGTTGGTGTGTGTGTGTGTGGGGGGGGGGCTTCATTTGTCAGCAGCACCCTCTCTTCTCAATTTGAAACTTCTCACCAAAAAAACTGAAACCCTTGTTTGTTTTCAAGAGTTTTTTTTTTTGGTGGGGAGGGGTCTCCACATCCATTGAGGAATGATTGGGGAAAGGGGTTGTTCTTAATCTCTGGTATTTTAACTACTGGTGTCGACTTTATTTAAATCATTTAATACTAAAATATTACTGTTACATTTTAATATCATTTCTCTTACAAACATATTCAAATTCAAAGATTTACTGCTGCAGGGGTAAACGACTGTATAGAAAATACGAAAAACATCCATATATGTAACCCTGCCGGACCAAGTCAAACAAAGGACGTTTAGCCACGAATTTGAACATTGAAATGATATATCAGTACTAAAGATTGATGTATTGAAGTACCAGTACGAACGATTAGTGTACTAAAGTATCAGTACTAAAGATCGATGTACTAAAGTATCAGTACTATAGATTGATGTACTAAAGTATCAGTACTAAAGATTGATGTACTAAAGATTGATGTACTAAAGATTGATGTACTAAAGTATCAGTACTAAAGATTGATGTATTGAAGTATCAGTATTAAAGATTAATGCACTAAAGTATCATTACTAAAGATTCATGTATTAAAGTATCAGTACTAAAGATTCATGTATTAAAGTATCAGTACTATGGATAGCTATTGATGGCACTGCATTTGATTTTGTTGCTCTAGAAAAAAATCTCTCTGCAGGCATGCCAGAGAATACCTAGATCTAGGACCGGTAGCTCATGAGTTCGTAAATAAAATCTCTGAACAGGAATGGGAAAGATAATGCCACACAATATAGCTCGCCCGACCTAACTCTGTTGTACAAACAAACAAAAAAAGTTTGGTTTAAAATTAGCGTTGTTGTTAGACGCTTATTGCCTGTGTAGATCGACTATTTTATTTGACCAAGGAGTACAAATAACCCAAGCTTGCGCGTTGGTGCACATAAAGAATCACGGAGTTGGCAACGTGTCTAGCTACTGCACATATCACGGACTGTTGTCAACTCTACCGGCAGCATTTTCTTATCTAATACATTCTTCTTCTTCCCCCCCCCCCTCCTATGTTTTCTTTCCCCGTAGGCTTACCTTGTATTTTTCTTTTCTTTCCCTCTCAAATATTACTTCGCTGCCTTGTTTGAATCTGTCATTCATAACCACGGGGGTAATACACCATCTTAGTGTTTGTGTTCGACTGGATATGTGTGTGTGTGTATTCACTTGAAGCGTATGCACTGTTGAGCTAACCTGCACTTCGTATTGATTCCTTGGGCAAGAGTTCTCAACATCACGGGATCTCTTGGGCCTTTGCAAGTCAGAGAACCCTTGGTCACTGTCGGTGATCCAAACTAAGACAACAGGACAGAGAAGCGAAGTGTATTGTTATTTCAAACTTTTTTTTTTTTTTTTTAATTTCGAACTGAATCTAGGTTCCCGGCCTTAATGAGTCAGTGCGCCTGTGGTCGGAATTCTTCCTGGATCATCGCGCTGGCAATGTTGAGAATCACTGCGCCAGAGAAACAGGGTTATCTGAGCCGAGTTGAGGGTGGGGGTGTTGAGACGAAGGGGTTAATCCCTTGGCTATGGTCCATAAAATAAACTTTGCCCGCCGTTTAAAGCGGGGACATTTTCTCCCCAAGTGTTTGTCGGTGTTGAGGAACGAGCTCCGGGAATCACAATGGGCCTGTGCAGCCTGAAGGAGAGCGCCCATTTCAAATCAACTGTATCACAACTCCAGTAAATTGTGTTCATTTGGTCAAGGAACACATGAGTCCTTTTGTTAGCCTGAATTGCTTCGTGAATATGCATTGGCTTTTCCTATAGTCATTGTACGAATGTTCTAACGTTCCTACTTAACTATATATACAGACGTGTTTGCTTTGCTTTTTTTTGGTCACAGAAAATCAGAGGCATCGAATGTTGCTGTTTTAAATATGTGAACGGATCACTGCGTAACTCCCAGTCTGTTTCAAGAAATATTCATTGACTTGTCAAATCTGCTTAAATAGTCATTGTATTTATTATCGCTTATGTATTAGTTTGACTGATTGCTCAGGCTTAGGTTAAAATATTTTCAAAACTGTCATTGTCATTCAGAACACTTAGCTTAGCACTTTTTTTAAAGTCAATTCTTTCATTTGGAGAGTGATATGGGTTGGGGGCCTAGAAAGATTTGTCTAGGTGTGGGAAGCGTGGTCGAGAGGCTAAGTACGCTTGAACTTGGCTTGGCAACCTATGAAGGGGGCTTGAGGTTCGACACCCGACTCGAGCTGAGTTGTGTTCTCTAAGCGCCTAAAGGCAGCACGAAAAACCTTCTCCCAGACACCCACTCCCCAGAAATTGGGCCATAGCGCTCTGAGCATGCTATAAGCATGAAAGAAGCACTAAATAAAAGCAATAATTTATTTATGTAGATGTTAACAATGTTTTAAATTCTAATCAAATTGGTATAATTGTCAAGTTTTTTTTTTTAAGAATTGTATACCTTTTAAAAAAAAGTTAGGGGGACACACAACTTTTGTATACCTCAAGTGGATGCACAATTTTTTTCAATATCTTGTTGAAATAACTAGTTTTAGAAGGAACCTCAGAATGATATTTCCGGATTATACCCTGCTTCGACACTTTCACATTTGAGGAAGTCTTTCTTAAACAATTTCGGCGCCACGCCTGAAGATATGTTTGAAGTGTTGAACCTTAAGCGACTAGAACGTTGTCTGTACTCCCAATGCACTATCTGTACTCTCATATAGAAACTAATGTATCAGCATCACTGAGCCCTAATACCCGTTAAGTTTCTAGGCCATGTGAAGCTTCATATCAGATGGTACACTCAGGCGAAGATATTTAATTGCACGATTGGTTTCCTTCAGTTATTGTGTCTACACTCTACAAAATAGAGATACCTATCGTAGCTTGGGGCTAAACACGCGGCCTAATAGCACTTGGGAAGTGAAATGGTTTTTATACAGTTTTAATCCTTGAAATCTTCCCCTCTCTCTAAATAATAAACTTAGATGAATAAAGTTACTTTTTGTTTTCATTTAAAATTATCAAAAGAAACTCTCTCTCTCTCTCTCTCTTTCTCTCTGACTGTCTAGGTTACATAGACAAAATGAGAAAGATGTAGCCCGAGTCTATTGTCACGTGCTCTGCTCACACCAGGCAAGTTTGAACCAGGACCAAGCTCAAATCTTAACAGCTATTTTTTTTTTACCCAACTTGTAAAGTACCACAGTTATAAGGTGTTTCTTCTGTAGAACTAAGCTTAGCGCTCTTCTGCCAGAATTGAGGAAATCGCTTTGCGACATCTATCTGCAGGGGCGGGACCCAAAGGATCCCTTCCAATTCTTAATAATTGCTCCGACATGCTCCGACACCCCAAGTTCGGGTCTGCTTCCTTACATAAATTTCAATTGTTTGTTTTAAAAATGCCTATACCTTCCCTCTGTAGATCAAGTCAGACCATTGGTGTTGTAATATGAATACACGTTCAGTTTGATCCATAAGCGCTGAATTGGCTCCAATTGAATTTTGAACTCCACAATTTTTTTTTCTATACAACAATTTGAATTTCAAAGCTGCTAGTATCAATATTAATTGGCGAATGATTTCTGTTAGCGCGACAGTCAGATTTTTAAAAACAAAGACTAACGTCGCTTTACGGCTTCTCAAGTTTTTGGGTCTGCTGAGAAAAACTTCCTCCATATTTACAGTGACGTTCTTAGATAGCACATTTCAATGTTACAATTATTTGATAGACAATATTTCCATCGGTAGGAAAGGTAATTAGAGTTTCTGTTTGAAATCTTTGGCACAAAGTGACAATTTGTTTTCAAATGTAATTACTTCTAACATTAAAAAAAAAGTTTCCCCTTTTCCTTGATATAGATGACATGTAAAATAGATGACATGTTAAATAGATGACATGTAAAATAGATGACATGTAAAATCGAATATGAAATACAACGTTTGGATCTACAGATCGTTCTTTAAAAAAAAAAAAAGAAGGTTAAAGTCGTTTTGCTGTTTCTTAAGTATTTTGGACCTGCTCGGAAAAATTTCTTCCATAATTAACAGTGTCGTTATGAGATGTCAATATTAGAATTATTTTTTCAACAATATTTCAATAAGTATGTTAACTTTGTAAAGTAAATTAGATCTTCTCTTTAAAAATTCTGGTAAAAAAAAAATATAATTTTTTTTTCCAAATGGGAAAAAGTCCCCAACATCCAAATACGAAATAGAGTTTCCTTTTACTTGTCTCATGATTCATGTTTTGTTTTGTTTTACAAAGCTTATTATCAACTCACTGTCTGTCCAGTCAAAAGTTTGGACATGTTTTTTTTCTCATATTTCACATTCTCGGATCACGTTAAAACTTTACCCAATTATTCATTGTACCTGACAAGATATGAATCAATAAATAAAATAACCAATTAATTATATAATTATTTAATTATTGCTGATTAACTATCTTGCTCGAGATATAAATAAGGGGAATAAATGCTTCTTAATGCGAAATGTAGATGTATGTATGGATTTAATCCCCCTTTTACGTTTCGACATGTCTATTTTCCATTTCCCATTCTCGGTTAGTGTTGAAATTTTGCATAATTATTCATAGTCGATGACAATGCACAAAACAGTAAAACAATTTACCAATTTAGTGAATCATTTTGTTCTAATTAATTAATTTTGTTTTATATAGCAGAAAGGGAGCTTAACCCTGTAATGTTCACTAATTTGCAGTAATTAGCGTTTTTTGTTTTTGAAGCACACAACTGTTACAACATTTGCTTTTGTCTGCATTACGTCCTTTGAGTTGCAATAATAGCACAAGGTTATATTCATTTGGGTCTTTAGTGGAGATAATAACTAACGCAAGAATCACAGCCATTAGTGTGGGGCACAGTTCCTTGAGACACGCCGGTGCTCACTCTACCCGGTGAGGTCGGAGGCCGAGTCTTGGAGAGAATCCTCCGTATCCACTGTCAGTAATACCAGACTTAATCTACCGTTACACCCTTAGATCCAGACATTGTAAGATGAACACGATCACTTTCAAATGATATATTTGAATTAGATATTAAGAACTATATAAAACGATTGGTCTCGTTCAGTCTAGTTGTCTCCCCTAGCGACTGTTTCCATTTGGGCGCAACGTTGCGGTTGGGTAGCATAACCCGGGCTACATTAGTTTGGGAAATTAGGGTGGTTGGTCATTGTGCTGGCCACATGACCTCCTTGTTAACCCTTAAATTTAGAAACAGATGACCTTTTCATCATTTACCCTATAGATCGTAATTTCTGAAAACGATACTTCACAATTTTAGCTAAGCCTTCTTAATTTTAATTTTACCTTGACTACTGTCTCAGTGTGAATTTATACTTGTGCCAAGAATAGAACCAAGATCTTTGAGATCCTGAAATACTTGTGCCATGAATAGAACCAAGATCTCTAAGATCCTGAAATACTTGTACCAAGAACAGAACCAAGATCTTTGAGATCCTGAAATACTTGTGCCAAGAATAGAACCAAGATCTTTGAGATCGTGAAATACTTGTACCAAGAACAGAACCAAGATTTTTGAGATCCTGAAATACTTGTGCCAAGAATAGAACCAAGATCTTTGAAATCCTGAAATACTTGTGCCAATAATAGAACCAAGATCTTTAAGATTCTGAAATAATACTTGTGCCAAGAACAGAACCAAGTTCTTTGAGATCCTGAAATACTTGTGCCAAGAATAGAACCAATATCTTTGAGATTCTGAAATAATACTTGTGCCAATAATAGAACCAAGATCTTTAAGATCCTGAAATACTTGTGCCAATAATAGAACCAATATCTTTGAGATCCTGAAATACTTGTGCCAAGAATAGAACCAAGATCTTTGACATCCTGAAATACTTGTGCCAATAATAGAACCAAGATCTTTGAGATCCTGAAATACTTGTGCCAATAATAGAACCAATATCTTTGAGATCCTGAAATACTTGTGCCAAGAATAGAACCAAGATCTTTGACATCCTGAAATACTTGTGCCATGAATAGAACCAAGATCTTTGAGATCCTGACGACATAAGTGGTTAAAATAACTTCTAAGTTCGAGAAATAATCCTTCCATAATCCGCTTATATGATTAAGCTCTTCTTCTGTCCAAAGTGGAGTGTATTCGTTTGGGATGGCCAGCGAACTCAAAGTTCATAAATACAAGTGTGAACAAATTCTAAGAGCATTAACTTTTTTTTTTTTTAATTTAGACTTTTTAGCCTTCTCTCCAATATTTTTACGCTTTTTTTTTTTTTACAAAGCTTGTATCAAGTCACTCTGTCTGTCCGTCTGGCCAAAAGGTTTGGGATCAGTCACGGTATCTCTTCTTGTGTTGATATGAGAGATGATGAGTATTAAACGTCAATAACTACAATCATATCACTGGATGGGTTACAAAGAATGACGACTTTGGAAACACATTCTGCTTGTGTACTACTATTTAATATAACTAATCATTGCCTTTAAAATCGTGTTTTTTAACAAGAAAAACATTAAAAATACTTTCTAAAATTGACAATACCTCCTTATCTGCAACTTATTGTTTTTCTCTTAAAAATGTATGAATTTTAGATTTAAAAACAATGTAATTTTTTTTCCCGCCCCCTGCTCCCAGAGAAAGAATCTTGCTTAAGCAAATGTACACTGTATAATATTCCAATGATAAGCATTTAGATCTAGACTTAAAAGAAGATGTGAAAAATGTTTCTGAATATTCCTGAAAGCGAAAGTCATTTCAATAACGCAAGAGTCCTTTCAAAACTGATGTTGGATATAGACCTAGATCTAGATCGCTAGCCAAATTTAAATTTATTTCATTTTTTACTTGAAAAAAAAAATGATAACGGTCAACCTAGTTTTCCCATGTGGCCAACGAGCTTGTAATTCTTTTCTCAGCGATATATATCAACTGCTAAATTTCATTAAAAATCGTTAGAGCCGTTTTTAAGATCAGCGTTTAGTTATTACTTGAATAGAGGTATTGTCAAAATATGTGCATGCAAAAAGGTATGTTTGAATCGAATTGTCAATAGCGCTTTGAGACGGACACGCAACTAATGACGGTTTTTCCCTTTTAAGTAGCACAGATTTCATACATTTTTCTTCTCCCCCAAGGCCCTAAGTGTAGAACTTGGGATCCACTGTCGTACACTGGTTGAAAGTATACTGTTAAAGGCCACTGGCTGCGAGTGCTATTGTATTGCGTTGTTGTATCAAGGGGCCGGTACTTTTATAATAAGCAATTACTTCCATTGGAGTGACAGTTTTAATGCCATAATCATTTACCGACAAGGTTTCTTCACGGAGTAACGTCTGGACAGCATTGGTCAAGTATCCTGGCCCACTGTTGTTTAGTGCTACTTGGGAAAAATACTTTGATAGCTGTTGAATGGGGTGATAACTCTTTAAAGTTAAGATGTTTTATACAGTGAGCTAGTTTTAACGGTTATGTCTCTTGTTTAAGGTATGTCTTGTGCTTTTTTGTTGTTGTTTTGGCACTGCTTTAGCACGGGCGATTCTAACTGAACTGAAAACTCTATAGATCTAGCAGTGCAATACCTTTCATTGTCACTAATTTGATGTCTTTGTGTAGGTACCCAACTGTAATGGGTCATTGACATTGACGTTGGGGACGTATAGGCGAGTGTTCGTTCTGCTGGCCCCTATGACACCCTCACTAGCGTTGTTTATAGAAACACATGAGCTTTACAGCATCGTACTCCATAGATCGCAAGGGTTAAAAAAGGGGGGGGGGGGCTTTGCTTTTACCTTTTATTGAGCTACTTATCCTTTTTAAAATGTTTACTTTTATAGATGACTCCTTAGTGGCAGGCTGAATCGTGTGTTTCTGGTGGGATATTTACAATGCCTCCCATTAGCTTCCAAGATATTCATGGGTTCAAACTGGGTGGAACCTGGACACTGGACGAATATTTCGAAAACGGCTATAAAAAGTTTCATGAAATGTGTTTATGTGTATATTTGGGAAGGAGAAACAAATACCTCATTGGCCACACTGAACAAATCTCTAGTTCGACAATTGTAATTGTTCCCAATAGAAACATCTGATTAAATTTGGCTTACGTCTTGAGCGCGACTCAGCGGGAATTTACGCCATCGACTCAAATGCTTACAAAGAGTAAGATTTGAATCAATAAATTAGACGTACACGAACATTTTGTGCTCCTTCTTAAGTAGACCATCATTAAACGCTGGACTGTTAATAGAAGAACTTGATTATCTAGAGCTCATTGAAAAAGACTCATTAGAACAGTGCCGGATATAAGTATGCGGAGGCCCACACTTATTTCAAAAGCTTGAATAAAAACACACTTATTAATTAAAAAAAAACGTATATGTACAAGGAGGCGCCATATTATACAAGAGAGTACAAATACATTTAATTTAACATTTCTTCGTTTACAAAAGAAAGTATTTACAATGCATCTTGTAGTAACAAATTATTTTTAGGCTTTTTGCAGGAGCTACATTTGTGTATCACGAGCACACTATGAGCGGACAGTGTGTCCGGTAAAAATGTGAAAAATAAAAAGGGATAAAAAAAATAAATAAAATTGCCGACCCTCGAAATGTGGATTTTTTTATCTGTTGTCGGGGCCCCTTTCTTGTGGGTCCAGTAGGCAGTAACCCTCCTACCTTTCCTTAAATCCGTCCAAGCCTTGCAATAATAAATAAATAAAAAGTGAAGAATCAAGATCACTATCCTTTTTATAACAGAGGAATTGGTTAAAACAAAATAATTGTGTTTTTTGGTCATATATTCATTTGACTCTGTGATACAAAACAAACAATTGTGTCCAAGTTTGAAAGAGCAGTTCGAGTTCGTTTTCCATTTGATGCCTGGGACTGAAAAGTTCTACTTGATACATGACACCCTCGCGCGCGTTTGGCTCACTAACAGCTGATCTCGTCTGTCCATTAGATTGAGTCTGATGCGTGTCTGAAAACATTACCGACTTACATGATATGGCCCGCTTAAATAGCTAGATCATAGCTTCTTAACATAATGTCTAGTGCGAACAGTTTAATCAAAGATTTTGGAAAGGCATTCGACCTTTGGTATTCTTGAAGTTACTCTTAATATTTCATGATGTAACTCAAGACCGACCATTGCGGGTGTGGTATACGATACGACTATCAAGATAACATGGCAAAGGCTTAATATATAATGTAAAATAAAATTGGACACATTTGGGAGGCCCTCCCCCTCTTGTGGGGGCCGAGGGGATTTTCAAATTTGATTACCCACCCTTGCTACGCCACTGACACAATAGATTTACACTCTATCCAAACAGTTTATAATTCAGTAAAACTATTTGGATTATCTGCGAACGTTTTTTTAATTTTAATCCTTATGAAGGAGAAAGTTTATTCGAATACAATCTGTTTAAAAAGCATCGTTTGTAATGAATGCAATATAAATCTATGCTATTGTACGGATCTTAAAACGTACATAGTAGGCCAGACTCAGACTGAACCATATCGTCATAAACAATCAGTTCATTAGATACTTATGAATATTAACAATGTCAATAATAATCACGTCAGACGACTAAGCAATACAATCACTTCGGCAACACTTGTGTCCTGCATACGTCTTACGTTTATGTATCACGGGAGGTAGGTTGTATTAAATAGTTTCGAATATTCGTGCTGAAAATATTGAAACCTGCGCTTTTTATTTCCATTGTTTACTGAACAGATGGGTGTATCTCTCTGTGGGCTTCTTCAGAGTTTATGTGAAAATGTAAACTCTCGTTGTAATGTTGTTTGTTGAAAAGGATCTGTTTTCAAGATATTCCAGGAAATTGCTAAAGAAGGTTATCCTGTACAAGTCATATTCTAATCTTTCTATAATAAGTTGCTGTAACGGCACTACTTGTGAATTGACCCAGTACACTAATTTCTGTCGCTGGCTTCATGAAGAACACCATTCCAGCCCTTCACCTGTTCACTTAATGATTGATCTATTTCTCACAAGCTGCTTTCAAAGTTAATGTTTTTCAACGAGTTGGGTTGATGAACTGGAGATTTGCGACCATTTTCTTTTCTTGAGGAGACGAACGACTCGTGTTGTGTGACCATTGTAAGAAAATCTGGTAGCAAAAGATCAGCCCTACCTTTCTCCACCCTCTTGTCACATTTGACTAAATAGCTTTATGATTTCACTGTTCAAAAATGCCAGAGCTACTAGTGAATGTACCATATTAGAGAATAGTCTCAACTGGCAGTCCTGATGACCCCCTCCCCCCCCCCCCTTTCCAAATTTTATCCTTGCGCAGTGCTTCCCAAACTGCGCGCCGTTGACATCTGAAGCTTACTTGTTTAGTTCCCTCGTACCGATATTAATATTTGACATTGTTTTCAAAGTTTGTTAAAAATTAATTTTTATTTATAAAAATGAAAACAGTTTTGTTCAAATCTGAGTTGATTTAAGGCTCCAAGAATGTAAAACAAAATGAGAATCAGTGTTCTAGCCTTTTTCCCCTTCTGATTTATGTGAAGTCAGTGAACCGCGTCCGGGTAACTTGACACCCTCCTTTCTTTCAGCTAAGGTCATTGCAAGTTTGCCGCGGAAGGGGAAAAAAAAGTCGTCTGCGTCAACGTGCGTGCGTGCGCGGTATGCAAGTTTTGTTATTTCTAAGCTAGACACAGGGTTTCGGGGGAAACGGTTTTCTGCGTCACTGGAGGTGGTCGTCCTTAGTGGAACACAAAATAACTCCAGAAATTTGGTGATTGTCAACTGTGTTACTTTGCTTGTTCTGTGTCAGTCATGGTCATGAGAGTAAGCCCTGTCGTCCTAGCATTCCGATTGTAAAACTATACATCATGTTGTTGATTAATATTTGGGGGGGGGGGATTCACAATTAAACTAAACAATGTCAAGGACGCTAAATTGAGATTCACTTTTGCCTATTTAATAATCACCTTCACCTATCCATTAGTCTGTTGTACCGTGGAGGCACCACACAAGATCCGTTGGCCGTTTTTCCCCATTCCTCTCTTGGATAGAATTTTATTCAGAGACAGGCCTGTCCATTCTTTTAATTATGTTGTCTTCCCAACGATTTCTCTGTCTCCCTCTTCTTCTTTTTCCTGATACTGTTCCCCGAAGGAAGGTCTTTGCGAGCCCTGAAGACCTCGTGATGTGGCTATAGAGTTTAAGCCTGCGTTTTTTTGTGTTTTTTTTTACACTAGTGAGCATGTCATCGTGAGGTCCAATTGCTGTGTTAATCATTTTTTCTAATCTTTTCATTTGTGACGCGGTCTTTGTAAGTGATGCCTAGAATATTCCTGTAGCATCTCAATTCCATTACTATGATCCTCTTCTCTAGCTCTGCAGTCAGCGTCCACGTTTCGCAAGCATATAAGAATGTTGCTATGACCAGGTTAGGGTCTGATTTTGCTGTTGATGGCTATGCCTTTGTCTTTCCAGATTCATTTGAGTTTTTCAAGTGCTACTGTAGACTTAAGCAATTCTGACCAGTAGTTCAGGTTTGGTTTCCTCCGCCATTACTGATTATTACAATTATTTCGTTTACCTGACAACACAAGAATAAAAAAAAATATTCGATTAGTGAATTAACACCAATAATTATTTTGTTTGGTATCTCGAACAAGTGAAAGAAATTGTGATTAATTGAAATGTTGGTATGAACTGAATTAGTTTCCTCTGTAGGTCGCTGCACTAAATTGAAACAAACCATATAAAACTACAATCTTCTCTAGTCATAAGTACGTCACTAGCAGAGTGGTTAGCACGTCGGACCGAGAAGGCGTCAGCGACGAGTTCGAATTTAGGTTGTTCGGTTGTTTTTTTTTGTTTTTTTTTTGTAAATGCTTTTAAAAACTAGTTACTGGAAAATTCCCCCAGATATCCCTTTCTTCACCCCCCCCCGATGCATATCGTAGTGAGAAAGCAACGTTAAACAAAAACATGAGTACAAATATTATTAATCTATTTCTTCTATACAAATTACGTAATCCATATAGGCTGTCACGTGATACGTTTTTTTTCCATTGTTTTATCAATATTATCACGTGGCTTAGTGTTGTTTGTTTACGATTGGTGAATGAGGTCCATTGTGTCTTCACTATGCACTGTGGGCAGAAGTGTTGAGGGACCGGATTGCAGGTCGTGGTTTGGACATTGCTGTTCTATAGGTTTAGAGCGTTTCTTCCGCAATGAAGATTACGTTCTCTATGCCAAGTCTCCTTCTGGACTGCAGGTTCAAACCGGGGACTATCGTGAGGACACTCCGAAGTGCATGTCACACCACCAATGTGTATAGAAAGAGTGTGGCTATTACTTTGGATGTTTTCCGCCTAGTCCAGTAGTGCAAGTACTTTCTGCTGTCCCAGGTGTCTCAGGACATCGTATTTCAGTGTTGGGCGAGGTAAGTAATACGATTGTATTAAAGTCCCCGTGCTGGTGGTCAAGCTACACGTTCATTGTCCTGTAGAGATCAGATCAGTTGAGTCAAGATGGTGTTACACACATGTTTCTCAACTAACCAATCCTCTTCTGTCACGGAAAGAAAAAAAAGTGTGCTTAAATTTTCTCCTCTCACCATTGCCGGAATTTTTTTTCTTTTCAGCTTTCAGTCTTTAGTGGATGCCTAGAGAGGGGGGCGTTTTATTTGCCTCCCCCGCCACACTATTTTTTTCTGTAGCCCCCCCCCCCCCTCTAACCTCAGCTTTTGTTCCTTTTCAACTGATCGACCCGACACCCCAGGTGGACAGACACCCAGCGTTGACCATTCGACCGTTTCATGTCACCCGAGTGTCCCTGAAACGACAGTGCTTAAAACTTAGCTGTGCGCGCTGTGTTGTACAAATTACTAAATTTTACCCCCCCCCCCCCCTTTTTTTCCTCGTTTATCAAATGACAACCAGTCATTGTGTATCAAAGACTTATTCAACACTTAAGCATAATCGCTTCAGAGTAGTTGGTGTTGAATTTCGGAAGATTTGGCTTGACGTAATCCTCTAGGAAGATGACTTTTACGTGGAGCCTTTAAATGCTATTTATAGACACCCCATATCAAGTGTTTTCTGATTTACTGATAGTCACTGACATATACATTAACTGAAATAGAAGAAAAGTTTCGCCCTTCACCGTGTCCCGCACCTTGCAAAGATCTGAACATGGATTGATCTTATTCCCAATTTAAACACTATATGGAGCTGGCTGTAAAGAACCGTCTTCCCTAAACATATATAATTCATAGTTATTAGATAGATATATTTAAAATGAATGTAGAAAAGAATGACATGTCAAGAAAACTAATGGACAAGTCAGCCAACAAAACTAGCCACACCTCTGTACCTCCTGTGAATGAAGTGGATGACAGCGGAGTGCAGGGCTGTAGGCAGTACAGGAGTTCATGTTAACTTCCAGTTCAAGAGACTGAGAGTCAAATGAAGAAAACATGGACCAGAAGAAAAGGGTTAGAAATTGAATATACACTTCCGACTCTTCTACAAGTCCACGGAGTGGTCATGAATTGGAAGAAAACCCCTAAGTTATATATCTGACTGGCGCCGACGTTGAGCCGACAGCTTATTGAGGCAACTCAAAGCTATCTGCTGCTAAGCACAGGACCATCGCTCGAACAAAAAAAAATGTAGGACAGATGGACCTGACGTCATGCCCGATGACTGAAATCTGATATGGAGATGATGTTATTAAGATGCTCTATTGGAATGGTTGAGAAGACGAAGACTTACTTCAGATTAGTGACATTGTCAAGTAACTGACTTACTTCAGATTAGTGACATTGTCAAATAACAAAGAAACTCTGTAGGATGTATGTGTAGATTCCATTAGACGTACAATTTGCTTGTTTGATTAGTATTGGGGTAGCTAAACTTTATCGGTCTGGAAGCCATATAACTTTCAAACACATTTCTGCCCGCTTTGCCTCAACGTAATTGTCCAGTTTAGTGGAATCGACTCTTCCAGCTTTCTTTTGGGCAGAAGTTTTGCTCCGCGTCACTAGTCGTGTATATTGCTCTCGTCGTGGATATGTCTCTCGGGCATGAGTTTGGGCGTCACTGGTCGTGGATATGTCTCTCGGGCAAGAGTTTGGGCGTCACTGGTCGTGGATATGTCTCTCGGGCAAGAGTTTGGGCGTCACTGGTCGTGGACATCGCTCGCAGGCCTGCGCTTACTCGTCACTGGACAGAATAACGCAAAATGTAAATATATCTTTTAATTTTGCTGATTTATTAAGACTTTCTCTGACGTCATTTGTTAGCACCTTTACCTCAGCATTTTAGCCATTAAGACGTTCTACATTTGTTTGACAAAATGGAAGAGCAGTTCCTACAATCACTGGCTTTGTGTTAGGAGAAAGTAATGCCAGAATAATGACATTTTTTTTCAATTTATTTTAATGATTATATATATATATATATATATATATATATATATATATATATATATATATATATTTATATATATATATATATATATATATATATATATATATATTTATATATATATATATATATATATATAAACACAAAGCTAATATCAACTCACTCGTACATATTATTTGTTCGACACACAATCTTGGATTAAGCTGAAATTTTGCACAATTATCTCTTTACTTGATAACACAAGAATATTTAAAAAATTACCAATTAGCTGATTAATTATTGGTAATTATTTTGTTTGGTATTTCGAACAAAGTGTTGGTATAAGCTGAATTAATCATCTGTATGGGTCGCCGCTTTAAAGTAAGTTTGAAATAAACAATACATAACTGTATACTCTTCTATAGTCAAACCGTTTAATTTATAAAATTAATTATGCTAGCGATTTTTTCATAAAAATACACCAATTCTAAAACAATAACGTAAATGTAAGGGAGGCAATGTTAAAATATGCTAACAAAGATAGACAGTATATGTGTATTTTCAGTTTCACTAAGTCAAATATATTTATAAAAGGTACAGGAAATGTTTACAACAAATATAAATAATAGTTAAAGGTGTTTTTTCTGGTCAACTATGGTACATCTAATTTTCATAACAGACCATCCCACAAATTTAATTAACCGTATTTGATTAATCTGGAATTCTTTTTTTTTCTCTCACTATAAATATGTAAACATCCGGAACAATATATATATATATATATATATATATATATATATATATATATATATATATATATATATATATATATATATATATATATATATATATATATATATATATATATATATATACATATTTAGTCTAACTAGCCCATCAAATGCAATGCTAAAAGAACTCACTCGGTGCACCAATGTCTATGAACCCTTGAGAAGCTGCTCGTATAGAAGACATTTTTTAGTCTAACTAGACCGTGTGACGTAGTGGATTTTTTTTCCTTTGACGTCATATGGATTTAATTCTTTAAATGAAATGCTACGAGAACTCTCTCGGTGCACCAATGTCTATGAAACCTCAACAAGTTGCTCGTATAGAAGACATTTTCTAGTCTAACTAGGCCGTGTGACATAGTAGATTTTTTTCCTTTGATGTCATCTATATTATCTATACTATAAAGTAGAATGTGAGGTGTATGTATGTGACTTATAGACATCAAAACCGCTTGACCAATCTTGATAAAACTTGACAGGAATGATTCTTGGGTACCAACTTAGACCTTAGTGTATGTATTGTAGCCCTAAAACAAACTTAAGACCAAAAAAAAAAAAAAAGTTGTCCGACTCTATTACAGCTATAGTATTTTATGGATCTAGGCCATGTCTACAATGTTGACATGAGAAAAGATCGAAAGGATTTAGAACTAGATCTAATTTTAAGAAATACACTTTGTGCAGATAGTTTTTTACTTTGGCACATGAAAATACAAAAGAAGATCCTTTGATTTCATTATAGAATAAAATTAACCTTCAATTTTGTGTTTCAAAAGCATTTTTTGCATTAATTAGTTCGTTATATCTGTGACTACAGATTTCCTGACGAACATTCTTTCATTAGACAATACCGTAATGAATTGCGTACTAAAATTTAATTCGTTTAATTGTTTACTTTATAATACCATCTCTAGATCTAAAACTTTAATTCAACTCTAAGATAATAAAACTTCTCTTCGCACAGATAGTTTTATACTTTAACACATGAACATACTAATTATAGTCCATTCATTTCATATTTTGATCAAATAAACATTCAAATATTTTTTTTAAGAGAATACATTCGTTTACGAAAGCTGCGAAGCCGAGTTGAGATAGGCCTAGATCTATATTCATTCATGAATCGCGTACTAAAATGATTTCGTTTAATTGTTCACTTTATAATCGCATTCATTTAACAAAGCTATCGATCTTTTGGTTTTTAATAGATATGAATGTATCGGCTTCGGGTAAACCCATTTTTCGCAAAACTAATTTTATTTTCGTAGCGAAACAGAAAAAAACTTGAAAGGATCATTAGCTAAGTTTAACATACATCTAAATCCAATCCACTAGATTAGTAAACACAAACTTAGACCCGCAGGCCGCAGGTATGTATGGAATAAATTCTTTAAATGAAATGCTAAAACAACTCGGTATAGTAATGTTTATTAAACCTCGTAATGTGACTCGCATTTTAAAAAGACATAATAGCTAGATTTAGATCTAATCTAGTTTTTTTTTTACACTAGATCTAGATTTTTAAAAACTAGATTTAGATTTAAGTTCTAATTAAAATCATTGTAGAATCTAGATCTATAATTTCTTGGTCTAGTTAGAATGTTTGTTGTTTTACATGTTTCGGATGTTCCTTCAGAGTTGTAGTGCAAACCTCCTGCAGGACGACGGGGGATGGGAGCGACCAGGGTTTGAACCTGGAACCATCGATGAATTCATACGACAGTCCAGCGCACATACCGCACTAACAGACAGCCATGATTTAGACTAGATCAAGATCTATAATTTTAATCTCTACACTTAAAGTGTAGATTTTTATTTCTAAAGTCTAGAATCTAGATTGTCAATATGTCAATATTGCAATGTTATAAAATACTAAAACTAATCTACTATTTTAAAATTTAATATTGCAATTAGTCTATTAATTGATTATCAATTTTTTTTTATAAATCTTATCTAAATTACATCTACATTATCCCAAATATATATTTTAGATCTATATCTAGTAGATATAGATATTGAGAGTGCTAAATTATAAGTTTAATTTATGTAGATCTACATCCTCATTCTAGTTCCATTTAAATGAAAATGCTCAATACCAAAAGATTATCTAAAATCGATCTTCTGACATATCGTACATATCCGGTAGCTATCATTCCGTAATGTGTAGGTATATTATCAATAATAGGCTATTAGTTTGTAACCAGTTTGTCATTAGAATAAGAGAAATGCCTGGTCGTGCGGTTAGAGCGCATGACTGATTATCTCTACGGTCTCGGTTTCATACCCTGCTCGATGCCATCCTCCGTTGACCAGCGAATATTCGGATCCGACAGGGATCCGTCTTCCACGGGGGCCGCCTCTGAGTTTGTGTGGCAACACAAACATTCTTTGTAATCATTGTTTTTAATGCCTTTGAAAAGCGATTACGGTAAAATTCACACAGATATCCCGCCCCGCCCCTCCCAATTTTCCCAACTGGTCCAGTTAAGTGATAGGACCATAGCGTATCGAGAAAGCTAAAAGCACGAAAGAGCGTCAAAGAAAAACGATTGGTCCAAATATTTCTAATCGCACAGATTTATTGTTGTTGGTCTAGGACTAACCCTAGAACTATTACAAATTTAATGACATGGCTGATCCAAACTAATTGATACAATTACACTTGCTATAAGTTGTTGTTTTTTTAAGTATTTCAAAACAATGTACTTGTTTTGCTATTTATTTCAACATCTGGTGACATTTAAAGACCTACTGACAGTGACAGAAGTAGTCATTGCTTTAAAATACACATCAAGATCAGGATTCTAACCCATTGGTTTTGGTAGTCCAATAAAAGTTAGGAAACTTATCTTTCGCCTGACAGCTGACCTCTGTGACGTTATTGTAAGTCCAATGCCTGACCCTGGTATTCAAGTATTGTACTGACTACTGACCGATGGCTATCAGTCCACGCAGCCGTGGGTCATCTCGCCCTGGGTGATATTTTGTACGCGCCACGTAGGTGGTCAGGGGCCGGCCCCCACTTGAGAGGCGCCGTATGGCCAGCAGCTTACGGTGTGAACCTGTGTAAGACCAACAGCTGAAGTAACATGGTCTCACGTGGTCTACTGAGAATTAGATGGCGTACTTTAGCGCAGGGGATGCTGAGAGGCGTTCTGTGGATCGGGGAATCCCCAATCTCTAGGATTTATAAAAGTACTGGTCATAATCAAAGCTGAAGCTGTTACGAGTTTTTTCTTTGCTGTTTAACAATAAAATAAAAGAACTCGGAAGCTAATCTGTGTATTGCCCTAACGGTCTAGGTACAGTATAACAAATCCATATTATTTACAAACCTTGCAACATGTCCCCATGCCCCACCTTTTCTTGAAGCACCACTGGGATCTGTAGCTACAAAAGAACGAGAATCATTGTAGTCAAAGAGAAAAGATGAATTCTAGTAAATATCCCGCTTCTAATGACTGCAGATTATAGGTCTCAAGCCCAAACTATTTTCCTTGTACGCTCGATTCGTGTGTTTTCTGACCTGTTGTCACTTCCAACCCATGACCCAATCCCTTACACACACATACACATTTTTTTTGGCCCAACAAGAAAAATGAATCGTATGATGTGGATGTAATCTTGACCTAATGATTCAGATTGTGCCGATGTGCCTAAACTCAAAACTCAAACTCAGATTCCAAATTTTCTTGAAAATGATTTTCTATAGCCAATATATATTGCTCCACCCCACCCCTCGCCTTGTATGTTAGTACAATTAGTACAGCTTTTGTCCATAAATAGATGACCGTCACTGAAAGCGTGGGATGGCGAGGTGAACATGACCTATTCTTTGACTACAATTGAAGTCGGTGTTGTTTTGTTCACAAATGCTGCTTAGTGCTGTCTCTGTCAGCCTTAGGGTTTCCAATGTCTACATTGTTTAGAAACCGTGCTGTTACACGACTGTGCACTTGTAATAGAATTATCTTTTTGTTTCTGCTTGTAGGTGACTGACTGGTGCAAGCTACTGGATGTCTTGGATGTCCAAACTGCTGCTGTATGTGCACAACAATGTTGCATGTCTCACATCGATCGGTCGCTAGAAAAATGGTTGAATTGATCGTGATTCATCAGTACAGATTCATCCATCGCCTCATCTGATCAGCCAGCTATTTATTGCTGGAGAGATTAAAGCTTTCATGTACAAGGTAAGGACATTTATTCTAATGGACATAGTGTTGAAATAAGTGACATGTCTTCATTCTGTATGGAAGTGCAAACAGACAATCCTGAACACGGTTCTAGCTCTACGTGGAAAAGTCAGTTATCACCAGTGTACTTCTAACTTCTGCTCCTGAAAATGCATCTGGGAAAGAGGAAAAGGGTTAAGGAGTAAGAGAAACTTGGCAGGCTTTGAGATTGTGTTGGGAGAATGGAAGTAGGACTGTTACGTTTCAATTACCAGAAGACCTTCACAATAATGTTCAAAGAAAGCACATTATATTTCTTGAATTTCGGAAGTTTTTTTTCCCCTTTAAGTTTATTTTTTAATGTAATTTTCCACGCACACATTCAATTCAAATCCATCATTTCCCCCCTTATTGTTTCCAACTGAAATGGTCCCGGCCCACTCCATTGAAGATGTGTTCATTGAATGGTTATAAGTCACGTCAATTGAAAAGGAAAGTGTTCAACATTTATCTTTTTTTTAATTTTATTTCTCACCTGAATGCCTCCCCCCCTCTCTTTTTTTTTTTATTCCTGAAAAACATCTCTTCCCCTCCTCATTTCCTGGATCCCGGACCATTTGTTGGGATCATGAGTCTTGTCCTCAGGTGTTGACCACATGCTTTGTGACCAAGCCCAGTTCTTGGGGTCGGCTCTAGGTCCCCGGAGGAAAAGGGCAAAGCTGAACACACGTGGGCGCCATCCAGGTTCTCCCTCCCTGTTCGCCTGGCACGTCAACTCCGAGTTGTTGTTTTCTCTCTAACAGGAACTATGTGTATGACTTGATGGGTGCTTAGCTCGTGTAGATGGAAGCATTACTGATACGTTAGGGTCACTAACGAACACAAAGATATTTAATAACCTTGTCCATGTAGTGACCTCGGAGCTAAAAAAAAAAATGGGGGGGGGGGATTGGTGAGGGGGTGTAAAGTGAGTGGATCTTGATGTCAATAAATAAATTAGAAAATATAAATAATTGCTGAAACAAATCTCGGCTTCCTCTTGGGAGATTAAAGGGAATAAAGCCTTTATATCTTAAAACGAGTTTTATAATAATAGCAATAATAATAATAGTTCTTTCTGTTTACTATGCCACTTTTGTGCCTATGTAAATTTTGGGAAAGAAACCCTGGGCCCATTTCCCCCCCCCCCCCCCCCTCAAATCATATGTAACTTTTTGGTCTTTGCCCTTTAAAAACTCCCAACTGTTTCTAAAAGTTACTGGTGCATTTTGCTAGATCATTCTATATGTTATCTCTCTTCTATTAGTACTCATCATCATCAGACGTTCATCAGCTGGAACATCTTTCTCTTCTCTTCTCTTTTGTGTTCGTTCTTCAACCCATTTGTGTTTCAATGTTATTCGTTTGAGCAGAATGGGATAAAACCCACTCCCCACACCATGACCTCATTCTTTAGTCAACTCATTATGTTTGTGTGTGTTTGTGTGTAGTAAGTTATTTATTAACTTAGTTTAACATTTATCAAGAACTTGCGTAAATAATGGATTCAAGATATCAAGACATCGCAACAACAACAGCACCAGTAACAAGACACTGTACACCACACCACATTGAATGTGAAGCTCGTAAAATCTCTTGTTTTGTTGGGATCTCAAAAGTGAAGAGATCTTGTTTTGCTTTTAAATTGAGAGGGTAAGAGGGGTCGTACCTGTCGACTGCATGACAGTGTGTGTAACTCCCCGTGGCTGCCTTTACCCGCTGCCTGCAAGATGATCTCTGGCCGGGGTAAACCCGATGTTTGCCTAGATAGAGCAGCAAGCCCACTCTGGTTACACTGGCTTGGTTTGTTTTAGCTTATCGCCCATGTGTGACTTGAGGCTCTTCGCCTCCTTCTGACGCTGCCTCGTTCTGATGCTCCTCCCTGCATTCTGGATCTCATCTAAATGTCTTAGTGAACTGAGGAAATAATAAAGTATGTGTGTGCGTGAAGAAATGCATTACTATTTCATCATGTTCAGCAGAGTATTACAGTATGTCTTCTCTTCATTGGTCAAAATAATTATAATCGCCTGGAGTCTTAGACAAAACATCACCAACAAAGAATTTGAGGTGTGGTTGAACTGTTAACATCGTATTGAAGTACTTGGTGGCAGACTAGTAGTTTGAAGAAGTGACGGTTGCATTGGGGCATACACAAAAGTTAAAACAAGGGGAGGAGGGAGGGTTTTGTTTTATTTAAATGTAAACTGTCCTTATGCTATCCTTATATTTCAAGCCACGGGAGTGAATACAAAAACAACTACACTTGTTAAACGGTGGTTGAAATGATAAATGGGGGTAAGGGGCTGTATACAAAGTAGTAAAAAAGTACCCATTTCAGACCTTGCGATCAATAGGACAGAAGAGGACCCATCTGTTTCTTTGGTCGACGGTTAACGGGGGTGTCATGTGGCCAACACAAAGATCTACCGCTTTACTTTCTCCAACTAATTTTAATTACCCACTAGAGTTGGGTGGACACAGGGGCCCTCTTCAAATCACTGAAACTTCGAACCCGGGGCCTCTTGGTTTGACCACCATGCCCCCCCCCTTTTTTTTTCATACAAAGTACTATATCTAACTGTTACTTGGACATTCGTCTTGCTTTCAGCTTGTGCTAATGTTCACGCGTGTTAAAACCACATTTTCCCCGGTGTCTCTCTTGGACACGGCAGTGTGTCTGCACACAGTTAAGAAGCAAAGGGCGACTCCAAACTTCCAAGACTTAGGAAGAGTTTCTTTTTAAATCCCATTGCTAGTCCCTTCTTTTCCTTTTCACATATAATATATATATTGTTATAACCCTGCCATGCGCACCGCGATCTAAGCTAGTGCAGAAGGTGCGCACTGTTAGACTGAAAAAGGATGTCAACATTAGGAAGAAGAGAACGATCTCCGCCCAAGTCTAGAGCCGAAGTGAAAAGACTGTGCAAGAGATAGATGTTGTTTTGTGTGCTTGTAATGCCCTGTGTGCTTGTAATGCCCTGTGTGCTTGTAATGCCCTGTGTGCTTGTAATGCCCTGTGTGCTTGTAATGCCCTGTGTGCTTGTAATGCCCTGTGTGTCAATAAACATCCTTGCCTCCTTGAGTTGCCTCCAGTAACTTATTACAATATATATGTATATGTGTGTGTGTGTTAGAGAGAGAGAGAGAGAGAGAGAGAGAAAGACTAAAGCTCTATTTGAATTCAATGCTCTTGGGGCTTGATACGTTGATGGCTCAGTCCTTTTTGGATCTTCAGTTTTGGACTTCATGCGTGGATTGTTCAGATCGTCAGAGATTTGAGTAGGGTTATTGTTTCTTCAATTTCGGGATCCTAGTTTTTGTAAATTTTTCGATAGACTCAATAAGGTCTAAAAGAGTTTTCTCTTGAGCTGTACAAATCAAGTGCTTGTAAAAATTGTCAAAGAGACACCAATAGCCAATGCGCATGTTGATTTAAAATTTACGTTTTCGTTCAGCAACATCCTGTAGCATTACTATTAGACCAGCCACCATCCAGTTATCGTTGGGGTTGGAAATCGGGGATTAAACCAGCTCTGAACTATCAGTCCAGACAGACACCACCGACATGAGGTCTCTGTTACCACCCGGCTTAGAATTGATTGCCATTATGTAGCATTGTCCACTCCAATGTCTTGTCTAAAACACGAGTCCATTGGCTAATGGGAAGTGACTGGTTTCAGATGAATGGGAGACAATTGAAGTCTAGCCTTCCCTATTGTTTTCTACTTGTTCTAAAATAACTTTTTGGTCTCTCCATTACTGGATGGGAGCGCGGACAACAGGCTCGTCGGTTCAGCTTGGAAAAGAAAATAGTATCGACCAGTTTGATAGAGAGATATTCGAGTCCTATTGTCCAGCGTCTAGTATGACAAGAAAATCATAAAGTGAGAACCACTCGAGGTACATTTAGGGGCAACATGTCGATACAGCGTGTGTGTGTGTGGGGAGTATATATATGTCTGGGAAATCTCTGATCAAAAGTGAGAACCTCTATAAATACATTTAAGGGCACATATCGATGCACATGTAGATGCAGAAGTGTGTGTGTGTGTTTTCTTATGACAATAAATTCTCTGATTAAAAGTGAGAACCACTCGAAGTACACTTAATAAGAGTTATGCCGATGTAGTGTGTGTGTTTAGTGTTGGTCTTGTAATTTGTGTGAATGTGTTATTGTTGACCTCATTATTATAGATGTTTTCTAAGCACAATGTTCAGAATGACTAGCTACTAAACACAATGACTCTGTTCAGAATTAGTAGTTAAAAGATGCCGTGCTTCACATGTATTAAGTGGGATAGAATGCAGTTCAGATTTTTTAAAATTTGTTTTTTACAATTTACGAACCTCTCATCACTATATTTAGGGGTCGGGGTGGGACTTTATGACCTCTTTGAAGATTGCCTTTCATCAATCACTCTCATGTTTAGTTGAGATAACAGACGCAGCTCATCCATAGAATCTACGTCCATAGAAAATCAGTTCTTGTTTCACTATCTAGTGAACTCATTCATCTGTATATCTAGTTCATAGAGTCATAGAACATCAGTTCTTGTTTCACTATTTAGTGAAGCAATTCCTCTCTAAATCTAGTTCATATAACATCAGTTCTTGTTTCACTATTTAGTGAAGCAGTTCCTCTCTAAATCTAGATCATAGAACATCAGTTCTTGTTTCACTATTTAGTGAAGCAATTCCTCTCTAAATTTAGTTCATATAACATCAGTTCTTGTTTCACTATTGAGTGAAGCAATTCCTCTGTAGATCTAGTTCATATAACATCAGTTCTTGTTTCACTATTTAGTGAAGCAATTCCTCTCTAAATCTAGTTCATATAACATCAGTTCTTGTTTCACTATTTAGTGAAGCAGTTCCTCTCTAAATCTAGTTCATATAACATCAGTTCTTGTTTCACTATTTAGTGAAGCAGTTCCTCTCTAAATCTAGTTCATATAACATCAGTTCTTGTTTCACTATTTAGTGAAGTCATTCTTCCTTGATACTCCGTGAACTGTCTCATTCTGAGGAAAAAGAAAGAAAAAAATTGATATGTTAAATTGTAGATATATACTTTCCACAATCATACACAAGCGTGTACACATGCTTATATATTGGTATTAGATCGAATACTCAGGTACTTTAGACATCCACTACGAATGTATTAAAGAATGACTCTCCTTACTTGTAACACTAACTTGACGGACAGACTGCAGCCTAACTAGAAACTTGTACTCTTCTTCCAGTCTCCTTTTGTTGTATGGTGTTATACAATGGTATTATCACACCTATATACCTCGTGATCAGTGTTAGAATATGTCATTGTCACACCTATATACCTAGTGATCAGTGTTATTTTTGTGTCATTGTGTCATTGTCACACACACATTTACCTCGTGATAAGTGTTGGAATGTGTCATTGTCACACATATAACCTCGTAGTCATTATGATGAAAAATTGTCACACCCATATACCTAGTTGTCAGTGTTTTGGTCTGGTGTTGTGACACTCATATAATCCGTGATCAGTGTTTTGATGTTGTATGGTCACGTATATACCTCCCATATGACGAGGTGTTGCCAAACCCATATACCTAGTGGTCAGTATTATGACGTAGTATTGCCAAATCCATATTTTTAGTGGTCAGTATTATGACGTAGTATTGCCAAACCCATATATCTAGTGGCCAGTATTATGACGTGGTATTGTCACACCCGAATAACTCGTTATCAAGTCCCATCGTCTCGTTCATTAACTTGGGTATCATCTTATGATCCGGATTCGAGGAACATTCCGGAATCTTGAATGTTGTCAACGATACTTTTTTTTTGGTAGTTAATAAGGCAGACCAAAGACGTCACTAAGCGAGCTGATGATGACGTCACATGCATGTCGCCCTCTTTCATACAGCCGCTCATTTTCCTCCGCTGAGCGTTGGGCCCCTCCCCCTCCTCTTGCACTGCTATCTTTAATTGATTTCGTCTTTGTTTCCGCTGTGCGCTTTTTTCCTCGGAAGTGATCGGAGCCACTCGGTCTTAGTGTGGATGGGGGGGGGGGGTAGATAAATGCTGAGAGAATTAAGTCAATCCAATCGAATGTTCGAGGGTGTGGAGGGGGGGAGGAGGAGGGTGTCATTAGTGAAGCGTGACCCAGTCATTTACAGCTGAGAGCAATATGCACAACAGGTTGATTGGCGCCTACTGGGTGGCAGTTAGGTCCAAGTAGATCTACATTGAGAGCAACATGCACCACAGGTTGATGAGTGGCAGTTAGGTCCAAGTAGATCTACATTGAGAGCAACATGCACCACAGGTTGATGGGTGGAAGTTAGGTCCAAGTAGATCTACATTGAGAGCAACATGCACCACAGGTTGATGGGTGGCAGTTAGGTCCAAGTAGATCTACATTGAGAGCAACATGCACCACAGGTTGATGGGTGGCAGTTAGGTCCAAGTAGATCTACATTGAGAGCAACATGCACCACAGGTTGATGGGTGGCAGTTAGGTCCAAGTAGATCTACATTGAGAGCAACATGCACCACAGGTTGATGGGTGGCAGTTAGGTCCAAGTAGATCTACATTGAGAGCAACATGCACCACAGGTTGATGGGTGGCAGTTAGGTCCAAGTAGATCTAAATTGAGAGCAATATGCACCACAGGTTGATGGGTGGCAGTTAGGTCCAAGTAGATCTACATTGAGAGCAACATGCACCACAGGTTGATGGGTGGCAGTTAGGTCCAAGTAGATCTACATTGAGAGCAACATGCACCACAGGTTGATGGGTGGCAGTTAGGTCCAAGTAGATCTACATTGAGAGCAACATGCACCACAGGTTGATGGGTGGCAGTTAGGTCCAAGTAGATCTACATTGAGAGCAACATGCACAACAGGTTGATGGGTGGCAGTTAGGTCCAAGTAGATCTACATTGAGAGCAACATGCACCACAGGTTGATGGGTGGCAGTTAGGTCCAAGTAGATCTACATTGAGAGCAACATGCACCACAGGTTGATGGGTGGCAGTTAGGTCCAAGTAGATCTACATTGAGAGCAACATGCACAACAGGTTAATGCCCCGCCTGCTAGGTGGCAGTTAGGTCCAAGTAGATCTTCATTGAGAGCAACATGCACAACAGGTTGATGGGCGCCTACTGGGTGGCAGTTAGGTCCAAGTAGATCTACATTGAGAGCAACCTGCACAACATGTTGATGGGCGCCTACTGGGTGGCAGTTAGGTCCAAGTAGATCTACATTATTTGCAAGGATCAGATTCAAAGGTTTCTACTTCTGAAAGTATTCCACCAAAAACTGGATATCACAGGTCCAGGAAGATATGTTACATTCTGACTTGGTTGTTTGGTTTCTTAGGTAACATTTTAGTTCATGACAATATCGAACAATTCAAATCATTAGTTCGTCATACGTATAGTCTAGAGTCTGGGCCAGTGGTTCTTAGCCTAATTTGACCTGGGCGCCATTTTAATTTCCAACGCTCGTGTCGAGGGCCACATTACTGAAAAGGTAGGCCTACAAAAACGAAAGGAAATTGACTTGAACCTATTTGATTAGAAAACCGTGGATCTAGTATTACATTGATTAATGAGATATTGACAGATTATTTTTTAACGAATGGATTGGCCACACCTACATCACGCACTCTTTTGTGCTGAAGAAAGAAGAACCCCCACTTTGTGAGTATTGTGACTCTCGCCTCACCGCGAAACATATCCTCATCGACTGCCCCAGATACCAGGATGTCAGGGAAAAATATTTTAGAGCCACTAATTTAAAAACACTATTCAATAATGTCGACCCTGGGAAGGTACTGGGATTTATCCGGGAAGTGGGGTTGTCTACGAAGATCTGATTTATGAATTCTGTAGACATGTACTATTTACATTAGATTTTTACCAAATTATTAAATTTTTACTACCTCTACTATTTTAACTGTGAATAGACTTTGATTTTAATGATTTGACTGTATGGAATTTGGCCCTTGTTGTGTGGAGGGAGAGTGGCCCTTGAGGGACTGCAGGCACGACATGGCCTTAATTGTGCCGATGTGCCCCAAATCACAAATGACAAATGGATTCATGTCTCTACTTCAAATGTGAGCAATATTGTAGCTTCCTTTACCACCGACCTCATTTTCTGGTCTGGTTTTTTTTTTTTTTTTTCGCAAAATATTCCGACCAGTCCTCCAATCTCTTTTTATTAGCTACTCAAATCAAGAATGACGTCATATTTGTTTTAGAATGACGTTTATGTGTTTTAAACACAGCCACACATTCTTTACAAATCAAATATGCTGGCTTACTATCCCGAAAAATAAATATAGATCTGTTCATTTTTTCCTAGTAGATTCTTAATTCACAGTCCCATTTCATAAAAACACAATTGTTAAATGCAATATTACCAACCCATCAGAGAAAAAGTGAGGGCCTTAAAGTAGGTAAATCTACATTTTCAGCCCCCCCCCCTTTTTTTTTTTAGATTTTCTTTTGGAAGAGGAGGATTTTATACACTTTATGCCGACGTTTCGGCGGGACGGATGGAACTACGTCGCGGGACGGATCTGACCCGCGGTCCGTATTTTGGCATCACTGTTCTAGACTTTGTCTTAAGGTTTAGTCCAGCAATTCTAATCTACCTCGCTGGGAAGTTTGTTGGTTGCATTGTATGTATATATGTATATTGTATATATATATATATATATGTATATATATATATATATATATATATATATATATATATATATATATATATATATATATATATATATATATATATTTATTTATTTATTTATTTATTTATTTATTTATTTATTTATTTATTTATTTATTTATATATATACTTTTTCCCCCTTTGTTTTCATTAAAAAAAAAACGTATTGAAAATCTTGCTTTGATTTAGAAAGCCGCTAATAAACATTTTACGAACAGCTGAGTTAAGTTTGGGGACCACTAAATTAAACGAACATTTGAATCGATCTGTGCAGTACCTATTATGAATTAAGTTTGGGGACCACTGAATTAAATGAACATTTGAATCGATCTGTGCAGTACCTATTATGCAACAAACCGTCTGTCTGGAGCAGACCACCTGTGGTCAGAGCTTAAGTCGCCTCATTATTGTCACCAGGTCAGATCGCCATGACCAGTCAACCCTTATTGCTTGGGATTTAAAACAGCCGAGTCCACAGCAATACTAAAGCCTTCCCCTCTACACGCACACACGTGCAAATACAAAACAAAACTTAACCAAATGTGCGTTACATAGCCACCGCTTTTGCTTGAATGTAGCAATGCAATTCTTTATAGAAATGACATTAGTATCTGTGAGAGAGAAGACATTTAAGTTGATTGTGGTTTTTAGAAACAGTTGATCTGTCAGGTAGTGAATTAAACTAATGAAAACAATGCTACCGTAGGACTTCCTTCCAATAGTTGAAGCAAAGATCTAGATCAATCTAGATCACACCATCTCCATTTACTACAAGAGACCCGGGAGTGTGGTTGGCTTTCCATCTAAGGCCCTGGGTTCGAATTTTTAAAATTAATACCACGGATGTGACGAGACTTGTTCAAGTAGTTAATAATGATAGACATATCAATAGCGGATAGCGACAAGTTTTAGCTATTGTTTGAGTCTTTAAATATTGCAATAAAATGTTTTCTTTAGATTGCATGAAATAAATTCTTCTATAAATATGTTATATATAAATGTTTTGAACATGATTGTTAGAGAATTTGGTAAAAACATTGACTAATCATTGCAGATGTTTGTTTCTATGAGTATGTCTACAACATGCTCTGGCATGAAATGATTCGATCAATTAAAAAAAAAAAAAATATATATATATTGGTTTATAAAAACATGATTTTAACATACCAAGGTTGGATCACATGGAACGAAAATGTATCTATAAAAATGGTTTTAACATAAAGTGGGTTTAATCACTTGAAATGTGTCTCTAAATGTCTTTAAAATATATGCTGGTTTGATCACTTGAATTGTATGTCTCCAAATGTCTCTAAAACATATGCTGGTTTAATCACTTGAAATGTATGTCTCTAAATGTCTTTAAAACATATGCTGGTTTAATCACTTAAAATGAATGCGTCTAAATGTCTTTATAACATATGCTGGTTTGATCTCTTGAAATGTGTCTCTAAAAGTCTTTAAAACATATGCTTGTTTGACCACTTGAAATGTATGTGTCTTTATGTCTTTTTACCATATGCTGTTTTAATCACTATGTGCTAAAGGAGACATTGAATCCCACATTCTCTCTCTTGGCTCGTGGAGCTACAGTTTACTTCTGCATGCTCTATTTCACTCTTGAATTGAAATTTTGGCGTCAACCTTTTTATAATTAGCGTGCACTGCTTCCTGGCGCCCCGTTTTCACCCTCTCTCCCTGTACCCCTCTCCCTGCTCCCCCCCCCCCCCTATCTATCGTCTTTCTTCTTACCCTGTGTTCAAGGCCTACATATGAACTGCCTGACAGCCGTTAGAAGGTATTTATTTGTCAGTTAAAAGAGCTGCTTTCTGTGCTTCACACCATTGCCCCATTGCCACTGGATACAATGGGAGAAAGGGGGGCGGGGAAGAACAAACTGAGCCCTCGTACAGCATTGAACCGCTTTCCCGCCCCACCGTGCACACAGCAGCACGGGTCCCTTAAGGCTCCAAAACTATGGCCCCGAGACACACACACACACTAACTCGTCTGAATGGCATACACGTTTATAATGAACTTTCCAGCGCACAGGGGAGGGATACCCTGACATAGTATTTAAACAAAAAATTGAGTTGGCAACACTTTTAATATTCTGAAGTTTAAACGCAGCTAGTGGCGAGACTTAAAATCTATAGAGCGAGAACAAATGATGTCGGTAACCTTTTCCGTAGTTGACGTTTAAAGCTTAAATGTGATACACAATGTTATAGATCAAGATCTAATGCGAAAATACTTTTAAGTTAGTAACGTCTGGAATATCCTAGGTTTAAACCCAGATGAGATTCACACACATACATTTCGTTGGTAGCATTTTTAATGGTCAAAGTTTAAATCCAGGGATAAACTTTTAAGCAGATATGTGTAGATATGCTTATTGGACAATATATTTTTATTAGTCGTAGGCTAGAGTACGCATTAATTTCTTGTGTCAATTTTTTTGTTTAAATTGGTTGCCATGACTAGTTTGGTTGTAGCTAACAAACTGTTTAAATTGGTTGCCATGACTAGTTTGGTTGTAGCTAACAAACTGTTTAAATTGGTTGCCATGACTAGTTTGGTTGTAGCTAACAAACTGTTTAAATTGGTTGCCATGACTAGTTTGGTTGTAGCTAACAAACTGTTTGAATTCCTTCAACCGAATTGATCCCTATTTTTGAAGGTCTCTATTTCAGTCCTTGCGATCTATTGGGAAGATGTAGATGTGAAATGATAGTAGTTGATCTAAACACCCGTGTTTGAAACTCATGATTGCAGTATCAATAGCAACATTTCCAAAGATTCCAGCTTCCACTCGTCCAGCACAGACTAGCTTTTGGGCTCATTTCCACTCGTCCAGCACAGACTAGCTTTTGGGCTCATTTCCACTCGTCCAGCACAGACTAGCTTTTGGGCTCATTTCCACTCGTCCAGCACAGACTAGCTTTTGGGCTCATTTCCACTCGTCCAGCACAGACTAGCTTTTGGGCTCATTTCCACTCGTCCAGCACAGACTAGCTTTTGGGCTCATTTCCACTCGTCCAGCACAGACTAGCTTTTGGACTCATTTCTACTCGTCCAGCACAGACAAGCTTTTAGGCTCATTTCCCAGACTAGCTTTTGGACTCATTTCCACTCGCCCAGCTCAGACTAGTTTTTGGACTCATTTCCAGTCGCCCAGCACAGACTAGTTTTTGGACTCACTACAAAATTCTTGCAATTAGGAAACGATACAATGTTACTAATTGATCTCATGGGTCAGCATTCATGTGGCGAATGGCGATCACAGTTTAATGGTCACGTTTTGGTTGATGAATCAATGTATCTATTTTGATCAGAATTTAACATAATTTCTTCATTTAAAAAAAACAACAACATGCCTTAGGAATGTGCAGAAATAATATTATGTATGAATCCTTATCCTATTATCATGATATGAAATGTAATCCCATTCGTTGGCCTGTTCTTTCATTCAGTATCATGTAGGTCAAAGCTGGTACTCTTTAGATCTATTAACCTTTCAGATAACCAGTAACTTTAGTTCACCCTAAAGCTTAATGCAGTGCGATGTCGTGAGTTTACCATGTTCTATCTTTGACGTACCCCTACAGAACTTGCTATCTACACAGCAGATGAGGCAAAGGTCATCTGTTACTATGGCCGGCGGTTAACGAGGGTGTCATGTGGTCAGCATAACGACCAACCGCCTTCACTTTCCCCAACTATTGGATGGACTCGGAGTGTCCTAAAAATCCCAATCTTCACCAAGATACGAACCCGTGACCTCTCGGTTCTATCGTTGAACACTTTGAAATGATGTATTGGTATAAAGTTGTCTTTTAAATTGAATCGCAAGGATCAGGTTACTACCTACACACAGGCGTTATCGATGTGATACCGGTCACTCCCCGAGTCCCCTGTCTTCACTTGCATTGGGCTAGATCTATGGAATAGGTCAACTGACAACTTAAGACTCTTTACATTTGATTCCAATCACAACATGTCACGCCCTCCCCAACCCCTTGTTTGTCTGTGAAAGTTCCTCATTGTGCCCAGAGCGCATAAAAAACAACATTGTGATAGCTCTTAAAACTATCTGCTACTTTTTTGTTAGGTATCCCTCAAGTCTAAGGTCAATAGCTTTCTTTTTTTTTTTTTAATAAGTGAAATCATTTCTGTCTCAGCAACAGTCCACCCACACCTCTCTCTCTCTCTCTCTCTCTCTCTCTCTCTCGGTACGATTGTAGGAATCCTTTAAAACAACAACAGTAACACCTTTATTATAAATCGCCCCCCCAACACACACACACACACCAGTTTTACACAGACTGGAATTTCAGTGACACTCCAAGACTACCACATTAAAAAGCTCAAGTGGGGCTACCAAAACGACTCCCCAACGGGTACCAGAATGACTCCACAACACCATACAGCAACTGACAGTTTGTACTAGCTAAGGGAGGAATAATTCAGCCGACCCATCAGTCCAAGATCAGCAGTTTACTTTTCTAAACGTGCATCGCCCGACCTCGACCCTTCCATTGCGCCCTCCTCCCTACTTCTTCACGCCATTTTCTTTCTCCTCCTCAGACATCCCTACCCCACAATCTAACACCTTTTTTTTTCTTTTTTTTCGGTTTTGTTTTGTTAGGCCTACCGTCTATCCCCGAATAAACACAGAAAGGGGGGGGGGGGCGTACGTGTAGTTAAACGGTAAAAAAGAAAGATTTGGCTTGTCTAGTCGCTACCGTACAGTATGAAGATCTGCCTCGTTCTAAGATTGTGTGTCTGTCTCTCTCGCTCTCCACTGAAGGTTAGGCTATATTATTATAGGTGCATTTACATAACTTACATTTTGAACACCGGCCGGTTCAAGAAGTGTGTGTGTTTTCTTTCTGTTTTCACCCAAGCACCGGGGGGTATGGTGGCCGGGGGTGGGGTGGGTGGGTAAATCTCTATACACATTGTTTTATCTGTGGACTTGAAGGAGGAGGGGCATGTTCTGGGCAGATCGGGTGTGGAGCCTGTACGTCCCAGACTGTATGTTGTTGATAGGAAAGGGTTTTGTGCTAGCCACGTGACAGTGGTAAACTGCTTACCACAAAACATAAAAAGACATGTATCAAAGAAGCTGGGTATTTAAAGTTGAGGGAAGGTTTAGTTTGCATCACTTGAATGTTTATTACATTATGAGATTGATTGTGGCCGATTTCTGTTTAAATCCCAAAGCCCAGCATTCTAAGCTGACCTCCTTGGTAACAGTAACTTCCATGGCGTAAAGGGTTTCATTGCGCTCGATCCAACAGGAGCAATAGGCCTCCTTCACCAAAACGAACAGTCACTTGTCGTCCATAGATAAAACACAAAAAAAATACGGTCACGTGATATTCTTGTTTGGTTCGAATTAGGTCGTCAGTCGTATAGAAAAGATGGCAAGCAAGTGACTTTAAGGGATGTTTTTTTTACTATTGATGAATCAGGCCCATCGTTTATTTCTTCTTAGTAAAAGTATGAGCACAATGTGTTATGACACTATTTTATTGTGATTGAATTGTATGCCATGACACTTTCTTGTAAGAAGTCGTCACTGAATTGTATATCCTAACACTTTATTTGTATTGTTAGAAGTCGTTGCATATGAACTGATACATTGGTACATACTGGAGGAATCTTTTAGTTTTCCTTTTCTTTTTGTGTGTTGGCGAGGAGGGAGGGTGAAAGACTACTATTATCTTACAACGCCACCGTATTTGATTTAATATTTCATGACAGAAGCAAATTGAACTAAAACAAGGTTACAAAGACAGTTTGTGTGGGAACACAAACTCAGTATCGGCTCCCGAAGTGGTCCACCGAGGCCGTTAAAAAGGCAGGTTTAAATATTTTCTTAAAGAATATCAGAAATGAAATTCTAAGGCGAATGACAGAGAAGAATTGATAAAGAAGGTTAACAGCTCTGGTGTGGTGCCCCAAAGGTCCTGCAGACAAAAGGATAGGTGAAAGTGAAGGTGAAGTTCAATGTCAGCCAGGCCTAACTGATGTCATATAATAATTATCTCATTGATCTTATTGTTCTGTAAAGGGTTATTCTCTTATTCAAAGCCTCAAGAACAAAATTTCCGTAAAAATTTTTTTTTAAATTCTCCCCTTCCTTTATTTCAGTATTCTATTCCTGTTATTTGGAATTGCTGTCCACGCGATAATAGGAAAAACTACTTATTAATTGTTGTTTTAAATTATGTCCCACTTATATGCATATTAAATTTTTTTTTTCAAAAATAAAAGTAAATATTTCTTTTTGTAAATGTAGTAGTTAGTAAGACTGAACGTACTTAACTTAGCAAAACAATTGTAAAAATAAAATTGACAAAAAATCTGAAATTGTTTGCATAAATGTGTTAAAAATCGGGTAAATATCATCTCCCTTACTAAATAGACTCACGTGTTTGTTACTATTAATAGTTAATAGTTGTAAAAAGGATGTAATTTTATGAAAAAAGTGCTTGCATAGTTGATTTAACAAAAAAATTTCACTTTCAGAAAAGAAAAAAGTAGCCGTTGCATCAGAACTTAAAATATCAGGATGTCGGATTTTCAATATATTTTCTAGTTTACGAGATCTAAACGGGACGGACGGACAGACAGTCCACACAAAACTAATACTAATCTAAAAAAACAAAACAACTATCAATGAACAACATGCTTCATAATACAATATATATATATATATATATATATATATATATATATGCATACCCATACACCACGCTTGAAAATACATAATATACCCCTACACAACGTTCGAAAATACATATACCCATACACCACTCTTGAAAATACATATGTCCATATACCACGCTTGATAATACATATACCCATATACCACGTTCGAAAATACATATACACCACGCTTGATCATACATATACCCATACACTACTGCACCTTATAAGAAGTCCAAATAAAAGGACTATTAGATGTAATATCAGGCATTAATAAACCATTCCAATCGTTTAGATCCCAGCCTCCTCGTTGTTTCCCCTCAACAACGCTCAGTTTCTAACGCCACTAACCTATGACTATTAGTCAAGGAAAAGCGACCAACTTGGCCATCCCTCTGCCGCTGTACAGCGTCCGCCAGACAGGTTGCGTTTATTGATTAAAATACGGTCCGGCTTCCCCCCTCGTCCCCCCCTCTTCTCTCTCTTTTTCCTCTTTGCGCTTCTCTCGCGTCTCCCCTTCTCCCTATGGTTGAAGTCGGGCGGTTGTGGAAGTTTTGGCCCAGTAATGTTTAGTGAGAAATTATCTTTGTAGCTCCGCGTGTAAATAGGACTCGGGATTTTTTTTTCGCCGCTGGCGAGGAGACTTCGAGGGCTTTTCTCAGATCGGGCCAAGGCAAGAGGGGCATTCTTTTACTGTTGTGGGGGCTGCTCCTGACTTTATTTATTAAAGAGGAAATGTTTTGTGCCTACTATTTGCATATATTCTGGGATATCCATTGCGTGTGTGTGTATACTAGGTCTAGGATGTAACTCCTGAGTAGAAAGAGATATTGGAACTAGTGTGTGTGTGATTTCGCTTTGGATTTTAAGATTACGGAAAGCCTTGCCTATATTGAAGTATTTCTTAGATTATCAAACTAGAGTGGGATTAATGCACACGGATTATCAAACTTGTTTCTTATTCTGAGATTCTTAACATTGTCAGGATTGGAAAGTGTTGCCAAGTATTTGTGGATTTGTACTTAGATCTCAGTGTCTGGGGCAGCATCCAGTGTTCCAATGATACATCTACATTAGGTAGGTAGCATTGTTTAGCATCTTGCAACACAAATAAAACATTCAATTCCAATCAGAGCCTTGATAATGATAGGTTAAGACCTATAGTCTAGTTCTAGACTTCATTAGTTTCAAGACATGGCTGTGTTATTGAGTTGAACGAACTATTGACAATGAATGGATTTACCCATCAGTTACATATATATGCTACACAACTAGATCTATTTCACTTGTTGTTAATTTAAAGCCGCTTGATTAAACTTAGGACACGTTGAAGTTGATGCATTGCAAACCGAGTGTCCAACAAAATAAACAAATATATTACATATACATACATACATACTTTCTGATTACTATGAATAATAATGGGTTTGTTCATTTTCTAGACTAGAGTAGATCTACCGTCTTCGCGAATTACTGCTGCGAGTCTGTTTTTAAAAGTCTCCTTCTTACTTTAATAAAACTAACAACTATTTAGGCTACAAAAGGCTAAGCCAATGAATATATAATGCAACCGTTATCGTGTGGGGTTTAAATTATTCTTGCATCTCAAACTACATTTACATTTTGCTTTGGAGACCTCCAGATCTTGTATTAGTTGGCGTTTCATTTGTTCAAGTTTTAAACTTTGCTGCATTACAGAGATAAAGGCACTAGGACCTAGGATTATTTACCAAAACTTGAGTGAATTGAATTTATTCTAATGTATTTTACTTTTCATTAGTTATGAAGTTGTAATGTTTCTGTAACTTGAATCAACTATTGTTGTGTTTTTCATGTTTAAATTTCCTGTTAGAATCCCTAGATTTGCACAGTTGAAGACTTCAGCTTGATAGTTTCTTATTCAAGAACTGTAACTACTCCCCCTAAGCCTAAGCATTAAGACTTTATACATCAAGTCTTATTTTGACCAGTGACTTGTGATCCTTCTGACTTCTTTGATTTGCTAGTGAAACATGTCTCGAATTGTTCTCTGGTGCTAGAGGCTGAAGCATGTTTTCAAGAGTTAAATAAAAAATAAAATTCTTTGATGGGCGCCACTTGAAAGGCTTTATAATGCAAGGGGGCGGGAGTGGGGGGGGGGGGAGGCAGGTCCATAGGCTCGCTCCTTCAGTTATCAGTGAGATTCGCTACCACGCTACCCTTTTCTGGCCTCTCTCCCACAAGCACACACACACACCACTTTTTCTTTCAGTACCTCAGAGCGGCTATTTAAACTGCGGCGCTGACAAAGAGAAGCTCTCTCTCTCTCTCTCTGAGGAACACACTTGGTTAGTTGTTGGAAAGGGGGGGGGGAATCTCTTGCTGAAGGTGAAAGAAGTACTAGCAGTCGTTTGTCTGGGGGGGGGGGGTCTGGTGGCTACTACTTCTTCACGTAGCATCTACATGCCTTGGATTGCCAACTTCGGTTCATTGGCTTTGTGTGAACATTGGGACCCCCCTCCACTCCTGTACACGCAGCACACATACCTAACACACCTTGTGAGATGTGTGTGTAGTGCTCTATGAAAACCAGCTTTTATGTTCTGTCTGCTCAAATGTCAGATTGAGTCACCCCAGTTAGATTTACCTGTAACAACGGCCTCTCCCCCCACCCCCCTTTCCCTTTTTCTTTATTTTCACAATCTCTCCTCATTTCTGTTTCTTCGAGTATTGTCTCCCTTCATCTCAAATAATTCAAGTCATAGTTTTTTTTAGATAAAGTAAAGGTGAAGGCCACGTCCTTATAGTCTGTTCAGAATATAAGATAATTTGGGGAGGGGGGGGGGAATAAAGCGAAAGAAAGGGAGGTGGGGGGGGGGAAGAGGGTGAGAGCTTTAAACTGCATTCATAGACCGTGCACACTTGATTGCTGCAGTTGATGTAGATCAAGACTGGACGGACACATGACAATGGGCTGCATTTCTAGAAACATGTGATGTAGATCAAGACTGGACCGACACATGACAATGGGCTGCATCTCTAGAAACATGTGATGTAGATCAAGACTGGACCGACACATGACATTGGGTCGCATCTCTAGAAACATGTGATGTAGATCAAGACTGGACCGACACACGACAATCGGCTGCATCTCTAGAAACATGTGATGTAGATCAAGACTGGACCGACACACGACAATCGGCTGCATCTCTAGAAACATGTGATGTAGATCAAGACTGGACCGACACACGACAATGGATCGCATCTCTAGAAACATGTGATGTAGATCAAGACTGGACAGAAACATGGCATTGGGCCGCATCTCTGTAAACACGATTGTAGACAGACTGGTAATAAGAATAATATCTATATTATCCTTGGGGACATTTGTACTGCAGCTATGAGTGTACATAACAAATCATTAAGGATGGGTCGCTATAGGTTAGAAAGAGACATTCTGTGATGGGCGAAACACGTACAAACAACATAAAACCTTTTGTCTGTCATTGTTAAGGTAATAGACTAGAATGAGAGCTACATTATGCAGAGATTTAACTGATGTATATATATATATATATATCTATATATATATATGTGTGTGTGTGTGTCAGTGTGTACACATGTGTGCTGCGTTGTATCTGATACCCACAAAGTTAGCCATAGCTTTTGTTTCATGTTTCATATTGGCTCAAATCGCGGTGGTACTTTTACGATATAACAGTGGTGGAAGACGAACGAACTATGCTGCTATAATGTGGTAATTTTGAGATAAAACAGTGGTGGAACGAACGAACTATGCTGCTATAATGTGATACTTTTAAGATAAAACAGTGGTGGAAGACGAACGTACTATGCTGCTATAATGTGGTACTTTTGAGATATAACAGTGGTGCAAGACGAACGTACTATGCTGCTATAATGTGGTACTTTTGAGATAACAGTGGTGCAGGACAAACGAACTATGCTGCTATAATATGGTACTTTTACGATATAACAGTGGTGCAGGACAAAAGAACTGTGCTGCTATAATGTGGTACTTTTGAGATATAACAGTGGTGCAGGACAAACGAATTATGCTGCTATAATATGGTACTTTTACGATATAACAGTGGTGGAGGACAAAAGAACTATGCTGCTATAATTTGGTACTTTTGAGATATAACAGTGGTGGAGGACAAAAGAACTATGCTGCTATAATTTGGTACTTTTGAGATATAACAGTGGTGGAGGACAAAAGAACTATGCTGCTATAATTTGGTACTTTTGAGATATAACAGTGGTGCAGGACAAACGAACTATGCTGCTATAATTTGGTACTTTTGAGATATAACAGTGGTGGAGGACAAAAGAACTATGCTGCTATAATTTGGTACTTTTGAGATATAACAGTGGTGCAGGACAAACGAACTATGCTGCTATAATTGAACATGGTTCAAGATTTTGTTTTCCTTTTAAAGCCAAAATAAAATAACTCGACATGTCATTGACAATGCAACTCTTGTTATTTACCCTGAAAGTGTGTGTGTGCGCGTGCGAATGTTGTTATATATTTTGTATGTATCTGCGTTTTGGTTCAAAATAAGGAAGGGTGTAGAATTAAATCCGCGAAATTAATTCTCTCCGTTTGACCGTGACCCTAATTATAGGCCACATTTAGGGCATACATTATGCTAGTAACCTATATATATAATGTAGTGTTATCCACAGCTTGAGTTTCTTTTCTGGTCTAGTTGTTTTGTTCACTTGTTCACGTAGTAAAAAAACGAATGTTCAGAAACAAAGGGATGGATAGAAACAGTGATGTAAGAAACAAAGAGGTGGATAGAAACAGTGATGTAAGAAACAAAGAGGTGGATAGAAACAATGATGTAAGAAACAAAGAGGTGGATAGAAACAATGATGTTAGAAACAAAGAGGTGGATAGAAACAATGATGTAAGAAACAAAGGGATGGATAGAAACAATGATGTAAGAAACAAAGGGATGGATAGAAACAGTGATTTAAGAAACAAAGAGGTGGATAGAAACAATGATGTAAGAAACAAAGAGGTGGATAGAAACATTTATGTAAGAAACAAAGGGATGGATAGAAACATTTATGTAAGAAACAAAGGGATGGATAGAAACATTTATGTAAGAAACAAAGAGGTGGATAGAAACAGTGATGTTAGAAACAAAGAGGTGGATAGAAACAATGATGTAAGAAACAAAGAGGTGGATACTGTGATGTAAGAAACAAAGAGATGGATAGAAACAATGATGTAAGAAACAAAGGGATGGATAGAAACAATGATGTAAGAAACAAAGAGGTGGATAGAAACAATGATGTAAGAAACAAAGAGGTGGATAGAAACAATGATGTAAGAAACAATGGGATGGATAGAAACATTTATGTAAGAAACAAAGAGGTGGATAGAAACAGTGATGTTAGAAACAAAGAGGTTGATAGAAACAATGATGTAAGAAACAAAGAGGTGGATACAGTGATGTAAGAAACAAAGATGTGGATAGGGGAACAGTAATGTAAGAAACAAAGAGGTGTATAGAAACAGTGATGTAAGAAACAAAGAGGTGGATAGAAACAGTGATGTAAGAAACAAAGAGGTGTATAGAAACAGTGATGTAAGAAACAAAGGGATGGATAGAAACATTTATGTAAGAAACAAAGAGGTGGATAGAAACATATGGATGGATAGAAACAGGTATGTAAATATAAAAGGGATGTATGCAAACAGTGGTGTTAGAAACAAAGGGATGGATAGAAACAAATGGAGGTAAGAAACAAAAGGATGGATAGACACAAGAGGATGGATAGAAACAGTGGTGTAAGAAACAGAGCGATCTCATACGAAACTAATTAGTTATAAAGCTAAGGTATTCCTTTTTATTTTGTATGTAAGGTCTCATATTGACCTATTTGTACACAGATTTTCTGCTTGTCCTAAACTGTCCACAGATTAAATAAGAACGACATTGAGTCACGTGACATCCATGGTCCACTATCTGAATAGTTGATGGACATAGTTGTGAGCAAGAGATGTGATGAGTCTGGCAGGCCGTCAGATTTTAATAATATACCGTCTCATTTTCCTTAGTTTCATTGATTGCTTAACATGGGTGGATTTCTGTTATTGTTTTATTTTGTGGCCAATGTCTATCGTGTAACTTTCATGCTTTATTGTTCTCTAATGCGACACGTGAGTTGCTTTACAAGATTTAAACTTTCAGGTTCCAACAGTGCCATTCAATGTGTTTGCAAAGTGATAGCACGCCGGTATAACGTGTTCCGCAGAGCATTGGGTGTATAACACACGATAGACACCATAGTTTGTCATTCCATTAGTATTTAAACATTTCTATTTGCATTGTTTATAATTTTGTATATATTCTTTGTCACCTCTCTCCATCTTCATCCATAAGTTCACCTCTCTCCATCTTCTTCCATAAGTTCACCTCTCTCCATTTTCTTCCATAAGTTCACCTCTCTCCATCTTCTTCCATAAGTTCACCTCTCTCCATCTTCTTTCATAAGTTCACCTCTCTCCATCTTCTTCCATAAGTTCACCTCTCTCCATCTTCTTCCATAAGTTCACCTCTCTCCATCTTCTTCCATAAGTTCACCTCTCTCCATCTTCTTCCATAAGTTCACCTCTCTCCATCTTCTTCCATAAGTTCACCTCTCTCCATCTTCTTCCATAAGTTCACCTCTCTCCATCTTCTTCCATAAGTTCACCTCTCTCCATCTTCTTCCATAAGTTCACCTCTCTCCATCTTCTTTCATAAGTTCACCTCTCTCCATCTTCTTCCATAAGTTCACCTCTCTCCATCTACACTTCCTTATGTTGATGTTTCCCCCCCCCCCCTTCCCTTGTTCTGTAGTCTTTACGTTGGCCTTGCCTCCATACATTCCAATGCTCTTTAAGTAGTCCACTAGATAACGCTGAGTGTGACACACTGCAACATGTCCCGTTGTCGTATGATCAGGTAGGAAACTCATGTGACATGCTTTGCTAGTCCTGTGTCCTCCTCTTAGCAACAAACACCAGGCCCGAATGGTCTCGTTTGACGCAAGGATTAGCCAGTGATCTCGTGCGGGATTACTGCTGACACTCGTACCACGAGCATTGCTCTAATCTGATTGAGTGATCATCGTTTGATGTCTTTCTTTCGGACGATAGTAATTAGCATTGAACTCTATGTGTGTGTGTCTATTTGATCCAGTTTTGAAGATGAAGCGACTAGCATTGTATAGAGTTTTAGAAAGTCGACATTGAATATAGAACTAACCTTTCAGGGGCCGCGTCTCGTGATATCCAACAACAAAAAAATAGTGCTACATTTTATTGTTTTCACATATCTACACACAATATACATACACGAGAGAGAGAGAGCGAGAGAAAATAGCTGATTCTTTTGACATGTCGAGGGCCTGGAATTCGAATCCCGATGAAGACTGGGATATTTTTTTTTAATTTAAGGATTTTTAGGGCGCCACTGAGTCCGCCCAACTGTAATAGATATATGGCATGTTTAAGAAAGTACAAGTGGTTGGTCGTTGTGCTAGTATTAGTGTGTGTGTGTGTGTGTATTAGAGTGTGTGTTTCCTTCAGTTAGGTTATCACAGTGTCGTCCTCAGTTCCACCATCCCGCTATGAATAATTGAACTCATCTTAATGTTTCTTCATCCAGTTCAGAATTTAGCGCGAGACAAAAGAAATGTTATTTTCTGCTAAATCATCACCATGGCAACGAATCACCGCTCACGTTGCATACATATCTTGTTACCTAGCCAAGGGAGAGAAGCGGTAGATAAAAAAAAAGATCGTCTGGAAGGAATTTGTGTTCCAAACTCGACATCATGACGTTTTGTCTTATGTTTGGTTCCTAGGAGAGTTTGTTGACTAGAATACGGGGAATGACGAGTTCACCTTGTCCATTGTGAGTTACCTGAGCATTCAGAGTCAGAACTAGACAATGTCTTGGTTAGTATGCATGTGGTAAACCTAGATAATTACATGAATGCAAACAGTTTTTTTTCAAACCATTGTTTTACATCCGATTAGTAGTTGTTACTATGGTCTGATATTTTTACACATAATCAAAGAAAAACGAAGTAATAAGTTACACAGACCCCGGTGTCGTATCACTTTATTAAGTTACACACAAAGTTACACGGGCGGGCAGATAGGTATAAAACCTGCTTCCCCTTTAGAGACCGCTACAATGTAGCTGATGAAAGTTTATTACAGGGTTAGTTAGGATGTATATGCATATAAAGCTGTGTATGATTCTTCCTAAAGGTTAATGCTCTTTAGGTTTTCTCATTTCGCTGGCAATTGTTTAAGGTTATTGTATGTCAAAGTCGTCGTTGTGCACTGCTGTACATGATAGAGGGAGCAGGCGGACTTTTTTGGGACATGTCTACGTTATGTTGTCTGAGACATGTCCACTATATGTTGTCTGGGACATATCTACGTTATGTTGTCCGGGACATGTCCACGTTATGTTGTCTGAAACATGTCTATGTTATGTTGTCTGAAACATGTCTACGTTATGTCGTCCGGGACATGTCTACGTTATGTTGTCTGGGACAAGTCTACGTTATGTTGTCTGGGACAAGTCTACGTTATGTTGTCTGGGACAAGTCTACGTTATGTTGTCTGGGACATGTCTACGTTATGTCGCCTGGGACATGTCCACTCTATTTTATCTAAAACATGTCTACGTTATGTCGTCCGGGACATATCTACGTTATGTCGTCCGGGACATGCCTACGTTATGTCGTCCGGGACATGTCTACGTTATGTCGTCCGGGACATGTCTACGTTATGTTCTCCGGGACATGTCTACGTTATGTCGTCCGGGACATGTCTACGTTATATTGTCAGAAACATGTCTACGTTATGTCGTCCGGGACATTTCTACGTTATGTCGTCTGGGACATGTCTACGTTATGTCGTCTGGGACATGCCTACGTTATGTCGTCTGGGACACGTCTACGTTATGTCGTCTGGGACATGTCTACGTTATGTCGTCTGGGACATATCCACTTTATGTTGTCTGGGACATGTCCACTTTATGTTGTCTGGGACATGTCTACGTTATGTTGTCTGAGACATGTCCACTCTGTGTTTTCTGGGAGAGATCCACGCTGTGTTCATTTTATTTTCTGGCCCACGTGCAAGTAAACACTTCCCCTGAGTTGACGCAAGACGAGTACCTTGGTTCAAGTCTCTGAAATGCTCTCATGGACCACATTGTAATGGCCTTTTGTTTACTAACGTGAATAACGATCACTTTATGAAAAATGATTTTTACTAGTCTTATATTTTAAGCCCAAGGTCGAGTGTATTTTTAATCATATTGAATGGCGGAGTAGCGCGATTAAACCGTTTTGTTATTTTGTTAATCTGTTCTGACGTGTGCAAGTTTGACAATATGTTAGGCTTTGCCGTACTTGTCAATGATTTGTATATGTCAACGATCTAAACTTTTGCTCCCACCATGATGGTTTCTTTTGTGTGTTTCCATGGTAACGACGAGCAAAGAAAGCGTTCGTTTTTTTGATAATGCAGAATGGTGCAACCAGGAGCTGGTCTGTCATCATTCACGTGAATGCCAGGTTACGAGTTTGGTAGTAAGGGGGAGACAGATCAGAGGTGTAAGACAGATTTTGTTGAAATATCACTTCATTGTGTTACTACCAGATCTATAGCTCAAGTTGAATCCGTATAAATAATTGATACAAGTTATATTGAGTTTTGTTGTAAGAAAGAAATGTGTTTAGTGTTTTAAAAGATAGTTCATTTAAATTTAATACGCCTACATCGACTTCGTTGTAGTGGCTGTTCGGAGCTACAATCTAGTGACCAACCATTAGCACTTTCTTAGATGAGTTCTTGTAGTATTTGTATTCTGTATACATGTAGCCGGAGGTTGATGGCTGAGCGGTAAAGTGCTTGCCTTTCTTACCGGGGTCCCGGGTTCGAATGCTGGTGAAGACTGGGATTTTTAAAATTCGTGATATTCTGGCGCCTCTGAATCCACCCAGCTCTAATAGGTACCTGGCATTAGTTGGGGAAAAGCTAAAGGCGGTTAGTCGTTGTGCTGGCCACATGACACCCTCGTTAACCGTAAGCCTTAGAAACAGATGACCTTTAGCCTTTATGCTTTACATCATTTGAAAGGATAAGTTACTTAACATACTTGTAGCCAGCCATACAGAGTTTGAATCTGGCGAGTTCATTAGTTGGATATTTTCATCTATTTCGGAAAAACTATAAGTAGCAGCATTTTGGTGTATTCACTGCACAAAATAAAGTCAGTGTTTTGAAGTTATTATACGATTAGTTTTGTGCACAACAGAATCAAAGTTTCTAAGCTCTC